>JAPDPK010000074.1:2400000-3027500 GCA_031772115.1 Heritiera littoralis
ACGGAGTCGGGTAACTTAGCAGTTTGCAAAACATAAGTAGCTAACGAACTAGAGACAGCCTGGATTAAGGTAGCTCTTCCTGCCATGGAAAGTTGATGTACCTTCCAAGAAGATAACTTCTTACTCATCTTATCAAGAATAAATTGGTAGGAGTCACGACTAACCCTCCTGGAATGGATAGGGATTCCAAAGTAGTTGCCGAACTCTCTACTAAACTTCATTTCGGTGATAGATTTTAATTCCTTAATCAATCTTACAAAGACATTAGAGGATGTTAAGAATCTGGACTTACCCCCATTGACTTTCTTGCCCGAAATGGAACAAAAAGAATTCAAGCAGTCCATAATTACCCTACACTGTTATCATGTAGCCTTACAAAACAGAATCAGGTCGTCCGCAAAAAAGAGATGTGAAAGCGCAAGGCCCCCCCTAGACACAGAAATAGACTTCCACGCTCCCTTATTAACTGCTGCATCAATCATGTCTGACAATTTTTGAAGGCACAAAACAAATAAATAGGGAGATAGAGGATCACCCTGACGCAATCCTCTCCCTGGCTTAAAATAATGCGACAGCTCTCCGTTCCACAAGACTTTCATTTTCGTAGAGGAAACACTAAACATAATAAGGTCAACCAAATTTTGAGGTAAGGAAAGATCCTCCAAAACCCATCTAAGGAATTGCCAATTCACTCTATCATAGGCCTTCTCGAGGTCTATTTTCATAATTAAGTCACCAACTTTCCCCTTCTTCTTTTTCATAGAGTGAACAACCTCCTGCAAGACCACGATGTTATCTGAGCTACACCGTCCTGGTATAAAGCTACATTGCGTGAGTGCAATTATATCATTCAAGTAGGGTCGTAATCTGCTTACCACAATCTTCGAGATAATTTTCACTGTCACGTTCCACAAACTAATAGGTCTAAATTGCGAAATTTGGATTGGGTTCTCTAATTTGGGGATCAACACTACAAGCATCTTACTAAGTTCTGCATTAAAACTACCAGACGCGAAAGCCTCCTGAACAAACTTACAAACAGACCTACCAACCACCTCCTAATTTGTTTTATAAAAGATGGCTTGAAAACCATTTGGGCCAGGGGCTTTGTAAGAAGGCATGGAGCATACGGCTCTCCATATTTCATCTTCATGTGGAATTTGTCCCAATGTCTGCATTACTCGCTCCTCAAATCTGAAATTAGGATCTGGACACCACCCACAAAAATCTAATTCAACTGGCTCAAAAGAATACAAATTTTTTGAAGAAATCAGTCACCAAGGTTTGTAACTCCTTCTGTTCATCGCACCACGATCCATCTAGTCTCTTTAGTGCCAAAATTCTATTCTGATGTCTTTGAATCACTGTTGTTGTGTGAAAGAACTTGGTATTCCGGTCCCCATATTAGACCCATCTAGATCGGGATTTCTGAAACCACATCATCTCCTCTTGCTGTAGTACCTTGTTATATTCTGTTGTTAGTGTGTCCTCAAGTTCTTTTAGTTGAGATGTCGACCGATACTCGAGATCACTTTGAACTTTACCCAGTCTATTCAACAAGGAGAGTTTTCTCCTGAAGACATTGCCGAAGACCCTGATATTCCAATCTTGGCCGCCACTTGCACCTTCTCCAAATTAGGCGAGATATGTTCATCCGATATCCAATTCGCCTCCAGGAAGTCCTTAAAGTTATCATGTTATAACCACGCTGCCTCAAAACGGAACGACTTCAACAATTTATTGCAAACAAAAACGCCATATAAATTCACCAAAATAGGACAATGATCACCATGCACCCTTGGCAGATTACGTACTGAAGCTTCCGGAAACTTTAGCCTCCATCTGTCGTTACAAAAGACTCTATCAAGTTTCTTACGTATCAAGCTCCCACAGCTCCTTTTATTAGTCCAAGTAAAACAACAGCCTACAGAATCAACATCTATAAGACTCCTTTGGGCCAATACATCCCATAAAATTTCTAACCTCCTCCAACTCTCTCGTGAACCTCCTAACTTCTCATCCATGGAAAAAATCTGATTAAAATCCCCCATAAGCACCCATGCTTCGTGATCAAAACCATCAAAATTCAATAAGTAGTCCCAGAGTAGTTTCCTTTGGCAATAGGCTGGACTTGCGTATACTGCTGTAAGGTACCAACATTGACCTCCATTGTTCTCGATGGCAATAGAAATAAATTGGCTACTCTTCGCCACAATCCTGACATTCCCCAGTTTCTCATTCCAAAGGATCCAAATACCCCCAGAGAAACCTGAAGCCTCTACTCTAGCTGAAAGATCAAAACCAAGTTTTCGAATCACGTTATCTGCAGCTTTCCTACTAATTCTTGGTTCAGCCAATATTAACATGTCCAACTTATGCATAAAGATAAGTTCTCTAGCATGTCGTAGAAAATCCTTATTACCTGCACCCCTACAATTCCAAAAACTAACTGACATGGATACTCTAACAGAAACAGAAAAAAGTTCAGAACCGTTAAAGGACTTCCATCCTATGCACAGAAGAATCCTTCGTGCCACACACCCCTCCATTAACCGCAGTCGTAATTACCTCGTTGCTACCCAAAACTAGGTTCTGGCTAACCTCTCAAATGGTCAAGGATAACTCAGAAGCTTTAGCTGAACTCAGGTCCACCTTTTGATTATGATCTCCCTTACGAGATGCTGGAAACGCCTCACAAGAAGGGCTTGCCACAAACTTAAAAACACCCTGCCCTTCAAGATTAGAATCCAAAACCAAACTGGTGCTTGCCTCCTCCATGTTGGGCTCTATGTTCTAATCCGGTTTAGGTCCACTAGATGTTTTCCTTTTGGCAACTTCTTTAGCAGCCCGTAAGTTACTTCTAATGGGCAAGACCGGGCCAGACTTCACATGTTGTCTTGAAGTTAAATTATTCTTAATTTCCTTTTCATCCACCCCGAGGAACCTGCATGGAAAGATAATCCACGTTCCGTATGATCTGCTAAACTCATAAAAGAGTTTTTAAGAGCAATCCCTTCCTTTATTGACATGGAATCATTAGTCAAATCCTCTGTCCCTCTTAAAATCGTGACTTCTGTAGCCTTTGACTTTCCTTTATCACTCTTCCTCTCTAATTCTGATCCATCCTTCCCAGTCCCCGAAATTCTGGGCGAAAAAGAATCCATCCCCTTCTCCTGATTATGACGTACTTCATTCGATGGTAAGTCACTCTGTGAATTACTAGAAATCTTTGACTTTCCTTTGGTAGCATCTTCCCCCTTCTGTGGTCTCCGAACCTTCTTCTGCACCAGCATCCATGGCCCGTACTGATCATCTTGTTTCGCAGCGGCTTTCGGAGATCCATTCTGGCTCGTATTCTAGGGTTCTAAAGAGTTGTCTTGTACCACCATCGGGCATGTATCAATTTTATGACCAAATTTTCCACAATTAAAACATATCATATGCAGTCCCTCAAATTCCACCATTTGTACATGTCTCCCAACCTGAAACTTAGACACTAGGGGTTTAGCAAGATCCACTTCAACACACATACGGGCAAACTTACCCCTTATAGTCTCTTCAGTATTTCGATCCAACCGAACCACTCGTCCCACACAAGCTCCCAACCTGGCCAGTGCAATGGGATTATAGTATTCCAAAGGTAACCCCGACAGTCTAATCCATGCAATGATCCTGGAAATTTGTCCTTGGACGGATTGAAATTAGGAGTCCACTACCTCACTGTCAAGTAATGGCCTCCAATCACCCAAGGATCACCTTCAAGAACATGAATGTAATCCTCCTTACGTTCAAATCTAAACAGAAAATAATTGAACAGAAAATAATCATGACCCAGATCTATTATCCTGTATCTTCCTTCCAATTACCAAAGTTGTTTAACCTTCGAAGAAAGGATGTGATACCCAATCGTTCTCCTTAAGATTTTAACAATTAGAGCCTTACTCCAAGGCTTCCTCATAATGGCTTTTTCTTCTTTAGTGAAAGTTACTTTCGGAAGCAAACCTTCGCCCTCCTCCTCATCATCAGAAATCTGGTCGTCAAAGAACATATCCTCATCCTCCTTTCACTCACTCCAATCGTTCTCCTTAGATGTATTCAGTCCAGTCAACTTGTCTTTATAGGAAGTCTTCGTATCCCCAAAGATCGGATCCTGATGCGAAGGCATTGCATAATCAGTCTCATGGGAAACCTCTCCCTCAGAATCATCATTCAAAGTCTTAGAACGTTTGAACTTTTTCTTCGTCCTTTTCCTGATCTCACTCTCAGCAGTCGGATTCTTCACGGCAGTTTCCAACTCCTTCTCTCCTATTATCCCCTTGGAGTTATTCTCTTTGATTTGTTTGTTAATTCTTAAAAAATCAAGTTGGATTAATGAGAATGAATAATTAATGCGGCAACGTCATATATTCGACGTCAATAAAAAGACAAAACACATGTGCGCAAGTACAAAATCTTTTCAGCCACTTCCTACTTGCCACGTACATATTTTTTTTTTAAAATATCCCTTACGCCAACTGATTGAACTATAAATTCTACTGCAGGATAGATAAGGATGAAGGACAATTTTCTCAGAAGAAAACACAGGAGACAACATAAATATTCAGAATATATAACATTATTATTGAGCTTACGACAATACGGATTAAAAAAACATAGAATGAAACAAAAACACTACACTAATAGCAGGAAGGGGAAAAAGGACAAGGTGGATGAAATTATAATTACATACAGGGCTTTGAACAATCTGTCTTTAGGAATTATTAGTGAGCAGTGCATTCTTTAGGCAGGCCCTGAGGAAATCGCTTGGTGTCCGTGCAGTAGTTGTAAATCATGTAGTTTTTCTGAACCCATTTGAGCCTTTCTTGGCTTGTTGTGTCGAGTTCTTCTGACAGCCAAGCGTTTCTGGACTGTGAGCTTGAAGAACAAGAAGATTTGCCTGAAGACCAGGCACAAGCATCGGCCTTGAAATTCCTGTAAGAAGCAGTGAACGGAGCTTTGCTCCAGTCTGTCTTGATGAGGCCACCGCGAGTCGCCCAGTCATCGGCGTTCCAGAGACTAGAGTATATTCTCATGGGCTGGTTCTTCGGGAATGGAACGCCAATTGATTCCAAGTTCTTGAACTCTCTAATTGGAGTGCCATCAACAGAGAAGCTGAATATTTTCAAAACAAAATGTCAATTAAACTTTCGGAAGGAAAATTATTAGGAAAAATCGTAGCGTTAATTAGCTCTAGAAACTTACATAATACGTTGAGGGTTCCAAAGAGCAGAGTAGGTATGGAAATCTTTGGTTGGGTCGAACCAAAGGTAAAACTGTTGCTCTCTGTCACCTTTTCCCTGGCTGAATACATTTGTGTGAACTATGTAAGGCTCGCCGCTAAGGTTCCCCAAGAATTCGAAGTCGATTTCGTCCCAAGTCGACCCTTGTGAACGTAGCTGCCACATAGAACAAACATGAATTCTATCAGCACAGTGTTATTATAGTTACAATAAGTGAGAAGTCAAATAAGCTTGATTATAACTTACATAGTATGCAGTAACAGTGCCAGCAGAGTTGCCCGGAACGAGCTTAAGCTGCATATCAATCTTCCCAAAGAGATACTCATTCTTGGATTGGAAACCTGCGCCTGAGAATTTGTCTAGGTTGAGAGTAAGAAGCTGACCGCTGTTCAGTATCTTACCTCTGCCATCTCCCCAAGTAACATCAAAGTCCTGGTAAAAATTGGCAGCAGAAGCAACTATTGCAAAGCTAACCAATATAGGCACTAGTAAACCGAATGAACTCCTCATATTTCCAGAATTTTTTGTTTTGAATTTGATTTTGATTTTTGATCAAGATGATTTGAACGTTGAAGTGGGTAGTGTTGGATTGTTATATATAGGGGGAGGATCGGTGAAAAAGACTCAACAGAGTTTAAGGCTTAAGGAGCCTGTGCTTGGAAGTTTCCTGCTTTCTTTTCCATTCAGGACTTGATTGATGTACTACACTGAGTAAATGTAAGTTGTAAACAGCTGGACAATGTGCATAAATTAATGAAAGAAATAGTCCAAAGCTGATTCTGATGGTTGTTCCAGCTTTCCCTGCAAGGAACTTATATGGGTTTGGTGCCGCCTTCCACTGTGCCCAAAAGCACAACACGGCTGGCGCGCAGAACAAGCCACGGAAGTGAATACTAATCGATTGGCGAATCGAGATGGTCGGAGGCTTATTTCGCCGAATTTTGGTTGGAGTTCAGTGGACAGAAAGGTTCCACTTGGCCAACCGGGTTAGTCGGTCGTTGTCATATTAGTTGACAGGGTCGGGTCAAAAGTTTTTGGGGCCCATTGTCTAGACAAAAGTCCAAGCGCTGTCATCATCACGTCGAGCAAGATTATCAGGAAAAAAATAAGTAAAAATAAAAATTTGTCACAAAATGCCCAAGACATCATCAACCATTTTTTTAGTGGGTCGGTTAAAATATTAAAAAAACTTTTAAACTTTATTCATTTGTTTAAATAAATTTTTATATTTTTATTACATTTAAATAAACTCTTAACATTTAATTTAAATCTGAATAAACTTTAAACTTTAATTTATACCTATATAAACTCTTAACATCTAATTTGCACCTAAAAGAGCTCTTAATATAAATCAATCTTCTATACGTGTGAGCAATCAATTTTTCGATTGGGTTTAAAATCAAATTTTTTACCTAAAAACTATAGGTTAGGTATAATATATGATATAAATAATTAATATAATTACTATATAATATTTAATTATTTATATTATATATTTTAAAAAAATTAAATAATTCAATCTTTTTAATTTGTAATTTTAAACATCTATTTAATCGAATAAATTAACTTATAAAAATTCACTTAAACTTAAAAGCAACTTAATTAATTGAATTAACTGAATTTTGATTGATTAAGTCGATTTAAATAAGTTTTTATTCATCTATAATCTTTTATTTAAATAAAGACTTGTTTGAGTACAAATAAAAGAAAAGGAGCTTATTTAAGTACAATAATAATATGGGGGTTTATTTTAAAAAATGAAATAGTTCAAGGATTTTTTTAACATTTTAACCTAATGAAAATAACATTTTTTTCTTACAGATATTAAAATAACATTATTATAATATTATTATTATTCTAATAATTAATTTAATTGTAAACGTACGTATAAATTTTCGAAGAAATCAATATGAATTTTTTTTCTCAGTTAAAAGACAGCATTACAATTTTGTTACTCCTTCCGTCCAAGAAATTAGTCTTTTTTGCACACCTTTAATTGTTTCAAAACAATGTCTTGTTTGAAAAGCAAATTTTTTTTAATTATCTTTTACTACAACAACAGTTTTTTATCTCTTTTGGAACTAAAAAAAAAATTCAATTAAAGATAACTTATTTTCAATAAAAGTAAAATATTTAACAAAATTTTAAATTATGCAATAATAAAACGAAAATTATATTTTATATGAATCACTTTATTGATTTTGTATGGAATTTTTAATCTCAATTTCTTCTTCGAAATATTAATTAAAGGAAAGAAGAGTTAATTGATTAATGAGACGAACGTTTCGCATTAGTATATATTAGGTGAAATTGAAGAAAAAAAGAACGTATGTGGTTGTGAACATCTACGTTTTACCATTCTTGAGGTTGTCTATACATTGATTAGTTTTTCTATTCTTACCAAGATGGCTTCGGATCCGAATTTTCCTCATTCCAGAGAAGGAAGATCCAGTGTTGTCTGTTTAATTACTTGTTTGATTATTACGAGGGTTTTCCTATTTGAGGTTAATGAGACAGTGTGTTGGGTATCGAGTTTCCTCCGTGGTACATGCATCTGTCACGTCCCGCATTGATGGGGGTAGAGATTTTATTTAATGGGAGATTGGTTATAATAATAATAATAATAATAAAAAATTTAAAACTTTTATATTCCATCATAATAATTAAAAATTTTATAATAATTTTTTATGCGATTTCATATTTTGAAAATGTTGCACAATAATTTAGTTATCAATATTCTTCAACATATTTTTTTTCAATATAAATGATTAAGCTATCATTAACCATTGATATTCCATTCAATAAAAGCAAACGAGTCTTTAAAAAGTTCATTGTGAAAAATGCTCTCTATTGTGGCAGTGACAACTGATAAAATCAATACTAGTATCGATAACAAATAAACTAGTGAATACACTTTACCCATTCCAATCTCAATCATTTTTAAAAAAAGATAGTCAATTCTTTTCAATCTTGAAAACTCAATGCTAGAGAGCATATCAATAATGCAAGTTTGAAGTTAAACTTCAAGCACCAAAAGCTCCACTAGAGAAAATTTTTTTCGGATAAAATTTAGCAAGATTCACCAAGTTTTGTTTATCAAAAGAAGCAAATGAGTCATTTGGAATTAAACATGTCAAACAAAGTAGCAATTCGATGTTTACCTCATTGAAACAATTGTTTAACCATTGAAGTTGCATCCCAAATAGTATAAAATAGCTCAACTTTGTGGTGATGTATGTTTGTGACCTTGGGAGCTTTACACTGTGATCTACTCCATGGAATAAATATATCATCCATGCTTGGAGCATCAATATTATAATCGTGACAAAAGGAAGAGATTTGAACAAACAAAGAATCTCATCCATTATCCCTTATCACTTGCAAGTTTTGCTTACACACTTCAACTAATTTCATTGCATTCACAATATCTTAATTTTTCCTTTGCAGTGCTTGTAACAATTGATTATCAAGCCAAGTATTTCTTTAATAAAAAATAGACTATAAAAACTCAAGCGAATATTTCCACCAGAGTTTGATGCGTATTTTGCAACCTCTTTAAGCAAACTATTTAAGGATGAAAATAAAGAGATTATACTCAATAATGTACCATAATGTGAGGCCCTACGTGTATCACCAAAATGCTTCAAACTACTCTCCTTATTTTGGCCTTATCCACTTGGATGTTCACCATTATCTAATTTTTTTTAGTAATGAAATTATAATGTTTTTATTGATTAATATCACGTCGTTTTGGTGTCACCTCAACAATATTGACCACATTACCAACCATATTAAAAAATGAATTGATCTCATCTCTTTTTTTGCCATATCCAGAACTGCCAATTGAAGTTGATGTATAAAACAATGAATAAAGTATGTATATTTATTCTCCTTCAAAATTGAGTGTTTTAAAACCATGCAGTTCTTCTTGCATATTACTAGCCCCATCATAACCTTGTCTACGCAAATTAGACATACTCAATCCATGCAAAGAAAGTCAGTCATCAAGAATTTTCTTCAATGAGAGGGAATGGGTACTAGTAACATGTTTAAAAACTATATATCGTTCAGTTACATGTTTTCTCTTATTCACATAATGAAACACAATAGCCATTTGCTCTTTTAATAATTGCATTAGTAGTTTCATTGAACATGCATTTGCAATATCTTTCTGAATATCATGCGAAGTCAATTTTAGATTTTTATTAGCATTTACCAAAGTAACCACTTTGATACTTTCATTAATATTACCAAAAAAATTTAAAAGCCGAAGAAAATTATCTGAGTTACTTGAATTTCAAGATTCATTACGATCTCAAAATAGAAGTCCTTACTTTAAAAGAAATTGTACTTAATCAATGGATACAGTTAAGTGAGTCTAGTATTCCTTTTGAGCTACATCAGAATGTTTGTCAAAAAGTGTCTGGACATATTGCTCTTTCTTTAATAAAGTGTTATACTTATTCACAGCTTTGGCTTGAGCACTATTATGTTCTCCAACATGATCATCCAATCTTTCAGCTTTCTTCCAATTTGTAAATCTTGTTTCAATACGGACCCTTTTTTGCATATGCTCTTTTAATTTCATTTCCAATGTCAGTATGATAATCAAAGATTGGAGGTCATAAACCAGGATTTGTGGGAAGATTAGACAAATTAAACTTTACTTTTCTTTTCTTTGAACCCCCATCATCTATATTTGAAGGTTTTGCTTTTGATAACTTTATCAAATATCTCTCTATACCCAAGATCCCATAAAGACTCCTTTAACTTATGTTATGAAACTCAATGTGCTTTATTTCTCTCAACTTGTCTCCCACTACAGAAATAATTAAAGATTTTCTTGTGTCGCTACCCTTTACAATAATTAAGAATAAGCCAATAAGTTCTAAAGCTGTCTTCTAAGTGTCAACCCTAATATTTTTTATATTTTATTTCAATCTTCAAAATACATATATACCTATTTCTTGTATTATAAGGCAGTAAAAGTCTAAAAGACTCAAAACTTTTGGCCCAATAAGGGCTAAATTGTCTTTAAAATATATTATATGTATGTTTATTGCCTGCTAAATATTCCCAATAGGGGCTAAACCGTCTTTAAAATATATTATATATATGTTTATTGTCTGCTAAATATTTCAAAAGTTCCTAAAATTTTAGGTTGAGTCCAACACTTCTTAGAAGTTTTTGGGCACACTTCAGCATTTCTCAAGCATATATAAGGACAAGGAACTACATGAATTACCTGCTCACAGGATTAGAGCACTAGGAGTAAGGTGTATGAAGCATAGCATATGGAAAGGCATGCAAGACAATAACTTGGCTGCTAATGGAAATCCTAGATCCATTCAAAGTTTGTGGTTGCCAAGACTTTAGATCTTGAGGGATTTAAACTATTGTATATGGAGTTTCTACGTAATTCAAATACTTATAGGTAAGCTTGGAAGAATCTAGTAATGTAAGAGGACTTCACTATAAATAAAGGGACTCCCCACCTCATTTATATCTCATCATTTTAGAGTTTTTTAGTCATATAGCAGATTATGAGTTTTCTTTACATATTTCCTGTTTCCCAATTTTTTTGTTTTCTATTGTGCTTTAGCATCTTAATTAGTTAAGTTTTTTTGTTTGTTCCAAACACATGAGTGTAAATCTAATTTGAAAGAAGATTGCCTTAGGCTTCAAAAGAATGAAAAATCCAAGCCTAAGATTGCACATATATATGATTGAAGATCGCAACTCAGGACAATTGGTATCAAAGCCAACTTTTGACTGTCTAACTCCACGTTAAGCATCCTAGTAGAATTAGAGTAGGGTGGATTAGTTCCACATTGAGTACGTTATAGGGGTAGGCAGGATGGGCCTCAGAAGAGGTTAACCATGATGAGGACGTAACAAAATTGGGTGGAGGAGAATGCCACATCATGCGCTCCAAAAAGGGAGTAGCTTAGGTGCTTTAATCTCACATCGAATACAAAAGAAAAGATCACTGGACCTATAAGTGGTGATGTTCAATACTCTAATAAGTTATTTTTGCAGGAAAAGGGTAATGACCATGTTACAAGTGGTGTTAGAGCTCAATTCATTTGAAGCACTAGCAAAACAATAATTATATCTCAGTATAACAACCAGCTAAAGTTTCATGAACTCCGTAAGACACGAGTACATAGCAAGAAGGCTAGCTCGAGGGACATTATAACATCCATGAAGGCTTGACTGGTCAGGGTTTGGATTGTTATTGGAGAGATGACGGATATGTTTGATGACACAAAGGGGCACCTAAACGAGACCAGCTCCCTAAAAGAGGACCTCAAGGGAGAGGTACAGAATGTTCTCCATGAGGCACTAGACATGGTGACCAACAAAAATAAGGTAATGGAAGCTTTTGTTCAAGCAATGTGTAAGGAGATAAAGGAGCTCAAGAGGGAGCTCACAGCATGCATGACAATCATTGGGAGTTGCATGCTGGTTGTAATGATTTCTAGGCATCGTGTTAAAGTTCCAAAACCAAAAGAGTTCAAGAAAATCAAGTGTGTCAAGGATGTGGAAAACTTTCTATGGTGCATGAGTAGTACTTCTGTGCTACTGATATTATTGACAATAGTACTAAGGTAAGCACTTCTTCTATGTATTTGGTTGATATTGCATTGCTCTAGTGGAGATGTGGGTGCGGAAGTGATTAGATTAAGACTTGGGATGAATTCAGGAAGGAATTCAAGAAGCAGTTCATACTATATATGCTGAGAACGATTGTGCAACGAAAGTTGAGCCGACAAAGGTATTTTTGATGAACTAAAAAATTAAGTACTAAAAAATTAAGTAATAAATTTTTAGTACTAAGTTTAATAAATATTGAATTTGAATTATGAAAATTGTTTGATATTTTATTGAAAATTAAATGCTGAATATAAATATATTGTTTGATAACAATAAATGTTGAATTTTGAAATTTTGTTATTTTTCATTTTTACCCTTATTTTCATATTATTTCAAATAAAATCAAGTTTTTATTGATGTATTCTATTTTATAATACAAGTATAAAATATGAGAAATATATAACTATTAAATCCAAAAACATCATAAATTTAAAAAATAAAATAATATTTAAATATAATAAAATAATTTTTTTTTTAAATCAAAAACCCAAATCATGCTTAGATTAAAAAGTATTACAAATAAAAGTCCCAAATTATTTGTGGGATCCTTACTTCTTCAAGCAATGATCTGCGAAAATGAAATAGAATTAAAAACTTTGGATATCAATGACAATTGAAACACCAAAATAACAAAAAGCTGAAAAAAAAAAGGTAATATGCACCATTATACAGTATCTAGGGCTTGCAGTATATCAGCCTTCATATCTTCAAAGTCTTCAACTCCGAAGTTGAATCAAACCAAGTTATCCTCTAATAGTAATAGAATAGTGGTAGAGAAACATTAAGTATGTGCATAAACCTGATGAGATAATAATATAACGCTGAGTCTAGTTGGGGTCTGTACGTAACCTGATGAATGAATAGATAATTATATAAATTTTTTAGGATAAAATAGTCCAGTTTATTTTATTTTTATTGACAAAATGGCTGAAAATTTTTTAAATTAAGTGATAAGTAAGTGTTTATCGACTTATCTTATTCAATACTTTTTCATTGAAAATTTTCTTTTAAGTTGATTTTAAAATACATTATCAAACATATTGAAAATATTAAATCATTGAAATTTTTTATTTTCAATGAATTGAAAATTTTCAATGGTTTAACAAACAACACCATAGTCAGAGAGGTTAGGTACAAGAGTATGTGAAGGAATTCTTAGAGATTATGTTGTAGATTTTTAACCTTGGAGACATTGAGGGTCTAATTCAATATATTGATGGCCTGAAACCCTAGGCACAACAACATTGCAACAGAGGGTTGTTCAAGATCTAGCTATGATCATAACTACTGCAAAAGTCGCTGGTTGTTTCTGGGTGGAAGCAAGACAAGTCTGAGTCTTCCAAGCCCAACAGCAAGGGAAATGGTGAGGGAGTCGACAGTCTAAGAATGGAAATGGGAAGCCATCATGGTAGAAGTCCAATGGTGATACCAAAGGGGAGGATTTCAAGAAAGATCGTGAGCCACCAAAATGTTTCTTATGTGAGGAGTAGCATGTTTTATGTGATTGCCCAAAAATAAACAAGTCGTTAGCCATGCAAAGCAGGACAATAAGCCAAGGTATAAGACTCTAAAGCTTAGTTTAATCATGCCTAGATTAATCCAAGGTGAGGGGAAAAAAAGAGACGAATGTTTGCAAACACAGTGGTCATAGGCAAACTGACACTTCTTTAGTTGACAAATAGGCTTCTAACCTATCTTTGTTTGAAGGAGTAGCAAGGAAGCTTGGTTTGACAATAAAAAGGAAACTAAACAATCAAGAGAGTTAACTCTAAGCCGATACTGACAATTAGAGT
Organism: Heritiera littoralis; assembly: GCA_031772115.1. Classification (NCBI taxonomy): domain Eukaryota; kingdom Viridiplantae; phylum Streptophyta; class Magnoliopsida; order Malvales; family Malvaceae; genus Heritiera; species Heritiera littoralis. The sequence continues at coordinate 2,413,730 of JAPDPK010000074.1, forward strand.
AGTGCATGGTGTAGAGCTATCATTTGGTGATTGAAAGAATAAGAATCCATCAAGGTAATCCCACTTGATGATTATGACTTTGTGATTGGTTTGGATTTCGTTGACTGCATTCATGCATTTGTTATTCCTTTTGTGAACTACATAAGCATCGTGGATCAACGATGCTCATGTGTCTTTCCAGTGAGATAAGGGCTAAGGATCGGAACGAAGTTTCTATCAACACTTCAACTAGCCAAGAGTGTACAAAGTGAAGAGATCACTTGCTTGGTTGCATTGAAGCTTAATAAGTCCTTGGAGACAAAGAAGGCAATGTCAGTATGCTTTAGCCATTCTACCAGGATAATAATGATCCATCATGAACGGAGTCTCAACGTGCACCAATAGAAGTGGCTGCCTTATATGATAAGGAGGTCAAAGGCATGATAGGACATCATACAGATTATACATGCTTCTACACAATATGAAACATGTTAAACAAACAAAAACGGAAGCGACAGGATCTAACCTCCAGCCATTGCACTCTGTAACTCTGCTGTTGAAGCGATTTTCGAATCTGACAATCTACTCTGTGTCTATCACAGACCTTCCAAGTCTTCCAAGCACTCAAAACCTCACTAGATGGTGTTTTGTGTTTGACATTAACGTACTTGGGGACCGGAAGGAGCCCTCCTTAAATAGTAATGAGAGCGTGCTAATTATGGCAATAAAATCACGTTTTAACCATCATAAAATCGTGCTTTTAATAGCCAAATATTGAGTTGAGAGTCACCGTGAAATTATGGACCATATCCGGAATTGGTCAACCAAATATTTTTAATTGAGGGAGATATACTAACATTCTCCCACTTGGTCCATATATTTCACTTATAGAAGAAACAAATCACATGAATCATGGCGACAGTTCCTCAAATGGTAAGTATTATCTTCCATGTATTACTATGTAAAATGTTTCTAAATCAACCCATTTTTACTTAATGAATAAACCTTATGTTTATTCTCGGTCCAAACAACAAGGATATTTCTCAAATAAAACTTTAGTGTATACAAATCAAAATGAGAAACATCATATTATTAATAAGAGTTTCAATTACAATCAAAATGTGGGACCAAGTCCCATTCTCTCTACATGATCCTTAAATTTAAACGGTGGCATGCCCTTAGTCAAAGGATCAGCTAACATCAATTCAGTGCTAACGTGTTCAATGACCACTCTTTTATCTCTAACACGTTCTCTAATGGCTAAGTACTTAATGTCGATATGCTTACTTCGACTTCCACTCTTATTGTTCTTAGCCATGAATACCGCAGCTGAATTGTCACAATATATCCTCAATGGCTTAGATATGGAGTCAACAACTCTAAGCCCACCAATGAAACTCTTAAGCCATACACCATGTGAGGTAGCCTCAAAACAGGAAATGAACTCGGCCTCCATAGTAGAAGTGGCAGTCAGTGTCTGCTTAGCACTCTTTCATAAAACAGCTCCACCGGCAAGCATGAAGATGTAACCGGATGTTGATTTCCGGATATCAACACAGCCAGCAAAGTCTGAGTCTGAGTAGCTAATCACTTCCAACTCATCGGTCTGTCTATACATAAGCATGTAATCCTTAGTGCCTTGAAGATATCTAAGCACCTTCTTCGCAGCTCTCCAGTGGTCCATCCCCGGGTCGCTTTGATATCTACCCAACATTCCCACAGCAAAAGCAATATCAAGCCTGGTGCAGACCTGTACATACATAATGCTTCCAACAGCTGGGGCATATGGAATGTTTTTCATCTGTTCCCGCTCAAGATCATTTTTCGGGCACTGGTTCAAATTGAACCTGTCACCCTTCACAATGGGAGCTGGGCTTGCTGAACAATCTTTCATTCTGAATCTTTCTAAGACTTTATTGATATAGGCTTCTTGTGACAGACCTAATATACCTCTATGTCTGTCTCTATGGATCTTAATGCCAATGACATAAGATGCATCGCCCATATCCTTCATATCAAAGTTCTCATAAAGAAATTGTATCACCTCACGTAGCATCCCCTTATCATTGGTTGCAAGCAGAATATCATCCACATATAGCACAAGGAAACAATCTTGCTCCCACTGACCTTCTGGTATATACACTGATCCATGATGTTCTCAACGAAACCAAATGATGAGATGACTTCATGGAATTTTAAATACCATTGGCGGGAAGCTTGTTTCAACCCATATATGGATTTCTTCAGCTTACAGACCAAATGCTCACCATTACTAGAGGAAAAACCTTCAGGTTGTTTCATGTAAACCTCTTCCTCTAGATCACCATTTAGAAATGCCATTTTCACATCCATCTGTTGCAACTCTAAGTCAAAATGTGCAACAAGTGCCATTATGATGAGGAGAGAATCTTTCTTAGATACAGGAGAGAAGGTCTCCTTGTAATCGATTCCCTCCTTTTGAGTGAATCCTTTGGCTACGAGTCTTGCCTTATAACGCTCAATGTTGCCTAATGAGTTAATCTTGGTCTTAAAGACCCATTTACAGCCTATAGCCCTGGCCCCATTAGGCAACTCGACAAGATCCCATACTCCATTAGATGCCATCGAATCCATCTCATCCTTCATAGCATCGAACCAAAGTTTTGATTCTTTGCTATTCATGGCTTGCGAAAACGTCTCTGGATCATTAACTAGCCCAATATTGAAATCATACTCTTGTAGATACACAATGTAATCACTAGGAATAGCTAATTTCCTTTCCCTAGTAGACCTTCTTAATGTTGGTTCAACATTCTCCGAAAGATCATGTTGTTCAACTGGTTGCTCATTCAATTCTGGTGTATCCAAAGGAGCCTCGTCTACTAGTAAGTTATCAACTACTTGTGGATCTTCAATGATTGGTTGTTCAATGTCCAGCTGCACTGAAGGGACATTGTTCATGATAACCAATCCTTGACTCGAGTTAAAGGGTTGATCTCTCACAGAAACTAGTTCTTGAGATTGATCGCTCCCACTAACTAAGTCATTTTCAAGAAACTTAGCGTTCCTTGATTCCACAATTCTAGTGCTATGAGATAGACAATAGAATCTATAGCCTTTGGACGTTCAGCATATCCAATGAAATACCCACTTATGGTCCTAGGATCCAGTTTCTTTTCCTGTGGGTTGTAAACTCTTATCTCAGAAGGGCATCCCCAAACGCGCATATGACGCAAACTCGGTTTCCAACCTTTGAATAATTCGAAAGGCGTCTTTGGAACAGCCTTGGTTGGAACCCGGTTCAATATATAAGCTGCTGTTTTAAGAGCTTCAATCCATAAAGACTTAGGCAACTTCGAGTTGCTAAGCATACTACGCACCATTTCCATTAAAGTTCGGTTCCTTCTTTCTACAACACCATTCTAATCCGGTGAACCAGGCATGGTATATTGGGCAACAATCCCATTGTCTTGAAGGAACTTCGCAAATGGTCCAGGTGCTTGTCCATCTTCAGTGTATATACCGTAATACTCCCCACCTCTATCAGTTCTTACTATCTTTATGGGTTTTTCACATTGTTTCTCTACTTCAGCCTTAAAGATTTTAAAGGCGTCTAATGCTTCATTCTTGTTATGAAGCATGTAGAAATATATAAACCTCGAGTAATCATCAATAAAGGTGATGAAGTATTTCTGACTATATGCATCAATGTCTGGACAACATATGTCAGAATGTATGATCTCTAATATGGTTGAACTCCTATTGGCACCTTTCTTAGACTTGTTGGTTTGCTTACCCTTAATGCAATCCACACAAGTGTCGAAATCAGTAAAATTCGAGAGTACTAAGTATTCCGTCATTTACCAATCTCTTAATTCTATTTATGGAGATATGACCTAATCTCTGGTGCCATAACGTGGAGGAGTCCTCATTCATAACACATCTTTTAGTGCCAGTTTGAACATGCAAGGTGTTATGAGCAGTGTCATTTTGCAAATCAATAGAGAAAAGACCATCACATAAGGTACCATTCCCAACAATATCAGACTTAAAATATATCAATACTGATTTATTTGAAAATTGAAAGGAATATCCATAAGGTACCAGCCTAGAAACAGAGATTAAATTTCTTGAGAAACTAGGAATATAAAAGTCTTTTCCAATTGCAAAATAAAACCACTCCTAAGAACTAAAGTGCATGTTCCAACGCCTTCAACACGCGAGCGCATCTTGTTTCCAGAATAGATGCTCTCCTCATTTCCCACTGGCTTCCTTAGGTTTGTCATACCTTGTAAGGAAGTCGAAATGTGAATTGTAGATCCAGAATCAATCCACCATGTGTTATGATTAACCTCAACCATATTTGATTCAAAACAAACATATGAGAGTGGATTACCTTTCTTAACGAGCCACTGCTGAAGCTTAGCACAGTCCTTCTTCATATGTCCTTTCTTTTTACAGAAGAAACACTTGGACTCTTTCTTAATGTCAGCTTGGGCAGGGATTTTCCCTTTTCCCTTGTTCTTGGCTCGATCCTTGGTCTTTTCTTGGCTTGCAAAAAATGCACTCTCACCGATTCCATAAGCAGTCTTCCCTCCTATTGAACACACATGGTCATCAATTCATTGATGGTCCACTTATCCTTATGTGTGTTGTAGGATATCTTGAATTGTCCATACTGCTTTGGTAGAGTGTTCAATATATAATGCACAAGAAAAGACTCAGACATCTCCACTTCTAGCTTCTTGAGTTAGGCCGCTATATCTCTCATGGCCATTATGTGCTCGCTCACTCCTTTGACATTGGTAAGCCTCATCGATGAGAACTTCATTATCAGGGTGCTGGCCAACGCTTTGTCTGAAGTGACAAATTGATCATCTATGGCCTTCAGTAAGGTCCTAACGTTGGTATGTTGTTCGACTGAACCACGTATCCCAGCAGACATCTTTGTCTTTATATACATGACACTAAGGCGATTGGATCGCTCCCAGCGTTCATGTAAAGCTACTTCAGTAGGAGCGCTGGTCTCAGTCAATACGGGCTCGTCTTTCCTTATAGCATAGTCTATATCCATGCACCCTAATTGGAGGAGAACTCTCTCCTTCCAAACCTTGTAGTTCTCTCCATCCAGCTCGGGAACTTCTAGGTTAATACTAGCCTGAGGAAACACTGCATATAGAAAATAAACATGCTTATGTATCTAGAATTTTTGAGGCAAACTTAATTATGTCTACCAATGTAAACATATTTTATTAATGAATCTTAGACATAAAACTTGCCTGTGGGCTAAAGTTCTAATTCTAATAGATTCATATCATAATGATAAAACTATCAAATTATATCATTTCCTAATTCCTGTGGGTAAATTAAGAAACTAATTTGATATTTTATCCTAATTAGTTATAAAATTATAATAAAATTCCTGTGGGATAAAATTTACTATAACCTTATAACTAATCACAATTTATGTCTAATATCATTATGTGATTTTACAAAATAATTTTACTTAATTAAGGTTGTTGTGGCTAAGCCCTAATTAAATAAATTATAAATCACTTAGACATATTGGTAAAATTCTAAGCTTATTCATATTTTAAAAATTGCATTTAACACAATGCAATTCTAATTCCAAATAATATGAATAACTTAGCTACATGTGCTTCTAGTATAAAAATAACAAAATTATACACATTCAAAATGAGCACATATACACATTCAAATCAAATTTTCATAATTTAATAATAATTTTATGATAATTTTCACAAAATTATTCAATTTAAAATTACAGCATTTATAAAAATTTCAAATTCATGAAAAATCCTCATAAAATCCAAAATAATGAGAAGTTTTCATAATTATATTAATTTTGTGAAAATAATCCAATTATTCATAAAATTATGGAAATTACAGAACTGAAAATCTGATATAAAACTATCAAAATATAATTATTTGGCCTAAATTAAATAATTTAAATTTACTTAAATTAAATAAATCCTTAAGGCCTAAAATAAACCAAATGACCCTTTTATTTAATCCATATGACCCAAATAATCAACCAAAAGAGCCCAAAATAAATGGCCCAAAACTAACCAAATAAAGACCCAAACAGTGGCCCAAAACCCGAGGCCCAAAAGGGTTTCTTTCCTTTTTTTTTTTGCACAGTGCGGTTACACTGTACAACCACGGCAGGCGCGTGATACCACGCGCCCGCTTTCCACTACCGGGCGCGTGGATCTCACACGCCCGCATAATCACCATTGGGCGCGTGGATCTCACGCGCCCGGTTCCAACCTTTCTTCTTTGCCCGAACGGGCATATTTGCAGAATTTTTGGGTCTTTTCGACCCGACCCAGCACAAAACCCTTCAAACAGTCCCGTTTTTCATGTATTTTTCATCCTTAGAGCTTTACAACAATAGATCTAAATTATTTGAGCCAAAATCACATGAAAACAGAATTAGTTTCAAGAAATCCGAGACTTAAAGTTTCAAAATATGGGTTTTTATGGCTTCTTTCTACAGATCTCTAGCAAGACAGAGGTTAAACTACGGCTCTAATGCCAAATGATAAGACATCATACAGATTATACATGCTTCTACACAATATGAAACATGTTAAACAAATAAAAGCGGAAGCGACAGGATCTAACCTCCATCCATTGCACTCTGTAACTCTGCTGTTGAAGCGATTTTCGAATCTGACAATCTACTTTGTGTCTATCATAGACCTTCCAAGTCTTCCAAGCACTCAAAACCTCACTAGATGGTGTTTTGTGTTTGAGATTAACGTACTTGGGGACCGGAAGGAGCCCTCCTTAAATAGTAATGATAGCGTGCTAATTATGACAATAAAATCACGTTTTAACCATCATAAAATCGTGCTTTTAATAGCCAAATATTGAGTTGAGATTCACCGTGAAATTATGGACCATATCCGGAATTGGTCAACCAAATATTTGTTTCCATAATTGAGGGAGATATACTAACACTGCATACCAAGTGTTAGATGCAAGAAGTCTTTGGGCACGCTTCAACATTTTTCGGGCACACAGTTGATCAAGGGATTACATAGATTGCCAGCTCACAAGATTGGAGCACCAAGATTAAGGTATACAGAGCCTACCATGTGAACAAGCATGTAGGACAACAACTTGGTTAATAATAGAGATCCTAGACCTAGTCAAAGTCCTTGGCGGCCAAGGCTCTAGATCCTTGAGATTTAAACTATTATAGATAGAGTTTCTATGTAAATCAAATACTTGTAGATAGACTTGGAAGAATCCAACCATGTAAGAGGATTTCACCATAAATATAAGGCCTCCCAATCTCATTTGTATCTCATCATCTTAGAATTTTTTATTAATATAGCAGATTACAAGTTTTTTTAGCATTTCTCTCTAGTTGAGTACTTTCAAATGTTCCAAACATATGAGTGTGATTTTAGTTTCAATGTTTCAAACACGAGTGTGATTTAGTATAAAATAGTTTAAAAGAAGGCTAACTTAGACTTTCAAGAAAAGAAAGATCTAAACCTAAAACCGCACGTGCTTGATAGGAGATCGCAGCTAGTGACGCATGCATAAGCTAGCTAGGTCGCTCGAACACTTTTTGAGCTCTCACCTATGAGCTGTGACTTAGTTGGTATTTACGCCATTGGTTAGAATCATTCAAGTCAGAGGCTTCAAATTTAATCATGTAATTACACTAGAAAGATATAACGAAAGTTCTAAACTCTGCCTCAAAGCTTTAAATATGTACAATAACCCTATAAAATTTTACCATCTCCTAACCACCTAAATCCCTCCCTGAGTATAATTACAAATTTTTATCTCTTTTTAAAGTAAGAATAAATTTAAGTAAAAATAACTTAAAATCAATAAAAGTAAAAAATTTAACTTAAAATTTTTTAAATTATGCAATATAAATAAAACAAAAAATTATATATTATATGAATGACACTTCATTGATTTTGTATGGAATTCTTAGTGTCAATTTATTCTTCGTCATTACTTGAAGGAAAGATTAATTAATTGATTAATGAGACAAAAGTTTTGCATTATTGTATCTTACGTGGAATTGATGAAAAGAAAATTAAGTATGTGGTTGTGGATATCAATAATTTTACCATTCTTGAGGTTGTGTATACATTGGTTATTTTACCATTCTTACCAAGACGGCAAAATTCGGTTTGTCATTCCAGAGAGGAAGATCCATTGTGTTAGTTAATTATTTGATTCTTACAAGGTTTTGCTATTTGAGGTTAATAAGACAGTGTGTTAGGTATCCAGTTTCTTATTACAAGGTTTTCCTATTTGAGGTTAATGAGACACTGTGTTAGGTATCGAGTTTCTTCCGTGGTACATGCTCGCTCGAACACTTTTTGAGCTCTTACCTGTGAGCTGTGACTTAACCATTATAGGCATTTACGCCATTGCTTGGAATCATACAAGTCAAAGGCTTCAAAGCAAAACATGTGATTACTGTGGAAAGATATAATTGAATGAAAGCTCTAGACTCTACCTCTTAGCGTTACTTCTATTTTTTTTTTACCACGATGTGCTATTATATCATTTTAAATATAAAATTAATTTTTATTCACGTTACGTAGCTGGCATCGATCTAAAAAAATTTGATATAGTGAAGATTCAGACACGAAATCTTCCATTATAAATCATTCTCATTCTCAAAAATTCAATAAAATATTATACCACTGAATCACCTTTTGAGTTAAGTAGTTAGTTCTAATTAATACTGCTTGTTTTCTCTATTAGCTAGTTCGGTGGATATATGTAGTATATGATTGATACAGAAACCTTAATGAACACTTAGACGTCTACACATGTAATGTTTTAGTAACTAGCGTTGAATTTTCTGGTGTAAGGAAGGGCATTGAAGTTAGTTTCCACAAAGATATAAAGTGAGAGCTTAATTATCATGATGACACACGTACCAAACACCAATGTAAATATGCAACCAAAAAAAAAAACACCAATGTAAATAGCTGGCTGCAAAATAAAGGAGGCTGCATGCACAACAGGGGTAGGCTATGGCAGAGATGCCCCCAAATTGCATGGTTAGGTAGCATGTCAATCTCCAGCAAAGAAAGTAAAATAACTAGCTTGCATTAAAAACAATATTTTGGATTGGGATCAGCCAGCTACAAGTTGGATGCTCTCATAAAACTAATGACAAGAATCCAAAGTTGACTGCTGTTTTCAGAACCTTATCCAAAGTTAACTCGCCAGCTGTGATACATATTAAAGCAAGGAATAAAATTATGAACACAGTTAAATACAACTAGTTGTTGCACACGTTTCGCCTTTGATTTTTTCCCAAGGAAATGTTCAAGTTAAGATGTTCAAAAATAACTTAAAACAATCAAAGATTTAAAGATATGAAAACAAATAATGTTTATTAGACGGAAAAAAAAATATTTATTGTCTTTATGTCATAGGCAAATTGTTGAACAAGTTCAAAAATATTATGAGAGTAGACAAAATCTTTTTACTATATTTTTTTCATGGTTAACAAGTACTCTAAAAGTATTTCATCAAAATAAACTTGATATTTTAAATATAACATAATAACACGACACAAAAATTTGATATGAACAAGAAACATAATGGTGAACAAGAAAAATTGATAAAAATTATATATAAATATGTAAAAACTAAAAAATAAATTTTATATTTAATGTATTAATACAAAATCTTTATATTTTACATAATATATATACAATTATTTATAACATGAACTCAAATTTTAAACATAAATTGTCATGTCAAAATCAAAATAATATTTTCCATTAGATATGTTGAAAAATATCACAATTATAGCAGTGGCTGTATATAATATAATGCAAACGTTTTTAGTAGCTAAAAAAGCTAGCTTTTGCATCCAATTGGATTTGATGGATTACCAAGAAAGAGGCAGGTTATGGGGAGGTACATTGGCATTTGGCAGTCGAAATGGAGTCGGTGGAAAGAAGAACAGAGATAAGATGTGAAATTAACAGCTGGCTGCAAAGTGATTGTGAAGAGGATTAGTTAAACAAATTGCATCCAGTCGTACAGTTTTTGATACCCACGCCAAAAAAAAATGTGTGTCGAAAAGGCAAGCTCCGCAGGTGCTCCTTTCGGCTGCGACCAATTGGCTCCTAAATAGTGTAGCATGGCCCATCGGGGTCTTGTTCGGTGGACGTACATCCACCAACTCCAAGTCGGCCTAACACGCAATGCAAGAAAATCATTAGCGAATGGACAAATATGGACCAGCTTTTTTCTTTACCATCAAATGTTATTTAATTATTAGAATAAGTTTAGTGTATAAAAATATAAATAAGATATGATAAAATAGATTATCGATAGAATTAAATTAACTAATGTTAATTTAGTTCATATTTGGTATGATAAAATTTAATCATTTGATTTTGGTCTGATACGTTTTAATTCAAATTCACCAATTGAGTTCAATAATATTCAGGATTGTCTAAATAAAATTTTTGAAATCTGAATTTCATATCTATGAATAATGGACTTGCTTTAAAAATTGTACAATTTAATTTTTTATGAATTCAAAACTTTTATTTGGATTAGACTAAATGTTGATATCAGGTTTTTTTTTTTTGGATTGCAAATTTCATTCTTAGACATTTAGGCTTTGTTTGTTTCACAGAAATTGACTTCCATAAAATAATATTTGAAGAACATTTGCATTCTATGAAAAAAATGTATTTTCTTAAAATTATGTTGACATAATTATTAAAATTTTAAAAATTATTTATTTACTAGCATTTTTATTAATAATATTTAATATTAAAAATCATATTACTAAAAAATTAAAAGAAAACAATTTATTATTTATTTTAAAATGTTTTTCAAAGTATTTAAAATTGTATTATTCTTATTAAAATATTATGCTATTAAAATATTTATATTTATATTTTGTATTGATAGTTATTATCACTAAATGATTAAATTATAACAAAAGTATTATTTATTTATATTTATTATTAAAATATTAATATAAATACATTTGTTAATAAAATATAAAAATAATATATTTGAAATTAAAAATATTAAGAAATAATTAAATATATTTTTATTATTAAAATAAATAATATTATTTTTTCATTATAAATAATATTAATTATTAAAATAAGAAAATATTACTTGCTATTAAAATATTTATTATTTTAATTATTAAAATAATAATATATATACTATTTATTATTAAAATATTACAAATATTTATGTTTAATAATTATAAAATAAAATATTTAAAATTAAAATATTAAAACTTATGTTAATATTTTTATTATTGTAATATTTTTAATTAAATTTTATATTTTATTTAATATAATAATCTTTTATCAAGTTAAATTAAACCTAAATTTAAAAGGTTTGATTTAAGTAAAGCCATCTCCATGAACTTGATAAATGGCCTTACACATAAATAGTTCTTTTTTAAAAATTTTCTTCCACTCTTGAAAATGAGAAGACATTTTTAGAAAAATTGCTTAATTTTCCTTTAACCAAAAAATCATTTTCCATTGATCAATCAATTTTTTGCCAAACAAACATTAAAAAATGTATAGATCATTTTCTTTAAGTAAATTTATGTAAAACAAACATTTTAAGTGAACTTCAAAATGTGTAGTAGGCTCTTGAAGTTTGCTGAATGGGTTTTAAATTTACATTAAGCATACTAAGTTAGAAGTGGGCTTCTTATTCGAAATTGGGCTATGGTAAGATTATATTTCACAAATTTTCCCCTTTTATTATTATTTTTTTCTTTTATTTCATTTTTATTTGAATATTTGTCTTAATAAAAAACAGAAAAAATAGATCAAAAATAAATATTAAAGTAATTATAAAAAAAATTGAAGTCCGAGAAAAAACTAGAAATCATGAGAACTAAGAAAAAAAAAAGAAGTAATTCAATGAATAAAAAAAGAAAAAAAAATAGGAAGGCAGATTCATATCCTCCCCTCCAATGAAACCTTAGCAAATTTTTTTTTTTAAATTTAAAGACACAATTAGACCTGATAATAGGAGAGCTCCAACCGGGTTCAAGCGAGCTTAAGGCATATAATAACGGCTTATATGCAAGCCCAAGGCCTGCCAAGCCCAAAAATTTGGGCTTGAATTTTACTCCAAGTCCTTTTTTTATTTTGTATTGCAAGCCTCAGCCCAACCCAATCTACCTAAATATTATTTTATTTATTTATTAGTATTTTAATTTTTATTTATTTATTTTTTATTCTTTTAGTTCCTTTAAAGTTTAATTTGATTTGTCAAAATTTGAATGTCAATACGTTTTTAACTTCACAAACGAGGTTAAGATGATGACATATATTATTTGAAAATATTAAGAAAATATAAAATAAATAAAATGAGACATTCGTCATCATTCTAACCCAGCTTGTGGAGTTAAAAAACTCTACTGACGGTAGATAGAATAATAATCTATATATATATAACCATGTTTATTAATCAATAATATTTTATATACATATAATAACAATATGCTTAGTTAATATATTTTTAAACAACTTTAATTTTATTTATATTTGTGGCCAAGTCGGCCTCATGCTTCAAAGAGTCAAGCTCGGCCCGACCTCTTTTTTTATCAGTCAATTCAAGCTTAAAAATTTTGTCCAAACCCGTTAAATACATCTCATATTTTTATCCAATCTTAATCAAATATTAAACAGGCTTTCAAGTTGGACGGTCAATCTAGCTCTTGGGCAGGTCTAGACACAACTATATTAACCCGCAAAAAGAAGGAAAACACAATTAAAAATGAAGAATTACACAACAAAAAGTGAGTTATTTTTTTCTTTTTTTTTGGGCGCTGTGGGGGGGGGGGGGGGGGGGGGGGGGGGGGGGGGGGGGGGGGGGGGGGGGGGGGGGGGGGGGGGGGGGGGGGGGGGGGGGGGTTTCAGATTCGGAGCCAAGCCATTAGACCCGAGACCGAAACCCAAGAGCCCATCAGTTTTGCCATTCTTCGTTTTGGTTCAACTTAGTTTTAACTGCAAAGGTTTTATTTGTATATAATATATAGGTATTCAGGCCCAAAAAATATATATGGGTATATTTTTCTGCCTTCTGTTTTATCTTATCGTATCATCATATTTATTTAATTTGCTACTTGTTAATATTGCTTTATGACTTGTACGGAAATAAATAAACAGTTTTTTTTAAAATAAATATTTGTGGATGATAATTTTTTTTAATTTTTATTATGAAATATTAATAAAAAAAATATAAATGTGAATTTTCAATGATGAGATTTTAAGGGTGTATATGAATAGTGATTCCTAAGAAATTTTAGGTGAGAAATTTCTATCTATTGCCAAAGTATTGGATCATTTGGAGGATTTTTCAATACAAAAAAGAGAAAAAAAATTCTAAAGAATAATAAATGAAATAGATTCATGTGCATAATTACTTATGTTTGCATCATTTTCATATATATTAATCATGAATGTGAACATGTGCCTCCAAGATGGGATTCTAAGGAAGTCCGAGCAGTGATTACTAATAAATCATTAGGTGAGAAATTACTCTGTAAATGTTACCAAAGTTTGGATTAGAGCGTTACGAAGATTTTCAATACAAAAAGTTCCTATTTACTTTTCAAGTTAAATATTAAAAAATAGGGTTTTCTAAAAAAGTAAATAAAAGTTCAAAAGGAAAATAAACAGAGTAGATTCATAAGCATACTACTTTATGTTTGCGTCATGTGCATGAATATTAATGGTGGAGATAAACATGAGCCTTCAAAAATGAGATTCTAAAAGTTCGAGTAGTATTTTCTAAACAATCCCATGATGAGAAAAATTTTCCTAACTTGAGATATATAGTTGGATAAATATATATATATATATAGTAGGGATTTACTTACACATGTGTAAAACAAATTTGTTTTACACAGTTTTATATTTTCATATAAGATTAATATTTTTGCAAACCAACCGTTGAATTTAACAATCTACTCATATTTATTATGTATGTAAATTTTTGAATCAATCTGCTATTTCTATCATTTTAATCGAGAATAGTATTTTTTTCAATATATATCAACGGTTGAAATTTTATTTTATGAAATAAATAGTTAGACGTATTCGATTAATTTGAAATTTGGCATGCATGATCTATGTGAACAGAACATAAAATTCAACGGTCGGATTAAAAAATTATAAATCATATAAAAAGATATGAAAGTGTGTAAAACTAAATTTGTTTTACACATGTGTAAGTGGATCCCTCTTCATATATATATATATATATATATATATATATATATATATATATATTCTGATTTCACTGAATTTTAGAATAACATGATATATTGAAGTAGAATTAATATATTCTGTTATGTACGAGTTTTATTGTTTTCAAAACTGTTACTTATATATGGAACCTTGGACTCAACCCAAATCAACCGATTTTGATGTTGATAGCTTGTTCCGTCCCTGTTCAAAAAAAAAAAAACTGTTACTTACAATTCTTCTGTTTTCAAAAGCATATTCTATAGTTTTCTCTCGTAAATAAGAGAACATAGCAATAGAACCAATAATCAAATCCATCTTCAATTGCAGTACTTAATTCTAGCTGTTTGTAATTGCTAATGGCTATAGGTCTATATCTGATGATTAACATGATGAGAATGTACAATCCAGGTAGACCGGTCACAATTCCATTAATATGCGAAGGAGAGCCCAAGGCACAATTAGGTCTAAAAGCCTCTCATCTGCCAGGGCATGGCTTTGGCACCGCGTGTTACTCAGCCATGGCTGTGGCCTGTCACTTGTGTGCCATGCGCATTCCTTAAAATCTTGACCGCCACGCTTCTTGCCACCTAGCTAACTCTTTCGCTGTTCAGCCTCCACCGCTAAAAAATGGCACATGAACCTTACTGCCGCTTGTCCTTTTATAATTTATTTTTACTTTCTCTCTTTTGCTTCCAAATGGCCGCTCAGTTTCTTTCCCTGCTACATATAAAAAGATGACCTCGAAATTCTCAAATCCAATTCTAGCAAATCAATGAGGCTGTTTCATCAACCCAAATGAAGTTTATTGTATTTCTTCTGGTTTTTCCTTGGATGGCAGCATTTGCTACCAACTTCTTCCGAGATTTTTACCTCACATGGGGAAGTGACCGAGTTAAGATACTGAACAATGGGGAGCTGCTCACTCTTTCTCTTGACAAAGACTCTGGCTCAGCTTTTCAATCCAAGAATGAGTATCTATTTGGCAAGATTTCCGTGCAGCTTAAACTTGTCCCCGGCAACTCCGCTGGCACTGTCACAACCTACTATGTAAGCAGCACTTCTGCATGTTTATGCATTTGCTAAAACTTTAACAGTATCTGTCATGAGTTTGGTTATGCTCCTCTATGTCTGTTTATGTTGCAGTTAGCCTCAAAGGGATCAACATGGGATGAAATAGACTTCGAGTTCTTAGGAAATTTGAGCGGTGATCCTTACACTGTTCATACCAATGTAATTACTCGAGGTAAAGGAGACAGAGAGCAACAATTCCACCTCTGGTTTGACCCAACAGCAGATTTCCACACCTATTCCATCCTCTGGAATCCCCATGTCATCATGTAAGAGGCCCTTGAATGGTATCTTTTCTACAGAAATAACTTAAATTTCATAGTGAATTACTCTTTTCTTCCCTTTCTCTAACATTGTATGCATTGTCAGCTTCTATGTTGATGGCACCCCTATTAGACAGTTCAAGAACTTGGGATCAGCTAAAGTTCCATTCCCCATGCGGCAGCCAATGAGAATTCATTCAAGTATTTGGAATGCTGATGCGTGGGCAACGAGAGGTGGTCTTATCAAAACAGATTGGACCAAAGCTCCTTTCACAGCTGCCTATAGGAACTTCAGTGCACAAGCTTGCATTTGGCCCTCCGGGGTTTATGTCGGCCTTTCCAATTCATGGCTGGCCAAGGAGTTGGATGCAGCTTGCCTGGAAAGGTTGAAGTGGGTGCAGAAGCATTACATGATTTACGACTATTGTATTGACACAAAGCGATTCCCTCAGGGACTTCCTCTCGAATGTGCTGCTGCAACATAAAGGGCAAGCTACATTCTGCTCATTGCCAACAGCAGCAGACAGAGAACCCATATCACAGATCTTTTACCAAAGCCATGCTACTATATCAACCTTAAGTTGCCTGAGTTTCTTCTATTTGTCCAATTAATAAGAAAAACGCAACAATTAAGAGATCTTTTGTGTAAAAAAAGTCTTTAAGCCCTAATAATAAAACATATTGGAATCGGTAATTTACCAGAGAAATCAAATTTTTATAGGATAAGAAATTTTTATAGGAAATCAAATTTTTCCAGGGCAGAACTCTTCATACACCGGAAGAAATAAAAAAAGCTGTTGAGTCTCATTTCAAGGATCTTTTTGTGGTCAAATCTCTCTCTTTTTACAAGTTCAATGCCGAAGACTTTAAAAGAATTTCTACTGATCAAGCTGAGGAGTTAGAGCTGCCTTTTACTGAAGATGAAATCTTTGATGCTGTCAAGAATTGTGATGGTGATAAATCCCCCCGGGCAGATGGTTTTAACTTTAATTTCATTAAGAAAAAGTGACCTCTCATTAAACAGGAAGTTGTTGATTTTATTCAAGAATTTTACAATAGCAGTAAATTACCTTTGGGTTTAAACTGTTCCTTCATAGCTTTAATAGCTAAAAAGCAGTGCACTGAAAGCTTGAATGATTTTCGCCCAATTTCCCTCATGGGAAGTATTTACAAAATTCTAGCCAAGATTTTGGGTAATAGGATGAAGAAGGTGATGAGCTCAATTATCAATGTTACTCACTCAGCATTTGTGCAGGGAAGACAAATAATGGATTGTTGTTTAATTGCCAACGAAATTATTGATGTTATAAAGAAGCAGAATCAATGTGGTTTAGTTCTTAAGCTTCATTTTGAAAAAGCTTTCGACAAGGTTAGTTGGAGTTTCTTACTTCAAACTTTGGTTTTATGGGTTTTGGTAGAAAATGGATCTCCTAGATTGAAAGTTGCATCTCATCAGCTTTAGTTTCAGTCCTCATCGATGGTTCTCCCACCTGCCCTATCAAAATGTTCAGATGCCTTAGACAAGGTGATCCCTTGTCTCCATTTCTATTCATAATCATGACTGAATGTCTTAGTACCCTTCTTTCTAAAGCTCTATAGCAAGGTTGTTTAAAGGCATTAATGTTGGAAGAAATAATCGCCAAATTTTGCACCTTCAGTTTGTTGATGACACGATCGTGTTCATTGAACCGCAGGAGTCTTATTTGAGAAATGTGAAAAGAATCTTAAGATGTGTTTAGCTTGCATCAAGGTTGAAAGTGAATTTTTCAAAGTCTGCCATTTTTGGGATTAAGGTAGAACAATCTTTGCTTGCTGATTAGGCTTCAAAGATTCATTGCAAAGTTGCTTGTCTCCCTTGTAAATACCTTGGTTTGCCTCTTGGCGCTAATCCAGGACTTTTTTCTACTTGGCAACCTGTTATTGACTCTTTAAAGAAAAAACTTAGCATTTGGAAGAGTAAACTTCTCTCTACTACAAGAAGGTTAACCCTTATAAAATCTACACTCTCGAGTCTTCCTATTTATTATATGTCTCTCTTCAAGATCCCAATTGGTGTTTGCGAGCAAATAGAAAAAATTCAGAGGCAATTCTTTTGGGGTGATTCAGAACAAAGGAGAAAATTTTGATTGATTGACTGGAACACAATCTGTTCTTGTAAGAAAAATCGAGGGTTTGGAATTATTAATCTTAGTGCTTGCAACTAGGCTTTATTACTTAAATGGCTTTGGAGGTTTAGTAGGGAGGAAAATGTGCTATGGAGGTATGTCAACTGTGGGAAGTATCATCTTCCTAAAGACTTTTGAGGTTTTAGAAAAGAACTCATTGAATTGGTGAAGTTCTTCTTAGGATGTCATTTATTTATATTAGATACAGAGCATACTAGTTGATCTACATAAAGGAAAGTAATAAAGACAAACGGTAAGAAAATCTGCTCTCTCTCTTAATACTTCAGCTCTCCTTGCTTAAGTTTTGGGATTTGATTTATTT
Source organism: Heritiera littoralis (assembly GCA_031772115.1). Taxonomy (NCBI): domain Eukaryota; kingdom Viridiplantae; phylum Streptophyta; class Magnoliopsida; order Malvales; family Malvaceae; genus Heritiera; species Heritiera littoralis. Next base: position 2,431,782 of record JAPDPK010000074.1, read on the forward strand.
CTAACCGTTGTTGCTTGATTGTTTGCATGAATCTTGGGGTTTCATTTCTGTCTTGCACGAATCTTGGAGTTCCTCTGCTTTGTACTCTTCTACACTCCTCCTCAAACTGGACAAAGATGATTGTCGAAGTCCCAGTTTGTGCTGCAAAGTTTCAAAAGCAACTTGTTTGGAAGAGGAAACAAGTCGTGTAACAAGTGAACTAATGGAAACTTTTTCCCTAACAAAGTGATAGTCTATCTCTACATGCTTAGTGCGAGCATGAAAGACAGGGTTAATGGTCAAGTGGAGAGCTGATACATTATCACAGAACAAGGTTGGAGGACTGGGCAACTGGACACCAATGTCGCGTAGGATGAATGATATCCAAGTTAGTTCAGCTGTTGTGGAAGCTAAGGCACGATATTCAACTTCAGCACTAGATTGTGCTACTATAGGTTGTTTCTTGGCACTCCATGAAATACAATTTCCTCCATGAACTTGATAAATGGCCTTACACATAAATAGTTCTTTTTTAAAAATTTTCTTCCACCCTTGAAAATGGGAAGACATTTTTAGAAAAATTGCTTAATTTTCCTTTAACCAAAAAATCATTTTTCATTGATCAATCAATTTTTTGCCAAACAAACATTAAAAAATGTATAGATCATTTTCTTAAAGTAAATTTATGTAAAACAAACATTTTAAGTGAACTTCAAAATGTGTAGTAGGCTCTTGAAGTTTGCTGAATGGGTTTTAAATTTACATTAAGCATACTAAGTTAGAAGTGGGCTTCTTATTCGAAATTGGGCTATGGTAAGATTATATTTCACAAATTTTCCCCTTTTATTATTATTTTTTTCTTTTATTTCATTTTTATTTGAATATTTGTCTTAATAAAAAACAGAAAAAATAGATCAAAAATAAATATTAAAGTAATTATAAAAAAACAAACAAAATTGAAGTCCGAGAAAAAACTAGAAATCATGAGAACTAAGAAAAAAAAAAGAAGTAATTCAATGAATAAAAAAAGAAAAAAAATAGGAAGGCTGTAACATTCCAAAACTACTATACGACAGAATATTCACTTGTAAACTACACTTATTTACCGGTTGGGCTGTCTGTGGTGCTTAACAACTTTTACTACATTATGAATTAATAAAGTATCTTCCTTAAATGAGTATATACATTCCCTTCGTAGTTAAAGTAGTACTGTACAACTTTGCTGAATATATAAAAGAATATAACATACCTTCGATATCAAATCTCTGGAAGGTAAGTCTCTTAGTTCAAATCAGTTATCTGTGGAGTGGAAAATAAGGAGTGAGCGACAATGTGCTCAGTAAGAAAGGTGTATGTTGCTTTAAAAAATAAAAGCTAAAATCTCGAAAACCAATTAATCATCCTAACGATCACACTCATTAGGAATTAATAAATACAGTTAACATGAAAACAGGATTCACCAGATCCTTTCATAAATCTTTTAATTGAGACTAGGCAACAATTTAAATCATGCAAAGAACACAAGTCATCCGCTTTTGGGGTGCACCCGTAGGCCATCGCCCCTCACGGCTATCTCATCTAGATGTATGGCCATAATCTGTAGGTGGTCATCGGGTCCACTTGCCAAGTGACCTCGAGACCGCTGAAGACTTGGCAGGTCTATCAGCCCTGTGACGCCCCAGGGTGCACTCGCTGGTCTATTTGACCCGAGCCATCGCCCTAGTTAGGTCACGCAAAGTACATGAGTAATAATGCATGAACTCATGGCCTAATGTCTCAAAATCAAGTTATCATTTCCTTAAAATGATTTAGTTTCCAAAAGGGTTTATAACTAGTAAAACAACCCTCCATTTTCAACATTTTCTATGAAAGAAAGGCACGTTGGGAGCCGGTTCGCCCACGGCTAGTTCGCCCAGGGTCAGCTCGCCCATTAGCCAATTCGCCCAAGGGACTACTCGCCCGAAAATTTGATATTTTCTATTTTCAAAACAATTAAAATACTTCATTTTTCATTTACGAAATTACATTTTAAAACCGTTCGCCAGAGCCTGCTCGCCTTTATCAGTTCGCCCTGACTACTCGACAAGACGGCGAATAATAGTCGTCCGCTTCATAGTTTTCAAAACAGAAGTACGGCTGGCTGAAAACAGTTCGCCCGCCTTTTACTTTAAACAAGGGTCGTCCGCCTAAACACTTTAAAAAGGGTTCGCCCGACTATGGCTTACCGGATTTCTCTTTAAAACAAAGGCACTCGCCCAGATCTCAAAGAAAGAGCTCGCCATTGGCTCGCCCGAGTTTCTGTCTAATACAAAACTACTCGCCCGCCTTAGTTAATTCGACCAACCAAAGAACTTATGGCGGCTTATAGCTCGCTCGAAACCAAAACAATTTATCAAACGCTGCATGTCAGAAAATAAAACAAATTTCGATATTTTCTTAACGTTTTTACTCCACAGGACATGCATTTGCCTCACATACAACTTCCTTACCTCGTCTGATACAGCTTAGCTTCTCGCACGCCTTGCTCAATTCCCGTCTGCAAAGCATTTATTCACATTATTAATATTTTCCAACAAGGATTTATATTTATCCTAAAAATATGGCACTTTTGGCGAACTCAGTTCGCCATTCGCCCATCATAGCTCGCTGTCCATTAGCGGCTTATTCGTGCGAGTTCGCCCTTGTAATGGAATACGTTGGCGACTTCTTTTTCTCCAACTCGCCCTACTGGCGATCATCAACTTTACATGGGCGACTTCTTATCGCCATTCTCGCCTATTGGCGATCAATTGTTCTCGCCCGCCGGACCACATACTGGCGGACTCATATAAACATTTTCCTAACCTCGTCCCATCCTTTGGGCGAGTACTCACCCATTTTTACTAGCAACTTTCTACTCGCCCGTCGTGTTTCCTTACTCATTCTGGGTTATTTTTCCATCTATTTTCTTATATTGTTCAACAATATTCAACTACAACCAGGCTATGTCTATAATTAAATATCAAGAGAACTATAAAAGCTATGAAACTCACCTTTACTGAGCTGCTCTTCCAACAACAGGATGCTTTCTTGCCTTTCTTAGCTTTTCTTCTCTTGTTCCTTAGCTCTTCAACGGGGAGGAAAGGTTTAACTGATAAAAGGATAAAACTCTATGACTATGAAAGGAAAGGAAGAACAAGGTGATCTTTGTAGCAAACAGAATGGGCGAGAAGGATTCTGGAGAGAATGGAGTTTTCATTTCAATCCACTTCTTCCTCTTAAAGCCTCTTATATAGCCGTTCCGTTTCACTTAAGTTCAACACCTGTTTCCTTATCCTGTTTTCCTCATCATTTCATGTATTAAATTCTGTGGAAAAACTGCAGCTAGTGGACTACGGTAAGAAGAAAATTCCCTGCAATGTGTTGAAAATTTTGTTTCTTTTTCCTCTTCTTCTCCTAGTCCACGCCTTTGCCAGTCACTCTTATTGGCTTGCTCCTCTTGCTATTAAATGCTAAATCTCCTTTGTCAAATAAAGCAACCGGCGAGAAGTCCTCAGCGCCTCTTTCCTGGACTTTTCTATTTCCTTTTCTGCACTTTCTCTTCGCCCTGTCTCCTCCAGCCAACGTTGATTGGCTAACTCCCCATCCTTTTCCTTGTTTTGTCTTCTAGCCCTTAATTCTTTTGTCCTTCTTCTTCTTTTCTCCACGCCAATGTTAGTCATATTGCATAATTTTATCTCATATCAATTAATGCTTTCACACCTTTTATCCAAATCAATTCCAACAATTTCTTGTTACTCTTTAATATTTGTTTCTCTTTCTTTATACACTACACTATAAATCATCTCTTAGATTGAAAAGTGAAACTCACATTTGATTAAATTTCACAAAATTTTTATTTCCACTATCAATAATGTACACATACGTTATACAGTATAATAAAATTCGGATTTTACAAAGGCAGATTCATATCCTCCCCTCCAATGAAACCTTAGCAATTTTTTTTTAAAAAAATTTAAAGACACAATTAGACCTGATAATGGGAGAGCTCCAACCGGGTTCAAACGAGCTTAAGGCATATAATAACGGTTTATATGCAAGCCTAAGGCCGGCCAAGCCCAAAAATTTGGGCTTGAATTTTATTCCAAGTCCTTTTTTTATTTTGTATTGCAAACCTCAGCCCAAACCAATCCGCCTAAATGTTATTTTATTTATTTATTTAGTATTTTAATTTTTATTTATTTATTTTTTATTCTTTTAGTTCATTTAAAGTTTAATTTGATTTGTCAAAATTTGAATGTCAATACTTTTTTAACTTCACAAGTGAGGTTAAGATAATGACATATATTATTTGAAAATATTAAGAAAATATAAAATAAATAAAATGAGACATTCGTCATCATTCTAACCCAGCTTATGGAGTTAAAAAACTCTACTGACGGTGGATAGGATAATAATCTATATATATAACCATGTTTAATAATCAATAATATTTTATATACATATAATAACAATATACTTAGTTAATATATTTTTAAACAACTTTAATTTTATTTATATTTGTGGCCAAGTCGGGCTCATGCTTCAAAGAGTCAAGCTCGGGCTCGACCTCTTTTTTTATCAGTCAATTCAAGCTTAAAAGTTTTGTCCAAACCCGTTAAATACATCTCATATTTTTGTCCAATCTTAATCAAATATTAAACAGGCCTTCAAGTTTGGACGAAAAATCTAGCTCTTGGGCAGGTCTAGACACAACCATATTAACCCGCAAAAAGAAGGAAAACACAATTAAAAAAGAAGAATTACACAACAAAAAGTGAGAGTTATTTTTTTCTTTTTTTTGGGTGCTGGGGGTCGGAGGGGGGGGGGGGGTAGGGGTGTAATCGAGCCGAGCCGAGCCGATACAATGAAGTGCTCGAGCTCGAGCTCGACTCGTATATTCGGTACTCGATACTCGGCTCGAGCTCGATCGAGCCTTGAATTTTGAGCTCGAGCTCGACTCGAGATCGAACTCGAGCTACTCGAGCTCGCTCGATTAGGCTCGATTTTGCAAGCTCGAGTCTCATGCTCGAACTCGAGCTCGAGCTCGAATTTATTTTTATGCACATAATAATATTATTAATTAAATATAATAAAACATAAAATTTTAAAAAAATACAATAAGTCAACAACAACAGTGGCTAAAACATCTACATAAATAAAAGTACCACACAAATCACACCAACAAAAATAAAAATTACAAAGTCTTATATTAATTTGGAATTACAAGAATAAACAAATATAGTAACATCATAGATACGAAACATTTAGCAACATCATCTACAACACCTGCAACACCTGCAACAGCAAACAAAATCAACGACTTCAGTACTAATAAATGTGCTTTGCAAGATAGTAGGAAGTTGCTTCTAGGCATATGACAACAACTTAAGTACAGATATAGACACAAGCAGCTGGCTTCCAAAGCAATATTGCTCCATGATGCATCAAATTAATGGTTGCAAAAGTGAAGTATAAAATACAGGAGACCAAGAATAAAGAAAAGCAACTAGCACAATCACTCTTTAAGTGCAAGAAGCCAAGAAAGAACAGGTTATTTGACTATTGATTCTCTTGTACCTTCCGGGCTTTATGATGCCACTGGCATGATTAAGGATGCTTATCTTAGCTTCATGAGACTTGGCACCTGAGAGCCTCAAAACATCCTGGAAAACGAAGCTTTTAAATTAAGCAGTCTAAACAGCACGCTACCCTATTTAGGAACATTAGAACATGGAGACCTAATAAAATTGGATAAATCCCAATCTTCTGTACTTTACTTACAGTTATGAGTTAACTAGATATGTGCATAAGACCATTCAATATGCTCATTAGGGTTCACAACACTGTCATTAGTCATTGAACATCAGCATCTACATAAAAAAATATTTTCCTTTAATTTGTTTTGCTGTAATTAGGACAATATGACAACCTAGGCTTGGCTTTGTGGTTAGTATAGCTTTAACTCTTATTCAACTCCCCTTTACTTATTCAAATGTGCAAAATGAACAAAATGTTGCAGTCTCTTTTTGTTCCAGAACCATGGACACTAAAATACTTGCACTTACCTGATTAGGATTTCTTGGTTCGGTCTCAAATGAGGTTGGAAGAAGTAGGGTGCAGTTTAGTTTAATCATAGCTTCAATACATGGATGATTTCACATCAAACACGAACTAATGTTATGTGTCACTATGAAGAACAATGAAAACTCAAAATTCCATTTTTTTCACTTTACTGGAAAGTAAAAATTTTTCATAAGTAGAGAATTAGAATTCTTGCAGCTTGTCTACTAAGTCCCACTTAAAGATACAACTATATTCATCCACACAAACTGAAAGGGGAAGAAGAAAACAGCTAGATATAGAGCAAAGAACAGAGCTAAAGGAAGAGGGTTTTACCAGCGTGAGGAGTCAGACGTCGCCGGAGTGCTAAAGATAATGTGGTCTGGGACCTAGGTCGCGCCGGTTGCCGGACGTCGTCTAAGAGGTGAAGCCGTGAGTCCCTGTTTGAAAATGAAAAAGGAACTAGGTCGTAAGTTGTGAGTCTCCTGACTTGTGAGATGTGGTCTAGTCAGGCTTCATGAGTGGTTTCGCCGGAGAGTGAAGCAGATCTGGACTCTGGGTCTCGACTCGAGTCTCGGCCTCGCCTCGCTTCTTGAGTGGTGTCGCCGGAGAGTGAAGCAGATCTGGAATATGGGTCTCGTCTCGAGTGTCGCCCTCGCCTCGCTTCTTGAGTGGTGTCGCCGGAGAGTGAAGCAGATCTGGACTCTGGGTCTTGACTCGAGTCTCACCCTCGCCTCGCTTCGTGAGTGGTGTCGCCGGAGAGTGAAGCAGATCTGGACTCTGGGTCTCGACTTGAGTCTCGCCCTCGCCTCACTGTCAGATCTGAGATGTGGTCTGAGACTCGAGTCTCACCCTCGTCTCGCCTCGCTGTCAGATCTGGTTGTCATCGGTCGCCGGATGCAGACTGAAAAGTGAAGCCGTGAGGGATCGACGAGTCAGGCGGATGAGGTCGTGTGGCGAGCTTGGAGAGGAAAAGAAGTCTGTTTCAAAATGCAAAGGCCTGATTTTGTATTAGGGTTTCAAATATATAGTTTAATATTTTTTTAGTTATAAATAAAATATAAATAAATAATATATATTAAAATATTAAGAAGCTCGATTAAGCTCGCGAGCTACTCGAGCCGGGTATCTTGCTACTCGAACTCGGCTCGCTCGATAGCTCAAGTAGCTCGAGTTCGAGTTTTGGTTGAGTCGAGTCCGAGTAGCTTGCGAGCACCAGTGTATCATTTACACCCCTAGGGAGGTGGGGGATGTGGGGTTTCAGATTCGGAGCCAAGCCATTAGACCCGAGACCGAAACCCAAGAGCCCATCAGTTTTGCCATTCTTCGTTTTGGTTCAACTTAGTTTTAACTGCAAAGGTTTTATATGTATATAATATATAGGTATTCAGGCCCAAAAATATATATGGGTATATTTTTCTTCCTTCTGTTTTATCTTATCGTATCATCATATTTATTTAATTTGCTACTTGTTAATATTGCTTTATGACTTGTACGGAAATAAATAAACAGTTTTTTTTCAAATAAATATTTGTGGATGATAATTTTTTTTTATTTTTATTATGAAATATTAATAAAAAATGTAAATGTGAATTTTCAATGATAAGATTTTAAGGGTGTATATGAATAGTGATTCCTAAGAAATTGTAGGTGAGAAATTTCTATCTATTGCCAAAGTATTGGATCATTTGGAGGATTTTTCAATACAAAAAAGAGAAAAAAAATTCTAAAGAATAATAAATGAAATAGATTCATGTGCATAATTACTTATGTTTGCATCATTTTCATATATATTAATCATGAATGTGAACATGTGCCTCCAAGATGGGTTTCTAAGGAAGTCCGAGCAGTGATTACTAATAAATCATTAGGTGAGAAATTACTCTGTAAATGTTACCGAAGTTTGGATTAGAGCGTTACGAAGATTTTTCAATACAAAAAGTTCCTATTTACTTTTCAAGTTAAATATTAAAAAATAGGGTTTTCTAAAAAAGTAAATAAAAGTTCAAAAGGAAAATAAACAGAGTAGATTCATAAGCATACTACTTTATGTTTGCGTCATGTGCATGAATATTAATGGTGGAGATAAACATGAGCCTTCAAAAATGAGATTCTAAAAGTTCGAGTAGTATTTTCTAAACAATCCCATGATGAGAAAAATTTTCCTAACTTGAGATATATATATATATATATATATTCTGATTTCACTGAATTTTAGAATAACATGATATATATATTGAAGTAGAATTAATATATTCTGTTATGTACGAGTTTTATTGTTTTCAAAACTGTTACTTACAATTCTTTTGTTTTCAAAAGCATATTCTATAGTTTTCTCTCGTAAATAAGAGAACATAGCAATAGAACCAATAATCAAATCCATCTTCAATTGCAGTACTTAATTCTAGCTGTTTGTAATTGCTAATGGCTATAGGTCTATTTCTGATGATTAACATGATGAGAATGTACAATCCAGGTAGACCCGTCACAATTCCATTAATATGCGAAGGAGAGCCCAAGGCACAATTAGGTCTAAAAGCCCCTCATCTGCCAGGGCATGGCTTTGGCACCGCGTGTTACTCAGCCATGGCTGTGGCCTGTCACTTGTGTGCCATGCGCATTCCTTAAAATCTTGACCGCCACGCTTCTTACCACCTAGCTAACTCTTTCGCTGTTCAGCCTCCACCGCTAAAAAATGGCACATGAACCTTACTGCCGCTTGTCCTTTTATAATTTATTTTTACTTTCTCTCTTTTGCTTCCAAATGGCTGCTCAGTTTCTTTCCCTGCTGCATATAAAAAGATGACCTCGAAATTCTCAAATCCAATTCTAGCAAATCAATGAGGCTGTTTCATCAACCCAAATGAAGTTTATTGTATTTCTTCTGGTTTTTCCTTGGATGGCAGCATTTGCTACCAACTTCTTCCGAGATTTTTACCTCACATGGGGAAGTGACCGAGTTAAGATACTGAACAATGGGGAGCTGCTCACTCTTTCTCTTGACAAAGACTCTGGCTCAGCTTTTCAATCCAAGAATGAGTATCTATTTGGGAAGATTTCCGTGCAGCTTAAACTTGTCGCCGGCAACTCCGCTGGCACTGTCACAACCTACTATGTAAGCAGCACTTCTGCATGTTTATGCATTTGCTAAAACTTTAACAGTATCTGTCATGAGTTTGGTTATGCTCCTCTAAGTCTGTTTATGTTGCAGTTAGCCTCAAAGGGATCAACATGGGATGAAATAGACTTCGAGTTCTTAGGAAATTTGAGCGGTGATCCTTACACTGTTCATACCAATGTAATTACTCGAGGTAAAGGAGACAGAGAGCAACAATTCCACCTCTGGTTTGACCCAACAGCAGATTTCCACACCTATTCCATCCTCTGGAATCCCCATGTCATCATGTAAGAGGCCCTTGAATGGTATCTTTTCTACAGAAATAACTTAAATTTCATAGTGAATTACTCTTTTCTTCCCTTTCTCTAACATTGTATGCATTGTCAGCTTCTATGTTGATGGCACCCCTATTAGACAGTTCAAGAACTTGGGATCAGCTAAAGTTCCATTCCCCATGCGGCAGCCAATGAGAATTCATTCAAGTATTTGGAATGCTGATGCGTGGGCAACGAGAGGTGGTCTTATCAAAACAGATTGGACCAAAGCTCCTTTCACAGCTGCCTATAGGAACTTCAGTGCACAAGCTTGCATTTGGCCCTCCGGGGTTTATGTCGTCCTTTCCAATTCATGGCTGGCCAAGGAGTTGGATGCAGCTTGCCTGGAAAGGTTGAAGTGGGTGCAGAAGCATTACATGATTTACGACTATTGTATTGACACAAAGCGATTCCCTCAGGGACTCCCTCTCGAATGTGCTGCTGCAACATAAAGGGCAAGCTACATTCTGCTCATTGCCAACAGCAGCAGACAGAGAACCTATATCACAGATCTTTTACCAAAGCCATGCTACTATATCAACCTTAAGTTGCCTGAGTTTCTTCTATTTGTCCAATTAATAAGAAAAACGCAACAATTAAGAGATCTTTTGTGTAAAAAAAGTCTTTAAGCCTTAATAATAAAACATATTGGAACCGGTAATTTACCAGAGAAATCAAATTTTTATAGGATAAGAAATTTTTATAGGAAATCAAATTTTTTCCAGGGCAGAACTCTTCATACAGCGAAAGAAATAAAAAAAGCTGTTGAGTCTCATTTCAAGGATCTTTTTGTGGTCAAATCTCTCTCTTTTTACAAGTTCAATGCCGAACACTTTAAAAGAATTTCTACTGATCAAGCTGAGGAGTTAGAGCTGCCTTTTACTGAAGATGAAATCTTTGATGCTGTCAAGAATTGTGGAGGTGATAAATCCCCCCGGGCAGATGGTTTTAACTTTAATTTCATTAAGAAAAAGTGGCCTCTCATTAAACAGGAAGTTGTTGATTTTATTCAAGAATTTTACAATAGCAGTAAATTACCTTTGGGTTTAAACTGTTCCTTCATAGCTTTAATAGCTAAAAAGCAGTGTACTGAAAGCTTGAATGATTTTCGCCCAATTTCCCTCATGGGAAGTATTTACAAAATTCTAGCCAAGATTTTGGCTAATAGGATGAAGAAGGTGATGAGCTCAATTATCAATGTTACTCACTCAGCATTTGTGCAGGGAAGACAAATAATGGATAGTTGTTTAATTGCCAACGAAATTATTGATGTTTTAAAGAAGCAGAATCAATGTGGTTTAGTTCCTAAGCTTGATTTTGAAAAAGCTTTCGACAAGGTTAGTTGGAGTTTCTTACTTCAAACTTTGGTTTTATGGGTTTTGGCAAAAAATTGATCTCCTAGATTGAAAGTTGCATCTCATCAGCTTTAGTTTTAGTCCTCATCGATGGTTCTCCCACCTGCCCTATTAAAATGTTCAGATGCCTTAGACAAGGTGATCCCTTGTCTCCATTTCTATTCATAATCATGACTGAATGTCTTAGTACCCTTCTTTCTAAAGCTCTATAGCAAGGTTGTTTAAAGGCATTAATGTTGGAAGAAATAATCGCCAAATTTTGCACCTTCAATTTGTTGATGACACAATCGTGTTCATTGAACCGCAGGAGTCTTATTTGAAAAATGTGAAAAGAATCTTAAGATGTGTTTAGCTTGCATCATGGTTGAAAGTGAATTTTTCAAAGTCTGCCATTTTTGGGATTAAGGTAGAACAATCTTTGCTTGCTGATTAGGCTTCAAAGATTCATTGCAAAGTTGCTTGTCTCCCTTGTAAATACCTTGGTTTGCCTCTTGGCACTAATCCAGGACTTTCTTCTACTTGGCAACCTATTATTGACTCTTTAAAGAAAAAACTTAGCATTTGGAAGAATAAACTTCTCTCTACTACAAGAAGGTTAACCCTTATAAAATCTACACTCTCGAGTCTTCCCATTTATTATATGTCTCTCTTCAAGATCCCAATTGGTGTTCGCGAGCAAATAGAAAAAATTCAGAGGCAATTCTTTTGGGGTGATTTTGAACAAAGGAGAAAATTTTGATTGATTGACTGGACACAATCTGTTCTTGTAAGAAAAATCGAGGGTTTGGAATTATTAATCTTAGTGCTTGCAACCAGGCTTTATTACTTAAATGGCTTTGGAGGTTTAGTAGGGAGGAAAATGTGCTATGGAGGTATGTCAACTGTGGGAAGTATCATCTTCCTAAAGACTTCTAAGGTTTTAGAAAAGAACTCATTGAATTGGTGAAGTTCTTCTTAGGATGTCATTTATTTATATTAGATACAGAGCATACTAGTTGATCTACATAAAGGAAAGTAATAAAGACAAACGGTAAGAAAATCTGCTCTCTCTCTTAATACTTCAGCTCTCCTTGCTTAAGTTTTGGGATTTGATTTATTTCTAACCGTTGCTGCTTGATTGTTTGCATGAATCTTGGGGTTTCATTTCTGTCTTGCACGAATCTTGGAGTTCCTCTGCTGTGTACTCTTCTACACTCCTCCTCAAACTGGACAAAGATGATTGTCGAAGTCCCAGTTTGTGCCGCAAAGTTTCAAAAGCTGGTTTGGATAATGGCTTGGTTAATATATCAGCAACTTGTTTGGAAGAGGAAACAAGTCGCGTAACAAGTGAACTAATGGAAACTTTTTCCCTAACAAAGTGATAGTCTATCTCTACATGCTTAGTGCGAGCATGAAAGATAGGGTTAATGGTCAAGTGGAGAGTTGATACATTATCACAGGACAAGGTTGGAGGACTTGGCAACTGGACACCAATGTCGCGTAGGATGAAAGATATCCAAGTTAGTTCAGCTGTTGTGGAAGCTGAGGCACAATATTCAACTTCAGCACTAGATCATGCTACTATAGGTTGTTTCTTGGCACTCCATGAAATACAATTTCCTCCTAGAAAGGTGCAATAGCTAGTTGTGGAGCGACTAGTGTGTGGATAGCCTGCCCAATCTGCATAAGAAAAAGCATATAAAACCAATGGATTATGGGAATGAAGTTGAACACCATGACTAATGGTTCCAACAACATAGCGAAGTATTCTTTTAACAATTTGAAAATGAAAATTCGTTGGTTGATGCATGTATTGACAAGCATAATTCACACTAAAGGATATATCTGGACATGTAAAAGTTAGATACTAAAGTCCACCCACGATGCTGCAATAGAGTTGAGGATCTGCAAAAAACTCATTATTAGTAGGCGATTTTAATTTAGCTATAATGGGAGTCGAGATTGGCTTGCAACCACTCATTTGTGCTCTGTCTAATAATTGGCTTGCATATTTTCTTGATTAAGAAACATGCCATCAAAAGTTCACTGGACCTCGATGACCAAAAACTAACTTAGCAGTCCCAAATCTTTCATAGCTAATTCCTTACTAAGACGAGTAATAAACCATTTTAAAAACTCAATATTATCACCTGTAAGAATAATGTCACCTACGTAAAGTAACAACAAAATAATTCCATGACTACCACGATAAATAAAAAGTGAAGAATCTGCAAAACTACAAATAAATCCCACAGATAAAAGAAAAGAAGTGAAGCGATCAAACCAAGCTCTTGGTGCTTGTTGAAGGCCATAAAGGGCACGCTTGAGCTTGCACACATGTGTTGGATGATCTTGATTTATAAAACCTGGTGGTTGCTCCATAAATACTGGTTTACTAAGATGACCATGAAGAAATGCATTCTTAATATCTAATTGGCGTATGTCCTAATTGTTTGCTAATTTAACAGTAAAAACCACTCGTATGGTAGCTGGCTTTACAACTGGAGAGAAAGTTTCCAAAAATTCAATACTTGGAATTTGAGTGAACCCTTTGGCTACAAGGCAAGCCTTAAGTCGCTCGAGTGTTCTATTGGCATGAAGTTTAGTTTTAAAGACCCATTTGCACCCAATAACATTTATTTCAGGTTTTCGAGGAATTAATTCCCAAGTGTCATTGTGATGAAGAGCATAGATTTCTTATTGCATAGCTTCATTCTAACTTGGATGTTTTAAAGCTGAATGAAGAGTTTTTGGTTCAATGGGAATATTAATGGCCAAGAACAAGTATTTAGGATTTGCCTTAGTAATACCAGCCTTGAAACGAGTTATCATGTGATGGTCATTAGTGGATTGAGGTGGATTAGTTGGTTCAAGAGCATGTGGCATGGTAGCTTCATGACCAACCTGATTATTTCTAACAAAGGTGGAAGCACAATCATTAGATATAGTAATGTTAGGTGTAGGAATTGCATGGGTGGAGTCTACGCGGATCTCATTTTCCAAATGGTTAAGAGGTGGTGTGAGGTTTTCTTGGGATATGGCATCCAAGGTTGGTGGTGAGGTTTCTACCAATGGCATGTGGTTTGGTGGATCAGTGAAGGCTATATTATTGACTTGGTCAAGATTAGATGATGGATGCTCAGTGGTTTGTGGTGAGTCCAGATCTTTGTGTGTTTCACTTTCTAAGGATGATGTTGAGATTGGAGTAGACAATTTTCCTAGAAACCATTCACTAAAAACAGTAAGATCAAGGTTAGTATTAAAAATAGCATATAAATGTTCAGGTTTTTGAAAAGGAAATATTTCTTCATCAAAAACTACATGTTGTGAGATATATATACGGTTTGTAGGAGGATACAAACATCATAACCCTTGTATCGACGGCTATACCCAAGAAAAACACATGGCAATGATCGAGGATCAAGTTTGGATTTTGCATAGGCATGAAGATAAGGAAAACATTTGCAACCAAAGACTCATAGAGACGCATAGTCTGGTGTTTTATTGAATAATTTTTCATATGGAGATTTCATGTTCAAAACACTTGTAGGTAATCTATTAATTAGCCAAACAACAGTACTAAAGGCTTCAACCCAAAATCTTTTAGGTGCCTTTCCATGAAATAACAGTCAAGCCAAGTTCAATGATATTTCTATGTTTGCGTTCTGCTAAACCATTTTGTTCTGAAATACCTAGACATGACATTTGATGATGTATTCCATGTTCTACTAAATAATGTTCAAGCTCTTTGTCAGAAAACTCTCCACCACCATCTGATTGAAAATTTTTAATTTTTCTATCAAATTGATTAAAAATAAATTTATGAAAATCTATAAAGCATTTTAAAAAATCACTTTTACAATGTAATGGGAAAAACCATGTAAAACGAGTGCATTCATCAATAAAAATAACGTAATATTGAAATTTTTTAAAAGAGTTAACTGGGGCTGGACCCCATAAATCGCAATGAATTTTTGCTAAAGGTTCAGTTGAAAATTCATTAGAAATCAAGAAGGATAATCTACATGCTTCGGCCATCTGACAACTGCAACATAAATGATCAATCTTATTACTAGAACATTGAATCAGTTTATTCTTTTCTAAATGTTTGACTACTTGTAATTGAGGATGGCCTAATCTTTGATGCCAAGTCTGCATGCTCACAGTTCTGAATCTATTAGAGTATAAGGCCATCCCATGCTTTGGCTGCAAAACATAAAGATCATTGCTTCTTATTCCGATGGCAATCATTGACCTTGTTTTCCTATTTCTTATTACAAACCCATTTGATGAGAATTCAATGTTATAAGGTAAATCATTTGTAAGTTGACTAACATATGTTAAACTCTTTTTAATATTAGGTACAACTACAACATTATCAAGTTTTATCTCATTATTACCAACATTTAAAGTAATTGAACCTAAATGAGTTATATCAATAGATTTGCCATTTCCAACCATAATTTTTTCAGGACCATAATAAGGTACAAGTGAATTTAGTTTACATGGTTCTGAAGTCATGTGATTGCTTGTGCCGGTGTCAGGAAACCAAGCATTGTTTGGATCTTCCATCATAGACAGCGCCGCAAAATGCTGAGGGATCTGTTCAGATTGGTAAGAGTGATTGAATCTATGATAACATTCAAGTGCAGTGTGATTTGCTTTCTTGCATATTTGACACACCACGTTTTTTTCTTTCTCTTTCTCTAGTTTACCATTTTGTGAGGAATTTGCCAGCTGATAATTTTCAAATTGAAAATTATCAGATTTATTTGAGAATTGGCTTGAATGAGTAAATCCACGTCCTCTAGATGTAAATTGATTTGATGAGTGCTTTCCTTTGTGTGGAAAACTCCTTCCTCTCCCTCCTTGACGTTGAGCCATAAAGGCCATATTTTGATTTGCTCCTGTAACACTGTCAGAGTTGATAGCTCAAATAATTTCATGACTTTGGAGTTGAGAAACCAATTCAGTATAAGTTGGTCTTGGAGGTTTCAACATGGTTGTGACAAATGATTCATATTCACGACCCAATCCAGTTAGGAGGGAGAACACTTTATCTTTGTCATTGATAGGTTTTCCCATGGCTGAAAATTCATCTCAAATTTCTTTAAATATTTGGATGTATTCAACCATAGTGTAGTTATTCTTGTGATGACGGTAGAGCTTTTGTTCAAGAGCGAACTCGCACTCTTAAGTGCTTTGAGCAAATGTGTCTAGAAGAGCTCTCCATACTTCAGCGGATCTGTCAAGTCCAACAACAATCCTGAGAGTTTCTTCAAACAGTGTACCAATGATCCAGCCACGAAGAAGATGATCTGATTTTTGCCATGCTAGATAAGTTGGATTCACAGCCATATCTTTTCCGGTAGCAACTTTAGCCATCGAACTTTCTACATATTGCTGTGGCATAGGAAAGCTCCCATCAATGAATCCCATCATATCTTGTGACTCAATGAGTCCAATGATTTAGGTTTTCCAAAGTATGAAGTTGTTTTGCTTTAGTTTGAGAGATGAAAAATTTCCAACATTGAGGGTTGAAGGATAAGGGTAGTTTATTATTTGAGATGAAACAGAAGAAGCCATGGATAATTTCAGGAAGTAAAGAAGGTGAGACTAATTTTAGTGATTTACAGAACCTGCTCGGATACTATAAAGACTTCTGAGGTTTTAGAAAAGAACTCACTGAATTGGCGAAGTTCTTCCTAGGATGTCATTTATTTATATTGGATGCAGAGCATATTAGTTGATCTACATAAAGGAAAGTAATAAAGACAAACGATAAGAAAATCTGCTCTCTCTCTTAATACGTTAGCCGTCCTTGCTTAAGTTTTGGGATTTGATTTATTTCTAACCGTTGTTGCTTAATTGTTTGCATGAATCTTATGGTTTCATTTATGTTTTGCACGAATCTTGGAGGTCCTCTACTGTGTACTCTTCGACACTTCCTACTTTTGATTTGTGGCTTAATCCCTATCCACCGAGAATTTTTTCTAGAGTGTGGAGAGATATCCAAAATACTTGGGAGAGTGGTGAGTTTTCTAACATTATAAAATCCAGCTTTTTCTTTTGTGCAGGTAATGGCTTGAAACTCAAATTTTGGAAGGACTGTTGGATCCAATGAATCACCCTCAAGGATTCATTTAAACATCTTTTTGCCTTCGCTGCACTTAAAGATGGTAAATTGCTGATCACGGTGCTTGGAATGGTGTCTCATGGGTGTGGAACATTTCATTAAGAAGAACTCTCTTTGACTGGGAATGGGATTCTCGGAACCAACGTTTTAGTCCCTTAAACTCTATTTCTGTATCTTATAACTCCCCTGATAGGTTGATTTGGACTCACCACAAGTGGAAATTATATGTAAAACCCTTTAGACAGCAAATTGAAAATTCAGAACCAATGGAAGAAAAAATTGAAAGCTTCATCTAGAAAGGCATTGCTCCTCCTAAAGCTGAGCGTTTTTGTTGCAATGCACTCAAAGAATCTTTACCTGACAGAGAGGTTCCCCGATCGAAGGGTTACTTAGCGACAAATAACATCACTTGTGGTTTTTGTAACAAATCAGAATCAATCAATCAGCCTCTTCTTCATTTGGTCCTCCGGGGTTTATGCTTGCCTTTCCAATTCATATCTAGCAAAGGAGTTAGGATGCATCAAGTTTTGAAAGGTTGAATTGGGTGCAGAAGCATTACATGATTTACAACTATTGTATTGACACAAAGCGATTCCCTCAGGGACTCCTTCTCGAATGCGCTACCGCAACATAAACGAGCAGCTCATTCTGCTCATTGCCAACAGCAGCAGACAAAGAACCTATATCACAAATTTTTACCAAAACCATGCTATTATATCAACCCTATATGGCTATATCAACCATAAGTTGCCTGAGTTTCTTCTATTTGTCCAATTAATAAGAAAAACACACCAATTAAGAGATTTTTTGTGTAAAAAAAGTCTTTAAGCCTTAATAATAAGACACATTGGAATCAGTAACTTAATAGAGAAATAAAAATTTTTATAGGATAAGTTTTTACACTAACGTTTTGATCACCGTCACACTGACAGGTAGAGGAGAAAAGAAAAAAAAAGGAAGAAAGTTGTGCCCAAAAAGAAAGATATAATAACGGAAGGTACAATTGGATCTGAAAAAGGCACATTACAGTAACATTGTGCCAATTACTCTTTTTCCCACATGATTCTCATGGCAGTAGCAATCACAACTTATTGTATTCACCCTAAAAAAAAACACACAACTTACTGTGGGTAAAAGTTACCTGCAAAAAATCTTTTTCAACGAGACTTAAATTATTACTGATATGGGTTACACAAATGGCAAATGAAAAATAATAATAATATTTATTTTACTATTAATAATGATATTATAATCATTATTAAATAAATATAATCATAAAAGGAGAGCACTCTCATGTGTGGGAGAGTGGACCATGCACTCCCATATGAGGAGAAGTGCGTCAAGTACTCTCCCACAATGGTACACTCTCCCGCAAGCGTGAGATCGCCAATGTAACATCCCGTTACCACCTTTTCACGTATTTCCATGCAACTTTACCGGTTGGGCTGTCTGCGATGCCATTAACATTCAACAGTAACAGTGATAAATGCTAAACATTTATCTATTAATTATGGAATATGAAATTTCTTTTTCATTATTCCTTTCATCTGACATCCCCTATTAACCTTTATTTCACTAAGGTAGTACTGTATACATATGTCTGAAATGTAAAAGAGAAGAGACTGTACCTGTCTCATTTAACGTGCCATGCCTCAGTGCTTTATGCATAGCTATACCCATCTGAGAGCTAATTCTCTCAACTCCGTGTACTTCTTATCTGTGGAGTTAAAACAAAAAGGGGTGAGCGATTCATACGCTCAGTAAAGGAAATATATGCTGCTTAAAATAAGCAAAACTACATATCGCAACACATTTATTCTTTTCTTATAATAACCCAGTAGAAAAGAAACATGGATATATAGTAAACAACTCCCTTAAAACACAATTCAAATCACCGACTAACAGTTTACTTTAAAATGTAGTAAACACTATTTAGGATTTTAACAAATCCTCACAGTAAACAGAAATTGGTAAGTTGAGACTAGGCAACAAATAAATCATGCTATCATCGTTCCCCCTCCCCCTTGCGAGAACGGAAACTGCCGCTTTTGGGGTGCACCCGTAGGCCATCGCCCCTCACGGCTATCTCAGATCTATGGCCATAATCTATAGTGGTCCTCGGGTCTACTTGCCAAGTGACCTCGAGACCGCTGATGACTTGGCGGGTCCATCAGCCCTGTGACGCCCTGAGGTGCACTCTTTGGTCCATCGACCGAGCCACCGCCCCAGGCGGGTCACGCAATAGTAATGCATGAACTAGAGGCCTAACGTCTCAAAATCAAATTATAACTCATGAAAAACCTTTAAGGAATCATTTCTCAATGTTATCATTTTCTTTCCAAAAAGGTTTTAAAACAGCCCGCAATCTCACTGAATTCCGTGTGAGAAAGGCACGGGTTAAATTGACTTATTGTGGCTAGTTCGCCCATGGTCAACTCACCCTTTGGTCAACTTGCCCAAAAACATAATGAAAACAATTCATTTTTCGTAAAGAAAATTTGGAAAAGCGAAACCTGTTCGCCATGGTCAATTCGCCCGATATGGTTCTCCCATGACAGTTCGCCCAACGCGGAGAACCAGGGTTCGCCCGCCCTCGTGCTTTTAAAATCCGAAAGCAAACTGGCTCGCCCTCAGTGGCTCGCCCAGTAATCAACTCGCCAAAAGGTCTCAATTTTCTATTTTGAAAATATTTAAAACGTCTCACTTATTTCCTTTAAGAAATTACTCTTTAAAACTGTTCGCCAGGGTCAGCTCGCCCTTCACGGCTCGCCCCTGACTAGCTCGACAAGACGGTGAACTCGTATTCGCCCATCACTTAGCTTTTCAAAAGAGAACTATATCTCGTTGATTGCGGTTCGCCCGCCCTCAATTTAAAACAAAGGGCCGCTCGCCCAAACATATTAAAACCAGTTCGCCCGCCCTGAAAACTAGAGACGGTTGTATAAAAATTGTAAAACGGCTTGGCTCGCCCGCCAATACCAATTCACCTATCATAAAAATACAAGGGCTTGCCCGCCCTGTATCAGTTCACCCAAAACAGTATAGGGGTCGGCTTTTAGCTCGCCCGTATCAAGAATAATTATCAAAATAACTTTCCTCAAACAATGCATGTCAGAAAACAAAACATTTAACTTAATGTTTTCATAAAATTTACTCCACAGGACATGCATCACTTCACACACATCTCCCTTACCTGGTTAAACGAAGCCTTGCTTCCTTCTCGCCTTCCGAATCGCATTTACCGAGTTCGAAATTCCCAGCTGCAAATAATTTATAAATTCTATTAATATCATCATTTCATATTGCTTGGCGAGATTGAAATAAATCAAATGACTACTCGCTCAATAGAGCTCCAACTAGTTCACCCAGACGAGCTCGCCATTCACCAAATGGCTTCCACATGGTAGTTCGCCCGCCAGCCAATTCACGAGACCTTCATTGGCCTAATTGTGGGAGTTCGCCCACAATCTTATTCGCCCACAGCCTCTGCATTTGAGCTCGCCCATGAATTCATTTAACTAGAATTGGGCGTTCTCGCCCATTGAACTCAGCTTTACCTTGGCGAGTTCCTTAATATCTACTCGCCTAATTGGCGATTACTAGTTTTCAGCATGGACGATCACTGTAGTTGCCATTGTCGTCACTTATTCCATTATTTTCCTTGTTTTCATGTTCTCTAAGGATCTAACTAAAACAAGGTTGTGTTCTATGTTGTAAACATATAAGTCTACCCTTGAATATCAAGAACACCACAGAAATATGAAACTCACCTCAATCAACTGCACTTCCAGAACAGATTGCTTTTCATCTTATGTTGGCCTTCCTTTGCCTATTCTTTTAGCTTATCCAGTTGAGAAGAAAAGGTTTGCAAGCTGGTTTATGTATTTAACCAACTTAAGGTTGGAGTTTAGTAGATTGAACATGGCAGAGAAATGGAAGAAACAGAGAAATGGCTTTCGTGAAGAAGCTGGAGTTGGCTAACTCGATTTTCCTCACTTGTTTCTTCTTATATAGCCCAGCTCATCCAATCCAACTCTACCACCCGTCCCTTATCTGCTTCTTTCATCATTGTTCACGTCCTTCATGCATTTAAGGCATGAAGAAAACTGCAGCTCAAAGTGGCGTGGAAGTCTCCCTTTCACACGCCTTTTTTCTTCTGCTGCAGCCTTTGCTTCATTCCTCAACCAATAAGGCTAATTCCCTTATTGACTTTAACTTTTCTTCATTTATTGTCCTCAACCGTATATTTCATAAAGTCAATATTGGCAGCTAGGTTGAATTCTGTTTTCATTTGCCCCTCTATCTGGACGACCACCTTACTCGCCAAATACATTGGAGTTTCCAAGTCCTCGCCACAAGCGGGCCATCACTTATCCACGAAGTTGGCGAACTCAACTACTTGCCAAACAAATAAGGAAAACAATCAACTCGCCACACTAAACCAGTTCGCCAGCCATTCAGCTATTCCTTGCCCCTCTGTGTGGCGATCACAAGTTCTCGCCCTTTTGGGGCCATCACCAGGCATGGCTCAACTCGCCAAACCTTGTCCTGATTCATCTCACACGTTGGCGAACAAGCCTATTCGTCCACGCCCTCGTCCAACTCGCCATCAGCATTGGCGATCACACATTACCTTGCTCGCCCATTGGCGAGCCGTTTCTTCATGGTACTCGCCCGTCGAGTATTTCACCTAATTGGCTCTGTTCTCGTCTCAAGTTAAGGAACTTTTCACCTTTTTGGAAATTAACATTCATTATTTATTTAATTTCCATTTTCAATTTTATGAGATTAAGGTCTACAGTAGGGTAAAATCAGATCTTACAGCCAATCACTCTCCCGCAAGTAGGAGAATCCTACCACCTAATGCCTATAATATCTGTTTGGGGTCTCCCGTCTAGCGACAGACTTTTGTTGCCTCAGATTGGTTTTGTTAGAGTCGTGCTAAAACACAAACTCTTTTAAAAAAAGATGAAATTGCCCTCTACTTAATTATTCTGCAGTATAGGTAATTTACTCGCCTATAAATAGGCCACAGGTATTATTCTATGACCTAATTTTTGACTTCTAGCTTTTACATTTCCCAATACTCAAGAATCTTTGGCTAACTTAAGCATCGAAGTGCCTATGCAAGGAACCACCCCCTGCGTTCCTCTGACTTTTCTTGTTTTATAAAAGCTTTTGAGAGACACATGGAGAAGAGGACAAACACTGATGTCAGCAATCACTTATTGTTGTTTTGTGTACCAACAATTGGCGCCGTCTGTGGGAAACAGAATAAAAGCTAATCAAAAATTTCAAGATGGTGAGAACAAGATCAACTAATGTGAGAGATGGAAGTGACGAGAACTTCGTGAGTTCTCCTGAACAACCGATTCGCTAGAGAACACAGGTGAACAGGGAAGAGGAGAAAACGATAGTGTCTACGACGAAATTCAAAGCTCTGAGGCAGCAGAGCGAGGAAACAACCCAAGCACTGAGGGCTATGGTGGATCTGTTTAAGGAAGTCCTCCCGCAATTGAGTCTGCCACAAGCTATACAGAATTTGGTAGGCGAGCAAGCTGCGATAGGCGTGCAGGCAGCGAGAGGCATGCAGGTTGCGACAAGCATGCAGGCAACAAGAGGTGTGCAAGTTGTGGCAGGCGAGCTGGTGTAGGCGAGCAAGCTACGACAGGCGAACGAGCTGTGACAGGCGAACGAGCTGCAACAGCAGGCAAGCTGATGTGGGCGAGCAGGCTACGACAGGCTCCTTTAAGTGGCAGTGTGCACAGGCTGAGGTAGGTTCCTTTGAGATGCAGCGGAGTATGTCCAACCTTCCAACTTGGCAAACTGGACCAGAAACAGTACGAGGTGTGAGAGGAGCTGAAAGATAGGGCCTAGACGAACACAGCCAACCCTTGACGAAGGAAGTGCATGGTGGATTGACTTAGAGACTAACCCTACTTAGAACACAAGAATGATGTGAAAAGATGCATCTCAGAGTAAAGAAAAGGGGAAAAATTATCCTACATCCACAATTGACATGAAAAGAATTATAGAACAAGTGCTGGAAGAAAAGAAGCTAGTATCTGCAGAAGAAAGTTAGAAAAGGCGGGTACCATTTTCTGCGGCTATTATGGAAAAACCCTCACAACCGAAGTTTAAAATGCCGCAAATGGCTGCATACTTGGGAAAGACAGACCCTAATGATCATATCCAGAATTATGAAGCATTGATGCTACTCCACAGGTGGGAAGACGAGATCATGTGCAGAGCTTTCTCACTTACCCTGACTGGACATGCTATAAAGTGGTTCAATGGTCTGGCTGAGGCATCAATCACTTCCTTCGACCAATTACGAAGCGAATTTCTAAAAGCCTTCATAGTTAACAACCAAAGGAAGAAGGAACCTACTTATCAGCTTACATTTAAACAAAGAAGTAAGGAATCACTAAAAGGCTATGTGGATCGATTCCAACATGCAACTTTGGAAGTTAAGGACTTACAGGTCGATGTCGCAGTAGCAACAATATTGCAAGGGACTAGGTCTAATAAGCTAAGAGTCACTCTCTCTAGATCAGCCAACAACACTCTCGGAGTTATTCACCAGAGCTAACAAATACATCACTAAGAGGAAGTGTTGAAAATGGTATAAACTCACGATCTCGAAGGAGGAAGGAAACGGGAAAGAGAATCTATTGACAAAAGCAGAGATAAGTCCAACAAAACTCCAAAGTTGAAATACGATAGTTACACTCAACTTAATGAGCCTAGAGCCTCAATTCTTGCAATTATAGAAGAGACAAGACTACTACAATTTCCTAAAAGAGCAACGGGAAGTATGAAAAGAGACATAGATTCTTATTGTGATTTCTATTCTACAAATGGGCACTCGACTGAGAAATGTAGGGAGCTAAGGAATCAGCTTGAGAAATTGGCTCGAGAAGGGAAAATAGACAGATACCTTTGGAGGAATGGGGGAGCCACTATTTTTCACACATTTAGAGAAATAATTTGCCGTAGAATAGGCAATATGACTATAACAAAAGAGAGTGGGAAGCAGATAGAAGGAGGAGTGATGAAGTAAAAGGTGATCAGAGAAACCCACAAGAAGACAATGAACCTATAAGACCGACCATAAATGTTATCTCGGGAGGAGATTCTATGGTTGGAAGTTCATCTTCATCACGAAAGGCTTATGCTCACTATGCATATCAAATCAATTCAGTGATGGGAGAAAAGGAGGACGAGTAATCAATCGTATTCACCCCCTTTGACAAAGGAAATGTGTAACATCCTCGTCACTACACACTAACATACAACTTTTTCTTTCACATACTACTTGGTTAGACTTGTTCGTCAATGTCCTCCTTTCTTCTTCTTATACTTTATGCTTTATTACTTATAGCATGATATCAAATTTCACATGAATGTATTTTTTTTATATATAGACATGCGTCAAATACATCAGGATCTCACTTATTTTACATAACCTATATCCCCAAACGACTAATATACATTACTATAATATTGTAACACTGTCTGATTTACATAACAGCATAAGTATACCTTCAAGAAGTTTGGGAAGCGTGCCCCGAAGGAATACAAATCCAATAAGCTCTTCTATCGAAGTGAGGGATCACTTCAAATAGTCTGAAAAATAGTTGTAAAGAGGTGAGTTTATGCTCAGTAAGAAATATATGTAAAAGAGCGTACTATGTCTCTATATGCAGTTTTCCTGCTTGGCTCTATAATGTCATGTAAAACCATTATAAAGCATATATCATGTACTTTCTTACAATATCATATACAAGTAAAATTAAGTAATTCAAATACTTTTGATTTCTTTTTTCTTTTGAAATCACATAGCAATTAGTCAAATACTTCAAATACTTCCACGTATCTCATTCATGTGAAGTCACATGTACAAATATCTTTCAAATAACATGGAGACTATTAGCATTCCAACGAAATCATGCACTAGATAAATCTCATCAGGGATACAACAAATATATCCCATAAGGGATAATCCTGAGAGATGGCAATTAAGTGGTGTACCCCCATAGGGGCCAGGAATCCTCCCCTAGCCAAACATATAATAGAGACAATTATCCAAATGTCGATGGGCCACGATTAACACTAGTTAGGTGACATCTGTGGCACTGAGGACCGGACTAGGGCTCCTCAGTCAAGTACAAAAACAGGTAGTGCACGATCATCAAGTAGTTCATAGTCTCAAAACATTTGTCATATACTTCTTTTTGGATACTACAATTGTACTTGTATAAAGTAGGCTTTAAAACCTCATTTACAAACATGGCAGTCAACTGGTTTTGTAGGGCAGTAAGCTGCTACCACATATCTTGATTTATCGAAATTATTTTCTTTTAAAATTCTGATATTTTTAAATTCTGAAAACACCTGAGGCAGTCGACTGGTTTTGAAATAGAATGCTCTTCCTAGAAAATTGTAACGCCCTCGAAAGCTAAAATTTTCGGGCTAACTTTTTCCTTTACTTACTATGTTTGTCACTCGCTCAATGTAGCTAAAACCTAACAAGTAGATTTCTACTCGTTTAATTGTTTAGGACTAGTTGTCTAAGGTCCCATTTAAGTCACCTCGTAATATGTGCCAAAACAAAATTGAAGAATTCCACCCCTACTTGGAATATAACCCATCCTCATACACAATATAATATCATCTCAACCTGTGGCACAGTACATTCTCAATAAACCATCTTAGATATCTCATATTCACCAATTTGTAATATTGAGAATACAATCCATTACAAGGCACAATTCATATACAATCTCGATACACTCCTAATACTTACATCCCGAATTCTATGCACTGTGTATACAAAAAGAATCTTTACGTCTGGAATATAAACAGAGATATTAAGGAGATTTATACCTCGACACAAAAGTAACAACGCCTAGTAGCCCACGCATCGAACTCTCAATACATCACTCTTGTATCCGGGCCTATCTGAAATAATCTGTGAGGTGGAAGGGGGTGAGCTAATGCCCAGTAAGAAAGCATACACTAAATGATATTAGGTTTCTACTATGTTTAATGCATGTGTATATGTGAATAAATGCGCCAAAACTCATGTTTAAATATGTTTTATTGAAAATAATGCAAAGTTGATAAGCCATTATTTTATAAGCTATAAAACACTTATGCTCACACATTTATAAAATCGAAATACACATTCAAAGTATTTTCAAGAGACAAGCACCCATTGATAAGATATAGTAATATAACCGGGATCTTTGGAAATAACCGATAAGCTTTCTATGAAAGCATCCACTGTAGCTAGCAGTGGTCACAGTCCCATACTAGGGCTCTATCCATGATCATGAATCATCCCAGCACCAGTGATTATCTAGTAGTTGAGGTACAAGTCACGACTATTTGTCGGATGCCTGGAAGATCACAAAGCATCCAGGACCTGGAAGATCACAAAGCATCCAGGATTTTTCACAATTCATATATATACATAGATATCCATCAACACACAGGAGGAATTCTGAATTATGTATATATAGATAAGCGCCTCAATGCCACACAGGCTCAATAATTGCCACACAGGCATAATTAAATGCCACACAAGCGAGTGCCACACAAGCTTAATAAACGCCACATAGGCAAGTGCCACACAAGCTTAGTAAACGCCACACAGGCGAGTTAAGTGCCACGCAGGCATTTCCAAGTGTCCCCTGTCTCATACGTCAAAATTCGTGCAAGAATACTTTTACAACATATCTTGACTATTGGAGGTATGAATCGTGTTAAACACTCTAATTTTGATAACCTCATCGTACAAAACACATTTTAAAAAGATATTATTTCGATGACAAGTACTAGTGCTTAAGGTATATGAGGTTTTAAATACATTATAGAATTTAAACTAACACCAAAATCCACTTAATAATTTCTAACGAAATTTCGGCATTATGACGGCATAGGTAGGACATTACCCAACATCATAATTCACAACCAAATAACTTGCAGAAAAACTCCAACCAACAGTATATTCATTCACCAATCCAACACAATTCAAATCTCAAGACCATTTACACTTTAAACTCAGTTCACTATATTTGAAATTTAACCAAGAATGCATTTAAATCCATAGTAATAAATAACAATAATTTAGACATACACAAACATAGCAGACTAAGAAACATTTACCGTATATTCCCTTACCTAGTGTGTACCACATTGCAATTAAGGATTGTCACTCATACACCTTACCAGTTAAGCACTTTAGTTTAGAATATTAAACATCCACTATCTCAAAAATTTCCTACATTAAGGCACCAAAAATTTTTGTTATTTATCCACCTTGAGAAAGTTCATATTTTTAAGGCCTTCTATAAAAATCATTACCTTGTAAATTTCTATCTTGGCTGCCAAATTTTCTTTTTGGCTTTATCTTTCTTGAATTTTTCAGTTATCACTTAAACCTACATCAAAACAACCTTTTAACATCTTCTTGTCACCTTATATCTATCATTTAAAAGCCTATATAAAATAGATTAGCACCAATTACCCATTTGGAGTCTTCAAGCCGTGATCCTCCCTTTAGTAGCCTTGATCTTTACTGTTTTAGGCTGGGATTTTTCTTTAAGATGTACCACTCTCTTGCCTTTCCTACACAAAAGACCCCTATAATATCATGTTCCCTTTTTACATTCAAAAGACAGCACAACAACTCATCCTTGAAATTCTATTTTATTTTATTTTTAATCACTAACTTACCTCTTTTGTTGCTGTCCCTGGTAAGCTGCTATTTAGCTCCAAAAACAGCAGCTATTCACATGTCTTGAAGCCTATAGATGGTAGATGCAAAGGAGGCAGAGGAGCTTGGATTCAAACTAAGTTTTTTCCTACACTAAAATGATCTCAATTTCATCCCATTTAACTTATATTTCAAACTTAGCTCATAGAATTAACCCTTACCCTAAGGTCACCTTATGGTAGTACTCCCTTGCATTTTCTGTCTTCACCGATTAAGAGCTGTTTGCCTCCATTTCAGCTACTGTCCATGGGTTTTAATGGCTTAAAAAAATTGATGGAGAATACGGTGGTGTAGTAGATTGAAGTTTCCTTCCTTCCTCCCTATCATTTTTCGCTTTCCTTTTCCTCTCTCTCTCTCTCGGTTCCAGGCCAACCAAAAAGGTCCCTTGCACCTGTGGTTCTGCTCACAGCTATGTAGCAATTGGTTTGGCCTTGCTTTAGCCCTTCCTTCTCGTCAGTCTCCTACTCCCATATTCCTTTTCTTCTCTCTTGGCGTCAACCTCATTTTCAGGTCAGATCTACCTCCATTCTCCCCTGATCAGGCGTGATTTAGGGCCCATGTTTATGTACCTTTCTCAATCTCACAAACTCCTTCAATGTCCCTTGTTTTGGCTCTTCATGATCGCTCCAATCAACACCATTTCAAACTAGGCTCAAGCCTCTCCCTATCGACAGCCATTCTTGCCTCTTTCTCCTTCAGCCGAATGTGCTGTCTGCTGCTTTACATTCTTGTGTTGAAATGGAGACCTTCAACATTGTTTCAGGCTAGGCTTAAGCCTCTCCCTCTCGACAGCCATTCTCGCCTCTTTCACCTTCAGCCGAATGTGTTGTCTGCTGCTCTACTTTTTGTGTTGAAATGGAGACCTTTTGCTACTCGGTATGTTGGAGGAAGATCAATTTCTTGCTCTGTAGTTCTCGGTCTTCTTTAGCTTCAGCCAACAATGGCTTTTTCCCTCCACCCATTGCCTTGCCGAGAAAATAGGAAGAAAATGGTGGAAGTAGGTAGGGTCGGCTTCTTCAAGAAGCCAAGTCTTCACTTTTAAATTTTAAAATTCTTTTTTTTTTTTGAACATGACATATTATTTTATTTTCATTTTATATTTCTTACCACCATTACTTAATGTGTGTGTATATATATACATATATATACCTTATATGTATTGATAATATATTTTTACATGTATTATTATTATTATTATTTATATATATTTATTTGTTAAGTGTATATGTATGTGATTGTAATATATAATGTTTCACAGCTATCCCTTAACCCTAAATTTAGAAGTTAAATATATATATTCATATATTCTCATATACATATATTTGTTATGTATTATCTCACTATAAAATTCTTATATCTAAATTTTCTTTACTAATGTATCAAAAATATATTAGTATATAAATCACATTTCCCTTGATAAATTTGTAATTTTCATAAAATTAATATTACATTTTAAATAAATCCAACTTAATTCACTCCATTTTCTTATCATTCTTAAGGTATTAAAATTAACCTTTATGGATTTAATTTGGTTAGTTTAGACTACTTTTGACTCTAAGAGATTTCATGGACTTAAAGTAGGTTGTCTTGCCCAAGTTCAGAGTAGAGAGGATCTCAAAACTTCGAGATGGCTATGATGCGCTAAGAGATCCATGCACCTATGCGTCCTTAAATAATTATTTAATTTATCATTATCAAATTAAAGGATTTATATTAAGTTTTTAAATAATTAAATCGAGGTTGAGGAATTTTCAGTTATCACAAAAATGCAGTCGACTGGTTTGAAACAAAATGCTTTTTGAAAAATAGTAGTCGACTGGCTTATATAGCAGCCGCTGGTTTGAATCGATTTTCGAAAAATCTACGCTTTGGTTGTCTCTAAGCAGTCGGCTGCTACTTAAGGCAGTCGGCTGCTCCTAGCAATTTTGGTAACTAGGAGTAAAACCCAAAATTTGAACTTCTTGCATTAAATCAACTTGTACTTCATCCTAAAACATTCAAACATGAGAACATAGCCACCCTACGTCCGTTACATATATTCCTTACCTCAATTACTTTAATAATCCAATAGCTTGTCTGCAAATCAATCCTTTTCCTTTCACTTCTTCTAAGCTGCAAATATCATAACATCTCAAACCTTTAAGAAACTTAGATAAATATGTTACGCCAACTCTATACAACTCCAAACCATACACAGAATTGAATGAATCAATCTCTTTTCTTACCTATGTCAATAACCAAAATGGACAGAAATTAGATCTCTTCAATTCCTTTGATTCAGCTCTTCATATTACAGGTATGAGCAGAGCTAGTGATGAGGAACGTTTTTCGTTAAGCAGGCTTAACAATTCGATAACAGAATAGGTTGTTTGTCTAGGTGAGTAAGATGGAAACTTGGAAAATTTTGGAGGGGAACGAGAGGGAGGCTTGAATGTTGCTGTCGACTTGGAGAGGGAGAAGATGACAATGCCAAGTTCATTTAATGTTTCTTTATCCCTTTTCATGTCAACCATTATTCCTTTGACCACCTTAATTTCTCATCTTCCATGCATATGCCACTTGTCCTTAATTACAAAAATCTAATCTTAATTCTTTTCCCGAACTTCAATTATTCTTACAATATCAAAATTAATCCCTTGACTATTTGACTATCAATTCCATCTATTCCACATATGTCTCATATATCATTTATGTATCCAAATCTCATATTTATTTAATCATTCCAAGTTGGAAAACTATACAAATATGAGAAACTTACAGGAAATTGGGGATTCACAAAATGTGATCACTCCTCACGATGATCCAATGGTAATATCTGTAGTAGTGGCCAAGCATTTTGTTAGTCGAATTTTGGTGGATAATGGCAACTCGATGAACCTCATTTATTAGAATTGCTTTGAGAAGATGAACATCAGGGAAGATAGATTAAAACTTGCCAAGACACCATTGTTTGGCTTCGTAAGAGATAAGGTGGATGTAGTCGGGTCCGTGTCACTACCCGTCACCTTAGGAGAAAATCCAAATGATATGACCCGACAGGTACTGTTTATGATTGTAAAGTCAAGCTCCATGTCCTATAACGTAACTCTTGGATGAACATTGTTGAACAACATGAAAGCTGTGATATCTCCTTGTTACTTGCTAATGAAGTTTCCCGCACCTAATGGAGTAGGCCAGGTCAGAGGAGACCAAAAGAGAGGAAAGACCTGTTATATCTCGTCCACCACAAGCAAAGGGACTCAAGAGAAAGAAACCTATACAACGATTGACCACTAGATATGAAAATGGATAAGGATGATTTGAGGTATTAGTATTTTAAAGTTTCAATTAATATCAAGCATGTTATTTTGAACATTTTGTCTTTATATTCCATATTGATTATTGGTAGTATGCAATAAACTGATAATTCTTGATATATATAATTTATTTTCTCATCATGATTGCATATCTTGTAACAAGAATACAAAAACCATGTCAGACTTGAAGCGAAAAGTACGAATTGTAAGTCATGCATAAAGGCAAAAAGTGCAAGGGCTTAATCAAAAAATGCGCGAGGTAAGCCACGCACTCAAAGAAAAAAGCCTGAAACGAAAAATGCGCGATGTAGGCTACCCAAGGGCTTGAAGCGAAAAATGCGCAAGGTAAGCCACGCACTCAAAGAAAAAAGCTGAAGCAAAAAATGCGTGATGTAGGCTACCCAAGGGCTTGAAGCGAAAAATGCGCAAGGTAAGCCACGCACTCAAAGAAAAAAGCCTGAAGCAAAAAATGCGCGATGTAGGCTACCATGTACTTGAAGCGAAAGTGCGTGATGTAAGTCATGCATAAAGGCAAAAAACGCAAGGGCTTGAAGCGAAAAATGCTCGAGGTAAGCCATGCACTCAAAGAAAAAAGCCTGAAGTGAAAAATGCACGATGTAGGCTATGTATGTGCTAGAAGCGAAAAGTGTGCGATGTAAGCCATGCATAAAGGCAAAAAACACAAGGGCTTGAAGTGCAAAATGCACGAAATAAGCCACGCACTCAAAGAAAAAATCCCGAAGTGAAAAATACGCGATGTAGGCTACGCATGTACTTGAAGCGAAAAGTGCGCGATGTAAGTCATGCATAAAGGCAAAAAACGTAAGGCCTTGAAGCGAAAAACCCGTGAGGTAAGCCTCTCACTCAAAGAAAAAAGCCTGAAGCGAAAAAAATGCGTGATGTAGGCTACACATGTACTTGAAACGAAAAGTGCATGATGTAAGTCATGCATAAAGGCAAAAAATGCAAGGGCTTGAAGCGAAAAATGTGCGAGGTAAGCCAGCATTCAAAGAAAAAAGCTAGAAGCAAAAAATGCACTATGTAAGCTACGCATGCACTTGAAGAGAAAAATGCGTGATGTAAGTCATGCATGAAGGCAAAAAGTGTAAGGGCTTGAAGTGAAAAATGCTCAAGATAAGCCACGTACTCAAAGGAAAGAGCCCAAAGCAAAAAATACGCGATGTAGGCTACGCGTGTACGTGAAGTGAAATAGACTTGAAGCAAAAACTAAGTGGCATAAGCCACATATAAAAAAGACGAAAAAGTGCACAGGCTTGGTACAAAAAATTCGAGTCGTATTGCGCATGTGAAGCATAAGAATTGGAAGCGAAAATTTTAAATATATGCAAGGTAAATATGTAACCGTTGAAAAATTCTTTGCAAAAGACTGAGTTCTTTTACAAAGAATTGGGGAGCAATTGATATGGGTCACACAAATGGCAAATGAAAAATAATAATAATATTGATTTTACTATTAATAATGATATTATAATCATTATTAAATAAATATAATCATAAACGGAGAGCACTCTCCCATGTGGGAACTGCACCATGCACTCCCATTTGAAGAGAAGTGCTTTAGGCACTCTCCCGCAATGGCACACTCTCCCGTAAGTGGGAGATCGCCAGACACTCTCCCCACAAGCAGAAGACCACCAAGAACTCTCCGCAAGCAAGAGGATCCTGCCGCCTAATGCCTATGATATCTGTTTGGGGTCTCTCGCCTAGCGACAAACTTCTATCGCCTTAGATTGGTCTTGTCAGAGTCGTGCTAGAACACAAACTTTTAAAAAAAAAAGATGAAATTGCCCTCCACGTAATTACTCTACAATATAGGTAATTTACTCGCCTATAAATGGGCCACAGGTATTATTCTATGACCTAATTTTTGACTTCTGGCTTTTACGTTTCCCAATATTCAAGAATCTTTGGCTAACTTAAGCATCGAAGTGCCTACGCAGAAAACCACCTCCTGCATTCCTTTGACTTTTCTTATTTTAGAGAAGCTTTTGGGAGACACGTGGAGAAGAGGACAAACACTGATGTCTGCAATCACTTATTATTGTTTTGAGCAACAACAATTACAAACTGTAAATACTGGTGTAATACAAAAGGTAATTTTTATCTTAAATTTAATAAAAAATTATTTTATTATTTTATTGGATAAATTTTTTATCAACATTTTTATCTCTTATTCTTTGATATATATATATATATATATATTTGCACAATTTTTCTTCAAAAAATTTTTATTTTAATTGAAAAATGTGTTTAAAAATAAGTTTCAAACCTTTTAAATTGAAAATAAAAATGTTTTTAATTTAGATTTTACATGTATTTTTTTAGGTCAATTGTTCATTTTGATCATAATAATTAATTTGAGTTAATTGAGTTAATGATAATAATTTTGTTGAGAATGAGTTTATGATGCTAATTACATATCTGTCAAATGTTACAAGGTGCTATTATTTTAGTGGTGCTTGAAAACTAAATTTTTAAGATAATCCTAATATAAATTAGTCTTAATATGATTTAAATAAAAATGATACATTCTATCATAAAATAACCGTGTCATATGATCTTTTATCTATTTACACATATGTTGATGAGCATGAAATTCTTTATTGCAAAGGCTGAGAACTGAAGTTACTTCAATCTGATGCTAAATTTCTTCACCATCGTTAATTTGAGAAATAGTCAATCAACTATTTCATTTAATTTTTTCTTCCTTGACCCAACCCATAAGGTCATAATCAGTCGTCGCCCAAAGGAAAGAGCGAAAAGAAAGCAATGTGCTGGGACTTGGAAGAATGTGTAATATCAAAGAACCACAATGAAAGAGGACCCATTGAATGCCAGTGGTATGTGGTTGGTGCAGGGAAGGTGCGGAGTAAAACGACTTAACTGGGCCGTGCCCATCTTCTCAAATCCATCTGCCAAAACCGCGTGTGAAAATTTATTATTTGTTGCACCCAAATCTTTTAATCCCCAAGCCAGCTGGACTCAGCTTTTTTCAGACTTTGCTATATAAAGGCATTCCACGTTCAACTCACTTCAAATCTTCAATTCAAAGCAAGTTTACACGATAACTTTCAACTCTTTCCTACTGTCTCCTATTTCCAAACCATACTACCAAATGGCTTCGTTTCCGGCTTCAAGTGTTCCACTAATAAAATTATCTTTCGTAGTTTGCTTTTTCCTGACCGCCCATGCTGGTAATTTCTACCAGGATTTTGACCTCACTTGGGGAGATGGCCGTGCCAAGATTCTCAACAATGGTCAGCTTCTTACTCTCTCCCTTGACAAGACCTCTGGCTCTGGCTTCCAGTCCAAGAACGAGTATTTGTTTGGGAAGATTGATATGCAGCTCAAGCTTGTTTCTGGCAACTCTGCTGGCACCGTGACCGCCTACTATGTAAGCCTCCAGTATTTGGTACTTGTCTTCTTCACTTCACTGAGACAAGCCCTTGGAACTAACGCGTCAATCTTCTTGTGTGTTTATGCAGCTATCTTCAAAGGGCGCAACATGGGATGAAATAGACTTTGAGTTCTTGGGGAACTTGAGCGGTGATCCTTACATCCTTCATACCAATGTTTTTAGCCAAGGCAAGGGCAACAGGGAGCAGCAATTCTATCTCTGGTTCGATCCAACTGCAGATTTTCACACCTACTCCATCCTCTGGAATCCCCAGCGTATCATGTAAGAATAACCGATCAACTATTTATCACAGTTCTGAAATTTGTATAGTTTTTAATCCTTCGAAATTTGAACTGACTTTCGTGCTTTATGAATGTTCTTCAGTTTCTCGGTTGATGGCACTCCAATCAGAGAGTTCAAGAACCTGGAATCCTTCGGTGTTCCATTCCCAAAGAAGCAACCCATGAGGATTTACTCGAGTCTTTGGAACGCCGATGACTGGGCTACCAGAGGTGGTCTGGTGAAGACAGACTGGTCTAATGCTCCTTTCACCGCTTCCTACAGGAACTTCAATGCCAATGCTTGTGTTTGGACAAACGGAGCATCATCATGCTCATCAAGTTCTTCACCATCTTACAGCCCCAAAAACAATGCATGGCTTTCCCAAGAGTTAGATATAGCAGGCCAACAAAGGCTGAAGTGGGTGCAGAAGAACTACATGATCTACAATTACTGCACTGATACAAAGCGATTTCCTCAAGGTCTCCCTACGGAATGCAAAACGTCCTAAGATATTGCATGTGCCTAGCTATTAATTTGCCTCGCCCATTGTTTTATTATTATTCCCAGCCTATATCAATTCTTTTATTTTTGAATGTTAATCGTTTAGTATATACTGTATAGCATATGATATTGTAATAAAGTTTGCTTTCTGAATTGAATACAATCTCTGTTTTGAATTGCCTTTGATTAAATTCATGCTAGAACCTGAAGAGAATCATTTTGATCTTATACACACCAAAAAAATATAGTATTTCAAAGACTCCAGAAAGGGAAATGCTTTGGAGTTCGAATGGTTTGAATGAGCGAGATGAGCAAACGCCAGAGTCCTATTACTCTTCAAAGACTCCAGAAAGGGACCATTCCATATTGAAACTGAGCATCTTTCTCTTCTGCCTCAAATTCAATTTTTAGTTTCTCTGTTCGGCATGCACAACCTTTTAATAGTCTCGACTTCAAATTCAAATCAACAGAAATTCAAATCAACAGGCTATGTATTCTCCGTTAGAGCAAAATTAAGAAGGGGAATGCTACTCAGACCAAGATTCCAAGGTCAAAAAAAAAATTCCGACTATTTATGTGTAGGTTTAACGTCAACCAAAAGCATCACTGTGTGTCAATGGAGATTACATTGTAATATTATATTTTTATACAATGTTTTATCAGTAAAATTTTTAAATTTTATGAGTGGGGTTAACAAAACACATACCTTTAAATAAGATAAAAAATAAAAGATAAAACTAATTAAAAAAGTGGCATATGTGACTGTTTTTTAATTCCGTTTGTGAAATTAAAAAACTCACTTTCATTTGTACTATGGAATAATTAATTATGTATAAAAAAATTATTGCATCAATGGAAACAGACTAATCATTTATAAATTGGATAAAACTCATATATCATATGCATTATAGAGATACTTAAGTTGAAAAATTATAGCTGAAAAGTATGATTACAACAAGTGAAAAGAGAATTTCAATAAAAAAAAAGTAACAAATCCAAATTGAAATAAAACTAAATATATGTTAGCATCTATCTAAATATATGTTAGTAAAAAACCAATAAACTTACATGCTAATTGTTAAAGAATTTTTAAATCTCACTAATTAAACTTGTATTCTAATGAAAGAAAATTATCAAAATTTTAAAATAAATTTGAATAACGTTTCTTCTTTTAAGTTTGATTGATATGAGGCCTATTTTTCTTCAATGTTGTCTCATTCTCTTTCGTTTTTCCTTGATTTCCAAAGTGTCATTCATGGAGATGAGAAAACTGTCTTCAAGCTTAATAGAATATTTAAAGAGGAGTTTTCAATATCCAATATTCTATATTTATCTTTCAAATTTAAAAATTAAAAATTAAAAAATTAAAAAATATATTTTTATAAGTAAAATAAGACCTTCATAAAGTCTTTATAAATAAATTAAGAATAAATAAAGATTATTTCGGTAATTGAACTCAACGAAAATTGTGCTTAAGTAATATTCTTGGAAATTATTAAGTGTGAGAGTTCAAAAAAAGCGATTGGTTCTCCTAAAATATTTTTAAGCGGAAAAATTTTTCTATGAGTTTGACCATCTTAATAAAGAATGTCGTAACGTGTCAAGTCCTAAAACCTAACCCGCTAGACTTAAATTCAATGAGTCGCCACCAACCATTTTATCCTAGGTGTGATTGGTCACCTATTCTTGTCTAAAGACAAGACATGGTCTACGTTCAAAAATTCTAAGGTTCGGGAGTACGGTTACGTGTGGGGAAGGATTAGCATCCCCACAACGCCCATCTTAAGATGGTACCAAATAGTCTAAAGTTATCTTAATTTTGCCTATATGTTTGCTTTAATTTCGATATGATTAAATATTGAAAAATCTTCTAAGTCTCCTCCATCAAGCTGGTTGGACAACTTAAAAGTTCTTCTCACCTCAAGAGTATTCAAGTAGGACCAATCGTCTTTCTTGAAGAGGCTCCGTCGTCGGATGATTTAAGTATATTATGAAATACCTAATTTTGACTCCTATCCCAATTAATTGTTTATTATTTTATCTTATTTTATTCTATTGTTATTATTTTCTTATATAAATTATTATTTCATATATTTTTATATCTTTAAATAAACATGAATTGTTTGATATTGAAGATTTTATTAAAGACCTTCCATCAAGCTGGTAAGACCTTAAAGAAACTTTCTCACCTTAGGAATTTTTAAAGAAACTACTCAAGCGCAATTCCCTTTGAATTCCAACTTCGGAATAATTCACATTTATATTTAATTTAATTTAATTCAGTTTCTATTTATTTTAATTCTTTTCTAATTTTAATTCTAGTTAATTAATTTGATTTTTAATGAATTTAATTTAATTTTACTTTACTATTTTTTAAATCTAATTTAATTTTTATTGATTTATTAAATATTGGAAATATCCCCTTTAGATATTCCATCGAGCTAGTAAGACCTAAAGGAAACCTCCTCACCTCAAGATGTCTAAAAGTACTACTCCATCGCAGTCCTTTTAGAAATCCATCGTCGAAATATTCGTAGTTGTATTATTTTGCAATTAATTTTAATTAATTCTTATCTCAATTTTTAATAAATTTGAGTTTTAAATATCGGAAATAACTTTTTAAATCTTCCATCAAGCTGGTAAAACTTAAAAAGAACCTCCTCACCTCAAGATATTTAAAAGTACTACTCAAGCGCAGTACCTTTAAAATTCTATCGTCGGAATAACTCATCTTCTATTTTCTTAAATTTTTTTATGCTTTTATTTAATTTTATTTATATAATTTTATTTTTATCTTATAAGTTTTAAATAATTATTGCCCTAAATTTATTTCATAAACATTAATCCTAATATGCTATACTCAATCATACAATTTCTTTAACTCGCATTATAAAAACTACTCACACAAAATGCAATTAGTCAAACATTGTCATGCAATAATTTTATACCAAAAAAAAAATCAATTTTAACTGTTTTCATGCAAACTTGTTTAAATCACACCACTTTGATCATACCAATTTTAAAGATACTTTATCAATTATCATGCAAAGTCATATAAATTCTTTTTATTTATTTTCATACAGAGCAAATTATAAACATACAACATACAGGTCTTGAACCTAAATCTAATGCAAATCACCGCACTATCATGCAAATCACCGCACCAATTAATGGTGCACCATATCATGCACATCAAAATTATCAAATTGTTTATTACATAATATGGTAGTAAATTATTAACACACAATTTACATTAATTAATCATTATATTATAGGATCAGGTTAATCATATGTCAATCTCATAGCAAAACAATCAATAAAATAACAAAAATTTTTTTTTTATAAAACCTGGCAAGTGGAATTTGCTGTTGTCCTCTTCAAACTCGTCTGTCAACAAATAATGATGGTCAAGTAGCAACCAGCGATGAAGCAAGGCCAAGTAACAATGGTGCAAGACAAGCAGCGATGATGACCGGTTCAAAACAAGTGGTAACTCAGCAGTGATAATGCAGCAGCGATGGTAGCAGCAAGCACGGACCAGTAAGAAGGACAGAACGACGAGGTTTGATGTTAATGGTGTAGCAGGCACGATATCAGGACAGAGGCAGCGGATGGCAAACGACGGCTGTTGATGGTGCGAGGCGGAGCGGCGGCTGCGACAAGCTTGTGAGTGGTGCGAT
The DNA here is from genome assembly GCA_031772115.1 of Heritiera littoralis. Taxonomy (NCBI): domain Eukaryota; kingdom Viridiplantae; phylum Streptophyta; class Magnoliopsida; order Malvales; family Malvaceae; genus Heritiera; species Heritiera littoralis. Next base: position 2,470,704 of record JAPDPK010000074.1, read on the forward strand.
TTTGGGATCAAGGTAGGGATGAATTCGGGTTGGTGATGACTGTGAGGGCAAGTGGTTTTGACGATGATGAAGGCTGATATAGTCACTTGGTGCCGGATGATAATCAGGCAGGGATGGGCGATGAAGATCAGATGGTGTTGATCGATGTTGTAGTGCAAGGATGCAGAGTTTAAGATGCTTGATTGTTAATTTTTTTTTCTTTTTTTGAGCTTTAATCCTTTTTATAGCCATAAATTAGTTAGAGTCCTAATACAACTATACTTATTCTAATAATTATCTCATATTTTTAATATTTTATCTATTTAATTCTTATGTTAATCCTAATCTAACTCTACCAAATTTAATATTAATCCATATAATTATCCTAAAAAAAATCTAATTATCCTAATTATCTAATCCTAAAATTAATTTTATTTTCTTTTCTCATCCTTTCTCTTTTTTTCTTTTTTGTTATTCCTAAATCCTAATTTAATTTTAATTTCCTAATTAATGTTAATTCTAAATCTAAAAATCCTGATTTAAATTGCTAAATTATTTAAAATACAGTGTCACTTAACTCTACTAATTTTTTTTTTACAAGTTAAGACCGTGGACAAAATACGGTGTCTACAGTTTCCCCTCTTTGTGCATTTGCTGTGAAACAATATTTGTACAAAGACATAGACACCTATTTTGTCTGACTTCTCTTTTTTTTATTTTTTATTTTTTTCAAAAAGCTCCCTCTAAACAGGCAGGCAGTCAAACTTAAAAATCTTGTCTAAAAAGCTCCCCCTAAATAGGCAGGCAGTCAAACTTTAAAAATCTTGTCCAAAAGGCTCCTCCTAAACAGGCAGGCAGTCAAACTTTAAAATCTTGTCTAAAAGGCTCCTCCTAAACAGGCAGGCAGTCAAACTTTAAAATCTTGTCTAAAAAGCTCCCCCTAAACAGGCAGGCAGTCAAACTTTAAAAATCTTGTCCAAAAGGCTCCTCCTAAACAGGCAGGCAGTCAAACTTTAAAATCTTGTCTAAAAGCTCCTCCTAAACAGGCAGGCAGTCAAACTTTAAAAATCTTGTCCAAAAGGCTCCTTCTAAACAGGCAGGTAGTCAAACTTTAAAAATCTTGTCTAAAAGCTCCTCCTAAACAGGCAGGCAGTCAAACTTTAAAAATCTTGTCTAAATATTTGGAAGAATCATGCCCGAAGGTCTTATAGATTGTACTCAAGGAACCTTGTCTGTAATTTTTCTCTTTCTCATGCAATGCATCATGTATGCAACTGTGCAAGCATTCTATCCTATCTATGCAATGTCATTTGTGTAATGCCATTCATGCAATATTACTCACACAATCTATTCTATTCATGCAATGTTTTCTTTGAAAAGCATTTCAACTTTAACTGTGGCAATAACAAGGCTTTTCTGTATCAATCCATCTCATGCATTCTTCTATTTGTCATCCTGTCCTTATATTTCCTATTTCTTTTCTCATTTTTCTTCTTCCATGTTTCTTTCCCAATGAATCTCTTGTCTTCGTGCCCTCTATATCTTATCTTATCCCTTGTTTTTTCTTTCACCTTCATTCACTCTTTCTGGTCATTAATTTGCTCATTAAAATCTTTACTGAGACCTCATCATTCATTCTTTCTTATTCATTGATTTTTCTTGATTTCCAATTTCCATTCATTCACAAGTTTCCTTTTCTTTCATTTTCCTAAATAATATAGGAGTCTTTCACATATTTTGCCAAGCAAACATTCATTACCATTCTAATTTCAAGATCAATGCAACACAATTTATCAATCCATCAAGGTAAGGATATAGCAAAGGAATGATAGGTGAAAACAATAGTAGTATTCAGTATCTGAAAGTATTACAAGGGGTAGCCAAGCTTGAAGGAAAAAGGCTAGAAAGGAAAAGCTAGAATTATCATGTTAAGTTTTAGGTAACAGTATCCAAATAACAAAAATTCAAATGATTTTGGTCAATGAATATAAAATTCCCTTCCAAATGTCTACTTTATTTGATCATGTTGAGTTTATCAAAACATCCTCTTACCCCAGTATCTTTGACATCTAGCTTTTCTCGTATTCAAGCCGCCTTTTCAGGTTTTCAACTTAGATGCACTCCATTGATCCAAACCGCCCTTTTTGGGTTTTCGATCTGAATCCTCCTTTCATTTTTTCTCTCTTTTCTTTTTTTTTTATTTTCTTCTTTTTCATTTTCATTTCTTTCTTTTTTTATTTTTATTCATTTCTCTTCATTTTCAACTTCATTGTCCTTGATGAAACTCCTCTTGTCTATTCTTCATTCTGATTCATGCCCCAACATCAGATATTTCTTCACCCAATTTAATGCTCACATGGATCCAAGAGAGTCTTTGGAATCTCGCTTCTTCCATCTAGACGAAATCTTTTTGCTTATCTTGATCTGCTTGTCCTAATTCCATCCAAAGGATCATCATCTCATAGTGTAAGTATGCCTTTATTCAACACATGATTCTTCAATAGGAGTACTCATATTTGATCAAAATGGACTTTTAAGGCACGTAATGTAGGCTCTGGTGAGGGTTCATGAAAGAAAGGATAATATAAGCCCAAAATAAGTGTTTCAGGGTTCATCAAACCAAGAATCATTTTTCACGAATCATTTAGGCATTTTGACTTTTGCCCCATTATAATTTGCTTTCTCTCTCCTTTTTATTCAAATGTGACTAGGGTTTTCACTTTCTTGATTCAAACCCTCTTTCCTTCTTCATTCTCTTTCTCTTTTCTGTTCTTTTTTTTTCACAAAAGGGTTTTTTCTTTGCCCCACTGATCTTTCATCTTCTATTCTCTTTGCCCCCCAGTGTGGGAGGTGATTCTTGGTAGGTTATATCAAAAAGAATATAATAGGCTCAAAAGGGGTAATCAATGGATAATTTTACTCACGCTTGAAAGGTAATGAAAGAAGGTCATTTCTCATCTCAATACAAGTACTCTCATTAAAGGTCATCTTTTGAACAAAGACAAACTCATTAGAATTTCATGTAGAGATTCACCTTTACTCATAACATTCTATAGGTGAAGATTTTAGACAAATATCTTCTATTCTCTTCTTGCTTGAACAATCTTGGCAAACTAGAAATCCATCCAACTAAACAAAGTGGTTCTTTCATAATTGAATTTTACACTCATTGCCATCATCATTATCATGTTCATTATTTGGATACTTTTAAGCTTGGTAACAATGTAGAGAATATGGATATTGGTGTTTGGCATTAAAAACAAGATTGGAATGAGGAATTAAGAAATATGCATCACACTATTCCTTTATTGAAAATGAAAATGATTGAAAGCTGGCCCAATACATAAAAGAATTCTTAATAACTTTTGGGCTTAGGCACTCCTATATTACCTAAGAAATGTCCTAATATGAATGAAATTAGACACAAAGAAACAACCATTATCTTCAAATTCAGTGAATCAATCAATATCATCCACTTTCTTCCATAGCATCAACTGCAACCCTTTATGTGATCTGGTAGAGGATTATCATTCACATTTGGATCATTCTTTGCCCCAAAACTCAAAATTCCAGCGTTGACAAGTGCTTGGACTTTCCTCTTCAAGCCCATACAATTCTCAATAGAGTGACCAGCATTGTCATTATGATAAGCACACTTTGCATTAGGATCATACCACTTTGGGTAAGGAGGTTTCAAGGGTTCTATATAAATAGGGGCAATGAGATGACCCTCTACCAACTTTGGGAATAGCTCGGCGTATGTCATGGGTATAGGGTCTATGGTAACATTTCGGCTAGGTCGGGTGTACCTTTGGTCATTAGGTGGGAAAGTGTGGTTTGTTGAGGTTGTAGGTGTTTGTAGATGGAAAACAGGTTGATAAGCATTCTGGGGATGAGCTTGTGGGTAAGATTGAGAATAGGTGTAATTCACTGAGGGTGAGTAAGGGTTATAACGGTGACGTGAATTGTTTGAGACAGCTTGTGCATCTCCTTCCTTCTTCGAGAATCCACCCTTCCTACTATCATTCACTGGTGCTTCGATCTTACCACTCTTGATGGCATTCTCAATGGCTTCACCGGTTAACACCATGTTTGCAAAGTTCTTAGTTACACTACTAAGCATACGTTCATAGTAGGGTGCCCTGAGAGTGTTCAAAAAGAACATGGTAACTTCCTTTTCGGTTAAAGGAGGTTGAACTTGCGACGCCACATCTCTCCACCGTTGGGTATATTCTTTGAAGCTCTCGTCCTTCTTCTTTTCCATACCTTGGAGAGATAAGCGGTCAGGAGCTACATCAGACACATGTTTGTATTGAGTTATAAAAGCTCTTGCCAACTCAGGCCAAGAGGAAGCTTTGCTCCTTTCCAATTGGTTATACCACTTAGCAGCTGACCCAATCAAGCTATCTTGAAAAACATGAATTAATAACTTGTCATCCCATGCATACGCCGCCATCTTTCTACAGTACATGGTGAGATGATCTTTTGGGCATGATGTTCCGTTGAACTTTTCAAATTCAGGTACCTTGAATTTTGGTGGAAGCACGACACCAGGTACCAAACACAACCTTTCAGCATCAACAGGCCCAAAATAGTCCACGCCTTCCACGACACTTAGTCTTTCCTCCATCAAGCTCGTTGAGCTTTAGTACCACTATATTCTTCTTTATGCTTCAACTTTTCTAATTCTGTAGGATCATCTAAATTTGGCACCTCTACTGGGTTTTGAACTTGCATCTGTAAAGGCGTTGGAGCTTTAGCAGTACTTCCTTCAGGAACAAAAATGGGGTTGTCTTGCACGTTTTGTTGAGCCTCTTGAACAGACTCATCTTGATTACCCATCTTCTCATTTCCTTTTGTCGTAACGTATCAGGTTTCGGGGGAAACCTAATAGCTAGACACAAAACTATGGAGTCGCCACCAACCATTCTAACCTAGGTGTGATTGGTCACCTATTCAAACTAAGGATAAGGCTTGATCTACATTCAAAGACACTAGGGTTCGGGAGTACGGTTACGTGTAGGGAAGGATTAACACCCCTACGACGCCCATCCTAAAATGGTACCAACTAGTTTTAGGTTATCTTTACAATTTGCTTTGAGTTCGTATTAATTTCGATATACTTATGTATTGGGAAATTTTCTAAGATTTTTCCATCAATTTGGCTCCAACCTTAGAAATTCCCCTCACCTCAAGATATTCAAGGAGTCTCAATTGACTTTCTTGAATTCCATCGTCGGATAAATTTTAATATTTTATGAAGTTCCCTTTTTTAATCTTATCCCTAATTTTGACTCTATATTCATTTTATAAATTTCTTAGATTTTTTTTTTATTTTAATTATTTTTATATTCTTATTCATCTTATTTTTAAGAGATAAACATGAATTATGTTTTATCGAAAATTCACTCTTAAGCGTCCCATCAATTTGGCTGGGCTCAAAAGGAACCTCCTCACCTAGAAATTTCCAAGGAGTCTCAATTGACTTTCTTGAAATTTCATCGTCGGCATAATTCATACTTATATCTTATTTTATTTTTATTGTACTCTTGTCTTCATGTCACATATATTTATTTATTCATTCTTTTGTTTATTTATCTAATTATATTTATTTAAGCTTATTTTTATTCATTTTATTTATATTTATTTAATCTTAAAATAAATATGAATTATATTTTATTGAACATTCTCCAAAAAGTATTCCATCAATTTGGCTCAACTTAAAGAAGAATCCCCTCACCTAGAAATTTCAAGGAGTCTCAATTGACTTTCTCGAAATTTCATCATTGGTACAATTCACATTCATTCTATAAAATCTAATTTTCAACCTAATTCCTATTTCTTATTTATTATCCTTTTTATTTATCTATTATTTTTGTTTATGCTCATTTAATTTTAGTCTTTACTAATTAATTTTCATTCATTTCATTTATTTTATATCTATTTAATCTTAAAATAAATATGAATTATATTTTATTGAAAATTCTCTCAAAAGTATCCCATCAATTTGACTCAACTTAAGGGAGAATCCTCTCACCTAGAAATTTCAAGGAGTCTCAATTGACTTTCTCGAAATTTCATCATTAGTACAATTCACATTCATTCTATAAAATCTAATTCTCAACCTAATTCCTATTTCTTATTTATTATCCTTTTATTTATCTATTATTTTATTTGTGCTCATTTAATTTTTAGTCTTTGCCTAATTTATTTTTATTCATTTCATTTATCTTATATTTATCTAATAAACATGAATTATATTTTATTGAAAATTCTTTCAAAAGTATTCCATCAATTTGGCTCAACTTAAAAAAGAATCATCTCACCTAAAAATTTCCAAGGAGTCTCGATTGACTTTCTTGGAATTTTATCTTTGGAATAACTCATATTTATTTCTTTATTATCTAATCTCATTAATTACTAATTATTTTCCTATTAATTTTTCATCTAATTTATGTTCTCATATTTATATTTGTTTATCTATATTCATTTATATTTTATTCATATTTAATTTACTAAGAATAAACATGTATTATAATGTATTGAAAATTCTTTCAAAAGTATTCCATCGATTTGGCTCAACTTAAGAAAGAATCATTTCACCTAGACATTTTAAGATGTCTCAATTGACTTTCTCAAAATGTCATCATCGGTATAACTCCTACTTGTTTATTTTCAATTATTTATTTTCATTTAATTTTTAATTAATTTTTATGTGAGTTTAATGTACAAAAATTTATTTTTAAGCTAATTTGGTCTTTAGTTTCTATTAATTCTAAAAATAAAATAAAATAGTAAAAAAAAGTTAACTAAATAAAACGGAATAATGAATTAATTGAAAAAAAATAATAATTGAGATTTCATAAATACCCTAAAAATATATTTAGTACATGCTTAAAATAATAAAAAAAACTAAAAGCAACATTTACAAAATAGCACACGGCATCATGACTAGAAATTAAATAATCATGTGAGACAAAAGCAATTAAATAATCACTATGCGCGTGAGCAAGAATGAAAGGATTTTTCAATAAAAAGATGAAAGGATTTATTATTGTGAGAATATTCTTTACCTTTCTCCTGCAACTCCTACCCTCACCGCCTCTAATCTTCGGTTTATTGCTTCAAAGTCAAGAGATGAAACTTGTTATACACTTGGCTCAACAAATGGCTCCCCACGTACATCTTCGAACTTTTCACAACAACTTTCTTTCTTACAATACCAGGGCAGTCGAAGCCTTCCTTTTTTTTTTAGCCACCCACGTGGTCTTGGGACGACTCTCACAATATTTTAACTGTTTCCTCTTCCACGTTATTGCTTTGTTATAACGAATAGAAAACAACAGCTCACGTCTTTAGCAAGTATTTCAACAATCGGTTTCTTCTTCTTTCTAGACCAAATTCGAAACTTGCAGCAAGGCGAAAGCAAGCGAAACAATGGAGTGATGCAGCAAGGCACTCGGGAGAATAATGAAGGCAGCAGCTTAGATGGTGAAGGTGACAATGAGTAGTGCAGCCAGAGGTGTTATGAAGGGCACGGGTTTTGGAGGTATTGAGGGGCTGGCTCGGTTTTGCAAGGGGTTTAAGCAAAAAGGTGTCGTGGGCTTCAGTATTAGGCAATGATGATGATGCAGGGGCTGACTTCACGTGGCCATGTAGCAGTACAATGATGAAGATGAAAATAAGTGGTGGTGAAGAGATCCTGACGGTAGAGGCGACCCGAGTGGCTAAGAGCAGTAGCAAATTTTTTAGGGTTTTTTTTGTTCTGTTTCCTCCTCCCCTTTAGGGTTTTTCTTCCCCCTAGTGGCTGCCCCTTTATTTTTTTTTTGTCTCTTGTTTAAATAGACCTAGGTCTCCTTTTATTTTAGGTAATTCATAAAAATCAAGAATCAATCTTTTTAAGGAAATTTTATATCTCAAGAATCGGACATTAAATCCGATATTAATTCTGATTTTTCTTTCCACCAAATCCAAATTAATTCTTCATCTTTTAATAGTCTCATTTAATTTTACTTTCCTACCAAAATTAATTCTGATTTCCTTTCCCTTTTTTTATATATTTTTTTAATCGAAAATAAAAATAAAAATAAAATAAAAAAAATCAAAATCAAAATTTATTTCTAAATCTAAAATAAATATATATAAACTAATTAATTAAAATGTTTGAAAAAGAAACGGACAAAAATGGTGTCTACAGTTGCCCCTCTTTGCACATTGCTGAGCATCAAGAATAGGGCAAAGACTTTAGACACCAATTTTACCTCTCTCTCTCTTCTTTTTTTTTTAATTCTAAAAGAAATCGATTTTTTTTTTATCTGGAAAATGCTCCTTTAGTCGAGAGGCTTTTAAAACTTTAAAATTTTCTTATTTTTGAACTGCTCTTTCGACTAGGAAGGCCCTGAAACATTAAATTTTCTTATTTTTGAAGTGCTCCTTCGACTAGGAAGGCCCTGAAACTTTAAATTTTCTCATCTCCAAAATGCTCCTTCGACTAGAAAGGCCCTGAAACTTTAAATTTTTTCATATCTTAAATGCTCCTTCGACTAGGAAGGCCCTGAAACTTTAAATTTTCTCATCTCTTAAATGCTCCTTCGAATAGGAAGGCCTTGAAACTTTAAAATTTTCTCATCTCTAAAATGCTCCTTCGACTAGGAAGGCGCTGAAACTTTAAATTTCTCATCTTCAAAATGCTCCTTCGACTAGGAAGGCCCTGAAACTTTAAATTTTCTCATCTCTTAAATGCTCCTTCGACTAGGAAGGCCCTGAAACTTTAAATTTTCTCATCTCGTAAATGCTCCTTCGACTAGGAAGGCCCTGAAACTTTAAATTTCTCATCTCTTAAATGCTCCTTCGACTAGGAAGGCCCTGAAACTTTAAATTCTCCCATCTCTAAAATGCTCCTTCGACTAGGAAGGCCCTGAAACTTTAAATTCTCCCATCTCTTAAATGCTCCTTCGACTAGGAAGGCCCTGAAACTTTAAATTCTCTCATCACTAAAAGTGCCCAATTATGCTCGGAGGTCTTATATCTTATACCTGGAGGTTTTAATGAATCATACTCGGAGGTCTTATAGATTGTACCCGGAGGTTTTAATGAATCATGCTCGGAGGTCTTATAGATTGTACCCAGAGGTTTTAATGAATCAAGCCCAGAGGTCTTACAGATTGTACCCGGAGGCTTTGACCTTATCTCATCATTTCAATTCTATCTTCTAGATCATCTTATCATTCCAGTTTCTTCCTTTTGTTATTTCCTATCACACTTTTTCATCTCATCACATCTTTCAATCCTTTTTTCATTATCCCATCATATCCATACCTTTTTAATTTCCTCTTTCTTTCCAAATTTTTAACATTTTTGTTTCACAACTTTACACATCCTATTCCTTATCCTTCTCATATTTTCTGATTTTTTTCTTCTTTTTTTTTTCAAAATTTTTCATCTAATCTTTCAGAAATTTTTATCCTATTATCTTAACAAACAATTTTTTTTGTGTGTCAAAATGCATGTAATGGAATGTCTTGTGTGTCATGAATGCAATGCAAATGATAAACAATGCCTTACCAAGTCACACCATCAGTCTACCCTATTCCTTTCTTCAAAAATTTGTCATCCTTCAATCTTCTCTTTGCCTTATCATTCAATCTTTCAATGCCTCATCATTCTTCTTTCTTCAAATTTAGCAATCTTAAAATCATTTGCCCCATCATCGTCATTCATTCAGTCTTCTTCTTGCCCTACGATTCTTCTTTCTTTAAATTTAGCAATCATCAATCATTCAATCTACCCATTGCCCCATCATCATCATTCATCTAGTTTTCTCCTTGCCCTACAATTCTTATCAAATTAAAATCCATCTATCCAAATCATAACAACAAAATCATCCCAAACTATTCACAAGAACACTTCACCACTTCTCATATCTTCACGAAAATTCATGCTCTCATAACAACCAAAGATTGCCCCAAGAATTGTCTTAAAAACACCATCACCACACTTGATTTCTTTAAAACAAGAACTTGCCCCCATAAAATCACAAAACTCTCATTTTTCACTTCTTCAAGTTTCTTTTTGAAAATAGAAAATTGCCCCACATAATAATTTTCTAAGATAAAAACATTTGACATTTAAATCTCTTAAAAATTGATGATTACTATTGAGAACAAATAGAATGAGTCACAACTTGGTCTAGCTGAATAAGTGTACTGATTTGGTGCATCAAGGATGTTTGGTTATCAAGAAAGGTTTTATTTATCAATGTCTCTTCATCTAGGCTCACAAATGAAACAAATTCCTTGAAAATCAAAGTTCCTTTTGTAAAAATAGCTTTCACAGAACACAATCCATTTTAGCACTCTCTTAATTTCTTGATACGTGGACTTTAACAAATGTTAAGACTAGCTGTGATGGCTCAAATTTCGGGGTAAGGATTCAAATCTCAAATCAAATTTTCAAGGTGATGGTTTTTGAATTTCTCAAAAGGTTTTGATTGAAAGCATCACTCCTCTGGTTTTTCTTCTTTCTTGTTATTGCCTTAGCATAGTCACAAACAATGGCCTTGAGTTGTTTCAAATTTGCTCTAGACTACCCTTTCATGGGTTTTCACCCCAGAGCTTCATTCTCTTTTTTTCTTCTTCTCTTTTTTTTTTGATTGACTATTCTACCATGCATTCGAGAATTCAAATTTCATTCCAAACTAAATAATGATGATGATTTCTCCAAGAAAGTTTTTCAATACAAGCATCCCTATTTGATCAAAATGGACTTTTAAGCACGTAACGTAGGCCAAGGTTTAGGGTTTTCAAAGAATGGATAAATAGGCCCAAAATAAGTGTTTTCAAGGTTTATCGAACCAAGGATCATTTCTTCGATTGTGAACATCTGTCCTTCCCACTCTTCGAAGCACTTTTCTTTTCTTTTCCAACATTTTATTCACATTCATTTCTTTTTTTTTTCTCTTCTCTTTTTTTTTTCACGTCTACCTTTTTTCATTTTTTTCAATTTCTTTGTTTTTTTCATATTGATTTCCATCTTCACATATCCTTCTTCTCACATTTGCCCCTTAACAAGGGCATCATTTTCTTGCATTTGACATAAGACCAATCACTAATGCTTCTAAAACTCCTATGATGTATTTGCCTCTCCAATGTGGAGGGTGATCCTTGGTCAAGGTTCATTTAGAAAGAAATCAATAAGCTCAAAAGGGGTAACAAAGGGATGATTTCATTTCAGTAATAGGAACATGAAAGATGGCCATTTGTCATATCAAATATTGACACTTCTATTGAAAACCAATCCTCAAGATGAAAATTTGGCTTTTGATATCATTTGAATATCCCTCGTGCATGGTTTCACAATCAATTTTTTCTTCTTTTCTTTTTTTTTTACTTTCTTTTTCTTCACTTTTTTTTTTCACAACTCATGCCCAGAATGTATCAACTCAACTTTATGAAGGCCATATGCAACAATTTTCATTATCATGGTTTAAAATAGGAAAAAGGATATCAATCAAATTAAGAATGGCCATTAAAAGATGTTGAGGTTATCAAAAGCTTGGTTCTTTCAATCATTAAGAATGGCCATTAAAAGATGTTGAGGTTATCAAAAGCTTGGCTCTTTCAATCATTTTGCCCCAAGGTGTAGCGATGGATGATTCAAGTTATGAGAAAGAATTTTGGGTTAATCTATTTGGGACTCTTAGCTTGGCCTTAACATCTATCAAATTTCCAAATACAAAGTCCTTAAGAGAATGCTTCATGAATTGGTTCTTCAAAACAATTCAAAAAGTTTTGCAAATTCATCAATCATTTCATTGCTCATTGCCTTAACGAAGATCATTGACTTCAAAAGTTTACCATGGTAAGCAAAAATGAATGGATTTCCAGCTTGTGTTTCTTTATGGATTCCAAATTTTCATTGAATCGGAAAGTATACTAGAAATGTAATGGCTAGGTCTATTCATTCTCAATAACAATCACCAATGTTTTCAAAATTATTTTATTTCATCGACTTGGAAAGGAAAATATGGAAAGCTTTTCAAAACAACTTGATGCAAATTTCAAGAATCTTGAGAAAATCTCACATCCACAAATTACACATAGGAAACTTGGCTTATGGAGAAGCAAACTTCCATTGTTCAATAAGCTCTTGAGTCAAGACACCACTACTGATGAGTTCTTCAACCTTTTCCTTCAATTGCCTGCACTTTTCTGTTGAATGCCCATTTGCCCCCATGTGATATTCACATTTGCTATTTGGTTCATAACTCCTTCCTGCTAGGTTTGGAGTTGTTTTCAAAGGCATAGGCACCAGATACTGGTTCTTTATTAGAAAAGGCAATAGTTTAGAAATTGGAATTGGCAATCTCTTTACACCGTTTCTTGGCCTTCTTGGATTGTTTGATAGGGTGGAGAGTGATTGAGGACAAAAGTTAGGTTGAAAAACATTTTGAGGAATTGACTGATAAGGATATGGACAAAGGTGGTGGGCTTGTTGCATGGGGTATGGGTAATATGGGGTATAACTTTCATAGTGCTTTTCATTAGTCACAACCTGAACATCTTGACTCTCGTTATTGAATATTGCACCTCTCATTGTATTTGCCCATTCGATCTTCCCGCTTTTTATAGCATATTCGATTATCTCACCAGAGAGTACCATATTTGTAAAGTTTTTGGTGACATTACCAATCATTCTCTCATAGTATGGAGCCTTAACAGAATTGTCGTCTCTTTCTCCGTAATGGGAGGCTGAACCTGAGCAGCAGTGTCTTCATCAACTCCCTTCCCTTTTGCTAAGCTCATCATGATCTCCATCATCTTGGTCATTTGTTCCTTAGACTCTTCTTGGGGCTTGACAATCTCTTGTTGCACCTTTTATATTTCATCAATTCATGCCAATTGCTCATTCTCCATTACTCTTGTTTGCAAACAAGTATCGTGTAGGTGACTGGCAATTTTGATGGCCGAGCTATCTTCTCACCTTTATTACCATAGTCTAAGTCAAGGTGCCATGATATGCAATTACAAACCTATGCATGAGATGCATGCTCAATTTACGTATGACCAAAAATGTCTAGATGTATAGGTGCAATGTTCAAATTGACATGTTAGGCATCGCAAAATCAAAAGAAAGCCTCATACGATGAATAGACACATTTCATCTCTTTATTTTCTTTATTTTGATTTTTTATTATTATATTTCTTGAAAAGAACAAATTTTCCTTCATGTGTCCTGATCCTTGGTTATCTCTACAAGATGAGATGGCATGGCTCTAACTTAAGTTGGCTTCTTAGGTTTCTCTATATGCTTGGTTTGGATAAGTCAGAATTTTAAAGGTTCTCAAATTGTTCCTCACTGTCGTCCACATGGACTAATAAGGCACCCAATCCTCACCCATCATAGGCTACAAACGGAAAGGTTCAATTTGAGTGGGAGTATTTCGCTAGCCATTACGGAGGTATTACCTCACGAGAGCGTAGTTACTTTACTTCCTCCTAAAAGGATAGAGCTCGGGTAGAGGGCTGATGTATGCAAATGCACGTGAAGTGTGTGTATGAAGGAATAATGTTTTATTTAATGTTTATTTTCTACTAAGATCTCTTAAGCGAATTCTAAGATAACCTAAAACTAAGTATTGGCCTGACTCTCTAAGGTCCCCAGTGGAGTCGCCAAACTGTCGTAACGTATCAGGTTTCGGGGAAAACCTAATAGCTAGACACAAAACTATGGAGTCGCCACCAACCATTCTAACCTAGGTGTGATTGGTCACCTATTCAAACTAAGGATAAGGCTTGATCTACATTCAAAGACACTAGGGTTCGGGAGTACGGTTACGTGTAGGGAAGGATTAGCACCCCTGCAACGCCCATCCTAAAATGGTACCAACTAGTTTTAGGTTATCTTTACAATTTGCTTTGAGTTCATATTAATTTCGATATACTTATGTATTGGGAAATTTTCTAAGATTTTTCCATCAATTTGGCTCCAACCTTAGAAATTCCCCTCACCTCAAGATATTCAAGGAGTCTCAATTGACTTTCTTGAATTCCATCGTCGGATAAATTTTAATATTTTATGAAGTTCCCTTTTTTAATCTTATCCCTAATTTTGACTCTATATTCATTTTATAAATTTCTTAGATTTTTTTTATTTTAATTATTTTTATATTCTTATTCATCTTATTTTTAAGAGATAAACATGAATTATGTTTTATCGAAAATTCACTCTTAAGCGTCCCATCAATTTGGCTGGGCTCAAAAGGAACCTCCTCACCTAGAAATTTCCAAGGAGTCTCAATTGACTTTCTTGAAATTTCATCGTCGGCATAATTCATACTTATATCTTATTTTATTTTTATTGTACTCTTGTCTTCATGTCACATATATTTATTTATTCATTCTTTTGTTTATTTATCTAATTATATTTATTTAAGCTTATTTTTATTCATTTTATTTATATTTATTTAATCTTAAAATAAATATGAATTATATTTTATTGAACATTCTCCAAAAAGTATTCCATCAATTTGGCTCAACTTAAAGAAGAATCCCCTCACCTAGAAATTTCAAGGAGTCTCAATTGACTTTCTCGAAATTTCATCATTGGTACAATTCACATTCATTCTATAAAATCTAATTTTCAACCTAATTCCTATTTCTTATTTATTATCCTTTTTATTTATCTATTATTTTTGTTTATGCTCATTTAATTTTAGTCTTTACTAATTAATTTTCATTCATTTCATTTATTTTATATCTATTTAATCTTAAAATAAATATGAATTATATTTTATTGAAAATTCTCTCAAAAGTATCCCATCAATTTGACTCAACTTAAGGGAGAATCCTCTCACCTAGAAATTTCAAGGAGTCTCAATTGACTTTCTCGAAATTTCATCATTAGTACAATTCACATTCATTCTATAAAATCTAATTCTCAACCTAATTCCTATTTCTTATTTATTATCCTTTTATTTATCTATTATTTTATTTGTGCTCATTTAATTTTTAGTCTTTGCCTAATTTATTTTTATTCATTTCATTTATCTTATATTTATCTAATAAACATTAATTATATTTTATTGAAAATTCTTTCAAAAGTATTCCATCAATTTGGCTCAACTTAAGAAAGAATCATCTCACCTAAAAATTTCCAAGGAGTCTCGATTGACTTTCTTGGAATTTTATCTTTGGAATAACTCATATTTATTTCTTTATTATCTAATCTCATTAATTACTAATTATTTTCCTATTAATTTTTCATCTAATTTATGTTCTCATATTTATATTTGTTTATCTATATTCATTTATATTTTATTCATATTTAATTTACTAAGATTAAACATGTATTATAATGTATTGAAAATTCTTTCAAAAGTATTCCATTGATTTGGCTCAACTTAAGAAAGAATCATTTCACCTAGACATTTTAAGATGTCTCAATTGACTTTCTCAAAATGTCATCATCGGTATAACTCCTACTTGTTTATTTTCAATTATTTATTTTCATTTAATTTTTAATTAATTTTTATGTGAGTTTAATGTACAAAAATTTATTTTTAAGCTAATTTGGTCTTTAGTTTCTATTAATTCTAAAAATAAAATAAAATAGTAAAAAAAAAGTTAACTAAATAAAACGGAATAATGAATTAATTGAAAAAAAATAATAATTGAGATTTCATAAATACCCTAAAAATATATTTAGTACATGCTTAAAATAATAAAAAAAACTAAAAGCAACATTTACAAAATAGCACACGGCATCATGACTAGAAATTAAATAATCATGTGAGACAAAAGCAATTAAATAATCACTATGCGTGTGAGCAAGAATGAAAGGATTTTTCAATAAAAAGATGAAAGGATTTATTATTGTGAGAATATTCTTTACCTTTCTCCTGCAACTCCTATCCTCACCGCCTCTAATCTTCGGTTTATTGCTTCAAAGTCAGGAGATGAAACTTGTTATACACTTGGCTCAACAAATGGCTCCCCACATACATCTTCGAACTTTTCACAACAACTTTCTTTCTTACAATACCAGGGCAGTCGAAGCCTTCCTTTTTTTTTTTTTAGCCACCCACGTGGTCTTGGGACGACTCTCACAATATTTTAATTGTTTCCTCTTCCACGTTATTGCTTTGTTATAACGAATAGAAAACAACAGCTCACGTCTTTAGCAAGTATTTCAACAATCGGTTTCTTCTTCTTTCTAGACCAAATTCGAAACTTGCAGCAAGGCGAAAGCAAGCGATACAATGGAGTGATGCAGCAAGGCACTTGGGAGAATAATGAAGGCAGCAGCTTAGATGGTGAAGGTGACAATGAGTAGTGCAGCCAGAGGTGTTATGAAGGGCACGGGTTTTGGAGGTATTGAGGGGCTGGCTCGGTTTTGCAAGGGGTTTAAGCAAAAAGGTGCCGTGGGCTTCAGTATTAGGCAATGATGATGATGCAGGGGCTGACTTCACGTGGCCATGTAGCAGTACAATGATGAAGATGAAAATAAGTGGTGGTGAAGAGATCCTGACGGTAGAGGCGACCCGAATGGCTAAGAGCAGTAGCAAATTTTTTAGGGTTTTTTTTGTTCTGTTTCCTCCTCCCCTTTAGGGTTTTTCTTCCCCTAGCGGCTGCCTCTTTATTTTTTTTGTCTCTTGTTTAAATAGACCTAGGTCTCCTTTTATTTTAGGTAATTCATAAAAATCAAGAATCAATCTTTTTAAGGAAATTTTATATCTCAAGAATCGGACATTAAATCCGATATTAATTCTGATTTTTCTTTCCACCAAATCCAAATTAATTCTTCATCTTTTAATAGTCTCATTTAATTTTACTTTCCTACCAAAATTAATTCTGATTTCCTTTCCCTTTTTTTATATATTTTTTTAATCGAAAATAAAAATAAAAATCAAAATAAAATAAAAAAATCAAAATCAAAATTTATTTCTAAATCTAAAATAAATATATATAAACTAATTAATTAAAATGTTTGAAAAAGAAACGGACAGAAATGGTGTCTACACCTTTAATCAAGGCTTTTAACAACTGGGTAATTTCACTCAATCGCCCCTTCATCTCTGCATTATCCCTTTTCAACTTTTCTATCCTACTATTTTGATCCTCTTCCATTATGCGTGCTTGATACCTTGTATGATATTTACGGAGGGTGGACTGTCTGGTGGATGCAATTTTGATACCTTGAGTGCCACAATTAAGTTGAAATTATTTCATGTGGTGATATGTTTATGCACAAAAATGAATGCACATGGAATGCCCTTAGGTCTAGCAATCTCTCCTAACAATTAAAAATGTGTTCATTCTCATGATAAGACAGGTGCAAACTTACATGAATGATATGTTATGTGATGCAAAATCAAACACAACTATGCATGACTCAATGATACAAACAAACTCTTTTTTTTTTTGAAAAATGGAAGAAAGAAAAACTATATTTTTTGAATATTCTTTTTTTTTGTCAAAACAATGTAAAAAGGAGGAAGTAAAACTTATTCCTTCATGTGTCCTATCTTAGGTTTGAGTCGCCACCAACCATTTTATCCTAGGTGTGATTGGTCACCTATTCTTGTCTAAAGACAAGGCATGGTCTACGTTTAAAAATTCTAAGGTTCAGGAGTACGGTTACGTGTGGGGAAGGATTAGCACCCCCACAACGCCCATCTTAAGATGGTATCAAATAGTCTAAAGTTATCTTAATTTTGCCTATATGTTTGCTTTAATTTCGATATGATTAAATATTGAAAAATCTTCTAAGTCTCCTCCATCAAGCTGGTTGGACAACTTAAAAGTTCTTCTCACCTCAAGAGTATTCAAGTAGGATCAATCGCCTTTCTTGAAGAGGCTCCGTCATCGGATGATTTAAGTATATTATGAAATACCTAATTTTGACTCCTATCCCAATTAATTGTTTATTATTTTATCTTATTTTATTCTATTGTTATTATTTTCTTATATAAATTATTATTTCATATATTTTTATATCTTTAAATAAACATGAATTGTTTGATATTGAAGATTTTCTTAAAGACCTTCCATCAAGCTGGTAAGACCTTAAAGAAACTTTCTCACCTTAGGAATTTTTAAAGAAACTACTCAAGCGCAATTCCCTTTGAATTCCATCTTCGGAATAATTCACATTTATATTTAATTTAATTTAATTCAATTTCTATTTATTTTAATTCTTTTCTAATTTTAATTCTAGTTAATTAATTTGATTTTTAATGAATTTAATTTAATTTTAATTTACTATTTTTTAAATCTAATTTAATTTTTATTGATTTATTAAATATTGGAAATATCCCCTTTAGATCTTCCATCGAGCTGGTAAGACCTAAAGGAAACCTCCTCACCTCAAGATGTCTAAAAGTACTACTCCATCGCAGTCCTTTTAGAAATCCATCGTCGGAATATTCGTAGCTGTATTATTTTGCAATTAATTTTAATTAATTCTTATCTCAATTTTTAATAAATTTGAGTTTTAAATATCGGAAATAACTTTTTAAATCTTCCATCAAGCTGGTAAGACTTAAAAAGAACCTCCTCACCTTAAGATATTTAAAAGTACTACTCAAGCGCAGTACCTTTAAAATTCTATTGTCGGAATAACTCATCTTCTATTTTCTTAAATTTTTTTATGCTTTTATTTAATTTTATTTATATAATTTTATTTTTATCTTATAAGTTTTAAATAATTATTGCCCT
The DNA here is from genome assembly GCA_031772115.1 of Heritiera littoralis. NCBI lineage: Eukaryota > Viridiplantae > Streptophyta > Magnoliopsida > Malvales > Malvaceae > Heritiera > Heritiera littoralis. Next base: position 2,489,399 of record JAPDPK010000074.1, read on the forward strand.
AAATTTATTTCATAAAAATTAATCCTAATATGCTATACTCAATCATACAATTTCTTTAACTCGCATTATAAAAACTACTCACACAAAATGCAATTAGTCAAACATTGTCATGCAATAATTTTATACCAAAAAAAAAATCAATTTAACTGTTTTCATGCAAACTTGTTTAAATCACACACCAATTTTAAAGATACTTTATCAATTATCATGCAAAGTCATATAAATTCTTTTTATTTATTTTCATACACAGCAAATTATAAACATACAACATACAGGTCTTGAACCTAAATCTAATGCAAATCACCGCACTATCATGCAAATCACCGCACCAATTAATGGTGCACCATATCATGCACATCAAAATTATCAAATTGTTTATTACATAATATGGTAGTAAATTATTAACACACAATTTACATTAATTAATCATTACATTATAGGATCAGGTTAATCATATGTCAATCTCATAGCAAAACAATCAATAAAATAACAAAATTTTTTTTTTTTATAAAACCTGGCAAGTGGAATTTGCTGTTGTCCTCTTCAAACTCGTCTGTCAACAAATAATGATGGTCAAATAGCAACCAGCGATGAAGCAAGGCCAAGTAACAATGGTGCAAGACAAGCAGCGATGATGACCGGTTCAAAACAAGTGGTAACTCAGCAGTGATAATGCAGCAGCGATGGTAGCAGCAAGCACGGACCAGTAAGAAGGACAGAACGACGAGGTTTGATGTTGATGGTGTAGCAGGCACGATATCAGGACAGAGGCAGCGGATGGCAAACGACGGCTGTTGATGGTGCGAGGCGGAGCGGCGGCTGTGACAAGCTTGTGAGTGGTGCGATTTTGGGATCAAGGTAGGGATGAATTCGGGTTGGTGATGACTGTGAGGGCAAGTGGTTTTGACGATGATGAAGGCTGATATAGTCACTTGGTGCCGGATGATAATCAGGCAGGGATGGGCGATGAAGATCAGATGATGTTGATCGATGTTGTAGTGCAAGGATGCAGAGTTTAAGATGCTTGATTGTTAAATTTTTTTTTCTTTTTTTGAGCTTTAATCCTTTTTATAGCCATAAATTAGTTAGAGTCCTAATACAACTATACTTATTCTAATAATTATCTCATATTTTTAATATTTTATCTATTTAATTCTTATGTTAATCATAATCTAACTCTACCAAATTTAATATTAATCCATTTAATTATCCTAAAAAAACCTAATTATCCTAATTATCTAATCCTAAAATTAATTTTATTTTCTTTTCTCATCCTTTCTCTTTTTTTCTTTTTTGTTATTCCTAAATCCTAATTTAATTTTAATTTCCTAATTAGTGTTAATTCTAAATCTAAAAATCCTGATTTAAATTGCTAAATTATTTAAAATACAGTGTCACTTAACTCTACTAATTATTTTTTTTTACAAGTTAAGACCCTGGACAAAATACAGTGTCTACAAAGAATAATCGGAAAACTTTTTCAATATTTAAATGATTGAAACTAAAGGTAAATTATAGGCAAACTTAGGACACTCAAGATTAGCTGATATTATTATAGGATGGACAAAATATGGTGCTTAAACCTTCTTTATACATAATCATACTCCGAGCATTATGATTAGCGATTAAATTGTCAAATTTGTCGCTATGACAATAACCAAAGTCATTTTAACATTTTGGTTTGAAGTCTTGTCTCAACATCCTTTTGTTGTCTATACCCAATGAGACTTTGTCGCATAAAAGTGTTGACAAAAACGATTTGCAAAACCAAATATATGGTTAGAAATTGTTTGCAACAATACTTCACATTCATGCATATGTGTTATTTAATAAACGATTCTAGTTTTTTGAAATCTCACCAAACGTGTGAAACTGGTTTCAAAATAGTGAAAGACTCTTTAATTTATGGTACAAGCACAACATCTTATTTTAAAATTGTAATAATAAAGTTCAAGGATGGTTCGACCATTGAATTTGCACCGACTTTATTTTTGTAAATATGAACATTGAATTTAAGTAGATAGCATTTGAACCTTTAAAGAGGTCTCTTTGTTACTAAAGTTAAGATTGCAAAATCTTAAAACTAATATAAATCCTCTTTTAAAAAAATACTATTTGGTTTATCATCAAGACCGAATATTAAATTCAAAAAGAACTGCATTTCCTTTTCCTTCGGTAAACGATACTATTTTTTCCTTTTAAATTGAACATTTTGGAATTTTTGGTGGTTCCGCAGTGGCAGTAATCTAATAATCCAAGGAGGCCAGCCTGGCGACAGGAACAGAGCTGCAGTAAGCCGAAAGCACTGCACTTTCCAGTTTCCGCGTGTTTTGGTTGGGTCGTGGTCGTTGGTGCGATTTTGAGTGACAGCTCTATTTTACATGTTTCCTAATCAACAACTGTCTACAGCCCAGCTGAATGGAGCTTCCTTGGCTGTTTCCTCTACCCTTTTCTTTACTATAAATACCAAGCTCTAGCATTCTGCTCAAACTCACCAAAATATCAAGCTACTAAAAATTCTCATCTTCCAACATATTCTCTCTGCTGAGCGAAAACCAGAAGAAAATGAGTTATTCCAGTTTCCATTTTACATTGCTTGTGCCACTTATAGTTGGCTATCTGATGGCAGCCTCTGCTGCTGGCAACTTCTACCAAGATTTTGATATCACGTGGGGAGATGGCCGTGGTAAGATAGTCAACAATGGAGAGGCTCTCACTCTCTCCCTTGATAAAGCCTCTGGCTCCGGTTTCCAGTCCAAGAATGAATATCTTTTTGGCAAGATTGATATGCAGCTCAAGCTTGTCCCTGGCAACTCTGCTGGCACGGTCACTGCCTATTACGTAAGTTAATCTCCAGTTTTCCACAATTTTTTATGAAGACATATACACGGCGATAGCTTAAATCCTGATACATATATGTGTATTTCTATCTGCAGTTATCTTCGAAAGGATCAACCTGGGATGAAATTGATTTCGAGTTCCTGGGAAATCTCAGTGGTGACCCTTACATTCTTCACACAAATGTGTTCAGTCAAGGAAAGGGTAACAGAGAACAACAGTTCTATCTCTGGTTCGACCCAACTGCAGATTTCCACACCTATTCCATCCTTTGGAATCCCCAACGCATCATGTCAGTATTCATAATCGACAAAATCAAATCCATCTTTTCTTCGTATATAATTGATTGATTGACAAAATTTGGTTATTGCTCTGTTCCAGCTTCTCTGTGGACGATTCGCCCATTAGAGAGTTCAAAAACATGGAGTCAATTGGCGTCCCATTTCCAAAGAACCAGCCGATGAGAATTTACTCAAGCTTGTGGAACGCCGATGACTGGGCTACAAGGGGTGGGTTGGTGAAGACAGACTGGAGTCAAGCTCCTTTCACTGCCTCCTACAGAAACTTCAATGCCGATGCCTGTGTTTGGTCTAATGGAGCATCTTCCTGCAAATCAAATTCCCCGTCTTCTGCCTCAAACAACAATGCATGGTTCTCCCAGGAACTGGATTCAACAAGTCAGCAAAGGTTGCAATGGGTGCAGAAGAACTACATGATCTACAACTACTGCAGTGACGCCAAGAGATTTCCTCAAGGTCTACCTCCAGAATGCGATAGTCTTAATTAGATAACTATTCTTTCATTTTTTTTTTCTTCCTTAAGATTAAATCATGATTCTTTTGTTCTTTGAGAATTCTCATTAGTTTGTTTGTAACATGTTGTTATAAGATAAGCAACAAGGAGAGTTTACTTCCCCTCAAAACTGATGGATCTTGATCTTTTTCTTTTTATTGGACGATATGAAATTAAAAAAAATACAGATATTCAAATATTTTGCCACGATATCTTTTTGAAGTTGAAAACCTGTCTTCCCGTAGAGTTTTAAATCAGGAAAATTTTATATGTTATCACATTTTCACTTAATACAATCATTTTACCTATATATCTATATTTCTTATTTCTTTAACATAGTTGTATTGAAAAAATTATGATTGTAAATAAAATTTATATTTAAATCATAGTTTGAAAGTTTACGCATTTTTAGGTTATACTAAAAAAAATTAAAAGCAAAATTATTAATATAATAAAAAAATAACATCATCATTATCAGAGCATTTATCTCAATAGAATGAGAACATTACATGAACCACAATATAAATATATATATATATATATATATATATATATATATTAAGTCATCAACATGAACTTTTCTTCCCAACTCGGCAATGCATTTTTTCAAATTTAGAATCGTCATATCTTTTCAAATGATTTTCTTTAAAGTATTTTTCAGTTTTCCTCTAGTTTTAATCATTTTTTCATCATTCATAATCTTTACTTTCCTAACTGGAGTCTCTATAGGTTTACATTGTATGTGTCCAAACCAACATAAACGACTTTTACTTATTTAATCTTCAATAGTTACTACTCTAGCCTTTTTACGTCTGTCCTCATTTTTTATCCTATCACGTCTAATATATCTACATATCTACCGTATCATACATAGTTCTGCTACACTCATTTTCTATATATGCAATCTCTTAGTTATTCAACATTCACTACCATATAACAATACTAATATAAAAATTGTTCTGTAAAACTTACCTTTTAATCATATCAAAAAAATTTTTATCACACAACATACTTGTAGTTTTCTCCACTTGCTCCAATCAACTTGTATCTTATGGATCACATCGTCATTAATATGATTAAGAAATTAATATAACAATAAAGACATATGGTCATTTTTTAATAGCATTTATAAAGTCAAAATCTTTCATGGATCGTGTTTGAAATTATAACCTTTCAAAATTAATAAAATTGATGGTAATAAATTTTTTCAATGCATTACAATATCATATTAACTATCAATTACAGTATTTAATATAAAATTCTACTATTATTAATTAATCTTAAAAAGCACCTTACTAGACTTGTGTTAGCAAAATCCTACTCATACGGCAGGCTATTCAAGTCTTGATGACATTTTATAAGAAAAGGAATTGAAAAGAAATGAAAAAAAAAAAAAACTATGTGATAAACATTGTTATAAATTAGAAGCCTCATGTAAGGTTTGTTACTTAGTTTTCTTTAAGTTTTTTGATGAAAATTAATTGTTTAAACTATTATGGAGTCAATCGACAGTTGATTTTTTTTTTATTAAAGTTTGTTTCGTAAATGTTTTTGTTTCAACTTATTTTTTCTTTTTATTCATTTTTTGCAGGGGAAAAAAAACCCACCTATCAAATTTAAGTTAAAGAAGAAAAAAAATTGTTCAGAGAACTGCTATACTGCCCATATATATTATATTAATAAATAATAGTAATACATAACATAACGCCCCTTTTTTTTATAGAAGCGATTGATAATGATATAGTTTTTTCGATGGCAAATTTTATGTAAAAATAAAAATGTGATTCTTACTATGGCTTTTTCTTTAATTAATTTCTCAGTTGAAAGGGGGTGTGGTAATAATGTATTTATCTAAAAGATCAACCGGTGATACTATCCGGAAAGCAATAGCATTTCTTCACATTTTCACTTTCCAATTTTCTTTTATTAAGATAATAATGCACAAAAACGTGTGTAATCATGAACCTATGTTTCATTAATATTTATTTAATTTGACAGTAATTAGGTTTTAGAAAAGCGAGGTTCCTTTGATTTTATCAGCTTCTTTGAGGGTTTTTTTTTTTTGGAACAGATCAGCTTCTTTGAGTTAAAAAACAAGGGTGACGCCCCCGCCTCGCCGGGGACAATTTTTTTAATTTAAATAAAATTAAAAAATTATTTATCTAAATAATTTTTATGTTTTAGTAAATATATTTAATTAATATTAAAATAATTATTTAATTACTTATCAAATTAAATATATAAAAATAATCATTTATAAATTTTATAATATAACCACACTTGTAAATATTATTTATATGAATTTTTAAAAAAAGTGCAATTTATACGTATTTATAAATATTATTCAAATATTTAGTACTTATCATGTTAGAATATTAGTGACCCTTAATTACATAATATTAGAATACTATTGACCCTTGATTATAGTTGACCTTTAATGATATGTAATATTCTGTAGTTATGCAGTCAAACGTAATCTGAGAGACAACAATTTTGTAAATTAGAATAATATCTAGGATTACATAATTATGGGTTTATTCTTTTTCAAATATCCTTTGTATGTAAATAGGATACTCTTATATAATTTTATTCAAGTAATGAATAGAAAAAAAGAGTTCTTCTAATATGGTATCGAAGCCCAAGTTTTGTTCTACTAATTTCTTTCTGTTACCTCTTCTTTAAAATTGTTACGTGATAAGATTTATCTACATCTCCACCTACATGTGATGGGGCTATTAGAATGGTATTACCCTACATTTGTTAAATACTAAATTCTCTGTGATCTTATATTCAAGTTGTATCTCTCCATCTATTACCAATTGATTTTAGGATGGAAATTCAATATAATATCATATATCAGTTAACCAATATATTTGAAGATTGTTTTTTTATCTTTAAAATTTATTATCATGATTAATAAATATTAATAATTTTTTAAAGAAAATTCTCATGTAGCGACTAGCCAGAGAAAAAACTCATCATGTGACAATTTTTTTTTATATAGCTAGTAAATTTCTCGCAACAGAAATGGTAAGAATAGCTATTCTACATGGCAGTTGAAGATCTAATTAAAAAGTTTAAGATTTTAAAAAAATTAGATTTAAACTTTATTAATTAAAAAAAAGTCCAGATCAGTTTTTTGTGCTGTTTATCTTCTTTGTTTTCTTGATTAAATATATATATTAGAATAATTATTACATACACTAACAGTGGAGTTTTTTTACTCCACAAACAACGTTAAGATCGTGACACATGTCCTATTTTATTTATTTTAATATTTTTATAGGATACATATCATGATCTTAACGTTGCTTGTGGAATAAAAAAACTCCACTGTCAGTGTATGTAATAATTATCCTATATATTATTCTGCTATATTTTTAAGTCTTCTAATTTCTTTGGAATTTTTAATTTATGTGTAATTAAATGTTGTGACTCGAAAAAATTTTGAACATCATTTAAGAAAACAAATTGATTAAAAATAGATCAAAATTCTTTAACTAAAAAAATGAAAACATAAAAATAGATTAAAAAACGTAATTGAAAAAATTGAATAAAAAAACATATTATGGTACTTAATTTTTAAGAAAAATTTGAGAGCTTAATTGTAAAAAAAAAATTAATTAGATGACGTAATCTAAAGAAAAAAGTTGAAGGGCTTAAAATAAAATCATGTTTTGAACTGAAAGAAAAAATAATAGTCAATGAATAGGTGACACATGGTGCCGAATTGGGTAACAATTGAACAATTAATGCAATAATTTTGCTTCATTCTCTTTCTTTCTCATCTTCTCTCTTAGCAGGGACATGTGGGTCGGGCACTATGACCCAAGCACACCAAGCCAACAAGCCGAAGGAGGGCCGCTAACAATTGATGCAATTATTAAAAAATACTTTCAAATAGATATTGGGCTTCGTGTGTTTTTGAATTTTTTTTTTCCTTTCTAGAAGAAATGTTGTATTCATATGCTTGTATAAAAAAGATATCAAAATAGTATTTATGAAGGATTTGTTTGTTTCTTAAGATGATGGATAGTATATGATGATAATCATCTTATTTTATATTTGGTGTACACATAAAAATGAGGATTTGATTCCAAAAAAGGTTAGTCATCTTCTTAATATAAGATGATTCAATCTCTTTAAAGGTAAAAATTATTTTTAATCTCATCGGATTAGAAATAAATACTCATATTTTATTTATTTTATCTTTAAAATTTATATTTAAAAGCTAATATAACCATTTAATAAAATAATAAGGATTGTTTTTTAATTAATCCAAATAACTTTTTTTCTTTCTTTCTTTTCGTTCTTTTTCATTTTCTACTTCCTTTTCTTTCCTTCTCTTTTTTTTTTTCTTGTTTTTGAATAAAGATTAATTTTAATTTTGATAAAATAATATTTTCTTAAACAATTCATTTTTTTCAGAATTTTATGACTTTAATTAAATATATTTATCTTAGAAAAAATAATTTTTCAAGCAAGATGATTGTTTAAAAAATACCTTAATTTTTCAAAAAAAATTATCTTTTATTTTTATTTTTTTCATTTTCTTTTCTTTTCTTGCCGACAAGAGAATAAATTTTTTTAAAAAAATGTGTAAAAGAGACAAGAAAAAATTAAAAGTAAGAAAAAAAGTTAAATTTAATAGTTCAAATTTTTATAAATTATGAATATAACTCATAATAATTTATATTTAAAAGTTATTTTTTTTTAGAGAAATGATTTTAAACATTGATTGTTTCAAAAAATTAATTTTTGAGAAAAATTAGTTTTTATAAAAATTATTATTTTATTTAAACTACTTTTTTTCTTTATTAAAAAAAGACAAAGAAAAAAAGGGAATGAAAAAGAAAAAAAAATTTGGATTAACCAATTAATCAATGACACTTATCATCTTATTAAAAGTTTCAATTAATTTTTAAATGTAAATTTTAGTGATAAATATAAGTAATTATTACCTAATCATGGGATTAGAAATAAACATTTCTTTCTAGAATGATTGAATCTTCCTATATTTAGAGCATAACTAATTCTTTTTGCAATCCAACACTTCTTTTTATGGATATAACGATAATTATTCTATCATATCATTCATCTTATATACCAAAGATGATCTTAAAATATAAATTGATATTCTGAAAAATAGAATAAGGCTTTGTCCTTTTTTTATTAGAGTGATATATATAACTCGAAATGTCCTCAATTCAATTACTCTAAGAAGAAGGGTTTTTTCTTGGGAGTTGTCTTAATGGAATGATTTCTAAAATGTCCTCAATTCAATTTTCTTAGACAAAAGACTTCCCGACAGAATCATTTGGAGGCATTCCTCTTCACGGAATTGCTCACCAAGGTCCTTCATTCGCCATTATCACCAACAGATTCAATGTGAAATCCCCAATTTTCTGTAATTTTCCTATGCTTGTATAGTTTGTCAACATGGATTAATGGAATAAATATGAATTTCTGAATTTATAAATGATGCATGGGACATAAAGGGAATTAAAGGAATTGAGGGTCAAATAATCAAAGGTCAAAGGGGTCAAAGGAGGTGGTCAATGGCTGAGATGATGAGAATGCATTAATGGGCATTAAATGAAATAACATGACTCATCATCATCATCTCTTGCACCCTACGGTACCAGCCCATCTCCCTCTCCCTCTCGTTGCTTCCATTTTCTCTAAGTGTTCAAGCTTCTCACCTTGACAAACCACCATTTCAGGCCATCGATTCGTTAAGCTTCTCTAAAGAAAAACGATCCTTGTCGATAGCCTAACCTATGCCTTTAATATGAAAGGTTGAATCCAAGTGAGTAAGGAGATCTAAAATCCTGAAATTTTGGTTAATTTCTAAGGTAAGAATGTAAATGGTTTTTGTTGATTTTGTTGAGGATCTGGAGTTGTATGGAGTTGATCTAGTATGTTTATTTCGTCTTAAATTGTCATGATGTTTACAGCTTGAAGAAGTGAAAAAGGACTAAGGTAGATTGGCTACCAAGCTTGTGGATTAATCTCGATTGAGGTAAGGAATTTATGTAACGAACGTAAGGCGTCTATATCCGCATGTTTTAATGTGATTTTGATGGTTTTGGAGAGAAGTACCAGTTGTGTTATGCAGGAAAAATGACATTTTCGGACTTGTCTCCTAATACCGATTAGGCTATGAGCAGCCGACTGCCTTAAGTAGCAGCCGACTGCCTAGAGACATCCAAAACGCCGTTTTTCGAAAACCGACTCAAACCAGTCGACTGCTATTTTTCTAGAAACCATTCTGTTTCAAACCAGTCGACTGCCAAGGGAGCCAGTCGACTGCTATTTTTCCAGAAACCATTCTATTTCAAACCAGTCGACTGCCAGGGGGAGCCAGTCGACTGCTATTTGTCCAGAAGCATTCTGTTTCAAAACCAGCCGACTGCCAAGGGGGCCAGTCGACTGCTAATTCTCGAGAAACATTCTATTTCAAAACCGGTCGACTACCATTTGGGGCCAGTCGACTGCCCTATTCGTATTTTGAAAAATATAATAATTGAATTTCAAAAAGGGAAAGAAATTCAATAAGGTAAAACATGGTGTAGCAGTCGACTGCCATATATGGCCAGTCGACTGCCTATTTGAAAGAAAGGTTTTGAGAACCTGTTTTAAGAAAGGATATTCATACTTGTTTAAAACCTATATGAATAAGGTTTTGGAGATTATGAATCTCTCAAAAGAGCATGCACATTATTTGTTACTTGTATTTGACTGAGGAGCTCTAGTCCAGCCCTCAGACCCGCAGTACGGCACCTGACTAGTGAAACTGTGGGCTATAGACAATGGCCATGAGTCTCTTATTTGATTTGGCTTTGGGGAGGATCCCTGGCCCATACGTGGGTACGCCATTTATTTGATATCTCTCAGGATTATCCCTTACGGGATAGATTTGCGGTATCCTCATGAGATCCTTATATTGGATTATCCCTTATGGGATATATTTGCTGTATCCATTATCTCTCTGGATTATCCCTATGGGATATATTTGCGGTATCCATGATGAGAATTACTTGGTGCATGATTCTGTTGGATATAAATTGTCTCCCATCTATTTGAAAATATTTGTAATTGCCTATTTGATTTCACGTGATTTGAGATCCGTGGAAATGTTTGAAAGCATAATTTACTTGTATTTGATATTTGCGAAAGAAATATACGAGTCATGCTTTATAATGATTTTACATGACATTATAGAGCCAAGCAGGAAAAATGCATATAGTGATATAGTACGCTCTTTTACATAAGTTTCTTACTGAGCGTAAACTCACTCCTTTACAACTATTTTTCATACAGATTACTTGAAGTAATTCCGCTCCGAATAGAGGAGTTTCTTTTGGGATTTTGAGATACCTTCGGGGCACGCTTCCTACTTATCCCGTGAAGGTATATTTAGTCGGTCGTTACTTCGGCTAATGTACAGTACGGTGCTACAGTCTTGTACATGTGGGGAATTAGGTTGTATGAATATTGGGGATCCTGATGTATATGGCACATGTTTATAAATGAAAAATTTTATGCATGTGAAATTAGATATTATACTCTGATAAAAATGCCTAAAGCATCCAGTAAGGTAGGTTGACATCGGATAAACTAGTCGATTTAATTGTTATTTGAGATAAAAGTTAGTTGTTATTTGGTTAGTGACAAGGACGTTACATTCAATCCTCTTCTCCTCATTTCAATTGGAATTCTGTTTGGCTGGGTCTTGCACCACCTAAAGTAGAAATTTTCTGTTGGCAAGTTTTGAATGAGAAAGTTGCTGTTAAAAGCAAACTTGTCAAAAGAAATCTTCTTAATCGCGACCAAGCTATGTGTGTTTTCTGTAAGCAAGAACTGGAAATTGTTTTTCATCTTCTCTTTGCCTACCCTTACTCATGGAAAATGTGGTCTCATCTTGTTAAATTTTGGAGTCTTCATTGGGTCTGCCCTAGAAATGTTCAGTTCGTCTTTGAATTTTGGATTTCAGCCTCTTCGACAGCAAACTCTTCTGATATTTGGAAAATGTCATTCTTTGGAATTTTTTGGACCATTTGGTTCTTCAGAAATGATATGATTTTCAACAACAAGTTCATGGATGAAGACCAACTTTTTCTCATGATTTGCATCAAAATTGCTCACTGATTTAATGCCAAATGGCCTTAAGCATCACAACCAATGGACACCTTCATCACAAATCCCAGCTTCATTTCAATTTTAGCCTATCCCAAACCACCCAAAACAAACTGCTCTTGGACTAAAGCACCTCTCGATTTCATGAAATTCAAAGTTGACGGCTCCTCTCTTGGCAAACTGGGACCAGCAGGCATTGGAGAAATCCTTAGAAATCATCAGGGGGATGTTAAAGGTGTCTTCTCCAAATCAATTGGCTTAGCTAACTCCAACACGGCTAAGTTTCTTGCAATTAAAGAAACTGTCTCTTTCTTCTCAAACTTGAGTTTCTATAACAGCCACTCTTTGCTCATTGAAAGTGATTACAAAAATACTGTTGGTTGGGCCAATACTCCAAGCTCTGTTCCTTGGCAGCTGAGAAATGCCTCAAATCAATTGTCCCAGCTTTCTAATTCTATTAGATTGGCAAATATTTCTTACATTCATAGAGAAGTCAATTCTATACCTGACAACTTGGCAAAGGCTAGAGTCAATAGAATTGGGATCCTTCATGCGCATCTCTAACCTTTGCTTTTCCTCTTTGTTTCCTTTGTTTGCACTGTGATTGTTTTATTTTTCCAGGCATGACAGCATGTTTCTGTACCAGTTCCATTTTAATTAATCAAATTCAATTACATTTGCCTTTCAAAAAAAATATACATAACTTGAAAATACATTTCAATCAAACAATTTCAACAAATAGGAAATAAATATTACATTCAATATAAGAAATTAATTATTTAAAAAAAATATAAGAATTAACTAAAATAATTGAAAAATTAAATAAATTAACAAATCAATATAAAGTTGAATTACACTCACTAGTTTAAAAAAAAGACGTTACTTCATAAGATTGATGTATATTAAGAAGAATTATTATTCAATACACTGTCAGTAGAGTTTTTTAGCTCCACAAATTGAGTTAAGATAATGACACATAACGCTTTAAGAATATTAAAGAAAATAAAAAATAATGTGGGGTATGTGTTATCATTTTAACCACACTTGAGAAGTCAAAAAACTTCACTAACAGTGTATTAGATAATAATACTATAAAGAATTAATGAAGAAAACTTATATTTCGATAATTATAGTAAAAAGTAAGGGAAAATAGACGGGAGGGGGGGCCATCATCATCTGATCATAAAGCTTTTATCTAAATACTAAGGTAGATTACATGAATCAATATATGAACTCGCTAAATTATTAACATAAATTCTTCCCCTCCGCTCATTCTTATCCAAGATAATGTGTTCTTCCAATTCTCGTGCCGCCATATCTTTCTAAATAACTTCCTTCCAAGTCTTTTTCGATCTTTTGAGAGACTTTACCCCTTTTTTTCATCATTCATAATCTTTACTCTCTTAACTGGAGCGTCCATATGTCTATGTCATATATTTTCAAACCAATTTAAATGACTTTCACTTGTCTTATCTTTGATAGATACCACTCCAATCTTCTTGTAAATATCTTCATTTCTGATTCTATCTTTTCTCGTATACCTAAACATCCACCATACCATTTGCACTTCTGTTACACTTATTTTCTGTGTATGTAGTTTCTTAGTAACATTCTACTATAAAGCAATGTTCACAACCATCCTGTAGAACTTGCCTTTCAACCATATAGGAATTTTTTATCACACAATACACCTATTACGCTTCTCCACTTATTTCAAGATCCCCCCCACCATCTAGCGTTACTATGCTTTGATCTTCATCTTTGTCTGAAATGAATTTATTTTTCATAATTCAACCTTCACTCTGTTTAGTCTGAATCCTCTTGATTCTAATATCTATCTCCACAGTCCAACTTTACATTAACCTCTGCTACACAAGATAATATTATCTGCAAAAATCATCCGCCAAGGCACTTTATCCTTGATTTTATCAGCTTGACCATTACTGTAGCAAATAAAAATAGATTTAATGCCGACCCTTGGTGTGTGGTTCCACTGTGTTAAGAAATTCACTTATTTGCCCTCAACACCCCCTAACTTGTGTCCTCCTTAAGCACTTTATCCTATATTTTCTTCAAATTTATAACGACTATATGAATGTTAAAACCAATTGGCCTAAAAATCTTATATAAAGGCAATTTGAGAGTACACCAAAAATGGGTAATTTGAGAAGTCTAAACTTTTCAGAAGGAAAGGATATGATGAGCAGTTTGCTGACTCCCTTCTCTTCACCAACTCAATGATTTAATTTGCTCTATAGTCTATAGACAGTGCTTCAAAGGCATTTATGCTTTGCTTCTGGTAAAAAATAAAATAAAATAAAAAATCTAATCATTAAGTTACAAAAAAAAAATGCGTTGAAAATCTAATCATTGAATTAATCAATTTTTCACTATTTCTCCCTTTCATTTTTTTCAACTAATTAGCAAAGCTTTAAAAAGCAATTGAGAAATATAGATAACTTTTTTTCTAATTAATGATAATATGATTCCTTTGATATATTCTGATAAAAGAGGAAGAGAAGAAAACTGAAAGAGACATATGAGCAAGTTTTATTCATATTTCTGGAATAAACTATAATTTAAGAAGCATATACATTTTTCTCTCAACTATCAACCATAATTCATCAGCAGAAATCTAAGAAGATAAAAGAAACAAAATCTTAAAGAAAATTAGTTTAAGAAAGATTGCCATACACATAGTGAAAAGCAAGAAATTAAATAGAGATACTCTTCACATATCATCAGTTTCAAAGCCTTCCCCTCTCAACGCTACTCTGCCTTCTCCATCACTTTCATATATCCTGAGAGAGATGACAAGAAATAACAGTTCTTGGAGTACCATCGTATCAGCTGATAAATCAGCATCAGATCAGAGAGAAGCGATCAAGGCAAAAGGAAACTGCAGATGCTGAAGAGTTATTAAGTTGGAAATTAAACCTCAAGAAAAACACTGGATTCCTTGGACTTTTAGTGGAGCTCCTTTGAGAGGAAGGCGTCAGCAATTAGGGTTCTTCTCCGTTTCCTTTAGGATAGTAAATGGAAAAAGAACCCTTCAAAGCAAACCACCTCTATCTTTATTCTCTTCATCGCCTCTTAATATATATGGGTTTTTTATACGTAGAAGTGAGAATATTGTCATTGACAGGCCCCCACCAGATGGCGTCGTTGCAAGCCACGTTATTGCAAGCTGTGGCAGCCGTATTAGGGTTTATTTCTCTCTCTCTCTTTGTTTTCTTCTTTTTCTTGGTTTTGCTTTTATTGTTTCCAAAGTGCCTTTAATTTCCGCTTCCAGACAAAAATTAAGTTGCAACCTGACATCAACGAGTAGCGCCTAGTTCATTGATGATAAAAGTAATTTGTGTTTAAAAATCACTGACTTTTAACTTTAATGCTAAATAATAAAGAAATATATAGTTTTTATATTTAAAAATTCGCTTACAAAATCATATCAAAAAGTAAAATTACTTTATTAACTTCATATCTCTAAATTTTTTATTATTTTATGCAATATGTTTTTAGACATTTGAATCCACTGCCATACTTTTTTTACAACATTGTCAATCACTTAAATCTAATCACATTTTTAACACCTTTTTTTAATTCTAATATTTTTCAACAATAACAGTAATACAAAACTTTGCTTAAATTAACCTAATTGGTATATATTTTGGTTGTTATTTAGTAATTAGCCAAAGTGTATTTATTAGATGATTAATATATGGATTATATATTAATTAATTTGCTTTCCGCCGAGTAGGCGAACAAATCAACCTCAAAATATTTACTTAAAACGATTTTGCAAATGGTATCTGACAGGTTGACTTGGCCTCGAAAAGTGGCTTTCTTGATGCTGTTTGATTAGCAATCCTAACGAAATCTGCTATACTTATCCCAAAAACAATGAAAATATAATTAAATAAAACTAGAGAGTTCAATCACCAAGAACAATAAGCAACAAGTTATTGAAACAAGTGAAAATAAATTTTTTTTTTAATATTTGGACATGATTCGAATTTGAGAGTTGGTATTCTTGAAAAAGTTTTACCGTTTTATCACTCCTGATCCGAATAAAATTAGTTTCAGATAGTAAAACGGATGAGGATACTTGTGATTATATTAAAAAAACCAAAAAAAAAAAGATTTGTGATAGGATATAATTATTTTACTATACTTTAAGTTGATATTGACATTGTTATATATAGAAAGAATATTATTATTTAATATGCTTTTAGTGAAATTTTTAAATTTAACAAACAAGATTAAAATGGTGGCACCTAACTTTTTAATTATATTAAAAAATAATTAATTAAAATAAAGTATGTGTCATAATTTTAATTATGGTTATGAAATCTAAAATTTCTGGTAACAGTTTATTAGATAATAATCTCTATATATCACCATAATTCATCTTTGACCCTATTTTTTTCTTTTGTTACCGATATATTAAATAACTGGAGATAGGAGTAGAATTATTTGGATTCGAATCCGAATCTCATAAGATGTCACAACTCATCTTTAATCACCGATAAAAAAGATTGTTGGCTATTGTTAATCTTTTTCGATGATCTTCATAAACGTACTACCAACTATTTAAATATCTTGCTTCCAAGCTATAGTGTAAACCGTGGGTCGTAGTCGCTACTCCAATTAATATTTGATCAAATCTTAGTCTGAAATAATTAATATTGGCAACTCTAACCGGTACTCCTCACTGAAAAAGTAAAGACCAGAGATGGCATGCTGATTTGGATTACATATAGATGCCTTTTCTTTTGTTTCTTAATAAAACTTGTGAATTGGGAATTTGGAATTGGCTTTTACTGAAAATTCCAGTACTCTTTCCGATACTATATCTGAAATCTGATGCACAAACAGTTAAAATCGTGAGCCTGTCTTTCCCTCTTTCGGGCCCGCGTTTTGGGGCCGCTTATCGCATTGATTATTGATGCACCTTTAGTAAGTAGCATTGAAGGTTTAGACCAAAAAATATTATTCATTTATCTATTATGACTATATAGTTGAGGATTATTATTTACATTATTAGTGGAGCTTTCAAATTTATCAAATGGAGCTAAAATAATAATGCATTCTGTTTATTTTTTATTTTTTTAATATTTTAAATAGATATATGTTATATTTTTAATTTCACTTATAAAATTTAAAAATTTTATTTATAATATATTAGATATTTAATCTTATATTTTATCCTAAAAGCTATAAAAAAAAAACAACTTTTAAATTAAAATTGAAAACCAGAAGATAAGATAGAACCCAAATTTAAATTGAAAACCAGAAGATAAGATAGAACCCAAAAACATCATGTCGAGGAGTTTTAATTAGGTCAAATTTTTAGTCACTTCCACGTCTGCAAATCACATCACCCCTTGAAAGTTGAAACCCATTCCGTATGATATGAGGTCGGCAAGATCTTGACAGTTAGAAGAGAAGCCTAGAGAACTAAAATCATGAGTTAGAGAGGGGGAGAAAAGTGAAAGGAACCATTTGGATGAGATTTCTAAAATTCAGACGGATTGAAATATTATTAATTTTTAAATATATTTAAAATATTAATATATTAATATTAAAAATTAATATTTTCTAATAATATTTATAACATACATAAAGATTTTGGGTGACTTGAGCTCGAATACGTGTAAGGACCGAGTACCTAGTAGCTAGACCTTATTCACAAGGTATCGTCCGATTTGGAAGCCCTCACAGGCTCTTCACGGTTTTGTCAAGACGTACCAAGAATACTCAAAATTTGCCACTCTCAATTCACGTCCGAAGCGATTCGGACCCTTAACTTCATTAAAGGTCAAATCACTCTTAACTATTTGGCCTCCGACACATCTCGACAAAATCGTGAGGGGCCTGCGGGGGCTTCCAAAGCGGACAGCGCATTATAAATAAAATCTGGCCACTAGGGGTGGATTCTTGGCCCACAAAAAGTGTGGATACGCCAAGGTCCTTACAATACGGGTTTGACATTTAAAGTTGTTCGATTGAGTTAACTCACATATGATTTTACCTAAAAATAATTAAATAAAATTAAAATTGATCAAACTTGCTTATAATTGCAATACACACACACATACATACACACACTCAAATAACTCTAAACAGTTTTAATATTTTAATTAAATATATGCTTTTTAAATCTTACAAAATTTTTATTGTTTTAAAAAAATATTAATACTGATTGAAATAGTTGTTGAAGATATTTCTTTATTTTTCCTTGAGACTTTTGAAATTATTTTTTGTTCTTCTACTTTTAATGTGTAGAAAATGACTTAAAGGCTTGTTGTTATATCATTTTTCTCATTGCTTGTTTGGCTTTCACCAATTACTACATGCAATAGAGGTTGTGCAAAATAAAGCTACCATTTGAAATTAGCTTTCACTTGTGAAGTTAACCATTATTTTTCTACAACAAACAATGTCTAAAAGATTTGTTTTTACTTTAAAAATGAGAAGCAAAAGAGACTATCACAAATCTGATTTCTCTTAAGTGTTTTCAAAATGAACTTTAGCATCTCTATTTGTAAAAATTCAATCCAAGAGTTAGCATCTCTATTTATAAAATCACAACTTCCGAAAATCAATGGTTATATTTTTTTTAACCATTCTAAAGTATAAGAACACCATTTCAAACAGTATGTAACTATTTGAATAAAAAATTATTCATTGAAAAGTTATGTCTAACTTTTCTATTAGTTTATTATTCCATTGATTAAACATCATATTTAATCAATCATTTTTCACTATTTTAAAAATATTCCAACAATCCCCTATTTTTTTCAAAATAGAGTATATCTTATACTTGAAGAATCCTTATGCATGAATTAAGGTATCAATCCTAATTTAAAACCTCTACCTTAATGAAAAAAATGTTGTTGAGTTAATCACTTATGTCTTTGAACTAGTAGTTCTATATGATTAGTCATAAACTAATTCATACATAAGACTTGAAAAACTTATCAAAAGTAATTTAGAAAAGCTCAACACTACTAGCCATGTGTCTTGTATTATTTCATGAATTCTTAAGAGCCGAGCACTTTACTCCTAGAAGCAACATTACTTTCACTTATATAAATGAACTCTATCAAAAATGCAATCCTAGAAGCAACATTGCTTTCACTCCTAGAAGCGGCATTACTTCCACTCATAAGTCCCTGAGGGACTACCTTAAGCATGTTTTTGATAGGAGAAGCCATGGCAACAAAAGCTACATCCACTAAGACCTTGGCTCTCTCTGCCGAGCTAGCTACACCTAACCTAGCCTCAAGCTCCCTAAGGAACCCTTATCCTCACTAAAAGGATCCACTATCTATAGACATAGAGGGAAGACCTACCTTGACACAACTTCTGAAAAGCCAAACAAAGAAAGTCAAAGCATAAGAGAAAAAAAATTGGAAGATTTTTGAAATCAAGTGATACTCAAATGAGGATTAGAGTCCCTTTTATAGACAAAATGAGAAAACCCAAGAGACAATGAGGACTCAGGGCTTAAGATGACCAAAGGATCTGTCCAGACCAAATGCTAATATGGTGAAGATTTAGCCATGTCCTAAGATCGGGAGGATTGAGATACCTGCATCTCAATTAACATAAATTACCAACCAAGCTCTAGCCTCTAGGCCCATTGAAGCTTGTTAGGTCGACTTATTCATGCCAAAGAAATGATCTTGGCATCTTTCCCAAGTTGGCTTGACTTTATCTCCACCAAGTCAACCTATCTATGCCTAAGGAATGATCTTGGTATTTTTCGAAGATCTATCCCCTAGGCCTGTTGGAGCTTAACCAGGTCAGCTTGTCCATACCAAGAGAACGATCTCAACCTCTATTAAAGCTCAGCCCTTTAGGCCCATTCGAGCTCCGTTAAGTCAGCCTGTCCATGTCAAGAGAATGATCTTGGCATCTATTCTAAGTCGACCTGACCATGTTGATTCATGCCAACATGGTTCGTCCAAGTTAAGGGAGTGATCTTGGCATCTATCCCAACAATTATCCATAAAATTCATTAATGATACTATGTTGCATTGATTTGATAAAATCTGCCTTTTTATGATATTGAAATTGACGTTTTGGTTGAAATTGTGGAAACTAAAATTGTGGTTATAAACTGCATTTTATGTAAGAAGGCTAGGATAGGTAGCACCGTTATGCTGCCGAAATTTCTTAAAATATACTTAAATCCTTAGGTCATTATTTGGCATGGTTTTTGGTGATTAGAAGTGAAAACGAAATGCGATTTGGATTAGGTTTTCAAAAGGTTATAAATGCATACAAAATTTGTAACTCAATTTCCAAAGTGATTTTAATGATTTTCACATTTTTCGAGATCCACTTGCGTTTAAACGTTACTCTTATATGTAAATAAAATATTTTGAACTTTAGTTATAGAACCGAGAATATTTGATGAACTTTTGTATTTCAATTATAATGTTTTTATTATTTTAATGCTTTATGGATTGTATGAAGATATGATTTACTGAATTGATCTTCGTAAATGATTCTAAATTGGTTTATGAATTGTTTTGAGACTGTTGGCCCCATAGCTACCTACGGATACATGCTCTTACGTTATGTTCCGTTCTGTTGCTATTAGACCTTAGCCCCGTTTTCAGCGCCTACAAATGTCACCTGGCTAGTGGACACTGTGGATTTACTATGGCCATATGTCTACTTATATTGCATGAGTCCATTGGGTGAAGCCTAGTCTCCATTATACTGTTTTACTGGAAAAGTAAATCCCTAGCTAGTCAAGGCACTCCTAGACTTGATTTGCTTTTGATCTCCGTGTGTTTATTAAGTTATGTTTTTTTATTTGCATTATGTTTTGAAAATGATTACTATCTGTTTTCTGACCCGTACTGTTATCATATTGATACTATGAACTAGTTAATGTGTAACTATTAAATCTTATGAAATTCCTTATAATTGGAATTGGATACCGGGACAAATGAGGTGCTTTAAAACATCTTTCTATACTCAACCTGGTTATTTGACTGACTATAGTATCCTTTCCGATCATATGCCCTAAGATCGTGTGATTACTGTTTTTCTGTGTGAAAGAGCATGTTTTTACGATACCTGCATATAATATGCATAGTATCAGCTCTTTTATATATATTTCTTACTCAACGCAAGCTCACCCTCTTATTTTCCTTTTAGATTATCAGCAGTAGTTTCTGTTCTGCTTAAGAGGACCTTACTGTCTGTATCCCTCATGCGACTCTCAATGCCTATTGAGGTATACTGGTCTATTTTTTTATGTATTCAGACTATAGATGTACAGTACTTTATGTATATATGTACATTAATACTTGGGATGTAAATTGACTATAGACAATTTTGAGGTTGTATATAAATAAATACAAAGTTTAATTGAACAGTGTAGTTCCTGGAAAGGTAAGATTAAATGAAAATGCTTAATTACTATTAAATGTGTGGACATTGCAGACAGCCCAATCAAATATGACCAAATGTAAGAAAATAGTACAAATATTAGAAAATAGTACAAATATTCAGGTGTTCAGTACATGACAAAAAAATACAAAATGTCATTAGATGCACGAAATAAATGTCATTGGACAGAGGTCAAAGATCTAACCCCAAATTGATAATAATTTTGTTATTAATTATCACCTTTTATTTGAGTTCAACTTTTAACTTTACTTGGTGAGGTGGAAAGAAAAATGGAAAGATAAAAAAAATTAGAGGGAGGAAAAAAAAAGAAGAGATGGAAAACATTAATCTTTTTACTTTAGGTGTACTTGGTAGGAAAGATGAAAAATGTGAAAGAAAATTATATTTTCTTTTCTTCCATTGCTTGGTAAAGTTGAAAAATGGAATGGAAGAAAATAAAATTATATTAATATACCATTATACCACTACTTAATTGGCATAATAAAATAAAACTAAAAAAAAGCATAATTTTGTAAATATACTTATTTGAGTCACATCTCTCTCATTTTCTCTCTACTAATCTTTCTAGTTTAGAATATTTGTTTTTGTTAATAAGGAAAGAAAATGACAATCTTTCCTATTTTCTTTCCTCACACTTTTTCTTTCCTACCAAGCACTAACAAAAACCATTTTCTTTCCACTTTTTCACACATCCCTTTTCGTCAGTGGTGGATCTTGACCTTTAATTTTGGGGGAGCTAACTAAAAATGTAAAACTATATATATATAGTTGAGTTCTATCTTTATGTATTAATAACATAAAACATATATGCAAGAAATTATAAATTTTAATAATTCATACAGAAAAGTATAAAGAAAGAAAATACATCAAATAAATAATTTTATCTAAAATTAAAATTGTGAGCGATGTTCTTTTAAAGAAACAAAATCTTCAAGAATTGAGTCTGAACTAAATGTCTCAGCAATCTCTCCTTTGATGTTGACAACGAAATTGCTTGCAAGAAATTCATCTTCCATCTTGTTTCTTAGTCTTGTTATGACGATCTTCATAGCTAAAAATGCTCGCTCACTAGTTGCAGTGGACACTGGAAGAGTTAAAACAAGCCTAATCAATCTATCAAGAAGATAATATATTTTTTAGTTTTCTGTCTCTGCTAGAACAAGGCACAACTGTGATCCAGAAGACAAATTTTGTAGTCTCACATCTCTGTGCATATCATACTCAAAATGTTTCAACTGGAATTTCAAATTCAATTTCTCTTGCTCAGTAAAATCAAGAGGATAATATTTTTCTGCAAGAGTGCAAATATCATCAATATTGAAAGATTTATAATCTTCCTTTAGATCCAAAGCAGAACTAAGTGTCAAAATATCCATTTCTTGAGCATTAAACCTATTGTTTAGCTCTTGCAATTGAAAATCAATGACTTCATTGAATATGTCAAAATGATAGCGGTGCTCCATAGTGATTTGACTTTGTTTTTATCTACGTCGACCTTCAAAATATGGAGCATTCAGGTCAAGAACACTCAAGTCATGCTTTTCACAAAATGATAGCACATTTTCTAGCAAACTATTCCAACCAGATTCTCTCAAATTTTAAATCAACATCTTTATACTTAAAACCAAATGCATAGCATTCAAAATATCTTGAGATTTTTGTTGCAAAGCTTAATATAATACATTGGTAATACCCATAACCTCTTTCATCAAGTGCAAAATAAAAATGAATTCAAATGATTGAATAAACTTGAATGCAGCACTAGCATCCCCTCGTTGAGAATAAATGGATCCTTCTCCATTAATATTTTCAAGCACCAAACAAGTTGCATCAAACATCGTTATAAAACTGCATATAGAATAAAAGTGAGAACCCCAACGACTATCAACAACTCGTTTCAAAGTTCTAATATGATTGGCACATTTTCTTGTCTTAAGCTCATCAATTGATACCATGCGTGCAATTTCTGCTACTTGAGCAACTTGTAATTCTTCATGACGTTTGCTCGAGGCATCAACAAAATTGATAGTAAAAGTCAAATTATTAAAAAAACTCATGAACAGAGTGTACCTCTCTAGATGCAGCAACAAGAGTCAATTGTAGCTAATGAGCTAAACCATGCACATAATAAGTAAAAGGACAATCATTAAGGAATAATCTTGCAATCCTTTCCATTCCCCTCACATATTACTTGCCCATCGTATCCTTGACCACGAATATTCTAAACATCAAGACTATGACGAGAGAGAATAACACATATTTCTTTCTTAAGAGTTAATGCAGATGTATCTTTAACATAAGCAAGATCAAAGAAACGCTCCCTAATAAAGTCATCTTTGTCAACAAATCTCAAAACAAAAGCCATTTGTCCTCTTTTGGATTCATCTTGAGCCTCTTCAACAATAATGCAAAATTTTGAATCTCCAATATCTTCACGGATCTTACTACATACTATATTAGCAAGAACATGCAAAATCTCTTTCTGGATTGTATGAGAAATATACTTGGGTAATTTAGGAGCATTTTCTAATACAACTTTTTTAACATCATCACTGTAAGAAGCCAAAAGTTCAATCAACTCAAGAAAATTTCCTCGATTTTTTGAATCAGGTGTCTCATCATGACCTCTAAAAGCACAAGCTTGGAATGCAAGCCATTAAACAACATCTATAGAAGTCTTGAATCGTAACCTGTTATTCAAAATTTGTTGTGAACTTTATGTATACATTACTTTATCAATGTGCCCAGATTATTTCATCAAATTCTCACAAGATGTCATAGCATTATTATGCAGTGATAAAGAATCATCTCTAATATGATTAAGAAAAGCACAATCCTTCCCAGCATTGACTTTTTTCCAATTTTTAGATCCTTTAATAGTGAATACATCCCAACCGGGTCACCTGTTAGATTTCATGTTAAAAAGATAACATGATAAACATTATGTGTAGACACCTAATTTTGTCGGGGTTTGATAAATTTGGAAATTTAAGGATAAAATCCTACACAAGGAAATTGACTTAATTAAATTTAGGCATATTTTCTTAATTCAAATTCTGAATAAATTTGAGTAAATTTTGGGGGTTATGCGGACTTTGTTGAGCTTATAAGCTTAAAAGCCCAATTTAGGTTGAATCATGTTCCATGGGCTTGAAGGCCCAAATTTCATTTATTTATTTATTTTTATTTTTATTTTTAATTTTATTTTATTTTCTAATTTAGTTTTTTTAATAAACTTAATTAGTGATAGTTTTTATAAAAAGGCAACAACAAAAGTGAAAAAAAAAAGAGAAAAACAAAATTGCACGGCACCAACTCTTGTTGCCCTTTTGAGAGTTTATTTCCCAAATCTGTCCATCAGCCGTTGACTACTCTGCCACTCTCCCATTCCCATGAATGCCAGTCACTTAAACCCCATTTCAATAACAAACACTTTCATGTCCAAATGTTGACCGTAAAAATCTTAAGGACAAAAACCAAGAATTAGAGTAAGGGATGTGTCTTAATTTGATTAAAAACGAACACGAGCTTTACAGGCAAGGGGATTTTCAATCTTTCTTCACTAAGTCTCGTAAAAAATCATAATTTTGAACCAGTTTCCACAACCATCTTCCACAAACCCACACACTCAATATTTGATCCAGCCTCATAACACCATAACCCTAGCACCACCAGTCGGCCACCACTATCATCTCCACCGAAAATCTCCATGATTCATCACCCTTTACCTGAAAACTCTTAGCCTTAACATTCACCATTCTCTATTCGAAGCATCTAAAAAAAATCACTTTCAACTCCTACAACATAATCACCAAAACCAAAGTATAAATACCCGACTCTAAAAAAAAGGGTTCCTTTTACTTAAAAAATTCAAGAAACTGCACAATAACTAAACTCGATCCTCAAGCAACACGATAAAAAGAAAGTCAACAAATATATTGCAAGAGAGATTTTTGGTCTTTTTTTTGGATTTTAAATGGGATTTGGTTAAGAGAAGTAATAAAAGAAGGATAAAAGGGTTTGTTGTTGCCTGTTTATAACAATAAATTTGTATGTCGTAGGAATCTAGATCTTCATGTCCACGTGTCTGCTAAAAACTTTGCAGAAAAAGAAAAATCAGAGAGACGCAGAGATTTTTCCCTACGCGCTCACTCCAATGCTTAAGTTAGAAAGCAGAACAAAGTTTTAGTCAGAAAATAATGATTAATTGAAAATTAATGATTATCTGACCTGTTATTTATAGAGGTGATTGGCTTGGGCTGTAATTACCTTTTTGTCCTTGTTTTTGAACTCATTAATTGAGGTCCAGGTGTCATTTGTGCCGAATTCTGTTGAGCTAGTATATTGTGGGTTTCATTAATCCCTTACGTGAGAAGAGAGTGCTTCACGAGTTGTAGAAGAAGCAACTTGTGCGGCAGACTTTACCAGAGTATCTCCCATGCGGGACCCACACAGTAGCACGAACAAGGTAGTGCGACGAGAGAGTCTCCCCCTCTGCAGTGTGACCACGCGAGACACCTTGTAGCAATGTGAGCACAAGAGTCTTCGTACGGCAATGTGGTCGGATAGGACTCTCCTCGCGCGGCAATGTGCGTGTGAGACTCCTTTGCGACAATATGGCTGGTCGCGCAGGAATCCCCCGCGACGGGTACTCTCTTGCACATTGTGTAGGAGAGTGTCAATAATAATTTTTTTTTTACATTATATATATGTTTTTAGTGATATATATTTATATATATTTAATAATGATAATAATATCTTTATTATTAGTAAAATCACGATTATTTTTATTTTTTATTTGTGTGACACATATTAATTGCTCTCCAATTCTTTGTGAAAGAACTTAATCTTTTACAAAGAATTTTTCAGCAGTCACATATTTACCTTGTACATATTTAAATTTGTCTTATGTAATAAATAAATAAATTTACCTCGCGCATTTTTCGCTTCAAATTCTCGCATCTCACGCATGTCACATCTCGAATTTTTTGTATCAAGCCTATGCACTTTCTCATCTTTTATGTACACGGCTTACGTCACGCATTTTTTGCTTCAAACTCGCACTCATTTGTATTCGCGCATGACTTACATTGCGCATTTTTCGCTTCAAGTCCATGCATAGCCTACTTCGCGCACTTTCGCTTCAAGCCTTTTTCTTCTTGTCCATGACTTACCTCGCGCATTTTTCACTTCAAGCTCTTGCACTTTTTATCTTCATGCATGACTTACATCGCGCATTTTTCACTTTAAGTACATGCGTAACCTACATCGTGCACTTTTCGCTTCAGGCCTTTTTCTTCTTGTGCATGGCTTACCCAGTGCATTTTTCATTTCAAGGCCTTGCACTTTTTATCTTCATGCATGCTTACATCATGCACTTTTCACTTCAGGCCTTTTTTTTCTTATGCATGGCTAACCTCAAGCATTTTTCGATTCAAGTGCTTGAACTTTTTATCTTCATGCATGACTTACATCGCGCACTTTTCGCTTCAAGTACATCGCGTACTTTTCGCTTCAAGTACATGCGTAGCTTACATCGCGTACTTTTCGCTTCAGGCATGACAAGGTTTTTGTATTCCTGTTGCAAGATATACAATCACGATAATAAAATAAATTATATACACTCAGAATCATTAATTTATTGCATACTACTAATAACCAACGACAATCTGGAATACAAAGACAAAATGTTCAAAATAACATGTCCGATATTAATTAAAACTTTAAAATATCAACTTCTCAAATCTTTCCTATCCATCTTCATATCTAAGTGTTAGTCATAGTATGGGTTTCTTTCTTTTGAATCCCTTTCCTGGTGGTGGACGAGGTGTAACAAGTCTTTCTTCTCTTCTGGTCTCCTCTAACATGGCCTACTCCATTAGGAGTGGGGAATTTCATCAGCAAGTAGCATTGAGAGATCACAACCCTTATATTGTTCAACAAAAACCATCCAAGAATTACATTGTAGGCTATAGAGCTTGACTTTACGATCATAAACAGCACTTGTCGAGTCACATCTTTAGGACTTTCTCCTAAAGTGATGGGCAGTTGTATGGACCTGGCCACATCAACCTTCTCTCCTGTGAAGCCATATAATGGTGTCTTACAGGTTTTAATCTATTTTCATTGATATTCATCTTCTCAAAGCAATTCCAGTAGATGAGGTTCATTGAGCTGCCATTATCCACCAGAATTCGACTAATAGAGTGCTTGGCCACTACTGCAGTTATTACCATTGGATCATCATGAGGAGTGATCACATCTCCTTTGTCGAAGGGGGTGATGTAACAGTCCACACATACTGTAAACCACATATTTTTACACATATCCACAGTTGATCTGTCTGTAATGCCATTAACATTCAACAGTGATAGTAATAAATGATAAACATTTATTTAACAAATGCGGAATATGAAATTTTTTCACTATTCCTTGCATCTGACATCCCCTATTGTCCTTGTTTCAATAAAGTAGTACTATATACATATGTCTGAAATGTAAAAGAGAAGTGACTGTACCTGTCATATTTAACATAATTTGCCCCAGCGCTTTATATGTAGCTATATCCATCTGGGAGATAATTCTCTAACTTCGTATCTTTTATCTGTGGAGTTAAAACAAAGGGGTGAGCGAACCATGTGCTCAATAAAGGAGACATGTGCTGCTTTAAATAAAGCAAAACTATATACCACAAAGTATTTATTTTTCCTAAAATCATTCCAAGTAGGAAAACAATGGATATAGTAGACAGTCCTCTCAATACACCATTCAAATCACTGGCTAAACAGTTTACAATATAGTATAGTAAACAGTAAACAGGATTCAGCAAATCCTTTCAGTAAACAGAAATCAGTAAGTTGAGACTAGGCATCACCCTACAAATAAATCATGCTATCATCGTTCCCCCAGGAACACAAGTTGTCCACTTTGGGGTGCACCCGTAGGCCATCACCCCTCACGGCTTTCTCGGAGTGTGCCATTAGGCCAAAACTCCA
The DNA here is from genome assembly GCA_031772115.1 of Heritiera littoralis. NCBI lineage: Eukaryota > Viridiplantae > Streptophyta > Magnoliopsida > Malvales > Malvaceae > Heritiera > Heritiera littoralis. The sequence continues at coordinate 2,517,595 of JAPDPK010000074.1, forward strand.
ATTCGCATCCCACTGGGACACAGCTAGCTTTGTGGCACAAATCAGCCACGTGAATAGTAACGCATGAAACTCGGGACCTAAAGTCTCAAAAATCAATTCATATCTCATAAAGAACCTTTAAGGAATTATTTCACATATTTCATCATTTTCTCAAAATGATTGTTCTCCAGAAAGGTTTTATATTTTCTGTTTACAAAACACAGTAAAAACAGCCCGAAATCTCACCATTTTACGCGTGAGAAAACAATGAGTTAAATTGGCTCGCCCATGGTCAGCTCGCCCATTATGGTTCGCCCATGGCTAGTTCGCCCATTATGGCTTGTCCATGGCCAGTTCGCCCATTACGGTTAACTAATGTTCACCCAATAACATTCGCATTTGAGCTTAACTAGTGCTCGCCTGCTACGTTGGATTACACGACAAAGCTGACTAGGGAATTGCCCATAAAAGTATTCGCCCGAAGGCTTAAACATAACTCAATGGTTCGAGGTCGCCATAAGATTATTAGGGATCGCCCGTAAACACTAGTCTTTCAAAACCAAGGGGTTGCCCACTTTTGGCTCTCCCGAAATATCACAAAAGGGGTCGCCTACCTTTGGCTCGCCCGGATTTTTATAAAAACATGGGTCGCCTATCTTTAGCTCGCCCAGAAACAACATAAGGGTCGGCTTTATAGCTTGCCCAAGTCATGGTCTGTGAAAACAGTTTATCAAACTAATGCATGTCTCAAACCAAAACATTTTCTCAATATTTTCATAATATTTTACTCCACAGGACATGCATTTTACTTCACATACTACTCCCTTACCTGGTCTTACGAAGCCTAGCTTCCCAATCGCTTTTACCGAGTCCTCAATTCCCGACTGCAAAATAAATTATCAAGACCATCAACATATATTCTGTTAAAATGTTTCCAACACTTTGGCGAAACTTGAGACTAATCCACTAGCTCGCCCAATATAACTCGCCATTCATAGATTGGCTTATACGTGGGAGCTCGCCCCCAAATCAGCTCGCCATGCATATGCATGAGAACTCGCAATACATAGCTTTTTATTTAGAGGTGGGTTCACCTATGAATTAAACTAGCACATGGCGACCTCGCCCACTACCACACTCAATATACTTTAGCTCGTCCATAATAGTTGAGCTCGCCTATACATGCTGAGCTCGCTTATAAAAGCTAAGCTCGCCTATTTCTCATCATTTTTACACTGTTTCCAGCACTTTTCTTATTTATTCTCGATTATTTTCTAGATCACATCTTGTTCTAGTTTCTTATATCCTAACAGGATTTAACTAAAACAAGGCTATATCTATGTTTATAACGTTGTAAAACATAGAAATCTACCATTGAATATCAAGAGAACCATAGAAATATGAAACTCACCTTAACCAAGTTGCACTTCCAGAAACAGAGTGCTTTCTGCCTCACTTAGCTTATTCCTTAACTCTTCAAATGATGGAGTTTCATTAAACAAGTATGGAAGAAATTGAAGAACAAAGTCTGAACTTGCAGTAGAGTAGTATCGAAGAAGAAGAAATTTGCTTAAGTCGATTTTCCCTATGTATTTCTTCTTATAACTCATGCTAATCCAATAAGAGCTTACCACCTGTTTCTTAACCCGTTCTTTTTCAACATTTCATGTCTTACATGCATTAAAAACTGAAGAAAATTGCGACAAAAGGAACGGTGGTAAAGCTTTCTTGTTGCTGTCCATTTTTGACTAAGTTTTCTCTTCTTTTTATAACTTCCAGCCAATAGAATTCATCCTCTGTTAGATTTTTCTTCAGCCTTGTATCACAATAGCAACAGAAGTCAAATTTGGCTGCACGGTTCTGACTTATTGTTTCCAGCTCACCAACACTGCGTAATGTGTTAGTTCACCATCTTTAATCCAGATCACCAGCTTCTCAGCTCGCCAATAGTCTTTAACTTGCCAATTCGAGCATCAACGTTTGCCTTTACTTTATTATTGGCATCGTCACATTGTCTTGATGCCATCTTGAGAATTGATGATTATGAGCTGATTTTTTTCCCTTAGGCGATCACTGCCATAGTTAAATTGTTGGCGATCACCGGGCATTGCTCTACTCGCCTACTTTGCTATGATTCATGCAGCAAGTTGGCGATCACATTTAGCATTTTAATTTGCGAGTACCTTATTGCCTTATTTGCCTACTAGGCTATCATTTGTGCTTCTATATGGGAGATCACGTTACTCGCCATACTCGCTCTTTGGGCGATCATCACTAGGTTCATTTGGGCGATCATAGCCCTTGCCTCATTCGGGCGATCATCTTAATCAACTAACTTGGCGAACTTACCTATTCGTCGATATGGTCATTAAATAAAACTTGCCATCATCCATTGGCGATCATCCTAATTATCTTGCTCGCCTATTGGCGAGCCGTTCCATCACAATACTCGCCCATAGAGTGTTTCACAGAAATTGCTCCATTTACATCCTAAGTTAAGGAGCTTTTTACCAAAGTGAAAATCAACATTCATTATTTATTTAATTTCCACTATCAAAATTCACCAAATTATGATGTATAGTTTTATAAAATCGGGTCTTACAGGTGAATACAATCGGTTCCTCGTCCTTCTTTTCTTTCGTCACTAAATGATCTGGTATGCTTGGCGAGCATAAGCTTTTCGTTACAAAGATGAACTTCCAGCCATGGAATCTCTTCCCAAGATAACATTTATGGCTACAGCCGTAGTTCATTGTCTTCCTGTTGGCCCTTCTAATCATCCCTTACTTCATCAATCCTCATTCTATCTGCTCCCCCTCTCTTCTGTTATTGTCATATTGTCTATTTTGCGAATAAATTATCTCTCCGATTGCGTGAAAAATAGAGGGCTCCCCCATTCTTCCAAAGGTATCTGTCTATTTTCCCTTCTCAGGCTAGTTTTTCAAGCTAGTTCTTTAGCTCCCTACATTTCTCAGTTGAACGACCATTTGTAGAATGGAAGTCACAATAGGAATCTGCATCTTTTTCCATACTTCCAATCGTCTTTTTAGGGAATTGTAGCAATCTTGTCCCTTCTATAACTACAAGAATTGAGGCTTTAGGCTCATTAAGTCAAGTGTAATTATCATATCTCAACTTTGGAGCCTTGTTGGACTTATCTGTGCTTTTGTCAATGGATTCTCTCTCCAGTTTCCTTCCTCTTTTAAGATCATGAGTTAGTACCATTTTCAACACTTCCTCCTGAGTGACGTATTTGTTAGCTCTGGTGAACAACTCCGAAAGTGTTGTTGGCTGATCTAGAAATAGTGACGCTTGTAGCTTCTCAGACTTAGTCCCTTGCAACATTGTTGCTACTGCGACACCGAACTGCAAGTCGCAAATCTCCAAGGTGGTATCGCAAAATCTATCGACATAACTTTTTAATGATTCCTTGTTACCTTGCTTCAAAGTAAGCAAGTATGTTGCTTTCTTCTTCCACTGACTATTGATCGCAAATGCCTTCAAAAATTTAGTATGCAACTAGTCGAATAAAGAAATGGACCCCTCCTTTAAACTATTAAACCACTTTATTGCATGACCAGTTAGAGTAAGTGAAAATGCCCTACACATAATTTCATCCTCCCAATCGTGGATGAGCATCAATGACTCATAATTCTGCATGTGATCATACGGATCAGTCTTTCCCTTGTATGCTATCATTTGAGGCATCTTAAACTTGCAGGGCAAGAGCCTCTCCATGATTGAGGCATTAAATGGAACTCGTCTTCTCTGACTATCTTCAACCGTAACGAGTTTCTTCTCTTCTAGAATCTTTTCAACCATCTTATTAACATTATTTGTATTTTGAACCGTGAAAGCAGACTGATTTCAAACTCTCGAGGAGTTTGCTTGGTTTGCAACTCTTTTCTCTTTATCATAGGCAGAAGGTGCCAGTCTTCTTCTCTCTTCAGCCCACCTATCTTCCTCTACTTCCACGTTAGGATTCCAAGTTAAATATGCTTCCGAGTCAGAAATCCTAAAATGCCTAGCACCCATGGCTCAATGAGCATCTTCATTTGGGTTTATCATTCCTGCATCTCCCATACCAGTCTGTTGCACTCTAGTCTGTCGTGCAATGGTCTGTCACACACTAGCTCCTCCAGATCAATCTGGCGTACAGTCTCTCCCAAACCAGTCTAGCACACAGTTTCTCTCAAACCAGTTTGGCGCATAGTTTCCCCCAGGCCAGTCTAGCGCACAATCTCCTCCAGACCAATCTAGCGCATGGTCTCCCCCAGACCAATCTGGCGCTGAGAATCTACTTCATTAATCTATTACGGATGACTTTCTCAAGGGAGATTTTGAACGGCTGGTAGTAGACTCATTTGCGGAAGTGCTTCTTTGAAAAAAATCTACCAAGATCTTTAATGCATTAGTAGTTTCTTTATTTCTCTGTCTCAGAGCTTTAAATTCCGCACTTGGGATCGTGTTCGTATGTTCAATTTTCAGCATCTAGGCTTCTTGAGGCATTTGACGATCAGGAGAATTAGTTGAACCTTTCTTCTCAATCACTTCCTTTGCTATAGATCGTGTTCTCACCATTTTTCACAACAAAGCTTTTCGTATCAAATTCTCACAGATGACGCCAATTGTTGTTGCATGTTTACAACAATAAATTTGTATGTCGTAGGAATCTCGATCCTTATGTTCACGTGTCTACCAAGAACTCTGCAAAAAAAATGAAATCAAAGAGACGCAGGGATTTTTCCCTGCATGCACACTTTGATGCTTAAGTCAGAAAGCTGGACAGAGTCTTAGTCGAAAAAATAGTGATTAATTGATAATTAATGATCATCTGACCTGTTATTTATAGAGGTGATTGGCTTGGGCTGTAATTACCTTTTTGTCCTTGTTTCTAAACTCGTTAATTGAGGTCTAGGTGTCATTTGGGCTGAATTCTATTGGGCCAGTAAATTGTGGGATTCATTAATCCCTTACGTGAGAGGAGAGTGCTTCGCACAATGTAGAAGAAGCTGCTTGTGCGACAGACTTTGCCGAATTATCTATATATAATTTTTTTAACATTATATATATATGTGTGTGTGTGTGTGTGTGTTTAGTGATATATATATATATATATATATATATATATATATATATTGAATGATGATTATATATATTTAATAATGATTACAGTATCATTATTATTAGTAAAATCGCTATTATTTTTATTTTTATTTTTTATTTGTGTGACACATATCAAGTTTGTTAGGAGGAGAGAGGTACGACGTCACCAACGAGAAGGAGAGGACTATTGCTTGCCGTCGGCTTGAGGGCGGTTGAGGAAGGAGTTGTGAAGACATTTGACAGAGGACAAGCTCGGTGGAGCTTGGAAAATCTGGTGAGAATGGGTTTTAAACGAAGAGGAAAAAGAAACACAGGGGAGGTCTTTTGTTGATAAAGGTCTATCCCCATTTTTTTTTTATCTCTTTGTTTACTATTGGATTGGCTTTAGTTAACTTAGTCAAATATTTGTTATTTGTGTACTGTGTGTACGTGTAGTGTGCCTTTATCTATTACTTGATATTGGATTGTTTTATTCCTGTGTTTGATGTGTTGACTAGTCAAATAGTTATCTATTTTGTTGTTTGTAAATGTAATTTGTTGTTAGTTTGTTCTTTGGCAAATTTTTTAAATGGTTATAAATCACTTATCATGTTTTGGAAAATAACATGCTTTTTATGTAATTGGTTAGGAGCAACTTGACACTTGAGGAAGTCAAGGGTTCAAGTCTCTCCGGAAGCGAAAGAAAACCGTGAGAGTCTTGCTTAGTGATTTGGATCCAAAGCGAACTGTACGGGTGAGTAAGATAACCCTGCTTGGTGAACTGGGGCCTTCCATCTTTAGGTGAGAAGAGTCCATTAAATATTACTAGCGCATTGGAGTATTTAGTGTGATTTTTCAATAATTTGAATTTCTATTAAAATATAAAAATAAATAAGGTTTTTATAAAAGGAAATTAATGATAGAGTTTAAATCTAAGTAAACATTATTTCGATGATGAGATGTTATGAAATTTACAAGTAGTGATTTCTAACTAATCTTTAGGTGAGAAGAATCCACCAAATGTTACTAGAGTATTAGAATACTTAATGTGTTTTTTTAATAACACATTTTGTTTTAAAATAAATAAATAAAGTTTTTTTAAATAAATGAAAATAATAATAAAAAAATTACATATGCATCATGAATTCTTTGTTTGCATCATACACATGCATGTTTAATTACAAAAATAAATGTGAGCTTTTCTGTGGAAGAGATTCTATAGAAATCGCAAATAGTGATTCCTAAAAAATTTCTAAGTGAGAATGTTATTTCAAATATTACCAAAAGTATTGGAGTATTTGATTTAATTTTTCAATACAAAAAAGGTTCGCATTCACTTTAGAAAAATAAAATTTAACTTTTTAAAATAAAAAATAATTTTGATAAATAAAAAATGACTTTAAAAAAAATGATTGCAATAAAAATGGAAATTATTTTTAAATATTAAATTAAGACCATTTTATTAAAGCCAACGGACAACACATGATTAAAATGGTACCGTTTTTTAACAGGCGTCATCAGGCTGCTAATCTTTCTCCACGCGTAACCATACTCTCTAACCCAAATTTTTGTTTTTTGCAGTCCAAAATTGTCTTTTTAATAAAACTTAAGTACTTTCAGGATTTTGTTAAAATGACAAGGTTTTTTAGGTGGTCAAACACACCTAGTAAAAAATGATTGGTGGCGACTCCCTGTTTTTAAATGTTTTCAAAATCGTTAAACGGTCGAGTCTCTGGACGAAATCATTACGACAATATGCAACATCTTTAGTTGAAAAATACCAAGAAGGAACTGAGAAAACCAAGAATATTGAAAATGCTTAGGATGCTTTTCTAATGAACATGGATAACTAGAAAGATGAATTTGATATGGACCTGCTCTCAAGTGAGCTCGTTGAATTTCATCCTGTTGATTAATCGGATTTTCCAAAATAGGTCAACATAATCCAGGATCATGTTCAATGGAGTGAATATTAACTTCTTCAACACGAACAATAGGAGAATTTGGAGGAGATTGATTAGGACATTGGTGCTCAAGACTTGGAGATTTGGATGGTATACTGCTTTCTAAATTATCATCATCTTTCTTTTTAAAAAATAAGTCTAACCTTTTTTGCTTACCCATGAATGATGAATCCACAAGACTTGCAATTATATAAATTTATTGGTTTAATTTTCATAGTAAATTCTTTAACAAATTTATACTCACGTAATATCATTTATAACTTATAAAATTTATTTATAAATTATAAAACAAAATTATTACTACAATTACAAAAACAATACATCGGTATAATGTGGCTAACATTCTCTAAAAAATCTATATTCCCAACATAATTATATAAATTATTACTATTTACTAACCCATTAAAAATTAAATTGTTAAAGTTACTAACGCTGACTATACAAGAACCTTGGCAAACAATAAATTATAATTACTTTTATATAGTTATTTCTCTAATCTCTACACAAACATCTATATAAGAAGAGCTTTTAATTTCCATTCACAAAAGCCCTCATTGTCCTCATGCGCGTATAAAAAATGACTTCTATTAATATTTTAATTGCAATCCAAGATAAAGTTTTATGAATTAACTATCTAATTTGAGTACGCCCTAAATTTTTCCAATTCTTCTAACATAAGGAAAATTGAAAATTTTCCATATTCTTCTCCAATTTCATGGTGAAAGAGAGAGTCTAAGCAATTTTCTCGGGCAGCAAACGGGGCATAAGAATTGTCGTTATCATCCCACTTAATTTATTTGTTTTACCTTTAGTCTTAATTAATTTTTAATAGAAATTAAGAAACAATTACCTCAAAATTTTGATTAAATATAAAAAATTTAACACTACTCATTCATATAACGATAAAATTATGTAAATAATAAACATATATTAAAAAATTAACATACAAACCTTAACAATTTTGATAGTCTTGCTTTTGAGAGAATATTGATGGGCAAAATTATAAGTAAAAGTGCAAAGTATATGGAAAAAATATAAAATGGAAAAGAAGTTATGTTGGGTGGCTGATGAGTTAGAAAATATTCTAGGTTTATTTGTTCGATTTATATACACGTCAATGAATCAAAAGTTGACACCTCATCAATAAATTTTTATAAGCAAATTTAAAAAAATTATTTATATTTATTTTTAAAGGCTAGGCATATTTTTTAATTTGCCAAATAATGATGTGTCAACCTCTGATGCATTGACGGTATGCATTGACACTATATAGAAATTATACACCGTCAGTGCATCATATACAAACCTTTATTTGTTTTTTAAGTTGATTGAAAGTTTAATTGGGTTTTTTAAGTTCACAGGATTGTGACTTAATATTTGTGACAATCCAATTAATTTTAAGTATTTGTTAAAGAGATTGGTAAGTAAAAAAAAAATAAATAAGGATCAATATAATTTTTTTTGAGGGACCAATTTAAATTTATTTAATTTAATATATTAAACATATAAATAAATACATGAATTTTGCAAAAATATTGTGGGTGGAAGGGGGTGCGCAATGCCTACAAATCATAGATTAGGAGTTGCCTCCTATAAAGAGTATTTTTAAAGTTTGGGGGGGGGGGGGGGCCTATACTACCATCCGCCCTTGCTTTCTGACCTTCCACTTTTCAATCTTACCAAATAGTACACAATCTTTACAAAAATTTTTATTTAAATGGTTAAAAAAATTATGACATATTATAATATTTGACTTCGGATCCAATCAACTTCATCTCTCATCTTCGATTATAAAAAAAATTCATTATTTTTATTTTTTAATTGATAAATTATGATTGAGTACATAGTATATAAATAATGACAATAAACGATAAACAATTAGGAAAATAGAAGTAATCTCAATTAATTCTTATATATTTATTTATGGGTTTGTATATGATGCATTGACAGTATATAGTTTCTATACACTATCAATACATCAGAGGTTGACACCTCATCAATTAACAAATTAAAAAATATGTCAAGCCCTTAAAAGCAAATATAAATAAATTTTTTTAATTTGCTTATAAGGGCTTATTGATGAGGTGTCAACTTCTGATATATTGACAATATATAAAAATTGTATACTGTCAATACATCATATATAAATTCATTATTTATTCAGCAAAAAATGCAAAAGCATCGTAAGAATAGGGTGGACATAGCACTATGAGAATAGGTAGAGGCCAGTGACCACGGATGACCGACCAGGCTGTTACCGTGCATGATGCATGCGACCTGACTGCATATTTGATATAGCGTAAAGTCATATGGCTGAGGGCTTGGATTGGAGAGTCAGAAAATAATTCAAAACATGTTTAAGACGCACCTTTTTCATAAATCATAGCCCACGTACAAAAGGACATTTGTCGGTGAACCCTATATCTATAGATTTCGGTAAATTCATTCACCATTAATTGGATGAATAATTCACGGCCCATTAATTAGTAAATACTTCACCCACACTTGCTTTTTATCACGCATTTCTTCCCCTGCCTTCTGCCCTATACCTTGCTGTCCATTATCGTCATCGTCATCGTCGTCGTCGTCGTCATCATCGTCATCATTATTTGGAAAAGATAAATTTTGACGTTTTTTAATTAAAATACAATGTATCATTGAATTAAATGTTTAAATAAGATATTGAATTAACTCAAAATCACATTGTAATTTAGAGAAAAAAATACTTTGTAGGAGCATTCGGCTGATAGTACTATAAAAGCCAAAAACTTTTTGATGGAATTCAAAATAATGGCTTTTTTTTAAAAGTAAAATCTAAATTAATGTTTGTTTTACCTATTTTACAAATCTGAAATGCCGGATCAAAAGATAAACATGACCAATATTGATAAATGAACTTAAAAAAAATCTACAATATTATTTTGGTGTGAAATTCACTTACTGTGCGTTTGATTTGCGGAATGAAATGAAATAAAAAGTGAATGAAACAAGTATTATACAAGAATAGAAAGAAAAAAAACAGAGATAAAATAGCTATTATAATGTTTGGTCTACTAGCAAGAATTAATATTAATATGTTTGGTAAGTGCTAAGAATATGGTTGGAATAAACTTTAATGATCATTTTACTCTTTTACTAGATTAACTACATATATATATAAATAATATATTACATGGTACATGTTTGTGTGTCAAATATTACTGATTTGGACTCTTAAGTAGATCATTTACATTTTCGACACGGAAGCCATGTAGGAATTTTCAAATATATTTAAATCCTATCTTACTTTTAACTTAATTCATAGTTATTAAAATCATACAATAAGTGGTACGTATCGTATGATACGATTCACTATAAAAATAACACATATCGATATAAAAAATTGGTTTTGTAATAAATCGGTAGCATATTTATTGATACACAAATGAATCAATGGTATTATACGATACACCGACACTCTTCGATAAACTTTATAGTGAAATTGGGTCAGGTCCAATCAAAATCTGATCTGATCCAATTAATTAAAAATGCTATTTTAATAGTTTTTTAACCTAAAAAACCTTAAAAACATATTCTCTATATAATTTAATCTTGAAAATTTGAAAAAAAAATTAAACTTTTAATTTAGTTAATAAATTATAAATAAAAAATATTTAAAAATATTATTTAAAAATATAAACTAGCAATAGCATGTCAAGAGTTTGCAGACAATGATTTTTTTTTAATCATAACTCACTTAATCACACTAATATGTATAATTTTTTAATTTTTTTTAACCTAAAAAATTTTAAAAACTTATTCTACATAATTTAATCTTGAAAAATTGAAAAAAAAAATTAAACTTTTAGTTAATAAATTAAAAATATAAAAATATAATTTAAAAATATATACTATTAATGAGCATGTTATGAGTATATAAACAATCATATATTTTTATTTTTATCATATACTCACTTAATCATATTAATATGTATAATATTTTTTATTTATCTTTAATGTGTATGTATTATTTATAATTAATTTTAAAATTATTGACCTTATCTTATAATACGATACAATACTCGATTTTTAAAAATAAAATTTTGATTCATGATACGTATCTCGATTTAATAACTGTGACTTAATTTATTGTAATAAATTTTGTACATGTATTATTGGCAAAATTATAGTAACTTTAATTCTTTTAAATAAATGTAAAATTCAAATTTGATTACCAAAATTTGGATATGTATTTAATCGGTAGTAAATTCATACTATAAAATTAATTAAACCGTGTAGTACTTTTCAAAAATATTTCAAATCCTATCTTACAGTTGACTTAATTTATTGTAATAAAATTTGCACCTTTATTATTGGCAAAATTATAGTAACTTTAATGTTTTGGAATAAATGTAAAATTCAAATTTGACTACAATTAATTCGGATATGTAGGAAACACATAAATAATTTGATTTTTGCTTTTTCCTATTATCCCTTTAGACTAATTTCTGAGATTTTTGTACATAATATAAAATTAATTAAGCCATGCAGTAATTTCCAAATATATCTTAAATCCTATCTTATAGCTGACTTAATTTATCGTAATAAAATCTGCATTTGTATTATTGGCAAAAATACAGTAACTTTAATGCTTACTAATTAATTCAAATATATAGGAAACACATAAATGATTTGACTTTTACTTTTTCCTATTAGCTATTACCCCTTTAGACTAATTTCCAAGATTTTTATTTAAATTTTAATTGTATTGGTTAATAACCTTTTATATATTTTTTTAAACAAATAAATTGAATAATATTATTCTAAATATTTACAAAATTAAATAATTAAAACTAATTCGTGCATCGCAAAAGTAAAAACTAATTTTTAATATTATAAAAATGTTAATAATAATAAATTAATTAAAATTAATTATTAATTAGGAAACACATTAATTTAATTATTTACTTATAAATTATTAATTACTAAATATAAATAATTAGAAATTAATAATTAATTAGTAATTACTAATTAAATATTAAGTATAAATAACAATAGACAACTGTTATTAAAGGATTTAACGAAAATGTATTTAATTCTGTTATTTTAAAACGTTTTTGGGTTTTAATGGCTTAAAATAAAATTCAATAGACCTATGATAAATGTTAAGGGCATATATAGATATTAAGCCTAAAAATAAATATGAATTATTATTATTATTATTTAATGAGTTATTTCGTGCAATCTGGAATAGCTATTCTTTAGTGAAAGTAGAGAAAGATGATTGTCTTTTTAAAGAACTGAAAATCCAAAAAATAATCCTTCTTTAAACCAAACAATGGAACCTGCCTTCCATCATAAAATGTGACCGAATGAAATTTTGGTTCCATTTAACCAATTGCGTCCTTGATGCATTTCGAATTTCGACCAAAAAAAATAATACCCCCATCCAGTTTTGTGGCAGATAAACATTTCCTTGAGACACAATGCAATGGGAGATCTCAACGAGGCACTGCTCTTGCCTCGGACAATGAGTGCTGTTAAACTTTCCCTTTGTTTTCTCAATTGTTGTTTAAACATGTAACCAACCACCAGCCACTTTACGTTAAACGACTACAGTACTCGATCAATTTCTTGAGCTCCCAGGGTTGAACAGTCAGCTAGCTTATGCCCCCTCAGGCGGTGATAGGGAAGCATTACTTACTAGGTTGAATGGAGGCCGAACTCGGCAACAATTGCTTAAAAGATTCCAGAACAAATTGAGAGAGGCAACAGCACTCTGAAATGAGTTCCCAAGACGGCGATTATTAGAGAGAATTCTACAACAATCAACTGATACAACTAAAGTCACACCTAATGCATTAGAAAAATCAGTCGAGAGGGGGCTTGAACTTAAAAGCATATTTAGCCCCCCAATAGAAAATCGAATTATCAATACACAAACCAATGGTACAAAAGCATATTACTACCGAAGTCAAAGAAACAGCTTACTGTACGGGTAACTGTACAAGAAGAGATTCCCAAGGTCAAATTAGGGTCTTCAGAGTTCTGAAAGTAATGTCTTCATGCGATCAGTACCTCTAGTTTTTCCCTGGCACTGTTGGAGTGCTAGCAACTTCCGAAACCATAGTCAGAAACATAAAGGCTTGCCGCTTAAAAAGACTTGATAGTTATTCTTCATCCTCTAACTCAACTAGCTGTGCCCGCCTCTCAGCAGCTTTCTTCCGGATAAAGAAACCCCATCTCATTGCTGCCTTAATCTTCAGCCACCCAACAACGGCTTTGCCAGGACGTGATCGATCTTCGTCTACAAAGTTTGGCATTTGTGATGGCATGTAATTTGGGAATCCATATCCACCATCTTCTGTCATATTAATTGAAGCATGACCTCCCATGCTGAAGAGGCGGAGAAGATGCTGCATATCTTCATTCTCAAGCATTTCATGACTTCTGAGGCGGATCTCTTCCTCTGAAAATAAGTCCTCAACTCCCTTATCTCTATTGTTTGTCCAATCATCGAAAGGATTAAGATTTGATGGCTGCATTGAAGAACCAGTATTTTGGTATCCTAAAGCAGATGACTGTGGAGGACCAAGGGCCAGCCCAACAACGTTGTTATCATTTCTTGAGCTTTGTGGTTGCTGCGAATTATTAATCAGCTGATCATATGGAAGAAGCTGCGTTCCGTCAAATTGATTACGAGAATTTGAATTCACAAGCAAGGACTGCCCTGAGTATCCGGTCGACTGATTGTCATTAAACCCTGAGGTAGCCAAAAGGAAAATAAATGAAGTTAAACTTAAACGCCAGCTGTTACAGGATAAATTAAGCAAATGTGATTTGAAACAATAAAGCTGTACTAAGATATTAAGATCACAAACAAGAATCTATGCTATAACAGAAGGGCATTATCCTTAAGGGAAAAATATCAACCAAGACTTCTACAAGAGATGTATTTAACTCCAAAACGATAATAGAATAAGAGATTTCCCACTAAAGTCACAGCAACTTTGTTGTAATTCATGAAAAAATTATTGATTTAAATGACTAATAGTGGATATTATTGACATTTCATTATAAAACTTATTCAATTTAGACATCTTGATAGAAAAGGCATCAATTACAGTAAGAATGTTACATAGTTCATTTGATATGCTTGAGAGACAAATTGTATCAGATGCAATCACACAAAAGCCATAACTTCCAATGACCAAGGTACTTGACTATCTGATGTTAAGCAATACATTACATCATTCGTTACAGCAAGAAACAGGTCATCTAGATATCTATAACTAACAAAATATCACCATAACAACTGCTATCTAGAAGAAAAACATTTTGACATTAGAGAATTTCTGAGTTCGATCAGTATCAATGACACTCGTGGAAGAATATTACTTTTTGAACTAAAAAAATTAGAAAAGAACTTTGCTTCCATTTAAATCTGTTCCAATATTTATCTGCTTTAAAACAATCTAATAAGATTAAACCTTATTTACAACCTTAGCTAATGCCAAGACAAATCTAGATGCAATTCCTGAAGATTATGTTGCTGATTCTTGGGGTACAGCTGTTGGGTGTCAGTATATGTCAAGGTATTTGACTCATCAATTGCCCTAACCTTGAGACACAGGATACAGCACAAAATGATCCAAGGTGGAACATGGGTTTAGGGAGTTGTTTTACATGTACTTTTTTTTAATCAGAAATGAAAAGTTTTACTTTTACACAAGCATTATTTATTAGTCAGTTATACGGATTTTATTTGTTGGCTTAATAGCCAAATATACCCTCAATTTTTTACATAAAATGAATATAAACCCTTAACTTTTTGTTACGGTATAAAACCCTAACTTTTCAAAATAATGTAATTAAGTCCAAATCATTTATAGATTTTTACACTAAAATAAAATGTTGGGGGCTTATAAGACCTCAATCTTTTATTTATTTTACTTAATTGCATTATTTTAAAAAGTTAGAAGGTTTATTTATAATAAAATAAAAGTTAACAGATTTTTACAATAAAATTAAAGGTTAAAGGCTTATATCCATTTATACAAAAGGTTGAGAATATATTTGACTATTAAGCCTTATTTGTTTGATTAAATTAGTCTCAATTTAGGTGATGACAATAAGTGGGGAAATGTTTACCATAAAGTCATCAAATTCTGGAAATCTGGAATTTCTGGTTGTGTTACGCATGGAAAAGAATTGAATAATCAAATCTTGTCATGCAAATTTGAAACATTTTTATTTTTATAGCCCCACAACTATTAAAGGTAAAAACCAAAGAGGCTTTACCCCTATCATCCAAAGGCATTGCAACAATGAAAACAAAATGCATTCAAGACCCAACACAATAAAAATAAGAAGGGCAAAACCAAGCAGCTTCCAAGCTTTTGCAGGGTTAAGCACTGACTTGTTAAAATGTTAATTTCTTTTCTCCTCTCCCTTTTTGAATGCAGCAAAATAATTTCCTTCCTCTGCATAATCTCTGCTGCTGAGATGATTCTGTCAGCCACCATCATCTTTTTTTTCCCTCTAAATTTCAGTCTTTCAATTTCTGATATCCCTCACTACTCTCCCTTATCCAGGTTAGCACCACATATCTAGAGAGATCTTCTTGCTGCCAAGGAGGCTATGTGCCATGAAGGACAAGTCAAAACAATTTTTTTGCTTTATCAGACAGATCCAGATTGTGTCCAGGATCATGTTGAACAAATTTTAACATCTCCAAGCAACATAACCTAAAGGTTAGAAAGCTGCCAAAGAAATTTACCCACCAAAAAAATGCAGCCAGAGAGAATTTTACTTCTTTTTACCCACCAAACTACAGTGACGCTAGATAAAACAGAGGTATCAGTTATATTTAGAATTTTGTTATATTAAGTGGTTCCTTCTATTTTAGCATACTTCATAGCAAGCATTCATCCTTCAGAAAGACCCACTACTCACACCATGTTAATCATCTGTGTTGTACCAAGGAAAAGGGGAAGCAGGCAATAAGCAAAATGATATTTATGAGCATATGTCCAGAAAGACTAAGCTGAGATGCGCATAACTTAAATGATAATTCCTTAAAGCTAAAGGTTTAAAGTAATTATAATGCTTACCTCCAATCTGTGAGCCTGACTGCACTTGCTCAGTAGGAACTGCAGCTGGCAACTGTGGTAACTGCAGCTGATGATCAAAAGCAGCAGGGTAGTTTATCACACCAATCTGAAGTTCATTTCGGGCACTTGACCTCCTATTTTGCTTGGAGTTCAACAGTGACTTGCCATCATAGTCTATGACTTGATTCCAATTGTCATATGCTTTCTTCACCAGTGTATCTACATAGACCTGCAGAAATTTGTGCTCCAATTGTAAAATAAATGAATCCATTTTATTCAATTCAAAAATAAAGCTAACCCAGAGCTTAAGCAGTTTATGGTAACAAGATGCAAACTCAATTAAAGGCCTACAAAAAAGGCACAAAAACAAAGACTATATTTGGGAAGAAAATCAAAGCAACTCAATGGTATTTGATGAATTTAAATTTAACATCAAGCAAAGAAGTTCTCAATAACATTTTTTATCACTCGTAAATATTGCAGGGAACAGCTTAGTTAATTCACAATTTTTAGTTCATTCTAAACCATACATGATAAATATTGCAGGGAACAGCTTAGTTAAGACACAATTTGTTCACCCCCTAAAACAAATCAACTGGCACTCCCGTGCTTTTAGGTACAAGAAGACTATAGACCAGAACCAGAGCACAAAATTTATATATCCAAAGCTAAAAACCACAAAGAACGAAAAAGTTTCAGATTAACCTTCTCTTAACAATAAGTTTAACTCAGAAAGCTACGGGGCAGCAGCATCAAATTTCAGCTGCCCAGAAAGTAAGAAACTGCGTGCAACTGTCACATTTTTCAAGATAGAATGATGTATTATCCTGCACTTATCAGACAGTAGTCATTCCTTCTACCAACATTTTTTTAATTACTTTATTTCACTGAAATGCCACAGAATAATATCAATTGATTTGAACAATCAGCATTACATTAACAGAGAGGAAACTTGAAATTTAATCCATTGGTTACTCAACCTATGAATCAGCCAAATAAACCAACACAGAATATCCAAATCAAGTCCCTTTCAGCAAGATTTGTCATATTATGTTAAATTAGTGACATCTGACCCAGATTTGCAGCCTCCCTCACTTTCTAATCTATCAAGCACTGAAAGCATCCACAGCCTCCAGAGGTTCCCAACTTATTTCTTTCTTTTTGGTACATTGAGTTATAAGCCCTAGTCTGGCCTCCCTTGCATCCAGCCTGCCGGATACCTCTACTCCAATGAGAAGGAAAATCTAGTTGATAAACCAGATAAAATTAAAATACACAAACTCTAAACAAAGCAGCTAATCATTATATTATACAACCTAAAAAGGGAAAAGATCATTATTCTAGCAAATAATACAAAATTAAATTTTAAAGAACACAGTCCTATAACCAGCATGTCTAAAAATTAAAAACATAGCTACTAAATATATTTAAATAGTTTCAGATAATTTGAACTAAAATATAAGAAATTACTGAAAAAAATATTTTACCGTAGACCTAGATAACATTGCTGCTAACACATCCCACATGGAAGGCTCTGAAAAGTAAATCAGTATTGGAGATGTTGCTTCATTAACAAGTGAAAAATAAGATTATATCTTACCCACCTTCTGACTATCAGATAGAGAATCAGCAGGCATATACTGTTCCCCAGAAATAAGGCCATTCAACTCATAGATGTTATTGAAGACAACTCCAACGTTTCTTGAATCATCAGTATAGTAAACATAAAGCTTCCCACTCAGCACACAAGTCTTTGCATGATCTAAGAGAGCTTCCCACATCTTATTTGACATGCCACTTCCAAGAATCTAGAAACATAGATAGAAATATCAGAAGGAAAATATAAAGCAATAGCATTTTGATTTCAGACCCAAACCCAAACTCACATTTCGTAACTCTTTTTGATCTCTGACCACAAGCCGCAAAAAGTCATCAACTGTGACTATTCCAGCACCGTTAAGCCTCTTGTGGAACGACCCATCTTTCCCAATCTTTTCCAGTCTCCATACTTCATCATGCAATGCAGGTGGATAGTGCTTCTTATACACTGTCAAGCAACTCAATTCAAGACAAAATCCAAGAAATCCAGGAATGAGAAACTAGACATGGTATAAAGTATGAACTCACATTCCCCTCTGTGATCCTTGACAGTAAAAGCCTCCGTCTTTGCTTCCCGTACACGTATACCCTCACAATATCCGGAAGCAACCTTCAAGCCAAGCCTGAACTTCCTGCTTCTTATCCAACTTGAATTGTCAGTAAACATGAGATCTCCTAATGTCCCTACCCCTTCTTTGAGGGTCACTTGTAAGTCACCAGTCAGCAGTGGTCTTTTCCCTTCACGCTCTTTTACCACATGGCTCTCAAATTCTTCTTGTGTCCAATCTTCATCATCCTCATTGTTAAAATCACCTTCAAGGACAACAATATCTAGCTTTACAGAGGCCTCAGGTCCAGTTGTTACAACATATCCAGAGTTACTGTCAACTAGAACAACATGGATGGCAGCACCCTGCTCCCCTTCTACCTTTCCTCCAGTGAAAAGAGGAAGAGATAACCTGGACCTGAAGTGGAGCTGTAAGCTCCGTCCATCTGGACCTTCAATTCGTTTTGGAGAAGACCTGAAAACCAATAGTATTAGAAGATACTATCAACATCACAAAAGTAAAAGGTGTTGCATAGAAAAGGGGAGAAAAAAGTAGAGAAGCACCGAGAGAATAGAAAAGGAGAGTAAAAAGCTATAGAGGTGGTTCTTGAAAAGGATCAACAACATCAAAAACAATAGAGTAAGCCTAATTCTCTACGTTTACTGTAAAAGGATAAAGATAAAATATTTTTGTTTGAAGAAAGCAAACTATCAATAAGAGGGGAACCTTGGTGTAATGGTAAATGTTGCTCTTTTGTGACCTAGAGGTCACAAGTTTAAGCAAAAACAGCCTCTTTGTTAATGAAGAGGGAAAGTTGCATACAATGAACCTTCTCAGATCCCACAATGTAAGAGCTTTGTGCACTGGGTTGCCCCTTTTTTTAAAGTAGAAAACCAATAAACCAACCAAAAAACTTAATGAAAGTTATCATCAAACCAAGCTTACTGTAAGGGTTTCATCTGTTTCATATCAATGCATTAATAATGCTCAAGTATATCCAAATGCCAGCAATTAATTAACCAATGCAACCCTACAAAGAAAGGATGAGAAAAGAACCAAACCTAAGAGCATTTCAAAACTCTTTCAAAATCTCATTGCAACTCCTCAATTCTCATACACAATGATCTTTAATTATTGGCTACTTAAATGAACCAAGGCCATACACAAAAAGTTGTAGACTTAACAGAAACCATTATCAACATTCATAGTTCATAAATATTCAGCAAAATACCTATGATTCCACAAGCAATTGCTAAAATGATTTTTAGTAACAACTGTTTTTAACGTCAAAATGTTTAATTCAATATCTTATATGATGTTTGTGGGAAACCATGTTATTTTAGGAAAATAAATATTTCCTAGAATCAAGTATATATATTTAGTTGTAATTATGTATTTATTGAGATCCCGTAAGTTTAGAGATTTCAATTAGTATTAGGAGTAGTTTACTGATTTAGTGCTAGAGCCCTTGTGTATATAAACAAACATATTATTCAATAAACTACAATTCAAACCCTAAACTCTGACATGGCATCAGAGCAGTAAGATTTTTCTGGGAAATTAGGTGTTGTTTGGCCTGTCATAGTTTTCTTTTCTGTTTTGCTCTGTTTTTCTACTGCCAAAACAGAGCATTTACAGTGCTTTACCAGCCTTCATTGCTGGAAATTTTTTATCAGCCTTTATTGCTGTTTTTTCCTTTCTTCTTCAAGTAATCTGTTAGTTTCTGCCCATTGGAGACCAAGGACGATGTCAGAGACCAAGGAGATTGGTGTAGGAAATCAAAGTATTGTATTGAAAGACTTAAGATAAAACTGTACATAGGTACCCTATTTATATACAAAGAACTTCTAACTAAATAGGAAAGTATATCTCTCATAATCCTAGATATTATTCTAATTAATAGAATCTATAATCGAGGATTCTCTAACCTTAATGCTAGGGATACACATATATACTGATTTCCTAAAATAACAAATTAATTAAAACAGTAGTTGACTTTCCAATAATATTCTTGACACTCCCTCTCAAGCTGGTGAATAAATATTGTCCATTCCCAGCTTGGTTACAATCTTGTGGAAGAGTGGATTGTTAAGTCCCTTGGTTAGAACATCTACTAGCTGTGATTCGCTTGGTACATAGGGTGTGCAAATGAGACCACTGTCAAGCTTCTCCTTAATGAAGTGTCTGTCAACTTCAATATGTTTTGTTCTGTCATGCTGCACAAGATTGTGTGCGATGCTAATTGCAGATTTGTTGTCACAGTAGAGCTTCATAGGGCCATCCCACTTGAGTCTTAGATCTTCCAAAATGATCTTCAACCATAGTAACTCACATACACCTTGCGCCATTGCCCGAAATTCTGATTCTGCACTTGATCTTGCCACAACATTCTGCTTTTTGCTCCTCCAAGTAACTAAGTTTCCTCCCAAAAAGGTGCAATAACCTGTGGTGGATCTTCTATCAACCACTGAGCTTGCGTAGTCAGCGTCGGTGTAGGCCTCCAAAGTGAGCTTATCACCTTTTTTGAACAAAATTCCCTTTCCTGGAGTTCCCTTGAGATAGTGCAATATTCTGTGAACTGCATGCAAATGGAGTTCCTTAAGGTTGTGCATAAATTGGCTCACCACACAAACTGCATAGGCAATATCAGGCCGTGTGTGGGATAGGTAGATTAGTCTACCAACCAGTCTCTGATATGATTCTTTGTTGTAGCATTGTCTCCCTCTACTTCTCCAAGTTTATGATTAGGATCAATTGGTGTGCTGGATGGTTTGCACGCCAATTTTCCCGTGTCTCGCAAGAGATCGAGGACATACTTTTGTTGGGATATAAAGATCCCTTGTTTCGACCGTGCCACTTCAATGCCCAAGAAATATTTCAAGTTTCCTAATTCCTTAATCTCAAACTCCTTTGCCAAACATCTTCCCAAGTTCTGCCTTTCCTTTTCACTATTTCCCGTCACTATGATATCGTCAACATAGACAATGAGAGCAGTAACTCCCTCTGAACCTAAGTGTTTTATGAATAAGATGTGATCCCCTTGGCTCTGCTTGTACCCCATGGAATGCATTACCTTGGCAAATCTCCCCAACCAGGCTCTTGGTGACTGTTTTAGGCCATATAGTGCCTTCTTGAGCTTGCAAACCTTATTTGCAGCCATGTTTCTATTGAATCCAAGGGGTATTTCCATATAGATTTCCTCCTCAAGATCTCCGTGCAAGAATGCATTTTTTACATCAAACTGTTGTAAAGGCCAGTCAAAGTTAACTGCTAAAGATAGAAGAATTCTCTCGTATTCTCGTATTCAACTTGGCAACTGGAGCAAAGGTTTCTTGATAATCTATTCCATATGTCTGTGTGTATCCTTTAGCCACCAGCCTAGCTTTGTACCTCTCAAGCGTTCCATCTGCTTTATGCTTAACTGTAAAGACCCACTTACATCCCACCGGTTTCTTTCCTCTTGGTAGCTCCACAATCTCCCAAGTATTGTTCTTCTCCAGGGCCTGCATTTCAACATTCATAGCATTCTTCCAATTTTCACAATTTAAAGCCTCTGATAATGTTTTTGGAATGGATACTGTGTTTATGTTTGTAAGGAAACTTCTATGAGATGGAGAGCATTTCTCAAAGGACACAAAGTGGGATATTGGGTATAATGGATGTTTTGTGCACTCTCTAGTTCCTTTCCTATGGACTATGGGCAAATCAATGTCAATAAGAAATCACTTTGAGGAGTAGAGCTAGAAGATATTACCTCATTTCTAGGATTTGAGTCTGATGATTGGTCCGGCCTTGGTTCAGGGGCTAGACTTTTCCTTCTTGAGTAAACCTGTGAGAACCGATTGTCAGTAGTGGCCTTTCCCCCATCTGCTTGTGAACTAGGTTGTAAGGAGGATTCATTTTGGGTTTGGGAAGGTGGAGGCTCAGGTTGCTCAATTGTAGCTTTAGGAGAGGTTTCGATCTCGGGTTGGAATTTAGAAGATGATAATGGCAAGTCAAGGAGAAAGAAGTCTCAATCCTTATCTTCCACAAATGTTCTCCCCTTGAAGATAAGGTTGAGTGAAATATGGTTCTGTTTCAATGAAGGTAACATCTGCGGAGATTAGGAGTCTTTTAGTAGGTGGGTGATAGCACTTGTACCCTTTTGTGTTGAAGAGTATCCCACAAAGGCACACTTGATAGCTCTAGGGTAACTTTCCTCTATTTTGGCTGTGGACATGAACAAATGAGACACACCCAAATACTCTGGGAACAAGATGGTTTGTTGTACTAAGACTTGGATAAAAGTGAGACAATACCTCCATGGGACTCTTGAAGTTTAACACTCGGGATGGTAACCTGTTTATAACATGTGTGGCTATAAGAACTGCTTCCCCCCAAAGGTATTTTGGCACATTTTTCTAAAATAATAATGCTCGAGTAGTGTTTAGGAGATGGCCATTTTTCCTTTCTGCAACTCCATTTTGTTGTGGAGTAGAGACACAGGATGACTCATGAATAATACCTTCTTGTTGAAAATATGGGGAAAGTGTTTGGTTGAAATAATCTTTCGCATTATCTGACCTAAACCTTTTGATTTGGACCCCAAATTGGTTTTTTATCATGGAAAAGAAGTTTGGGAGGATATCACTCAAATCAGATTTTGATTTAAGTAGAAATATCCAGGTAACTCTTGTACAATCATCAATAAATGAAACAAACCAACGTGCCCCAGAAATATTTGGAATTGTAGATGGACCCCATATATCACTATGAATCAACTCAAAAGGAAAAAGACTTCTTTTGTTATTGGTGGGAAAGGGCACGTCTGTGTTTTGCAAGTTCACATGCATCACAATGAAACCGCTTATCAACTAGTCCTTTGAACAAAGAAGGGAACATAATTTCAAGTGTTGAAAAAGAAGGATGTCCGAGCCTAAAATGGTGAAGCCAAATTGTGTCTTTATTGGTGAGGTTTTGTCCAGAAAGGTAGGTTAGGGGCTGGTTCCACTTACCAACTTTCGATTTCTCTAATTCCTCAAGATAGTATAATCCGTCCTTCTCCTTAGCATCCAATCATCATTCCCGAGCCTGGTCTTGAAATAGACAATAAGATGGAAAAAAAGTTACTTTGCAATTCATGTCATGAGAAAGCTTGGATATTGATAAAAGATTGGTGGACAATTTGAGAACATGTAGGACATTTTTCAAAGGTTAGGACTGATTTTTATTTCTCCTACCCCAGCTACCGTGGCCAAGGAGCCATCGGCAGTAACAATTTTCCTACTACTAGAACAAGGTGAATATGAACTAAAGTTTTGAAAGGAATGAGTCATATGATCTGTGGTTCCTGAATCAATAATCCACAAATGTTTAAAGGTTCTATCTGAGGCATTTAAAGCGTGAGAGGTTGGAAGTTTACCTGAATGTATCAATGAATAGGTACCTGAAGGTTTTTCGAGGATACTTAGGAGATTTCTCAGCTTTTCAATCTCTTCTTTGTTGAGACTACCCAACTCCTTTGGTGCTGCAGTGGTTGTTTCTGCAACTTTTGACATCTTTCACAAATCAAAACTTGCTGAAGGATAGGTGAGAATCAGGGATAAATCGGCAATGAAGGCCAAGCAACAAAGAGAAGCCACCAATGATGAAGAACAGAGGAAAAATTCAGCTATGAAGGCTGATAAAAAAGAACACATGAAATACTCTGTTTTGTCTTTAGAAAACAGAGCAAAGACAACAGTGATGAAGGCTGGAACAATAGAACCAAAACCGAGCCTATAGAGATGAACAAAAACAAATTTTGGTGATGAAGGCCGGATGAGAAAATGGCTATGAAGGCCTAAGGCAAAAAAATCAGCAATGAAGGCTGAAGAAGAAACTGCAGAAAATCAACAATGAAGGCTGAAGAAGAAACTGCAGAAAATCAGCAACGAAGGCTGAAAAAGTGACTGATTTCCAAGAAAAAAACCTAAGGCTCTTGATACCATGTAGGAAATCAAAGTATTGTATTGAAAGACTTAAGATAAAACTGTACATAGGTATCCTATTTATATACAAAGAACTTCTAACTAAATAGGAAAGTATATCACTCATAATCCTAGATATTATTCTAATTAATAGAATCTATAATCGAGTGATTCTCTAACCTTAATGCTAGGGATACACATATATAATGATTTCCTAAAATAACAAATTAATTAAAATAGTAGTCGACTTTCCAATAATATTCTTGACAGTACGGCTGCTCTTAACCAAGAGGAGGTGGAAAGGGTGAGATCATTCTTAAGTAACCTCGAGAAACCTACAGGTACTTGTACTTTGGCGTATTCAGGTAAGTGTCTATTTTCATTTGGATTAAATCCCTCAGAAACACCCTTTACTCAATCTTGGATCATGGATTCAAGAGCCACCGATCACATGACCCACTCATCCAAACATTTTTCCACATACTCACCATGATAGCCACAGCTGATGGATCCATAGCAACCGTAGCTGGTATAGGAGATGTTCAAATAAACCCATCCATAACCTTGAAAAATGTCCTTCATGTTCCTAAGCTATCCACCAATCTTGTCTCTGTACAGAAACTCACACAAGACTTGCTTTGTAATGTAACTTTTCACAGTAGTTATTGTTTATTTCAGGACAAGGATTCGGGGAGGACGATTGGACATGCTAGAGAACGGGATGGTCTTTACTACCTTGCGGAATCAAACAAGTCAAACATATCCGAGAGCAGATCACCCCACTCATTCATGTCCGAGTCTGTTATCTAGTAAGGAGAAAGTTTTTCTTTACCATTGTCGGTTAGGACATCCATCATTTAGGGTTATTAAAATTATGTTTCCTTCATTGTTTACAAAGTTGGATATTGAGAGTCTTCATTGTGAGGTGTGTGAACTTGCCAAACACAAGCGTATACCTTTTCCAATAAGCAATAAAAGAAGCATTTTTCCTTTTTATCTTGTTCACACTAATATTTGGGGTCCCTCTACTGTTGCTAATGTGTCAGGGGCACGATGGTTTGTGACTTTTATTGATGATTGTACCCGAATTACCTGGGTTTTCTTGCTTAAACATAAGTCAGATGTTAGCACTGTGTTCCCTAATTTCTTCGCTATGGTAAAAACTAGTTTGGTATGAGTATTAAAAAACTTAGGTCAGACAATGCCAAGGATTATTTCTATCAAATTCTTACCCCTTTTTGTCAAAGAGAGGGAATAATTCACGAGTCTTCCTATGTGAGAACACCACAACAAAATAGAGTTGCCGAAAGAAAAAATGGACACCTTCTAGACCAAACCCGAGCACTGTTGTATCAAAAAAATGTGCCAAAAAGTTTCTGGGGGGGAGCAATTCTCACAGCCACTCATCTCATCAATAGATTACCCTCTAGAGTTCTAGGATTCAAAAGTCCAATGGATGTGCTTTCTTCATTGTATCTAAACCTCTCTACCACAAACAATCTTACACCTTGCATTTTTGGGTGTGTGTCCTTTGTTCATATCCACAGTCAAGACAGGGGGAAGCTAGACCCTAGAGCTCTAAAGTGTGTTTTTATTGGGTATTCTTCAACTCAGAAAGGATATAAGTGTTACCATCTTCCGTCCAAGAAATTTTATGTGTCACAAGATGTAACATTCAATGAACAAGAGGCCTATTTCACTCAACCTTATCTTCAGGGGGAGAGTCTTAGGGAAGATAAGGAAGGTTTTCTTGGGTTGCTGATCTTTCACTTTTGTCTCAACCCAATCATATGCCCCAACTGTCTATTGAGTCATCTGTTGAGTCTGAACCCGAGTCAAATGCCCCAGTTGTTGGTGAACCTGAACCTAAGTCAAATGAGACCACTCCTACTGCACCAAATATGTCTGAACCCGAACTAGTACCTAACCCCGAATCTGCTCTTGGAGATGTGAGATTTGGTAAAAACTTGGTGTACTCAAGGCAGAAAAAGGCCAATCCAGGATCTATGCAAGTTCAAGAGTCCAACTCAAGTCCTTCAAATAAGGTAACAATTACTAACTTTCCAGCATTACAGATTGAAACCCAAGCCCAAATTACTGAAGATGACCAGGACCTTCCAATTGCTATTAGAAAAGGGACCAGAAAGTGTACAAAACAACCATTATATCCTCTTTTACACTACCTATCATTTAAAAATTTCTCACCAACCTACAAAGCCTTCCTTGTAAGCCTAAAGAACACCACCATTCCTACTACCTTATCTGAGGCATTGTCTAATGAAAAATAGAAACAAGCCATGGATGTGGAGATGGAGGCTCTAGAGAAGAATAAAAGTTGGGAGTTGGTGAAGTTACCAGCAGGAAAAAGGCCGGTGGGGTGCAAGTGGGTTTATACTGTGAAATACAGGGCAGATGGGTCAATTGAGAGATACAAGGCGAGGTTGGTAGTTAAAGGGTATACACAGGCTTATGGAATTGACTACCTAGAGACGTTTGCTCCAATTGCTAAGATGAATACAGTCAGAGTAATCTTATCTCTAGCTGCCAATTTTGGTTAGGAACTACAGCAATTTGATGTGAAAAATGCCTTCTTACACGGGGAGCTTAAGGAGGAGATTTATATGGAGATTCCACCAGGTTATGGAAGGAATGTGATTGCCAATACTGTATGTAAGTTGAACAAAGCTTTGTATGGCCTGAAGCAATCTCCTCGAGCTTGGCTTGGAAGATTTGCTAGAGTCATGTTGGCCATGGGATACAAACAAAGTCGGGGATCACACATTGTTTATCAAACATTCTGCTTCAGGGGGAGTAACAACACTATTAGTATATGTGGATGACATTATATTGACTGGAGATGACAAAAGGGAGCAGCAAATATTGAGTCAATGCTTGGCTAAGGAGTTTGAAATTAAGACTTTGGGAAGATTGAAATATTTTCTGGGAATTGAAGTTGCGCACTCCAGAAAAGGGATTTTTATATCCCAACATAAGTATGTTACGGATTTGCTCAAGGAAACGGGCAAAACTGCATGCAAACCCGCAAGTACTCCTATGAACCCAAACCTTACGCTAGGAAAAGCAGAGGAAGATGCCACAGTGGACAAGGAAATGTATCAACGTCTCGTAGGAAGACTGATTTACTTATCACATACCAGACCGGATATAGCTTATGCGGTGAGCTTAATCAGTCAGTTTATGCATAGTCCAAGAGAGGTTCATTTGCAGGCTGCCCACCGAATTTTGCAGTATCTTAAGGGAACACTAGGAAGAGGAATTCTATTCAAGAGGAATGGGAGAACGACACTTGAAGCCTATACGATGCTGACTATGCAGGATCAATCATCAATAGGAGATCAACCTCCGGGTACTGTACCTTTCTTGGAGGGAATCTTGTGACATGGAGAAGCAAGAAACAGAGTGTAGTAGCACGTTCTAGTGCTGAGGCAGAATTTCGTGCAATGGCACAAGGCGTGTGTGAGCTACTTTGGCTGAAAATCATCCTAGAAGACTTAAAGATTAAATGGGAAGGGCCTATGAGGCTCTACTGTGACAATAAATCAGCAATCAGCATAGCTCATAATCCAGTACAGCATGATCGAACGAAGCACATCAAGGTGGATAGACATTTCATCAAGGAGAAGTTAGACAGTGGCTTGATATTTACTCCAGATGTGTCAACACATGGGCAACTTGCTGATATCCTCACCAAAGGGTTGAGTAGCACGGCATTTGAGAGAATTGTATCCAAGCTGAGAATGGAAAATTCCTATTCACCAGCTTGAGGGGGAGTGTGGGAAACCGTGTTTAGGAAAATAAATATTTCCTAGAATCAAGTATATATATTTAGTTGTAATTATGTATTTATTGAGATCCCGTAAGTTTAGGGATTTCAATTAGTATTAGGAGTAGTTTCCTAATTTAGTGCTAGAGCCCTTGTGTATATAAACAAACATATTATTCAATAAACTACAATTCAAACCCTAAACTCTGACAATGTTCTCACGTCATCATCATGCACAATGCTAAAAACATACTAGAAGTTCTCAAATGAGCAACTTTTATCATTACACCAAAATTCCCCTCACTGGAAGTTCTCACAATAACTAAAATTAATTAAAACCCAGCAATTAAAAATCAAAACTAAAACCTCCAGCTACTGCAAGATACACCATTTCATAAGAAAACAACCTGTTTGAATCACATCAGTTGTGATGTTTTTCTCATATCTCAAACTTCCCTAATTAATTCCACACCGTTAAGCATTGCAATCCCAATTGAAAATAGGTGGAGGGAGCACATGCTAAATATAAGGCTACCACGAAATTCCAAATCAAAATCACCGGGAATGTTACACCACTTAACATGCATCATTTTCAATGTTATAATTGAAAAAGGATAATTTTTTAAAAACTAAGAATCAGAATATGACAAAATTGGCTTTACAACCATAAATGATCAAACATAAATAATTTTTTACCTTCCATTAAGTCTCGGAGGGCCTAATTTTGCCAAAGCTCTTTCCACCTCTTCACTAACCTGCAAAGCGTCAACTGAGACATAAGAAAATAGATGTAGAAAAGAACACAATCCAAAGGGGAAAATAACACAATACACACTAGATGTTCGTAGAATTGCACTAAAATTTTTTTTTTCTAAATTGGACTCTTAAAAGCAACACATAAGGGCTCATTTTAGTATCATCTAACAAAATTTTTGCACAAACAATGAACATCTATGTTACATGGATGCAGGGCAGGCTAGTGTTTACACCTCAGATACCCTTTGTCAATTGCATTTAAGATACAAAAACCCTACGAAAGCATCATCGTACTCAAATGATGGACACCTGTGCATAAACAAGTGATCAATTAGGAAAAAAAAAAGTCTCAAATCTTAAATATTTTTTTTTATATCAATTAACTTTTTTAAGAGGGTAACTCCGCCTGTGTGAGTTAACGCAGCCAATCCCAAGCCCGAATAAAAGAGGGTGGCAATAGGTTTAGACAACTAGCCGTAAAAACTAATCCAATCTCATGAAATGAACCAATATCAGAACATTGTTGGGGCGTCCCCGACTCAGCGACACGCTGCATCGAAGCCAAGGTGTAGTGACAAGTGGGCAAGGGTTGCTAGGCCGTCTCCCAAAAGCGACACACCACATCGACCCCTAGATGTGGTGTTAAATAAGCAAGGTTCTCACACCACAATGGACGAGGGTGGGTAAAGAAGTTGGTCTATAACCATAAGCTTAGATTAGGATCTTGGAATATAGGTACGCTTAGTGGTAAGTTAACTGAGATTTGTGAGGTTATGAGTAAGAGGAGGGTTAACATTCTGTCTTCAAGAGACAAAATGGGTGGGGGAAAAGGCTAGAAAGATAGCACCTTAGCAGTATAAGCTTTGGTACACGAGGAAAGAGACCGAACTGGAGTAAGTATCATCATAGATAAAGAATACCATAAGGATGTTGTACAGATTAGGAGATAAGAGGATAAGATTATTTTGGTTAAGCTAGTTCTAGAAGAAGAGGTGTTGAATGTCATTAACACGTATGCACCCCAGATAGAACTTGATGAGGTTAGTAAATGACAGTTTTTGAAGAATTTAGATAAGGTAGTACAAGAAGTGCCTCTAGAAGAAAACCTTTTTATTGGCAGTGACCTTAATGAACATGTAGGTAAAGTAGAGAGGGTTTTGAAAGCGTACATGAAGGTTCTAGTTATGGTGTAAGAAACAAGGATGGGGATGCTATTTTAGATTTTGCTTTATCCTATGACCTAATTCTAGTAAGCACATTGTTTAGCAATAGAGATTCTCATCTTATAACCTTTAGAAGTGAACCAAGAGCAAGTAAGATTTTTTTTTTAATTAGGAGTAGAGATAGACAAGATGTTTGGATTGTAAGGTTATCCCAGGTGAGAGCGTTACCACGCAACATAAACTCTTAGTCCTAGATATGAAGATACATAGATGACATCGAAAGAACCAACAGAAAGGAACTGAAAGGATTCGATGGTGGAAGTTAAAAGAAAATTGTCATACAACATGCAGAGATAGTTAGATTCAAAAAAGGATTGGACAACAAAAGAGAACCCAAATGTAATATGGAACAAGATGGCAAAATGCATTCAGGAGGTGGGCAAGGAGACACTAGGAGTATCAAAAGGAAGAGTGCTGATTGGAAAGGACGCAACATGGTAGACTGCAGCAATTAAGGACGCTATAAAGACTAAACGAGAGTGTTACAAGGCTTTGAAGAAAAACAATACAAAAGAGAATTTTACGAAATATAAGTTAGCTAGAAATGAGGCAAAGAAGGCTGTGGCAAAAGCTAAGACAAAGGTTACGAAAGAGATTTACGACAAGTTGAACACAAAGAAAGGAAAGAAAAAGATATACAGATTGGCGCGAGCAAGAGAAAGGAGAAGTCACGACCTAAAAGTCGCGAAATGTACTAAGGATAAACATCAAATACCTCTTGTTAAGAACAATGGCATTAAAGACAAATAACGTGATTATTTTAACAAATTATTTAATGACAGACAAAATAGAATTTTAGATAATATCTCGGTGCCTCTCGAGGATTTGAATCGGTGTTTTATGCGTAGAATCAAAGAGACAAAGGTAAAAAAGGCACTAAAGATGATGAAAAACGAAAAAGCTATTAGACCTGATGACATTCCAATTGAAATTTGAAAATGCCTTGGAGATGTAGAAGTTAGATGGTTGACAAATCTATTTAATAAGATTTGGAGCATTAACAAAATGCATGAGGAATGGATGAAGAGTGTCTTGATACCTGTTTATAAGACCAAGGGAGATATTCAAAGTTGCGCCAACTACCGAGGTAAAAAATTGATGAGTCACACGATGAAACTATGGGAGAGAGTGATAGAACGGAGATTAAAAAAGAATGTAGAGATATCAGAGAATCAATTTGGTTTTATGCCAAGTAGATCAACTATGAAGGCAATATATTTGCTTAGACAATTTATGAAGCGCTCTTGAGTACTGGGTAAAGATCTCCATATAATATTTATAGATTTGAAAAAAGCATATGATAAAGTGCCTATGGAGGTACTATGGTGGTCCTTAACGAAGAAAAGAGTTCCTTTAAAATATATTGAACTAATTAAGGACATGTATGGAGATACAAGGACACATTTGATGACATGTGGGGGGCAAACAAGTGAGTTTCCTATCACGGTGGGATTACACCAAAGGTCAACGTTAAGTCCATTCTTGTTTGCGGTAGTTATGGACGAACTGACAAAATCCATCCAGGATAAGGTGCCTTGGTATATGATGTTTGCAGATGATATTGTCCTATGTGTGGAAACTGGAGCTGAGATCAATACAAGGTTGAAATTATGGAGACAAACGTTGGAATTAAAAGGATTTAAACTAAGCAAAGTGAAGACTGAATACATGGAGTGTAAATTCAGTTCTAACCAAGTGGAAGAGCATAACGTAGTGGCGTTACATGGAGTGGCAATACCTAAGTGGGACCATTTTCGATATCTATGGAGAGATTGATGGTGATGAGACTTATAAGATCTAAGCTGGATGGAGTAAGTGGAGAAGTGCTACAAGTGTATCGTGCAATAAAAGAATTCCTATATGGTTAAAAAGTAGGTTTGATAGGATGGTTGTTAGACCAATATTGTTATATGATAGTGAATGTTGGACGACTAAGAGTATACATACAAAAAAAGATGTGTAACAGAAATGCAAATGTTCTGGTGGATATGTGAATATACAAGAAAAGATAGAATGAAAAATAAAAATATTCGTAAAATGGTTGGAGTAGTACCTATCGAAGACAAGATGTGTGAAAGTCATTTATGTTAGTTTGGACACGTACGACGTAGACCTATAGAGACTTCAGTCAAGAGAATAGAAGATATGGATGTTGAGAGAACGGTTAAGACTAGAGGCAGACCGAAGAAGACTTAAAAGGAAATAATTTAAAAAGATATGGAGGTATTAGAGTTCGATGAGCAAATGGCCTTAGATAGGAATGTGTGGAAGAGAAGAATACATATGGACGATCTAACATGAGTTTAGATATTGGTTCATATAACCTACCTCAATCTCTTGGGATAAAAACTTTGATGATGATGAATTAACTTTTTTAAGAGAGTCTGGGAGAAAGGAAGAATGAGTAACATCCCAAAAGGTAAAATCATTCTTAAAGATGGTGATAAATGTAACACGGGATTATCTAAAAGCTCTATTCAGGACTCAATCCACATAACCATGTATTAATCTAGGATTAATTTAAAATATATGCAAGAATTATGCAATTTCTGATAGCAGTAATAAACTTTGGGATAACAGGTGACCAATCACACCAATATGTTATTGAATTATGAACCTCCAAACCTAACAAAATAACAATGAGGTGAAAGTTATGATAGTCCAAAAACAAAATGAAAAGAAGGAAAGCCTTATATAGCGTGTAGGTTTTATCAGAAAACATATGTAAAAGTTAAAGAAAACAAGCATTCTTCATTCTAATCACTCAAATGTACAGGACTTAATCCAATCCTATAAGAAACTGAAACCTTGAATACAGGAGAGAATTTGAAGAGAAATAATGTGAAAAGGATATCTTGTGTGTTTGTCTCTGTGCGAATAAAATAGGCAACTGCGCAAAAAAGCACAACAAATGCATATTCATGCGTAGGCATATATACACATGCATATCCGACACCAATTTAGATGCAAAACTCCAATAAACGGCACAAAAATGCTTGTCAAGAATATCGTCACACAATCTAAACCAGTGTCTTTAACCTTAGATTAAGACAACCATAACCAACCCTATATTAAAAGAAAAAGCAGATGCACTGATCACACATAGATTAACAGTTTCCTGAAATCCTCCACAACAAAATAATTGATTGCTAAGAAGAAAAGCAGTAGGAAATAGGCCTTACAACTCTACGAAGAATGGGTTCCAAAGATGAGCAGAGTTTCTGCAGGCTGTCCACCTTAAGAGCTTCTACAACTACACTGCATAACATATATACATGTAATTTCTGAGAAAACCACTAGGGCCATAGACAGAGAGAAGATCCCATCAATTCTTAACCCTGATATGGTTTTAGAATCCCCAAGTGCGTCATACAATCAAATGAAAATTGGTCAAAAACCTCATCCAGTTAATAATTCATTAAGCGGAATAGAAAAAAAAAATTATCTCGTTTTCCCCAATTGCTCTGATTGGTTGATGCTTATACTTTGTACCTTTTTGCTTCTTAAAAACTTGCAGCAAGATCATAATCTACTAAAATGAACAAATAAAAGACATTATAGCTCTACATAAAAGCAAAGTCATTTTCTTTTATATCCAAGCGCGCTTTTTGCTTTTTCTTTTATGAAGCAAAAAAAAAAAAAGATTAACACATAACTTCTCAAAATACACTAGAAAACCAAGCAAACAAAGTACTATTTACACAACAAACAAGGGGAAAAATAAGAAAATACCTAGCTAAAGCGGGGCGTTTTCGCTCGGCCTGCTGGTCCTCTTCTCCTTCCAAACTCCTCTTCCCTCTAGCCATACTATTAGTCCTCTCCATATACCTAGTTTGCCTCTGCATTCTCTGAGCACCAAACTCAAAACTCTAATTTTCCCAGATCTGCACAGTTACAACAAAATCAACACTCCGGAAAATCACTGATTCAAATCAAAGAGTTCAAATTCACACTACTCAAAACCCTAATCTCTCTTTCAAACACCAAAAATAAACTAAACTTAATAAAAAATTAAAGTCAACAAAATTAGGTTCTTAGTAAAGAGTCACTCCCAATTCAAGCAGAAAAATTACTAAACATCTATAAAAGGAAAAAAATTGTGAATTTGAAGGGATAAAAAAACCTGCTAAAGAAGGAATTTCAAAGCATTTAGGGGGTGTGATTGGGAAAAGAGAATCTTTTGAAGCAGTGATTGCTATTTCTATTATTGAAGTATAATAAAGTCTGCGTTTGGTCTTTTGGGCTTTTTCATGCTCATCTTTTTGTTTTATGGTCTTTGCTTGGCGGCGACTTTTCCAAGCCGAGAAAAGACTCTAGGAATAATCATGTACGGCATGATTCACGGTAACACAATGGTCCTTCAGGTGTAGTCAACGAATGAGGTTCGTTGGTGATTGCTCCTTTGCTGGAGTTTTCGTGGTGGTTTTGTGGGATTGGTGAAAGCGACTCCGGTGGACCCCGATGCAGTGGATACTTATTAGCAGATTGGGATTTTTCGAATCCTGGAATTAAATCGTGACCGTACGTCGACGCTTGCACGTCACTTTGGAGTTTGGATGTTTCTGTTTTGTTGAGGTCAGTGACTGTGGTATGGCACACGTCACCGGCTAAGTGCTAATTCGTCGAAATTATTACTTGCCAAGAATTAGTAAATAATTAATAATAGTTTAATCAAAAATTATTTAATTAATAATAATATAATAAGAGGATAAAAAGAGAAAGCAATTGATTTTTGTACTATTACTAAATCTGAAATTTAATCTCTTCATTATAATTCATAAAAATCAAATCTTTATATAGTATTATGATTTAAAAATTTTCGTCTAATTGATAACGACCGTTATATTTTCTGTTAAAATTGCTAACATGGTAATTGATTTTTGCTGGCATGATGTTGACTTTATTGACTTTTGT
Source organism: Heritiera littoralis (assembly GCA_031772115.1). Classification (NCBI taxonomy): domain Eukaryota; kingdom Viridiplantae; phylum Streptophyta; class Magnoliopsida; order Malvales; family Malvaceae; genus Heritiera; species Heritiera littoralis. Next base: position 2,552,487 of record JAPDPK010000074.1, read on the forward strand.
TGATGTGGCGTAGGTTTGCTGACGTGACACTTTTTTGGTCCCATGTAATTAATCTTTATACTTTTACGAAATTTGAAATTTAGTCCTTTTACTATAATTCATAAAAATCAAGTCCTTTTACTATTTTGATTCATAAATCTTAGCCTAATGATGTGGCATTTGCTTACGAGAAAGGCTGACAGAGTATTGAATTTTGTTGACATGGCATTATCTGCTTACATGACTTTTTTTTGTTCACGTGGCAATGATGTGGCTTTTTTATTTTTTCCTGTCTTTTTTCTTTCCTCTTTCTCTTTCTTTAACATTCTTTTCTTTTCTTTCTCTCTACATCACAATCACCAACTTCTAAAAAATCCAATTTCGATGATATTTTATTTACAAAATTCATTATTCTTTCCCTATTGAAAAGCTAATATTTTACATAAGATTATTTCAATCAATAAAGAAAATAAAACCATGAACTAACAAATTAATTTGATATTCTTTAAAACTATTTGCAGCACTAGAAAGCATAGTAACTCAAGTATTATCTCCACAAGCATGCATTTTTCTAAGAACCTTTTATGCTCTCACTTCGCCAATTCCTGTAACATAAAAACAAAACAATTCCCTTTCACATCAAATTCATATAAACACAGTTCAAGTAATTTTCAAATATTAATTTAAGGCAATTTTTTATTATTATTCTTAAAAAAAATGTGTTAGTATTTTTATCTTAACTATAAGCTCATAAAACCCAATAAAAATGCTAGTTGATGAAGTAATGTCATTTCTCTAAGTGTGACAAAAGGTGTGACGCCCCGGGGTGCACCCGCTGGTCCACCGACCCGAGCCACCGCCCCAGGCGGGTCACTCATCCGTATTGTCCGCTTTGGGGTGCACCACACAGGCCACCGCCCCTCACGGATTTATCGGGAATAAATTCCCAATTCGCGTCCCCCAGGAGGTTCGAACTTAGGACCCTTAAGTACCTAGTTCTTACACTCCTGGTACCATTGAGACAAGTAGTCCAATGGTTAGTCATGACTTGACATATTGTGATGCACTGGATTTGCCGGACTGAAGCCGGAGGGGCCCAGCCGCACCACGCAACCTTATTGTCCTCTCTGCGATGCACTGGATTTGCCGGTTTCAGACCGGAGGGGCCCAGCCGCATCACTCAAGGTTTTATCGGGAATAAATTCCCAATTCGCGTCCGCCATGACTTGAACCCCTTACCACTTGTAAGTGTCAAGTCATGACTAACCATTGGACACTTACAAGTGGTAAGGGGTTCAAGTCATGGCGGACGCGAATTGGGAATTTATTCCCGATAAAACCTTGAGTGATGCGGCTGGGCCCCTCCGGTCTGAAACCGGCAAATCCAGTGCATCGCAGAGAGGACAATACGGTTGCGTGGTGCGGCTGGGCCCCTCCGGCTTGAGTCCGGCAAATCCAGTGCATCACAATAAAACGCGCGTTTTATTGTGAGGCCCGCTTCCCGGACTACCTCACGCATCCGTATTGTCCGCTTTGGATTCTAGAGGTGGCCCCCGTCAGTTCGGTTGACGTGGCACTTAGGTCCTCACGGATTTCTTTCGCGTCCGCCGCTACTCGAACCCCTTACTTCCCGTAAGTGTCGAGTAACGACTAACCATGGTCCAATGGTTAGTCGTTACTCGACACTTACGGGAAGTAAGGGGTTCGAGTAGCGGCGGACGCGAAAGAAATCCGTGAGGACCTAAGTGCCACGTCAACCGAACTGACGGGGGCCACCTCTAGAATCCAAAGCGGACAATACGGATGCGTGAGGTAGTTCGGGAAGCGGGCCTCACAATAAAACGCGCGTTTTATTGTGATGCACTGGATTTGCCGGACTCAAGCCGGAGGGGCCCAGCCGCACCACGCAACCGTATTGTCCTCTCTGCGATGCACTGGATTTGCCGGTTTCAGACCGGAGGGGCCCAGCCGCATCACTCAAGGTTTTATCGGGAATAAATTCCCAATTCGCGTCCGCCATGACTTGAACCCCTTACCACTTGTAAGTGTCAAGTCATGACTAACCATTGGACCTAGTCCAATGGTTAGTCATGACTTGACACTTACAAGTGGTAAGGGGTTCAAGTCATGGCGGACGCGAATTGGGAATTTATTCCCGATAAAACCTTGAGTGATGCGGCTGGGCCCCTCCGGTCTGAAACCGGCAAATCCAGTGCATCGCAGAGAGGACAATACGGTTGCGTGGTGCGGCTGGGCCCCTCCGGCTTGAGTCCGGCAAATCCAGTGCATCACAATAGGAGGCTTTTCAACATTAATATATCCCCTTCACAATACAGTAAGAGGAGAAAAAAGCAAATAAAATGAAGAGAGATGGAAGAAAAAAGAGATTATGGCTTTTGAATGATGGAGTCAAATTAGTTTTCTAGATTTATAAATTTTGAGAAATTTTGAGAAAAACCAATTGATAATGAGAAAGAGGATACTGATAGGAAGAAGATAGCGAATTTTGGAAGTGAAACGCAATTGGTGAGTGATAATAGTTCCTTGAAAATCAAATAATTATGTTGGTCTCTTGGTTGTGATGTAGAGAGAAAAATGAAAAAAGAAAATGAAAAAAAAAACACATCATCTTCATGTAGATAAAAATTAACCACATTATGCCATGCAAGTAAGAAATGTACAAGTAATCCAAATAAAAAGTCACAATAGCAAGGCAATGTTACGTTAGCAAAAATCAACATTATATTTTTAATACAGATCTTTATCAACGTTATCGATCGGATTAGGATTTGTAAATCCTAATAATAAAAAGATTTGATTTTTATGAATTATAATAAAAGAACTAAATTTCAAATTTTATAAAAGTACCAAGATCAACATGGGACAAAACAGTGCTATGTAAGCAAAAGTTAACAAAGCCAACCACCACGTCAGCAAAAGTCAATAGTCACGTCAACATTTTTAACAAAAAATGTAATAGTTGTTCAATTGGATTGAAAATTTCTATTCATAATACTCCAAAACTTGATTTTTATGAATTATAGTGAATGGGCTAAATTTCAAATTTTACAATAGTTTAGAAATCAATTGCATAATTTGATCAAAGAAAAACGAGTTTATTGTGCAAGGTTCTGCACTCCTATTGAATTTTTATTAAGGATGATTTATTCTCGTGTTTGAATTTTTATCACATTAAAATTTTTTGGGTTAGCAATAGCCATGAAATATGAGCAAGAATTAATTTTTTATACATAGGAAAGTATCTCATGAATAAAGGGAAAAAAAACCATTAAAACAATGTTTTTAAATCCCACGCAATTGCTGTCCAACATGATCGATTTACTAAAATTAATTTATCTTGTAGAACTTGTCTTACCTTTTACATTTAATATTAGTTTTAAACAAAAAAAAAATTATACATCATAAAGCATGTTTTTAAAATCCTACACAAGTTGCAGTCCAACATGACCAATTTACTAATAATATATAAAATAACTTTGGATATATAAAAATACCGCTAATGATATATAAAATAACTTTTTTAATATTAATATCAAAATCTATACAAACCTTTCACATGTTCTTCTCTGTAATGCGACAGAGGAAGAGAAACTGAAAAGGGAAATATGAGAAATGGAGAGTAAACCAACATTATTACTTTTTTGTCTTTATTGTTTCAATTTGAATTTCTATGGTCATCAATTTTCTTAATTTGATTTTTATTATTTAAAAAATATTTTTAATTAATTTTTAACAAATATGTAATTAAAAATGAATTCATTCAATGTCTTTGAAAGATTATTTTTCTCAAAATTGAATTAATAATGCTTTGCCAAAACAAAATTAATAAGGATCTATATATGAAAGATGATCAAACTTAAATTTTTTTTATTTAAAATATCAAATTCAAATATTAATTATGGGACGACGGTAAGCATAGCAGGGAGAAGATGATGAAAGAAGGTTTTGCGAGGTTGGCCTTTTTGAAGCTAAAGCTAATAGTCTTTGCCAACAAATCTCTTGTAAGAGACGTATTTTAAATTTATGCAATATTTGATTTTCACTAATAATATTCTTGTAAAGAATTACTCCTTGATGGTACAGAATACAATATATCGATGTCAAATTGCTAATTTCCATAAAAAAAATGTCAAATTGCTAACAGGACGAAAATTTAACAATGCATTTCTTCAAAACCAAGACATGGGACAACAGTGAACATATTTTAGTAATATTTTTACGAAGAGTTAGGTCTAAGATTCCTTTTTAAGCCTTGTTGTTTATATATCTACAATTCATATATATATATATATATATATATATATATATATATAATATAAGTACGAATATGTATAAAAATATTAGGGTAAATATTGAGGTCCTCAAAAGTAGTACCATAATTCAAACCTAATTCATTAGTTTGAAAAACTGATATTTTGATCCAAAATTATAAATTTGATGGTACAAAAATATTATTTTATTAAATTATTATAAAAAAATCCATTAATCTAAACATTTGTTACTCATGAAACATCTATAATACCTTTTTGTATTAAAAAAAATGTTTCATAGAACAATTTTTTTAAAAAATATTCAAAAATAATAAATAGTAATAAAATTCATTGTTGATACTTGAGAATGTGATATTATTAATTTAAGTTTAGTAATTGACTAATATATGTTAAAATCATTTTTTATTTTGGACCAAAGTATCTATTTTCAAAGCTAATGAACTAAAGTTGAATTATGGTAGAACCTTAAGGATTTTGGTAGAATTTACCTTAAATTTTATTTGATTTAAATTAAAATAAAATGATTGAAATCTAATCTTATATATCTATATATGAGGAGGATCCACTTATACATGTGTAAAACAAATTTAGTTTTACACACTTTCATATTTTTTTATATGATTTATAATTTTTTAATCCGACCGTTGAATTTTATGTTCTATTCACATAGATCATGCATGTCAAATTTCAAATTAATCGAATACGTCTAACTTTCGTAAAATAAAATTTCAACCGTTGATATATATTAAAAAAATACTATTCTCGATTAAAATGATAGAAATAACAGATTGATTCAAAAATTTACATACATAATAAATATGAGTAGATTGTTAAATCCAACGGTTGGTTTGCCAAAAATATTAATCCTATATGAAGATATAAAACTGTGTAAAACAAATTTGTTTTACACATGTGTAAGTGGATCCCTCTTTTATATATATATATATATATATATATATATATATATATAAACCAAAGCAGCTGGCTTAAAGTAAAACATCCTATGTGGATTAGTTATATAATTGATATGTGTAATTTATTAAACTAAAATAATAATTATCATTTTTAAAACTTCAAAAACATAAAATCCACTTCTCATTTATATATATATATATATATATATATATATATATATATATATATATATTAAATTTACAAAATAAATTATTTTCAATAATAGAATATCTATATTGTTACAGTAAACATAAAAATCTTTTCCTATTTATATATACATATATATATATATATCTTAAAAATACAAAATAAATTATTTCAATAACAAAATATCTATATTCGTTGAAACATAAAAATTTCTTCCTATATATATATATATATATATATCTTAAAAATATAAAATAAATTATTTTTAATAACAAAACATTTATATTCGTCGATAATATAGCATCTATATCTACACTTTTTATCAATTAAAATTTTTTTATTATCTAAATGATAGCATTTATAGCTATATAAATTAAAATTTTAGTTTTCTCCATTGTTGTTATATAAATTGAATCTAATCATTCATTTTATTCTATCAATGCTTGGTATTCATAGATCTTAAGAAATCAAAAACTGAAATTTTCTCTAAAAATAATTTTGAAACTCATTCCTTAAAAATGGTTCATTATTTTACAAAAAAAAAAAAACATTTCCAAATTATAAGCATAGAAAAGTCTTCACCATTCGAGCTTTCCCACTATTTTGCAGACAAAATACATCCATTGTTACAAAGAAAGATTTGGAAATGAGGATCCTTCAGAATATGTTGAAGATCATTTTAGTAACAACAATTAATTGTTTTGAAATTAGTCTTTTGAAAATTATTATTATTATTATGAAATAAAAGTTTTATTATGTTTTTAATATTGAATTAATTTTTTTTCAATTACTTTACTCTTGTATTAAAGAATAAATTTATTTTACCTTCAATCACATGGTATATTTTTATATTTTATATTTACTTTTTTAAACAATTTTTTATCAATAAAGTTAAAACACAATTTTTTATTATTGATAAAGACTAAAGAGTGAACAGAAACCATGACATGAGATGATAATAATAAAGTTAATTAAGGGGTTTTTTTGACAAAAAAGTTAAAAATGAAAATAACATAAAAATACAAATTAAAAATGAAAAGAAATTTCAGATATTGTTAAGGAATCATGAAATATGGAGAGCACGAACAAATTGATTTTGCATGACAAAATTAAATAATAAATTGACCTTTTCTTCATTTATGATTTTTTAAATAAGTTTTTTTTTATTTTTTCCCTCATTTTTTCTTTCACGTCCTTAAAAAATTATTTTAATCAAAAGAGTAGAAAAATTTTCAAGAATATATTGAGATTCTTTTATATTTTCTTTTATTTATCTTATATATATTAGATATATAAAAGCCAAACAATTTTTCTTTTTGTACATATGAACTGTAAGATAAACCCATATTTATCATTGTGTGGCTCAATTAAAAATCTAAGGAAGTTACTTTTAATGGGCCACTATCCCTTAATTTTAGGAACCACATCCACTCACATGATGTACATGATTGGGTGTGGTAGTTTTTTAATTAAATTAAAACAGGTCATCTCTCTCTCTCTCTCAGATGGTACGGTGTTTTCCATCCACACTGTAAACGAAAGAAAACAGAGCAAGAGAGAGAAATCTGTTTACTGCTACAGAGATTAAAACGATGGCTTCCTCTTCTTCTTCACTAACGCCTACAGCAGACAGAGGTATGCAAATAATTTTACATTGCATAAAAAGTATGAGATATCTAGTTTTAGAGTTCCTGGATGTGTGTTTATGTATACGATTAAATCTAACATGTGGTATCCGAGCATGGTTGTTCTAAACTAGATATATTATGTGAAAGATTTCTATCCTCCTTTTGATTTTTCTAAAAAATTAAGAATTAAAACTTAAAAGTATGGATAAACTTCTCTTCAATTCTAAAGGCACAATTTAATGATCATAAACTATTGTTTATTTGTTTGCCTATTGGATGAGATAATAATTAGATAATTATCACAATTAATTATGTGAGTTGATTATGTCAAGAACATGAGCATGCAATTTACATAAAAGAAATTTTAGTTACCGTTGGATGCAATTTCCATTAAGTAGATCATGTTTTGGCATAATACACACAATGCTTTAATGTTTCAGAGTATACTTAGATATTTCTTCCAAGCTAATAAACTTGCTCTTGGTTTCCTTACAAAATACGACATTCTGACAACACAAAAAAAAAGGATAAAAGTATCGAGATCGAGAACATTGGTGCTTGAGGGGTCATTAGTTTAACAATCATCACACCATTATTATCTCATCATCATAATTAATATATAATTTATTTATAGTATAAAAGGTAAAAAATCTTATTGACTACTTAAATGCACTGTAGTTATTCATTGTCTCTGTTTTCATGGTTTTGGGTCATGTTCCACGTTATAGCTGGCATTGTGAAGAGAATGGATAAAAGTGCCTAAATCCAACTAGCCAATATATAAATGAAAACTTCACTGTTTGAACATTAGTCATGGTTTTGGTTGATGATGATGATTTAGTGATGATCTGATAATCAGAAACGAAACTTGTTGATAATAAAAATAATAATAATGTTTTAGTTCTATTTAAACAATGCACTGAAGGAGCTAAAAGCTTTCACAGTAAAGTATATGGTACTCATGTTTACCATTTGGTATGTATTATATATATACAATCATTGTTTAATCATGATGATATTGATTAATGATAACATAATGATGATTAATGAAAATGGTAAATCATGTTTGTTCAATTTTCACAATTTTGTGTGAAAGTTAAATTTGTTGAATGATCCTGTATTTTGTATGATTTATTATTATGAGTGATTATTCATATTTGTTCCGCTGCTATGTTAAATTTTCGGTAATGTATACAATTTTGTATATTAAGTGTTTATCGAAAAAAATTAAAGTTTAATGTGTTCGAAAAATATATTGATATTCAATTAGATCCTAAAGTTTTGATCTAAAAAATAATGAGTTATAAAAAAAATAATAAATAAATAAGTTTTCATTAATTACTAGAACTTTAGGAATTTGCCCAAAGGTAAATTATTATTCAATAAATTAATGATATTATGGGAGGTAAATTAATATTTTGGTTGAATATGTTAATTATCCAAAGATAAAAGACATATTCGATTTTAAATATTTATTTACCCATTAAAGTGTATACATTTAACTCATTTAAAGAAAAATATGTTGTAAAATTTACCCAAAGGTATTTTACTTTATATTTATGTTATGTTTATTAATGCATGTATATTGTAGTATCTACCCAAAGGAGAACTACTATATATCTTATTGTTTATTTTACTGAATTCATTATAATTAAATGTGAGCTTTATTTGTTATGTTTGCAGTTATCGCAATTAATTCGCATGCATCATCTGTTGTTGTGTTTAATGGCATGAACTTCTCATAATGGCGAGAGCAAGTTGATTTCCACTTAGGGGTTTTGGATCTTGACTTAGCTCTCATTCATGAAAAATCTGCTACTATTAAGGATACAAGTAGTGAGGCAGAGAAGTCACATTATGCTGCATGGGAAAGAAGCAACAGATTATGCTTAAAGTTTCTGCGAATGACAATTGCTAACAACGTTAAGACTACGATTCCACAAACTGAGAGTGCTAAGGAATATATAAGTTTTGTGGAAGAAAGGTTCCATTCTGCGGACAAGTCACTCGCTGGTACTTTAATGGCTGAGCTTATGACCATGAAATTCAATGGGTCGATAAACATGCAACAACATATCATCGAGATGACGAACATTGCTGCAAGGCTTAAGACTTTAGGTTTGGCAGTAGAGGACTCCTTTTTAGTTCAGTTTATTCTGAACTCCTTGCCTCCCTAATATGGGCCTTTTCAAATTAACTACAACACTATAAAGGATAAGTGGAATGTTAATGAATTGGCCAGTAGGCTTGTTCAAGAGGAAGCAAGACTCAAGAGTCAAAAGAGTCACTCTGCTAACCTAGTAGGAAAGGGAGCTGTGAAGGGATTCAAAGCCAAAAAGTTTAAGAAGAAATGGTCTGCTAATGATTCTCAGACTGAAAAGAAGGAACAGAAGACAGAAAAGTGCCACTTTTGTAAGAAACCTGGGCACTATCAGAAAGACTGTCATAAACGGAAAGCTTGGTTCGAAAAGAATGGTATTTTCAATACTTTTGTATGTTTTGAATCAAATTTAAGTAAAGTTCCTAACAATACTTGGTGTCTTGATTCTAGTGCTACAACTCATGTTACCAATACTATGCAGGGATTCCTTACGATCCGAACCACAAATCCAAGAAATGATTTTTTGTTTATGGGGAATCGCATGAAGGCTCCTGTTGAAGGCATAGGGACTTACATATTGGTCTTAGACACTGAATATCAGTTGGACCTTTATGATACACTCTATGTACCTTCAATTTCTAGAAACGTTGTTTCTTTAGGAAAATTGGACAATTGTGGTTTTTATATTAATTTCTGTTCTGGAAGTTTTAATCTATATAAAGACTCTATTCTTTATGGATCGGGTTTTCTTATTGATGGTTTATATAGAATAAAACTTGATAATGTTTTTGTTGAATCTTTGCATGTTGCACATAATAGTGTTGGTTCAAAACGTAGCATGCTTAATGAAAATTCTGCTTATTTGTGGCATAAACGTTTGGGTCATATATCCAAAGAAAGGATAGAAAGATTGGTAAAGAATGAGATTTTACAAAATCTGGATTTTACTGATCTTGGAACTTGTTTGGATTGCATAAAAGGAAAGCAAACCAAACAAACCAAGAAAGGAGCCACAAGAAGCACACAGCTTCTTGAAATAATACACACTGACATATGTGGGCCTTTTGATGTTCCATCCTTTAATGGAGAAAAGTATTTCATCACTTTCATTGATGATTATTCACGTTATGGATATATCTATCTACTTAAGGAAAAATCTCAATCTGAAATGTTCTGGAAATTTTCCTAAATGAGGTTGAGAGACAATTGGATAGAAAAGTGAAAATCATAAGATCTGATAGAGGTGGTGAATACTATGGGAAATATGATGAATCAGGACAATGTCCTGGTCCATTTGCTAAAGTCCTCGAAAAACGTGGCATATGTGCACAGTATACTATGCCAGGTGCACCTGAACAAAATGGTGTAGCAGAAAGGCGAAATCGGACCTTAATGGACAAGGTTAGGAGTATGATGAGTAATACCTCCTTACCTAAATCCCTATGGATGCATGCACTAAAAACCGCTGCTTATTTATTGAATAGAGCTCCATCCAAAGCGGTTCAAAAGACACCTTTTGAATTATGGACTGGAAGGAAACCAAGTTTAAGGCACCTACATGTTTGGGGTTGCCCAGCGGAAGCAAGAGTGTATAATCCACAAGAGAAAAAGTTGGATTCTCGAACTGTAAGTGGATACTTTATTGGTTATCCTGAGAAATCCAAAGGATATGTGTTCTATTGTCCAACCCATAGTCCGAGAATAATTGAAACTGGTAATGCCAAATTCCTGGAGAATGCTGAAGTCAGTGGGAGTGTAGAACGTCAAATTGTAGAAATAAATGAGATAAGGATAAATGTTCCTTTATCCACTATTGATCCAAAATCCACAATTAACATTAATGTTGATCCAACATTTATGGAAAGAGACAACAATGTTGATCAACATTTGGATGATGAAACACTTCCACAGACGGATGTCGGATCCTATAATGATCAAGGATCTGATATTCGATCTAATGAAGGAACATCGAATACAAATGAATCACAAGGAACAACATTAAGAAGATCTCAAAAGGAAAAGAGATCAGCTATTCCGGATGATTATGTGATTTATTTACAGGAATCAAACTTCGATCTTAGCATTAATAAAGATCCAGTTACTTTTTCACAAGCCATAGAAAGTTCAGAATCTGCTAAATGGATTGATGCCATGAAGGAAGAGCTAAAATCCATGGAACAAAAAAAGTTTGGGATCTCGTTCAATTGCCTGAAGGATGTAAAAGAGTCGATTGTAAATGGGTCTTCAAGACCAAATGCGACTCAAAAGGCAAGGTGGAACGTTATAAAGCCAGACTTGTTGCAAAGGGTTATACTCAGAAAGATGGCATTGATTATACAGAAACTTTCTCCCCTGTATCTAAGAAAGATTCATTAAGAATAATTATGGCAATGGTGGCTTAATATGATCTGGAGTTACACCAAATGGATGTGAAAACTGCCTTTCTGAATGGGGATTTAGAGGAAGAAGTTTATATGGATCAACCTGAAGGTTTTTCCATAGGAAGTAAAGGTCAAATGGTGTGTAAACTTAAGAAGTCAATATATGGACTAAAACAGGCTTCCAAACAATGGTATATTAAGTTCAATACCATTATTACGTCTTTTGGTTTTAAGAAAAATATTGTAGATCGTTGTATATACCAAAATATTAGTGGGAGTAAGTTTATATTTTTAGTCTTATATGTTGATGATATTTTGCTTGCAGCAATTGATTTAAGTATACTGCGTGAAACTAAAGACTTTCTCTTTGAGAATTTTGAAATGAAAGATATGGGAAAGGCTTCTTATGTAATTGGAATAGAAATATTTCGGAAAAGATCAGAAGGAATACTAGGCCTATCTCAGAAAGCATATATCAACAAAATTCTCGAAAAGTTTAATATGAGCAAATGTTCACCCGAGGTTGTTCCCATTCAGAAGGGTGATAAATTTAGTCTCATGCAGTGTCCAAAGAATGAATTGGAACGAAAGGAAATGGAATCAATTCCTTATGCCTCTGTTGTTGGAAGCTTAATGTACTTGCAAACCTGCACTAGATCGGATATAAGTTTTGCGGTCGGAATGTTAGGCAAGTATCAAAGTAATCCTGGAATTGATCATTGGAAGGCTGCAAAGAAAGTTTTGAGGTACCTTCAAGGAACAAAGAATTACATGCTCACATATAAGAGATCCGATCAACTGGAGGTAGTCGGATACACGGATTCAGATTTTGCCGGATGTCTTGACAGCAGGAAGTCCACTTTTGGTTATTTGTTTCTTTTAGCTGAAGGAGCAGTTTCATGAAAAAGTGCAAAACAGACTGTCACTGCTTCATCCACAATGGAAGCAGAATTTGTGGCTTGCTTTAAAGCTACAATTCATGCATTATGGATGCTGAACTTTATTTTAGGACTTGGGGTTGTCGACACCATTACCAAGCCGCTGAAAATTTATTGTGATAACTCCGCAGCAGTATTCTTCTCCAAGAACGACAAATACTCTAGAGGTGCCAAGCATATGGAATTGAAGTATTTTGCCGTTAAGGAGGAGGTTCAGAAACAAACAGTGTCCATTCAGCATATTAGTACTGATCTCATGATTGTTGACCCATTAACGAAGGGTTTACAACCCAAGTTATTTAAGGAACATGTTCTTAGGATGGGTATTGATTGTAGTGATGTTTTGTAGTGACACTTTGAGCTCCTTAATATGTTTCTGACACTATTATGTTTTCTTGTTCTATGATGCTATGTATACATTATTGTTTGATGTTGACAGGAAAGACTTAACAAGTCATTATTGTGGACCATTATGAAATTATAGTATAATGATAATCTAAGGACCTAATATAATAAATTGTAGGTGTTATAGTATATGGAAGGGAGTGTTTTACAAATCAGAACATGACCGCCATAACTCATACTGAACAGTTTTTATATTATGGTATTATGATGGGAGATAATAAAGTAATTTCCATTATAAAGATTTTAATCAAGCCAAGTGGGAGAATGTAAGATAAACCCATGTTTATCATTGTGTGGCTCAATTAAAATCTAAGGAAGTTACTTTTAATTGGCCACTATCCCTTAATTTTAGGAACCAAATCCACTCACATGACGGACATGATTGGGTGTGGTAGTTTTTTAATTAAATTAAAACAGGTCCTCTCTCTCTCTTAGATGGTACGGTGTTTTCCATCCACACTGTAAACGAAAGAAAGCAGAGCAAGAGAGAGAAATCTGTTTACTGCTACAGAGATTAAAACGATGGCTTCCTCTTCTTCTTCATTAACGCCTACAGCAGACAGAGGTATGTAAATAATTTTACATTGCATAAAAATTATGAGATATCTAGTTTTAGAGTTCATGGATGTGTGATTATGTATACGATTAAATCTAACATGAACTAGAAAGAAAATTAAACTACACAAAATCTGTGCAACCCAACCCCCATAACATCAAGTTGAAGGAACCTTCTCACCCCAATGGGCATAGTATCTAGTCTTTGAAAATCATAAGAACTATCATGTGTTTTGCTGGAAAGAAATTCCGTACATGAGTTCGCCTCTCTATAGATACGCACCTTAAGGAACATGACCAAACCTATTGAAGAATGTTTCTACAACAAATAAAATCAAAGCTAGAGGAACAATACTAGCGTCCTATGTGGATAACTTAAAATTTTGACACATGTGATGTTTTAAAATAAAAATAATATTTTTTCAATTTTCAAAAAGATAAAAATCTATGTATATATATTAAAAATACAAAACAAATAAATTATTTCTTCAAATCAAGTATATATTTCAATTTTTACAAGACAAATATCTATATCTATTTATATTAAAATTAAAGAAAAAATCATATATCATTTATCAATTTTTTACACATCTTTTATCAATATATAAAATATATTTATAGAAATAATTAATTTTAGTACAAATTTTTTGTTTGGATGCACTTTTTTTAAATAAAAACATACGTATTTCATATAAACACTAAGCAATGGGCAATCAGGGTAAGATGAATTCTCTTTGCATTGTTAAAGTATAAAATGCTCACTAAGAGTCATTTGATCATTGATAAAAAGTTAAACTTTTAATTTCAATAAAATTCAGTTTTTTATAATAATTTTATATCTTCTATAAATATATAAAAGTTTACATAAATAGTATAACTTTTTTATACTTAAAATAATGAATTAATTTTAATTTCTATAAAATAATCCTATTAAATTAGTTATTTAATTTTAAAATATTTAAAATGAAAAAAATAAATTTCAATCATTTTAACTACATTTAAACCAAATAAAATTTATCTTAGAATTTGATTTTTTTTATCACTTATTATGTTATTTTTAAATTAAAAAATATCCATATATTTAAATAGAAATTATCCTAGAGTTTTAAATCTTTTATCAAAAAATTAAAACTAAATATTTAAATATATATGTATATTATTTCAATATATATATGGGTTATTATTTCATCCACCGTTAGTAAAAATAAAAAAACTCCAGAAGTAAGTCTCTTTAAATGTCATGTGTCCTTTTAAACAAAAAGTCAATTAGTTAAAATTATTAAAAGGATACATAACATGTAAAGAGACCCACTTGTGAATTTTTTTATTTCCATTAACGGTGGATCAAATAATAATCCTATATATATTAGCATTGAATTAAATTTCATGTTTTATTTTTTCTTCATTTTTCATTTTGTTTCTTTTTTAGATTTATTTGTTCATTTTCAATCATTTTTTAAGAAAAAAAGAAAAAATATCCATGTATATTATGTATTCTTTTAAAACATATATTATTTTAAATATTGTATTTAATTATTTTGAATTGATTAAATTTAAAAAAACTCAAATAATAAATTATTTATTTTTATTTACATTTTATCTTTAAAAAATAGAGTTTTCAACTCTAATTAATTAAAATAAGATTAATTTATAATCATTTAAATTCAAATTTTAAAAATAAATCCATTTCAAATATGAAACATTAACCAATAATCTATTAATGATTAATGTAGTATAAATTGCTTTAATTAATACTGTACCTATTTAATTAATCTAATATATATATATATATATATATATATAAAGCCAAAGCAGTTGACTCAAAGTAAAATATCCTATGTAGATATCCTAAAAATTTGACACATGTAATATCCTAAAATAAAAAAAATAATTTTATTCAATTTTCTAAATGTAGACACTATTTTTGTCCGGGTCTTCTTCAGATATTTTTAATTAATTAGTTTTTATATATATATATATATATTTTTTATTATTGATTTTTATTTTTTATTCTTAGTTTAGATTTAGAAATAAATTTCGGATTTTTATTTTGTTTTTTATTTTTATAAAATATAATAAAAAGGGAAAGAAATCGGAATTAATTTTGATAGGAAAGCATACTTAAATGAGATTATTAAAGATTGAAATTTAAATTTTATGGGAAGGAAAATCAGAATTAATATCGGATTTAAGATCCGATTCTTGAAATCTAAAATTTCCTAAAAGATTGATTCTTGATTTTTATTACCAAAAACAAAAAAAGAAAACCTAGGTCTATAAAAAGAACAACACAAGAAGGGGAGAGGGAGAGAGGAAAAACCCTAGAGAGAAAACCTAAAAAAAATACCCTAGAAACCTAAAAAAAAAAAAGAAAACCTAGCTGGAGTCTTCATTCGAAGGTGGCCGTTTGTGTTCTGGTTTTCTTCAAGCTAGCTGCCGTTTCATCTTGACTATTCCAAGTAAACTTGCATGGTTCGTTACAGTTGATATTCCTTCTACATCAAATCGCTACACTGTTCCCTGCATGCCCCGTTATTGTCCGTTGCATTAATCCCAGCTTTAGGTAGAGCCTTGCTGCCTTGGCTTGTTTGTGTCCATTGCTGCATCATTTGTCACCATCCCTATCTCTGTTCACGTGCCTTCTTCCTTGCTCATCCAGCACCGTCGCTCTCTGCATCCATCGTCGCCACACGCTGCTGCTCCGCCCCTCTTCTGCTGCAGTTCTGAGCAGACAATTTTAGAAGTTAAGGCAAGATTCGTTTCGAGTTTGGTAACCCGAGGAGGAAGTGAAGCTTAAGAGAAAGGAGAAATCACATCGTGCAATAAGAAGACTTGGTAGACAGCTGCTATTCATGCTTTTGCTTCCTGCCACCTGAAGCCCAAGACACCATTGTTTGTGCGACAAACAACGCTGCACTAAAATTCAGTTTGAAAAGGAAAAGTTGAAAGGAAATTGCATCGTTTCATAGGAAAGGTACAGAACTAAAGCATGCTTTTCTCTATTTTTTTTATTTATGTCTTACTTGCTTGATAATGACGTGATCTCCATTGCCCATTCAAATATTCATGACATGTTTCTTTGATGGCTTTATAAATTTCCATAGGATATTTCTTAGATTAGTTATAAATATTTGTTTATCCACTTATTCTACTTATTTGCTTATTTATTTGCTTTTCTTTTCTTTAGTCACACAGTATATATGGTTGGATTATTTTGAATATATAATGCCAAAAGATCTTATGCTATTGAATTTATAGTTAATTACAAAAAAAATAAAAATAAAAAATATGTGTAGTAAAAATTAATTATGATATCAAAAATTAAAACAAACTAAATAATCCGACGATGGAATTTTGAAGGTACTGCGCTTGAGTAGTACTTTTAAATATATTGAGGTGAGGAGGCTCTTTTTAAGTCTTACCAGCTTGATGGAAGATTTAAAAAGATATTTTCAATATTTAAAACTCAAACTTATTAAAAATTGAAATAAGAATAATTAAAATTAACTGCAATTAAAAGAATTAGTAGTCAAATTAGGAATTAAGAGTCATAGAGATTAATTTAGAAATAAAACATAAAAAATAATATAACTACAAATATTCCGACGATGGAATTTTAAAGGGACTGCGCTTGAGTAGTACTTTTGGATGTCTTGAGGTGAGGAGAGTTCTTTTAAGTCTTGCCAGCTTGATGGAAGATTTATAGGATATTTCCAAGATTTAATAAATTAAATTATAAAAATAAAAATTAAATTAGATTAAAAAAATAGTATGTTAAAATTAAGTTTATTATAATAAAGAATAAAGATCAAATTAATAAATTAGAATTAAAATTAGAAAATAATTAAAATAAATAGAAATTAAATTAATTTAAATATTTTAATAAATGTGAATTATTCCGATGATGGAATTTAAATGGAATTGCGCTTGAGTAATTTCTTTAGAAATTCCTAAGGTGAGAAAGTTTCTTTAAGGTCTTACCAGCTTGATGGAAGGTCTTTAAGAAAATCTTCAATATCAAATAATTCATGTTTATTTAAAGATATAAAAAGATATGAAATAATAATTTATATAAGAAAATAATAATAATAGAATAAAATAAAATAAATAGTATAAAATCAATAGAAATTGGATAGGAGTCTAAATAGGGATTGCATAATTTATTTAAATATCTGACGACGGAGCCTCTTCAAGAAAGGCGATTGGTCCTACTTGAATACTCTTGAGGTGAGAAAATTTTTTTAAGTTGTCCAACCAGCTTGATGGAGGAGACTTAAAAGATTTTTCAATATTAAATTATATCGAAATTAAAGTCGAAGGCAAAATTAAGATAACCTTAGATTATTTGATACCATTTTAGGATGGGCGTTGTGAGGGTGCTAATCCTTCCTCACACGTAACCGTACTCCCGAACTTAGAACTCTTAACGTAGACCAAGCCTTATCCTTAGTTTGAATAGGTGACCAATCACACCCAGGTTAGAATGGTTGGTGGCGACTCCATAGTTTTGTGTCTAGCTATTAGGTTTCCCGAAACTTAATACGTTATGACACTAAAAGATAGGATTTTATCAACATTAAAATTACAAAATGAATTAATTATCTTTTTAAATCAATTATCTATTCCAATTTCTAAAAGATAAATATCTATATTTATATATATTAAAATTAAAAAAAATTCCATATCATTTATCAATTTCTTCACTTATCTTTTATCATATATATGTACTATTGTTATATGCATTAAAAACGTATTTGTGGAAATAATTAATCTAACCTAAAACATATACATATATATATAAAAGCCAAAGCAGTTGACTCAAAGTAAAATATTCTATGTATATATTCTAAAAAATTGACACGTGTAATATCCTAAAATAAAAAATAATAATTTTATTCAATTTTCTAAAAGATAGGATTTTATCAATGTTAGCTTTAAATTGACATATATATTTTAACATGACAAAACCTTAAGTAAGCTTTAATGTTTTAATTCATATTGTAAATTTGCTTTTCTCAAACCATCTTAAGTGTTCATATCAAACATTAAGACCATGATTTAATGATACATTCTTATTGGTCTTAATACTTTATGAAATGGTTTTGAATATTAAGTAATTTTCTCAAAAATATAATGATACAAGTTTAGAAAATTACTTATAAGTTTTTGAACAATATTTTCATTTGAGAAAGTCAAGAAAAACCCCCTTAAAGCTTATAAACATTTTGGGTTAAATTAAAATCAAATGCCACTTCATTTCTAACCCAAAAAGTGGAGGAAATCGCTCTCTGGAAGCATGGGATCGAACCCCTAAAGGAAGGGATCGATCCCTTCATAGCAAAATGGCTTCCTAACGCTGAAAAGGTCCCTCAAGCCAAGAATCAAGATTCTGGACTGAAGGGATCAATCCCTTTGGGCATGGGATCAATCCCTTTGGGCATGGGATCAATCCCTTAGGACAAAAAAGTGCTGTAACGGCTAGTTTTGTGAGACACAATGGCTATATTCGTTTTTGGCTCCAACCAACGTCCACAAACCATCCAAGGGACTATAAATAGAGGCTTAGAAGCTGAAGGAACTAAGAGGAAGAGCTCAGCACATTCAATATTCATTTTCCTCAAATCCTCAAGCCTCAACAATATTTCAAGATCTACAAAGTCTTCATCTTCCATCATACTTACATTCCTTGTATAGAGTAGCACAAATATTGTTTAGGATTTTCTAGTGCTTAACTCTTGTAATCACTTACCTACCTAGAGGCCTTTCTTTGATTACATCACTTGTAAACCAATTTATTCCTTGTAAAAGGGGGGTTTCTCTTTAGCCTAAGAAAAAGAGAGATTGTAAAGACAAATTCAAAGTTAGTGAATTTGGGAAAAATCCTTGGGAGCGTCTCAAGGTAGAGGACGTAGGCAAGATTGCCGAACCTCTATAAATCGCTTGCATACATTTCTCTATCCTTACTCTCTTTACTTATTTGCAATTATATTTGTGTTTATTGTATTGAATTTATATTGCATAATTGAGTAGCCTAGAGAACTTTAGAAAATATCAATATAGGCTAGAGAATTTATAAGAATCGGAAAACGAACTTAAGGTTAGTGAAAAACTGATTCACCTCCCCTCTCAGTATAGCTTATAGAGCCAACAATCAACATTAAAATTACAAAATGAATTAATTATCTTTTTAAATCAATTTTCTATTCCAATTTCTAAAAGATAAATATCTATATTTATATATATTAAAATTAAAGAAAATTCTATATCATTTATCAATTTCTTTACTTATCTTTTATCAATATATATGCACTATTGTTATATACATTAAAAACATATTTGTAGAAATAATTAATTTTGGTATAATTTTTTTTTACTTGGATGAACTTTTTTAAAGAAAAAAGATATATGTATTTTATATGAACCTATGACATGTGTAGTGAGATGAATTTTTTCATTGTTAAAGTATAAAATATTCATGAATAATCGTCTAATCATTGATCCAAATTTAAAGTTACACTTCTATTTTTAATAATATTTAGCTTTTGATATTAATCTTATATCTTATACAAATATATAAAAGCTAAAGCTTTTGAAATAATAAATTAATTTTAATTTTGGATAAATAAACTTATTCCATTAATTATTTAATTTCAAAATATATAAAATTTAATAAATATATATATATTAATTGTATTAACTTAATTTAAATCAAATAAAATTTATTTCATAATTTAAATTTTATGTTATCACTTATTATGTTATTTTTAAATTAAAAAAATCCATATATTTTGATTGGAACTACCTTAAAGTTTGAAATCTTTTTTCCAAAAATTAAAAAGGGGTATTGAAGTTATATATTTTAGTATTGAATTAAATTTTTATGTCTTTTCTCAATTTTCATTTCCTTTTTTTAGATTTATTTATTCAATCATTTATTTATTTATTTATTGTTCAATAACTTTTTTGGTAAAAAAATTCCATATGGATTATCTATTAATTTGAAACATGTATTATCTTAAATATTGTATTTAACTATTTTAAATTAATTTAAATTTTAAAAATTTAAATAATAATTTATTTTTTATTTACAATTACATTTTTCCTTATTTTCAATTTTAGAGACTATTATAAATAATTTTTTTTTAAAAAACCCTAAAAGGTAAAGCTTTCAACACTAATTAATTTTATAAGATTAATTTGGAATCATTTAAATTCAAATTTTAAAAATAAATCAATTTAAAATATGCAACCTTAACCAATAATTTACTAATTATTAATGAAATAAGAATTATTTTCATTAAAATAGTAGCTATTTAAATATATTAAGAATTGTGATATTTAATTTTTCTATAATTTTTTTATTAGTATTCAATTTCGAATTATTTTTTAATTTATGTAAATCAACATATGCGTCAAATTTTTTTATACTATATTTTTTTTGAGTTTCAAAATAATTTTTTTAAATTTCATTTTATTTTTTAAATTATTATAAATTAAAATCATCACCGTGTATCGCATGGGTTTAAAACTAGTTTATTTAATGTTTTTATATTTATTTATTGAAATTTTCTAATTTGATTTTAAATTATTTTTTAAATATCTATGTTTTGAATATCCATCAAGTGTTTTTAATATATAAAAAAAAAATTTATATAATTTTATTCTATTTTTAAAAAAATTAATATAAAATAAAATCATTACTATGCATCACACGGGTTTAAATATAGTTTTTTTTAATTTCAAATATTTTAAAATTGAATAATTAAATGAATAAGATTATTTTATAAACAAAAATTAATTTATTATTCTAAGTATGAAAAAGTTAAGCTATTTTTTCTTTTTAGTAAAAAGTTTTGGCTTTTATTTATTTATATAATATATAAGATTATTATCAAAAATTGAATTTTATTAAAATTAGAAGTGTAACATTGGATCTGATTCTTAGTAGGCATTTTATAATTTAACAATAAAAAGATACCACATATGCCATCCATTCTATAAATACATTTTTAATTTATATGCAAAGCAAGATAGTGTGTGTGTATATATATTGATAAAAGTTGTGTAAAGAAATTGATAAATGATATTGAGTTTTTTAGTTTTAATATATATATATATATATAGATGTTTATTTTTTATAAATTGAAATAGATAATTGATTTATTTTGTAATTTTAATGTATATAAATTTTTATCTTTTAAAAAATTAAAAAAATGATTATTAGTTTTTTATTTAAAGATATATACGTGTTAAATATTTGGATTATTCACGTAGATATCTTATTTGTATCCAAAAATTTTGGCTTTTATATGTTTATATAACATTTATATTATATATATTTCAAAAAAATCATATAATATATATTATATTATAGATAAAACTTTATTAAATTTAAAACTAAGTAAAATTAAATTCTATACTAATTATTCTCTTAAAAAATTCAATACTAATTACAAATTATATCTCTAACAACATTAATTAAAAAAAATTCAATCCAATAAACATGATCGCCGCTAACCATGTCATTTTTACTTTGCTCAAGTCGAAAATATGAAATTGAGAAAACCATGCATTTATTTTTAATTTAGAAAAAATAAGACCCAAATCTTATAAGAAAAAAAATTCTTAACCTGTATAATTTGTTCCCCTTTTTACTAAATAAATTTCTAAAAAAAAAGACAAATAAAATGAGAACAAGCATATTTGATTGATTTTTCCTTTTATTATTTTTCCACCTCACCCCAGGGCACTTCCCCATCGGTCAACACTCAACAGCCACGGCTAAAAGCTAGATCAGTTACGAAGCAATTTGCAATCAACAAAAAATCATCAGATTGACAAAATGGGAAACACAAGTTAGACGGAGCCTGCCAAAAAACAAGTTGGTAAAAAAGATAGACTAAGAAAAGCTAGACCAAACTCTAATACTGAAAAATGAAAACCGAAGGCTAGAGATGCCTTATGTACAATTGCGCCGCTCCTAATCAAATCAGGTGAAAGTTTCCTACTGGTTGGAAGTCTATATTGATAACCGGAAGGAAGGGGAAGTGAGTGTTGATTTCTTCTAAATTTGCATTTGATAACTTAGTCTCAACACCGTCACTTCTCAGTGTTTTAACTGCTTGTTGAGAAGACATGACCAAGGACTGACTACGTAAGGAGACAAGTGACGGGCGACAGACCTAAGGCTTACGGGGGATCTAGGGATGCGGGAGACCTAGGACTATGCGAGAGACTTAGGCTCATGTAGGAGACCTGAGACAAATGCGAGAGGTAGCAAAATGTCGCGACAGGTTCAATAAATAAGCGGAAGACTTACTGTGTGAGGAGCAAGAGACTAATGTTCGCGAGAGGTAAAAAGCTTGCAGCAGACTAAAGTCGCGAGAGAGTTGGTAACCGCGGAAGAGTGTTATAGTAGAAGATTTCTTGTGCGATTCTGGTAAGCTCATGTCGTTTATATAGTTGCGACATGGAATACGAAGCATCACGCACCAGACATCTCCTGCAGTGTTACACCTTCGGACCTGCAAAAAATACCAAAAAACAACAAAAAATAAGGAAAAGACTACAATGTCCCAGATCCAAGTGTTTATACTCTCTTTATTGGAAAAATACAACAAGAAATTGGGAAGCAATTGATCTGGCAAAGCCCACTTACATTGGGCTGAGGCCAACAAATCAGAGAAGTCGCCACGTGGCATAAAACTATTGAACCACGTGGCAACTAGCGAGAGATATCACGGAAGCCCTCGTAGTGGCATAGGCGATAGACCCTTTCCGTCAGTGGGTGAAACTCTGTCACAAGAGTAGCTAATAGTCATCCGCGTGCATCCTGTCGCCCAACTTGCATGGCTTTCGTCTATGGTCTCTCGCCGAGCAATAGATCTTTGCCGCTCTCGAGACTGGTGGTGTTTGTGTCGTACTAGGGAACAGACTCTTCCCAAAAAGGACGAAATTGCCCTCCACGTGATTACTCTACAACAAAGGTAAAATATTCGCCTATAAATAGGCTACATGTATTATCTTATTATCTAATTTTTGACTTCTGGCTTTTACGTTTCCCAATACACAAGAATCTTTTGTTGACTTAAGCATCAGAGTGCTTATGCAGGGAACCGCCCCCTGCGTTCCTCTGACTTTTCTTGTTTTACAGAAACTTTTTGGAGACACGTGGAGAAGGAAGACAAATATTGACGTCATCAATCATTTATTGTTGTTTTGTGCAACAACATATCCAATAGTTTTGGCTTTTATATGTTTATAGAACATTTATATTGTATATATTTCAAAAAAATATTTATATTATATATAATATATATATTATATCATAGATAAAAATTTATTAAATTTAAAAATAAGTAAAATTAAATTCAATTAATTATTCTCTTAAAAAAATTTCAATACTAATTACATATTATATCTCTAACAACATTAATTACAAAAAAATCAATCCTATAAACATGATCGCTGCTAACCATCTCATTTTTAATTTGCTCAAGTGGAAAATATGAAATTGAGAAAATCATGCATTTTTATTTTTAATTTAGAAAAAATAAGACCCAAATCTTATAAGAAAAAAAAATTCTAAACCTGTAAAATTTGTTTTCCTTTTTTTTTTGTTACAATTTTGTTTTCCTTTTTACTAAATAAATTTCTAAAAAATAAAAGACAAATAAAATGAGAACAAGCATATTTTTTGATTGATTTTTCCTTTTATTATTTTTCCACCTCACCCTCAGGGCACTTCCCCATTGGTCAACACTCAACAGCCACGGCTAAAAGCCAGATCAGTTACGAAGCAATTCGCAATCAATGGAAAACACAAGTTAGACGGAGCCTGCCAAAAAACAAGTTGGTAAAAAAGAGAAATTAAAGAGGATAATAATCCGTAATTTAAAGGATAATGTCAGGTAAAGCGAGATCTTGGTCGGATACGACGCCGCTTCTCCGCCAACAACATCAACAACCTCCTCTCAGAAACCGGCTCCCATCCTCTCCGTCCGCCTGTTCCCACAGCATCTCCTCCCCTTTGTTCATCGAAATGGCCGCCACTATCTCCTCCTCCTCCCCTTTCCCTTCCCCTCGCTCGGTCTTCCTCGGTGTCGACGTCGGCACGGGCAGCGCCCGCGCTGGTCCGTTTTCTCTCTTCTTTGGTGTTTTCTCTCTATATATGTAGTTATGATTACGTCATTATTTATGGTTTTGATTGGAACGCTTACTGTTGGATTGCTTGTTTGATTAACCGTTAGCTTAACCTTGCTTTCTCTAATTCTTTCTTCCAAATCATCGCCCATATTATATTCTGAACCATGCGCCCGCCTTATTTATGTTTGTGAGTTTTAAGGTTTCATTTGATTGTTTTTTTTACTACTTGCTTTAGAAGAAAGTGAATTTGCATATACAATTTGGAGTAATTTGAAATTTATCATAATGAAAATATTTTAATTTTTTTTCCTGGGACAGCTATGTTAGATAAGGTGTTTCATTTGAACCATATGCGTATTAATTTTTTTTTTATCAAATATGATTCTTGCTTTTTATAATTTTGGTTCTGAGTTTACATCAAACTTTTGATGAAGCTAAAAGCAAATTGCAAATAGAGAAGTCAACTATGAACTGAGCTAAGATTTGATGAGATGATATCTTCAGATTCTCTATGGACTTTGCCTGTTGGAGTTGGAGGATTGTTTAAAAGCTGAAAAACTTATTGACTTTCAATTTAATTATACAAAAAGGCACATCATCCACTTTTTTTTTGGCAATATTGCCTTCTTTTAGGGGTAAACCTTATTTCTTTGTTTTGTTTGTTTATATATCACTGCCTGCTACAGGTCTCTTTGATGAGAAAGGGAAGCTTCTAGGATCTGCTAGTAGCCCAATACAAATATGGAAAGAAGGTGACTGTATTGAGGTGAGAAGAACCCGGAAATTTCAAATGACACATGAATGTAACTGACTGATTTATTGGCTGAATTCACTTTCTATGATCCTATTAATTTTTTTATGGATCTTATGCTGCAACTTCTTTGATCAAGAGAAACATTACTGCATTTATTATTATTGTTAGGCTTAATACCTACATATGCCCTCAATTTTTACCATAAAAAGAAATTAAGCCTTTAACATTTAATTGCATGGAAATCAGTCCACTAAGTTTTATTTTAAGCAATTAAAACCCAAACGTTTCAAAATAACAGAATTAAGTATATTTCTGTTAAGTCTTTTAACTACCATTACCCTTGTACAACAATTAAAATTTAACCGCAGTTAAAGGAACTTAACGGAAATGTACTTAATTCTGTTATTTTGAAACGTTTGAGTTTTAATTGCTTAAAATAAAACTTAATGGACTGATTTCCATGCAATTCAACATTGAGGATTTAATTTCATTTTGTGGTAAATGTTGAGGGCATATTTAGATATTAAGCCTGATTGTTATTATTGTTTTTGGGGGTGGGGGTGCAGGAAATTACATTTCAGGCTCATCAAAACCTTTTCCTTTTATATCAGCAATCTTCAACGGACATCTGGCATGCAATCTGTTCAGCTGTGAAATCAGCATGCTCTCTTGCAAACGTTGAAGGGAAAGAGGTTAAGGGCATTGGATTTGCAGCTACTTGTTCTCTTGGTTTGTATCGGGAAACATTTTACTAATATGCTTTTTGAATGAGAACTCCTCTGATTTGTGCTGTGTGTCATATATTTGACTGAAAGGGTAAACATATTCGTAACATTAAGGAAAATATAGCTTCTTCCTGCAGTTGCTGTGGATGCAGATGGCTCTCCAGTTACAGTTTCTTTGAGTGGTGATTCAAGAAGAAATATTATTGTCTGGATGGACCATAGAGCTGTGAAGCAAGCTGAGAAGATTAATTCTCATAACTCACCGGTGTTACAATACTGTGGTGGATCTGTTTCACCAGAGATGCAGCCACCAAAGGTACCTAGTCCACGAGTCTTGTCATCCAGTGGTCTTGCATAGAACCAACTTATTATGAGTGTTTCTGTTGGGAAGATGGAGCATCCCATATTTAGATACCCATAACTAAAAAAATAAAATTTGAAGTTATTTTATCCCATTGCGTATAGGCTTAATCATAGGTATCATAGTGTGACTGTGGACCTAGCATGATGATGCAAGGTTTATTTTCCCTCCACCCAGCAACATAACTTATGTACACTGGTATCTAATTGGATCTTTTTGTTAAATACTTCCTAAACAAGCCCCCTCCATTACTTGTTATTGGTACTTATCTGGAATTTGAGGCTCCAAGCCATGAATCTTGCGGTGCATTTTATGTTGGATATAAGCCTCCTTTCGTTAGTTTTGTAAATAAAAAATAGACTATTGGCAACATGAAGTCAATGAAACAAGTATGATTACTTTGCACATAGATTTCATATTAGTTCAATAAGTGCTTTGTGGATAAAGAGGAAATTATTCTGGGAAAGAGCTGTTGCAAGAATGGGACCTAAAGTGGTGGTTCTTGTTGATGTGCTCATTTTAGTTGCAAAAGTAGTTTAAATATTGAATTATTTCAGTTTGTAGGGTACTTGTGATCATCAAGGTTTAAATGTTCCATTTTATAAAAAATAGGTGGTTTTGTAATAATTGCTTCTAGCTTTAACTTTCTTTTTGCTGTCTTTGTCTAGTGTCTACATTTTTTTCCCAGGGAATTTGTTTGGTTATGACGTTCAAATTGAAAGCAAATTAGAAATTATTATTATTATTGTTGAATGAAACTAATTTAATTATCTTTGCATGCTACAGACAATGATTGATAAAAAATATTTTTGCAGCTTTTGTGGGTAAAAGAAAATTTGCAAGAATCTTGGTCAATGGTATTTAGGTGGATGGACTTGAGCGATTGGTTGTCATACAGGTCCATCAATTCTGCTTCTTTACCATCTCATAAGCTTCTTGATGTCAAGACATCATGCCTTTATCTTACCTTAATGAATTTAACTTTGATTTTGTACTTTTTTTTTTTGTAGAGCAACAGGAGATGATACACGAAGTCTGTGCACAACAGTATGCAAATGGACATATCTTGGTCATGCGCATATGCAGCAGATGAATGAGAAAGATTCTCGAGACATGGAAGCTTGTGGATGGGATGATGATTTTTGGGAGGAAATTGGCTTAGGTGATCTTGTTGAGGGCCATCATGCAAAGATAGGTATGAATTTCATTTCTTGATCTTATTCTTTGGTTGGATTTGGGAGATGAGTTGTTTCCTGTTTACATGGATCATTTTCAGCATATTGATAACAACAAAAATGAATTGAGCTGTTTTCTATTGTGGGCTGGCAATGTTGATCATATTTTACCATTGAACTCTATTTAGAACCATATACAGTAGAACCCCTCTAAATTAATACTTATCATTGAGTATTAATTTATGAGTATTAATTTAGAGAGGCTATTAATTTAAAAAGTTTTACCTTGTAAATTGTTATTGTCTTAAAATGTGTGTCTGTTTAATTTTCACATTCCTTAAACCCCTTTAATAACTCTATAGACTTTAATTTTCATAAAATCTCCTTGCAAATATATTTTTGTAATATGATTTATAGTTTTTTAGTTCTTGAAATAAAAAATCTTAAATATGGTAGTATTTTACAAGTTAATATCTTGAAGTGCTTTCTAGTTCTTGAATATTATGTAATATAATTTGTATTTTTATCGAATTATTAATTTATACGACAGTCAGGACTGAAATTTTATATTAGGTTCTAAAACAAAATCATCAATTATTATGATAGAGGGGTTTATTAATTTTTTAAAATTAGCCCGAGTTGAGACCATGATTTTATTAATTTAGGGGAGATTAATTTAGAGGGGTTCTACTGTAGTTAATAAGTGTGATAGAAATGGTGTCTGTTATAATTTTTTGTCTTCCTCTCCCTCTCTCGACGTGGCTATCCTCTACTAACTTACTTCTTTTCAAATTTTTTTTTTCATAGGTCTTTGTAAGTCTACTTTCTGTATGTCAAAATAACCTTTTTCCCTTATTTTAACCCGAATTTGAGACTTTTTACACCAAAAATAGTCTTTTAACTGCAAGTGTCCGTCT
Organism: Heritiera littoralis; assembly: GCA_031772115.1. NCBI lineage: Eukaryota > Viridiplantae > Streptophyta > Magnoliopsida > Malvales > Malvaceae > Heritiera > Heritiera littoralis. The sequence goes on from JAPDPK010000074.1 coordinate 2,580,944, forward strand.
TCAATGGGTGATATCCCCTACCTTTTCCCTTATGCAATCATTCATAATTTTTATCTTTCCTTGTATGTGTACACATCCATCAATGTATCTTTTTTTTTTTTTTGGGGGGGGGGAGGGGTTGGTGGTTATGGTGACACTTAGTTGCACAGCATTAAAGCATTGCTGGTCCTCATACTATCTTGTAATTTCCTTAAGCTGTATAAACTTTTGCAATCACTCGAGATTCCTGATGTACTTCTCCATTTTATCCTTTATGCTTAGATCTGCGGGTTACATCTCTGTCAGTATTTCCAATCTTTTCTGTAACTGAACCAAGATTCTGAAAATGCTCATTTGGGAGTGCATCAAACTTTGATTCTCTTGCTCCATTCCCATTTTGAATTTGCATTTCAATTATTTGTTTCAGTCTTCTAGATAAACTGAACTGTAAACTCTAAGCCTCCAAAGTATCTTTCCTTAATCAAGTTTGGCAGTAGGCACTCCTTTTTTCTTAACCATAGCCTATCTTTTGGCAAAGATGCATTCAATAGTTAGTATATCCTGAATATTTCCAGGAAGTTCATTCAATGCTAGGGTTAAAAGGTAAAAGACTCAAAGCTGATCGCTGGTGTAGGACTATTGCTACTCAAAAATGCTGTCTTTATGCAAGTAATTGCGCTATTATACATGAATTTCATTGCTTGGATATAAGTAATATGAACTCAGTTCTTCTAACATATTGATTGACAATAAAAGGGGGAAAAGTGTCAGAGAGAAGTTGCTGGCAGAATGGATTTCTTGTTCTTAAGAGCCTATTAATCCAAATATGAACAGTTTATAAATGCATGAGAAGGCTTTTATCTTGCTAATAACTTGGAAAAGTCATTTATTGTGCATGTTTCAATTTCCTAGCTTTTTGCATAATTCAGAATCTTCCATCTAATAGTATAAATCTTTTGTTTTTTTCCCTTTCTTTTCTGCTTTTAAATTTTATTTTTCTTTGTTGATTTTTTTAGATGTCTTGTTTGTTGTATACTTCATGGTTCAATGGTAGCTGTCGTTTGATATTTCTTCAGCCATTATTACATTTTAGTTTTTGGATGTTATATCTGAAATTTATTGCTGTAAAAAGCATCCTCTCGTTTGGTACAGTAGAAATAGGGACAGATGTGTGGAAAGTGATGACTTGCTATGACTTATGTTCTTTTGATTTTGCTTTTCACAATTTTTGCTTTTACTACACATTAGCCAATGCAGAATTTTATCACAAAAGTGTCCACTTAGCATTAAATGGTAGTCAATTGGTGGACTTTTTTTTTCTTGAGCTCGTGTACTTCAGTGAAAAACCAGACTTATGGGCCTGTGATTTTTTTTTCTTCTTTGATACCTTCACAAATAAAACTTAAAGAAGGATGTTATGTTACTTCGTTGTCTATCCCAATTTCTAATTCAGAAGAATATTTGACAGTGGCATCCAATGTAGAACTGCACTGAATTTGTTAGTGCTTTTTAGCAGTTATAGACTCTTCAACTTTGATTATGCAGATACTACGTATGAATGTATCAAAAAACATTGAAATTGATGAGTGAAGGGAACTCTTTGTCCATCTCGTTAATAATTTAGAACTTAACCTTTTAGTTTCATTTTTGACCTGACATTTTTTACAATGACAGGACGAAGTGTAGCTTTTCCTGGCCATGCTTTGGGTTCTGGCCTTACTCCTACTGCTGCCAAGGCAAGAAATCCTGTACTGAAGATTTGAGTTTGATTTCAAGTGGCGCTCCCTTGAGGTCTATTAATAAAGAAAATGTACTTATTTAGATATGTGGGCTTTGAAGGGTGGCTTTGTTCCTTGTTGATCCTTAGCTCTTGGCTAAATTTTTGTTCATTTTAAAGTTGGTGACTTATATTTTCAGGAACTGGGTCTGCTAGCTGGAACACCTGTCGGGTCATCACTGATTGATGCTCATGCTGGTGGTGTGGGGGTAATGGAAAGTCTACCTGAGACAGATTCTGAAGCTAAAGGTTTGTTGATGGAGAACTATTTCACTTTTTCCTTCAATTGCCTTGTTAATGGTAATATTTTAACTTTGTGGAAAATGCTACATGTTCAGAGAATGATAATGAAGCTATATGCCATCGTATGGTGCTGGTCTGTGGCACTTCTACTTGTCATATGGCCGTGTCACGGGACAAGCTGTTTATTCCAGGGGTCTGGGGGCCATTTTGGTCAGGTTACACTCTAAAAACACATAACCCTGGTTATTTAGTGGTCTGTTAGGCTGGCTTTATTAAAAACTTTCAGATAAACTCTTCTCAACTAGGCATCTATATATTTTCTCATTTATAACTAGCACATACGCACATCACAGCCATTCATAATGTTTGATTGGGTTAGAGACTTCTCTTGCTAAGTCAGTCCTTAACCATTCTTCTTTTTCACTTTGGTTAATTCCCAATGGCATGATTTGAAGGACTTTGTGATATATTATGTAAGCTTACGTACTTAGTATCGGCTGATACTCAATATTAATGGCGATTCTATGTTTCCTTTTCCCTTTATTTTTAGCAATGATACCTGAGTACTGGCTCACAGAAGGGGGGCAGAGTGCCACTGGTGCATTATTGGATTACATAATTGAAAACCATGTTGCTTCTTCTCGACTTGCAAATCGTGCTGCCTCTAAAAGTAAGAAATTGGCTGCTTTCCTCCCCTTTCTGCTTCCATACATTGCCTTGACTTCCTATTCTTTGTTCTCTATCCAGATACTTCCCTGTTTATGCTACTGAACAATATTTTAGAATCAATGAGGCAAGAGATGCAGTGTCCATTTATTGCTGCTTTGACTGAAGACGTACATGTCCTTCCTGACTTCCATGGAAATAGGTAAGCATTTAAAGATTTGAGTTATGATTTTTCTAGTTCATAATTGCCTACATATCATTATGAGTTCAATTTTCTACCATTTTGATGGCACAGGTCTCCCATTGCAGATCCAAAAGCAAAAGGAGTAGTGTTTGGATTGACTCTCGACAATAGTGAGAAACAGTTGGCTCGTTTATACCTTGCCACAATGCAGGCTATTGCATATGGTACACGTCACATTGTGGAACATTGCAATGCCAATGGTCATAAGGCAAGAAATGCATCTCTCCATTTTTATAGTAATTTAAGCATATATGATTGTTTCAGCTGTTAAATGGTAATATCTTTAAGTCACATGTCTGTAGAGTAATCTAATCTCCTTTCTGGGTTTCTGAATATTTTTTTTCTGTTGACAAAATGGAGATGGTAACTTCTGCTAATTTTTCCCTGACCTTCTGTCACCAGTCATGTCTTTAAAACAATGGACGGATTACTTTCAGTTTAAAAATTTGTAAATTTGATGTAATTTTGGGGAAAGCTTTTATCATACACTAAGAAAATATATGCTTCTTCACAGCAGACTATTTCTGTGAGAGGAACATGCGTTCTTAGTTTAAAATACACTCCACAAAGGATAATTATCTTATACCAGGAAGGATACTTGAATATTCACATTTGGAAGTGGTTCAAGAATTTTGATTATTATGAACTGAATGCTGCTATTTCTTTGCACATCAAGGTTCTCATTTCATCCTCAACCAAAACACAAGATTTGCATTGCTCATTTTTTTGTAAGAAAATGATAGAATGACTACAGAGGTCTGATCTCTCTCTGTACGTCAGACTCATGTTTCAGTTTTGAAATTTTTGATTTATTTGAGTTTTTTTCCTCTTGCAGGTGATCAATTCCAGATTATGTTCTTATTGGTTGAAACAAGTATGAAATAAACATGGGTTGCTTGTGATAAACAGCTCAAAAGCAATTTCACTTGGAATTAAGTGATTGCATAATGAAGAATTAAGCAAGAATCAATTTGAGCTTAGCACTGAGAGCACCTAATTATATCTTGCAGAGTTCAAAAGATCCAGAATTAATACTTCATCTGCCTTAATGGATAAAAATGGAATTAGCTTCTCGCCTGATCCACTCAGAAGCAATCATTTCATTCCAGCCCATAATGCCTGCTTTGGCCTTGTGATAAAGAGTGTAAAGCTTCCTTCTAGTTGTCAAATGATGATCTAAAACAGCTGCTGGCAAATGGCCTGGCTGGTTGTTAAATTGGTCCCTTTTCACTCCCAGTTCCCTACACAAACCTCTTCAATTCCCCTTTTGTATATACAACAAAGTCAACCTTACTGATAATTAAGGAAAGCATAACGGTTCAATTAGTTTTTTATTTTATTTTTTGATTAAATGTGAATTTACACCATTATTAGGAAACAAATATTTAATATATGTAGGAATTTGTGCCTCATTGAATGGTAAGGTTTGATTGAACCCCATCAATAGGTTTTGGTTCCCAAGTAACACTGTCACTTGACTTTCGTAGATACACGTCGACTCGCAAGGGGCTTAATTTAAAAGCCATCTAACTGTTGCTTGATAATTAAATATGTTTCTGCTGCTGTTAAGACTTGAGAAGAGGATTGCTTGGCTTTGAGGCATTGATTCTTTATAATTCCTTGAGATCCTTTCTTAATATCTCTCCTTGTGTGCAGATTGACACATTGCTTGCGTGTGGTGGCCTCTCAAAAAATGCACTTTTCATTCAAGAACATGCAGATATCACTGGTTTGTACACTTGTTTTCTTTCTTTTTGCATGAAAGTGTTGTCCCATGTGCATGTTCATGCACACACTTTACTAACTAGTAACTTTCATCTCTCTGTTAATCAATAAGATTTAAAATTGTTTATTTGTAGGGTATATGATTTTTTGGACCACTAATTCTTTCTTAATGCACTTGAATGCTGAAACCATTTGCTGGACATATTTGTGAGTGTGTAGGGAAAAGACAATTTTTCTAGGCATAAAATTTTGGATATAAGATCTTCTTAATAAAACAACAAAGTATAAGTTGTAGAGGTTTTTGTGCAGTCAAGTTTTGGATCCAAATTATAAGGAGAAATAGAAGAGGGCAAGTGGACAAGGTTAGTGACAAAAAATTTCTTCAGGAATGGTTCAAGAATCCATCAGGTTTAACTTGGCATTGTTGGCATACATATGTTTTTATACTTCTCCTTGATAAGTTTGACAGCTGTGTAATTTGATCTAGCTTACCCTTGGATTCAATGGCCTTGTGCAGATCATATATTGAATAGCATGTTAAGTATCCCATCTTTTTCTAACAAAAGCAAAATCTGGTTATCAATTTGTAATGTCACATGAATGATGAACATTTGCTAGGTGTGCAATCCAAAATTAGGATGAAGTTGCCTGAAAAAATCCTGAATCTAACAAAACGAAGAATGTTATAATAATCAAGTTCTTACACCTGTAATTTTGTTCCCTCTTAACAAGTAAAGAGGAACCTACAGATGCCCCCTTGAAAGTGTGATTTAGGGGATGAAAATTGACAGGACCTTGCTTAGTTTAGCTTATTGAGGATTTGGTCTTGTTACTGGTGCAATATTTGTAACTGCCATACATAGTAGGAAAAGGCTACTTTGTTGTTGTTGTTGTTGTAGTTATTGTAGTTGTTATAGATACATTGGTTTGTAGTATGCAAGTGTTTTTTTAGGTGTATAATGTGCTGTCTTTCACACTGTCCTCTTAATTAGCTTCTCGGATAAGATGATCAATCTCCCATCAGTAGGCAAGATTAATTTTCTCCATGTCATGGAGACCTTTTAGAATGAAAAGTTTCTACAGTTGCTTTGTTGTCTTTCACGTTACTGTCGAAACTTAAGAACAATGAAGTTTATAGTCAGTCACGGCTGCAGCCTGCTGGTTGATATTTTTATGCGAGTGCTTTATTCCCTTTACTGAAATCTAATTTCACTGAATGTTGAAACTTGAAACCACCTAGCAAGTTCAGTAAGGAAACACATTATTCTGCATCATATTTGTTGTAGAAGACCCTTTGAATTTGGTTTATGTAATTGTCACATAAATCAAGTGAAATGGGTCATATAGAAGGGTGTTGGATTTAGCAATGGCATTTTAGTTACTGCTGGCACATGTTGATTAAAACTTGTGGCTTTCTTGCTTATAATATCATATTCCTTTCTATTTTTATTGGTGGGAGACGATTTGCTCAATTTTTATTTTTCAGGTTGCCCTATAATACTTCCACGCGAAAGTGAGTCAGTGCTCTTAGGGGCTGCTATTCTTGGTGCAGTTGCTGCAAAGAAGTATACTAGTCTCAGTGAGGCCATGAAAGCGCTCAATGCGGCTGGCCAGGTATGCAAAGCAATCCCAGTTTGCCTTTATTGTCAATTACTTTGTGCTTTTGTCATGAAAACTGAAAGGAAGTGTTAAGATGTTGAAGCTCCGGCCAAAAATTGAGCTGATGATCGGGCTGGTACCTAGGTTGTTAATATAATTTTATCTGACTCGCTAAAATTATAAAGTTTGATCTTCAGATATTTATTTCAATATTTATACACAGACCATCTCTTGATTATGTGATTAAAATTGATGTCTCTGATACTGAACTTGAGCAAGTAGGTACTTCTTGTTGCAGCTGCAGATCCCTAGCAAAATCTTCATTGTTTCTAGTGTTACATTCTTATAACTAGGTTGTCCTTGAGTGGCAAGTAGATCTAGCAATTCATGTGTATATTTCGTGTTCGTGTTGATATTGTGTCAAAATGTGTTCGTGTCTTATAAAATGCAAAAATTCTTGTATCAAAATTTATATCGACATGCTAAAACACAACATTTTTTTTTTGTAGTTTTTTTCAAATTCATATACAATTTTTGCTAAATTTTAATCAATGTCACCTTCGTGTTTTTTTTCTTCGTTTTTATATTTTGTCATTCTACGATTATCAAGTCTAATAACAAGTCATCTTAGATACATATATGTTGATCTTAGAACTCATGAAACCATGCAGGTCATTCATCCATCAACGGACCCGCAGGTGAAGAAGTATCATGATGCCAAATACCGTATTTTCCGTGAACTTTACGAGCAGCAGGTGTCGCAGCGTTCCATTATGGCTCAAGCTTTGGCATAGTTTATGAGGTACCTGCTTGTGACTTTGTGAACTTAATTTGGGTTTCCGGTTTACAAAAATGAGCTGAATGTTAAAGAAGCCAAACAGTGTTACTTGATTTTGTCTTTTGTCAAATGTAAAGATCATCTGTAAATCATTGGTTTTGATTTTGCATGTGAAAACTAGTACAGACAACAGGATAAGGCCCGAATAAAGATTAATGGATATAAATTGTCAACCATTTATTTTGATTATAGAAACAGAAAAAAAGAACTGATGAACTAAATAACAGAAAACAGAAAATCAATGAACACAGACAATACCAGTTTCAAGAAAACCTGAAAAGAGAACCATCAGAACAAAAACACAAAAAACAACAATGGTCATGCAGATCATTGCTCAAGTTGGTCACTATTTTAGCCATGTTTGTAAGCCCAAGTTATCAACAGAAGAAATTTAAAGTAATGAACACATCAGGCAAATTAAAGCTGAATTACATATCAGGAAAATCTTATCTTTAAACAAGAATGAAATTTCACTATATATGCTCCTTTCCTTAAAGGAGATCTATCGCTTTATATGAATTCATATGCGAGTTTGAATTACTTCACCGGACTTTTGGACAAATCCCTGAAATATACGAAAATTTGAGTCTTTTAATCTTCCTAAACCATCTCACTCATTCTAGGTCCATTTCAGGCACATCAATTGTCACTTAAATTAATTGGCACGGCTTCACCGACTCAAATTTGTCGGTCTCGTGACTCAGCTTGTCTCAATCTTTCCAAGTAATGAAGCAATAAAGTGTTTGCATATGAATGAACCAAAAAAAAGTGTTGCATATGGATGACTTTCAACTTTAATTTAAATGATCGTGTTTTTATTTTTAAAATGTGAAAATTTTGTAAAATTAAAATTTGAATTTTAACACTTGTATTACCTCTTTAGAAACCGAGAGTCCGCTGAAAAAAGAAAAAGCTGTCTGCATTTGAGTGGTATTCAACCATTTCAAGAAGCATCTCCACTGAATTTAAGACCAAGCAAACTATGAAAGGGATAAGAGGAACATCCAAAGATTGTGGCTCAGTTGGTAACGGAGGCTGAGTTTGTGGAAAGAACTTTCGGATTTGACTCTCACTAAACACATCTTTGGGGAGAAGTGAAAAACCTTAATTATGACTAAACTCCGAACATGATTAGTTTCAGACCGTTAAAACGAATGAGAATACCTGTGATCTACACAAAAAAAAAAGATCAGAGGAACAAAGACAACAAAATTGCTTGTAATCATAAATGGACCACGAACTTTTTATTCTGTATTATATCTTGGCAACTACCTTGTATTTTCAATTGAGAAACGTTGAAAAGTGTCCAGCTCTCTAATTACATAAAAAAAAATCATAAAGTTATTATCTATTATGCTCAAAATTTCTGAATAGTCTTGACCAGTCGAAAATAGGACAAAATAGTTTTATTGTATTGGCTTGTGATCAAGGTTTTGTTCTCTAATGGCAGAAGCGAATGGTGATAGACAGGGTGGGAAAATATCACATTACTTATCTTTGACTGATTCCATGATAGTCATGACATTGAGCTTAATATCATCTTCAATCTTTGACTATCTTTTTGTATCCAGTCTTGTGCTTAATTTTCTTGACTCTTCTTATCTGAAAATGTCAAAGACTGTCAGCGTAGTCTATTCATTTTCAGTGGACTGAGAAATTAATATAACTATTTATTCTAAAACTGTGAATATAAAAAATCTTATATATAATTTTTAAATAATAATAATGTTGTTAAAATTTTAAATAAAAATATAATGTAAAGATGTTGATTTTATAATTGTTTTCGGGTTTACATATTTTGGAAACAGTTGTTTAGTTGCCTTCGTCATCAACACTTTCAAAAACATATTTTTTAATATATGTAATAAAGAAATCATTCATCAAATTATATCTCATTTGATTCTATTTCTATAGCCAATTTTTCTTTTAAAATATGCCTCTCTCTCTCTCTTTAACTAAATAATATTTTTTAAATAAAAGTTAAAGGTAGTATGATGGTAATGAAATGAGGATAATTATTTTATATACTGTGAGTGGAGTTTATAAACTCCACAAGTAGTGTTAAAATGATGACATATATACTTTAAAAAATAAAAAAATAAAAACAAATAAAGCAAGGTATGTGTCATCATGTTAACTCTACTTGTGGAGTTTAAAAATTCTATTGATAGTGTATTGGATAATAATCCATGAAACAAATATGAATCTTGAATAAATAAAATTATCAAAATAAAGAGACTAAAGTTATAAATATTTTCTACTATATAATTTTTTTCAAACAATTAAACTATGATTTTTATTTATTAATAGACTACAATTTAGGTTTTAAAACGCAGTCTTTTGTATCTAATACTTCGTCATTTGAGATTCATGTGCCTACAATATTGGAAAACTCGATTTACAAATGTAGCATTTCAAGCAAGCATGTTGCAATAGTTTAAATTTGAAGAGATTGTTAGAATTTTTCAATTAGTGGACTACTATTAATTGGTAGCTTTGAGTTTTAATAAAATAGGTTGATAATATAGTATTGGTATGAAAACATGCAAATAAGCTTGAATAGTTAATTGTGATCAGCAAGCATGAATTTTTGTGTATCTTACTGGATCAATATTGTGTGGTGGTTGTGTAGACCTGGAATTTAATAATCTTTGATGGGGGGACTATAAGGTTCAACTACAAATATAAGACTAGGTTTTCTCTTCACTTCTCAACGTATTGGTATTTGCCAATTGAGAGTCACCCTAAAGGAGAAGAAGAAGAGAAAAACCTGTTTGTTAGAAACCTAGCTTCAAGTTTTAATGTCTATCAAAAAGATATACCTAATTAATTGTTTAATATATGGTGTTCTAATTATTGCATAAAAAAATCAATTAGTTGATCTTACGTATGGTATCAAGAGTTGGACTTATGTAGAATTCGAAACAAGAGAGAATTCATCACAAAAAAAAAAGTTTGGGCGTTGGTTTTTTGGCAATATAAATTCTAATCTTATAAAAAGATTTTATAAATCAAATCTTAGGGCTTTTGTTACCCATCAACTAAGGTTTAAAAAAATAAAACTAATTTTGGATAATTCGTTTTGTGAAACAAGTAATTGAATAAAAATTGTTTGATCAAATTGATCATGATATATTTGATCAGACAGAGACATCATCACCATTACTTTACCATGCACTTTCTCTTTCTCTCTATCATTTCTTTAACAATTTAAGATTACGCTTCTTTTCATAAACTTAATGCCTGTTTTTCATTTTATTATTTTAATTAACTACATTTTCCACTTAGACTGTAGTCTTTATTTCAGGAAATTTAAATATTTAAACAAATTTTTCTAAATTAAAACTCATTTTGTTTTCGTCTTTCTTGTTTTGCCAATCTGCTTTGAGCTTGCCTCATATGGTATAAAAAACCCGCATTCTTTCTCGACTCGTCTTTTCCATTTGAGCTTGAAGTACATTTTCTTTCTTAAAATTTAAAGAAAATCTGGTTCTTGCTATAGAGGTTTGCTTACTTCGTTTTTTTAATATTCCTTAAAAAGTACGTGTCATTAACTTAACTTGCTTGTGGTATTTAAAAATTTTACCGATAGTGTATTGAACAATAATCTATCTACTTATTGTATCTTTGGTTGTTGATTATTTCTTTACAATTTATAGGTTTATAAAATGTGTCATATCTCGATTGTGATTGAAAATGGTCGAAGTGTACACAATTATATCATATATTAAGATGTCGTTTATATATATGTTTTTGGTTTTTTTTTTTTTTGCAAACCTTTATTATAGTCTTTTGTAAGGATAAAATTTTTAGAAAGTAGCTTGGATTTATAAACCTAAGCTTAACCTTGATTACGTTGGTTGTGCGAGATAACAACAGTTGCTCTTCAATTAAATCAACTACTTTTTATTTATTTTATTTTGAAAGTTGATGTTTATTTTTATTGCAAATAAAAAAATTATAAATTCATTTTTATGTAATAAAAGATTAAAAGCTTAACTCTATTTCATACTGAAAGATTGAAGCATATTAAATGCTAAATCTTATGAAATGATGAGGTGGAGTATAAATATTGATTTATTTTGTGACAAAAATAAAAATTTTGTCAACAAAGCTATCTTACGATGTTTTACAAAATCTCGTTTTAGATATCATAAAATTTAATAAAAAAAATTATAATATAGACATGAATATAAAAAAAATTATTAGATATATAAGTACAATAATATAATATCTCAATATCTCTAATAATATGAGTGGTTTTAAATCAAACATGAAAATAACAAAAAAAAAAGTATTGGCCTTCAAGTTTCTAACTATTCATAATGAAAACACTAAACATAAGAGAAAATCTAAAAATTGTTGTTTTATAGCTCAAGCTTTACTTTGTAAGAAAAATGAAAAATAATGATGATGAAAAATTTGTTAATTTAATGATTATATTTAATAACAACATTCCTACTCTGCAGCTTAATTATTTGAATACAAAAGTTTCATCATCACATATTTCTTTCTTTCCTACTAAGTAAAGTATGAAGTTTTGGTAAGAATGATAGAAATAGGTGGGGATGAAAAATTTGTTAATCTAACGATTAAGTTCTTAATCATTATCTTATTTTATAGCTTAATCATTGGATTAAGAAAATTTTAATTTCAATCAATAACTTCTTGACTGAATAGTTAAGGAAGCATTATGACATGGTGTAAGGATTGGATTCGAGATCAAGTAACTTCAACCTCTATCCCAATTCTTCGCCGTCATCATCTTTAGAGCTTTTATCCTAATAGATTGAGATAAGCTATATGAACCAATATATAAACTCACATTAAGTTGTCGATATGAGTTTTCATTCTCCACTCATTTCTATCCAAGACAATGTGTTGTTCTAACTTTAGGGTCATCATATCTTTTTGAATGACTTCCTTCCAAGTCTTTTTTAGTCTTCCTTTAGTTTTGACCCTTTTTTCGTCATTTATAATCTCCGACTATCCTAACTATGGCATCCACATGTTTATGTCGTATGTGTCCAAACTAACCTAAATGACTTTCACTCATCTTATCTTGGACAGTTACTACTTCAACCTTTTTATGGATGTTTTCATTTCTCATTCTATCTTTTCTCATATACCCGTACATCCACCGCAACATTCGCATTTTTGTTATACTTATCTTTTGCCTATGTAATCTCTTAATTGTTCAACATTCACTACTATATAGCAATACTGATTTAACAATTGTCTTGTAAAACTTTAATTTCAACCATATTAGAATTCTTTTATTGCATAATACACCTGTAACGCTTTTTCACTTACTCTAGCCAGCCAGATACTATGGGTCACATTGCTATCAGTCTCTCCATCCATTTGTATTATTGACCCCAGAAATCAAAAATGGTTTAGCTTATGTATTCCACCCTATCTAGTGTTACCACTGTCATAACAATTTTGTCTGAGGACCTAATCGCTAGATATTAAAAATTATGGAATCGCCACCAATCTTTTTTACTTAGGTGTGATTGGCCACCTATTTGACTTTAAGGATAAAAGCTTAGTTTACATATCTAAAATTAGGTTCGGGAGTACAGTTACGTGTGGGGAAGGGATTAGTACTCCCACAACGTCCGTTCGATGGATGATATCAATTAATCACATGTTATTCTAAAAGGTCTTAACCAAAGTGGTCTTTTAATATTTATTATTTTATTATTTTATTTATTATTAAAGTATTGAGAATTTTCTTAAACATTTCCCGACACTTTCGGTATAATTTAAGAAATTCTCTTACCTTAAGAGTATTCAAGAAAATCACTTATTCTCTTGAAGAGGCTTTGTAGTTGGTTTTAATTTTAATATTTTTAGGTAGAAGACTTTTCCTTCATCTTAAACCTTAATTTTAAATATTTTATCCCTTTTTCTTAATATTCTATTTTTTTATTTTATTTTAATATTTTTAAATCTTTCCAACACTTTTGATGAGATGAAAGTTCCTCACTTAGGAACCCTTTTTAGAAAATCATTATATGAAAATTCTTTTCAAGTTAACTACTAAAAATAAGATTTTATAGTTAATTTTATTACTTAAGATTTTATAGTTAATTTTATTTTCATATTTTATTTTAGTATTTTAAAAATCTCTCCAACACTTTTGGTGAGATAAAAGTTCCTCACTTAGGAACCTTTTTTTAGAAAATCATTATATGAAAATTCTTTTCAAGTTTATTATTAAAAATAAGATTTTATAGTTAATTTTATTACTTAAGGAAAATTCTATATTTATCATCTTCTAAATTTTTATTTGCATTTCTCAATGCCTTTGGGAAAGTTATAGAAACAATCCCTCACTTAGGGACTTTTAGGAAAATCAATATTTATGTTTTTATTCATTTATTTATTAATTTTTTTATTAAAGTATTTTAAAATTTTTCCACTTTGGAAAGATTTAATCATGACTCCTCACTTAGGAAATTTGTTTTTGAAAATTATTATATTTCTCTTAATTTAATTTTAATAAATTTTAGTAAAAGTCCATAGAAATTATTTTATTTCATTATTTCTCATTTGCAAGTTTTATTTTTAGCTACCTTCTCATAAATCTTATTTTGAAACAACCATCCAACACTTTTGGAAAACTTTAAATTAACAATTCCTCACTTAATAACTCTTTAAAATTTATTACTTATACTTATTGAACATTTTATTATAACCCAACATATTTTCCGATCTCGTATAATTATTTACCTCTGTTATATGTTTTTAAATATTTTAACATCCTACCACACTTTAGTAAGATTTGAAAAAAAAAAACCCCACTTAGGAGCTTTATGAAAAATTCATTTTTAGAATTTATTTTTTTTAAAGTTTTTTTTTTGTATTTATCATTTTCAATTATTATTATTATTATTATTAGAACTTAAGTTCACTTTATTTATTCAAAATTGATATTCAACAAACTATAAACCCAAACAAATATACAAAAGTACATAATAACAAGAGATTTAAAACGTGATACAAATAAAATCCAAACCTAAATCCTTACCCAAGTAGATGCACATGCAAACAACCCAAGTAAATTTTCTGCATCAAGCACAAACACATATCCATCATGTTTTGTTTTATTTTTATTTCAAGTCAAAAAACCCAATGTATCTAGCCCAAACACATACCCATTATGTTTACTTTTCATTTTACATGACTTAGTTAAGGCCAAGGAACTACAACCAATGACGGGCTGCAAGTGAAAAACAAATTAAAGAAACAATAATAATGATAGCATTAAATAAACAAGGAACCTCAGGTATCGGGCTGTATCTTCTCCTTCCGCTGTTTCGTGTCTCTTCCAACGATTTCCTTCTTCCTTTCACAGATCTGCCACAGGTCGATTACCAGCGGCGTCGTCACCCGCTCCTCTCCTGGTCGTGGCCACCGCGTATCTTCCTCTGAGCGCAGTTGCGTTGCTAGTTCTGTCTATTTAGATTGAATCTGAGTTCTTGTGTCTTGGGTTGTTGATTCTCATATTTTTGGATCCATGTGGTTGTGCAAATGCTGATATGTTTGGGGTGTTGAAAATACTGTCCCTCTCTCTGTGTTCTCGGGTGTGAGTTTTGGTTGCAAGCAGAGAAGATTTTTTCTCAAGCTCCTTTTTTTTTCTATGTTTTCGTTGTTGGGTTTTCTGATAGCAAAAGGGATTATGATTTTTCTTTTGAACCGATCTGCCCTCCCTGTCTTCTCTTCCAAGCCATTTAATAGGCATTTTTAGTTAAGCAAAACGGATCAAATCCCTCAAATCCAGGGATCATAATCGATTTTGCAGATGACTTTCAGGCTCAAATGGTGTTTGTCAATGGAGTCAGCTTGATTTGGCTGACTGTCGGCACCGGCAACACTTTTTTTTAAAAATTTTTCTTTTAGAAAACAAAATAATTAAAAATTAGGTATATATTTTCTTGGCTTTTTTTATAATTTCTAAAAATAAAATAAAATAAAAAACAGATAACTTAATTTAAATATCAAAATTAGAAGATAGGCTTTAAATGGGCTTAAATCTTTAGCTTCATCAACCCCAATTCAATTAATTTGAGCTCATTGGCCTTTAATCCAAATGACATTAATTTTAATAAATCAAAAAAAAGATCGAGTTATTTAAGACAAATTTGGAATCGATTTTGAAAGAAAGATTCAATTTTCACGATACTTGAATTAATTTGAATTTTAAATTAATTTCAAATACAAGTTTACTCAAAGTCTGTTTTTGACAAATTAATTCAAGCGCACGATTAAGCAAATTTTAATCTCAAATCACTAAGACTGAAACAAGATCCAATTCAGATATTTAATTTCGGACAAAATTAGGTGTCTACAGCTTTCCTTCTTTGTGCATTGTTGAAAATCAGGAATTGGACAAAGACAATAAATAACAATTTTGTTCGGCTCATGACGTACTTCTTTTTTTATTTTTTCTTCTTTTTAATGAAAAGATTTAAATTTAACAGTATTCTTTTTACTAAAAGCTCTTCACTTTAATTGGGCTCCTTTCTCAAGAGGCATGTGACTTTGAAAACTAAATTGGGCTCCTCTTTTTAAGAGGCACACAACTTTGAAAAAATAAACTGGGCTCCTCTTTTTAAGAGGCACACGACTTTGAAAAATAAATTGAGCTCCTCCTTTGAAGAAGCACACGACTTTGAAAAATAAACTGGGCTCAACTTTTAAGAGGCACACGACTTTGAAAAAATAACTGAGCTCTTCCTTTGAAGAGGCACACGATTTTGAAAAATAAACTGGGCTCAACTTTTTAAGAGGCACACGACTTTGAAAAAATAACTGAGCTCTTCCTTTGAAGAGGCACACGACTTTGAAAAATAAACTTGGCTCCTCTTTTTAAGAGGCACACGACTTTGAAAAATAAACTGAGCTTCTCTTTTTAAGAAACACACGACTTTGAAAAATAAAAATTTCTTGAAATTGAGATTTGAAGTTGACATGTGAAAACTCAAAGATTCACATTTGAAAGTTTGATTTTCGGATTCACGGTCAAAAATTCACAATTGAAGATTCTTTTTTATTTTTAATAAAAAAATTCACTTTTAAAATTGTAGAGATTTCCGTTTAAATTGGAGATTCACACTCAACTTTTAGATGTTCACATCTGATTTGGAGGTTCTCATCCAAGAATTTAAAATTCTATTGACTCTAATTGGAGTCTCACCTTTAAATTTCATCTTAACAATCACATTTCTCATCTCATCTTTAACATCATCTATTAATATAATCTTTTAAAAGTTCATTCTAAATCTGTATATTTATCCTCAACCTTACAAACTATTATTCAAATTTCACATTTTTTGTTGGTTTTTTTTTATTTTCTTGACAAAGTTTATTTTTGAAAGTTTGATTTGTAATTCTCATTCGACAAATTCAAAAATTCTCACCTAAGTTGGAGGTTTGCATCCAAAATTTTAGAGATTCATATTTGAAAATTCAATTTGAGTTAGAGATTCTCATCCAAAAATCTCTGTTGGAGATTCACACTCGAAGTTCAATTTAGAGGTTTTCATCCATAGATTTGATTAAAAGATTCGCATATGAAAATTCAGAGATTCGCATCTGAAAATTTAATGAGAGGATTCTCATCCTAAAATTTGATTTGGAGATTCACATCTGCAAATTGATTCGAAGATTCACATCCAAAATTTTAACTTAGAGATTCATATCCAAAAATTTCAGAAATTGACATATGAAATTTTGATTTGGAAATTCACATCCAAAGATATAGCTTAGAGATTCGCATCTGAAAATTAAGAGATTCACACCTGAAAATTTAATGAGAAGATTCTCATCCTAAAATTTGATTCAGAGATTCACATCCGCGATTTGATTCGGAGATTCAGATCCAAAATCTCAAATCACTAAGACTGAAACAAGATCCAATCCAAATATTTTATTCCGGACAAAATTAGGTGTCTACAACCACGTTATGATTTTCCTCTTTGTTTGAACTGAATTTACATTCTATATATTTAGTTTTCAATCTATTTAGTTTGAACCCTTTTGATTCTAGTGTCTGTCTCCACAGTTCTTATTTTGCGTTGACTTCTGCCTAGTCTTAGTACATAGGACAATATCATCTACAAACATCATACACAAATGCACTTTATCCTAGATAGATTTCGTTAATTTGTCCATTATTACAGTGAACAGGAATGGACTTAGCGTCAACCCTTGATTTAGTCCACTATGATAAGAAATTTACTTGTTTACTCTTCACATGTGTCTTTGCATCTTCATGCATGTTCTTAATTTGTTCCATATATTTCACAAAATTTTTTTTCTTCTTTGAGGATTATCATAACAACTCCCTAAGCACTTTATCATATACTTTTTCTAGGTCTATAAATATCATATGAAAATCTTTACTCAGTACTCGAGAATACTCCACAAATTATCTAAGCAAATATATTACTTCCATAATTGATCGACCATGCTTAAAACCAATTATAAAAAAAATAATTTTTTTATTTTTACCCCTTTCCTTCATAATTACCACGCAAAGCCTAATCTCTACCTTAATTATATATTAAAAACAAAATTTTCATCTTCATCTCTTTCCTCTCTTCTTATCAGGTAAAGCTATATTAGACAATGACTGTAAAAAAATAGTGCGTATAAAGTTCATAAAGAGGTACAAGACCTAAGGAGGGTAAAAACTAACAGGTGGATTGATGTAAATGGGTATATTATAAATGAGTATATTATAAATGAGTACTTTGTACTACCCGACTCGATTAAGTATGGTTAAGGTATTTAATGATCGGGTTTGGGTAGTTATTTTACTACCCGTCACGGGTTCAAGTGATGACTTTAGAGTACCTTACAACTTGAACTTGATTATAAATAATATTTTAAAAATATTATTGTATATTTTTATTTATAAATTATTTATTTTTAATATAATAGTTAATTAAATTAATTCATTAAATATTTTACTTATGATTTTTAACATTAATTTATTTTTATAAGTTAATTTAAATATATTAATTTAATTTTTTCAAATAATATGCATTAAAATTGACTTTAAACTTAAATTTGAAAGTCAAACTTTGACTTAATAAACGAGTATTTAATCGGGTTGGATAGTTAATGGGTATTTCATATATTAAATGGGTAGAATTCGGGTAGTGAAAATCAAAACATTCGGGTAGTTAATCGGATTTAGGTAATCTTAAATATAATCGAATTTGGGTATTTAAAAATTAGAAGGGTATTCGCCCCGTTGACATCCCTAGGTGAATTAGCGTTTGTGTAAATAATTTTTGTTTGTGTTGTCTAAAATCTTGTTCATCTCATATAAAATACAAAAAATTCATTTCAAAATTTGTGTAAATATGTCAAAAATAAAAATATTTTTTAAATTTTTTCTTATTCATATATAATTTTTATTAAATTTTAATATATAATATTTTTCATTCGTATTATTTTTATATATATATTACTATATTATATTATCTAATGCTAGGTCAAGCTTTGATAGTTAGTACGAAAAATATATTTTTTCTTATGCTTTTTTTTAGTAGTATTTTTTCTTATGCATTATATTGTCTTGTACGACATTTTTTTTATTGTAATGGAGAAAAATATACAATAAGAAAGAAAAAAATGGGTGGCAAGAGAAGAAGAGAGCTCAGGTGTAGACCTGCTCAAGGGCCGGGCTATCCGCCCAAGCCCGAGAGCCTATTTTAAATTTGGTCGGGTTTGGACAAAAATATTTGATAAAAAAACGGGCTTGGGCAAAATTTTTAGACCAGTTTTAAATACGGGCCGGGCCTCGGGCTTGCCTTTCAAAGCCCGGGCCCGGCCCGAATTATGAATTTTTTTTATTTTTTATATATCTTTTCTAAATATAATATAATTATATGTATATAAAATACTATTGAATAATAAATATGATTATAAATATTTAATATGAAAATTGATATATAAATTTGATAAATTATATTAAATTTTAAAGGGTATAAAATAATAAAAAACAAATAAATATAAAATTAAAATATAAAAAAATTATTTTTTGATCGGGTTCAGACTTGTAGTATAAAAATGAAAACGGACTTAGACAGAAAAATCAAGCCCGAATATCAGACCGGACCGGACTTGAACGTGTAAAAATTTCATTAATACCCGAGTCCGACCCGGCCGAACCCGACTCGACCCATTAGCAGATTTACTCAGGCGCAAGGTTCGAGGGAGGAGATAACAGGGAAAAGAAAGGAGGGAGAAAGAAAGGGTGAGTGAGAGATGGATGTGCCACGTGGGACACTTGCTGGCGTACAGCCTTGGTATTATTCCCAAAAAATTCCCCAAATTCTTCCACCTTTGCCTATGGCATTGGCGCTCTCTTCTTCTTCCCCTTCGTCCTCCTTCAAGTTCACCGATTCTTTTTCCCCTAATTCTTTTCTTTCTCTTTAGATCAATCCCATATTATCGTTATTGTTCCTTTTTATCGAAAAGTAGCCTTACCCAATCAAACAGAGAGAGAAAACGGAAAAAATTTCAATCCTTTTTTTTTCGCAAGCCCCATTTTCCAGGTACTTTTTTTTACCTTTTGATTTAATTCATTTCTGACTAAAACTGATTTGGGTTTCTTTTATTGAATCTGGAAACTGCTAAATTTGGAAGCTTTGCTTTCAGCTGTTGATCAAGTTAGTGGAGTGGTAGCCTTTTTGTTTGCTAAGGTGATTGAATTTAGGTTTTTTTTTTTTTGGCTTTCTGGGTGTTTGAGAATTTAAGAGATTTGATGATTTCTGGTACTCTTTTTGAGTTACCAGATGGACAATCAATCTGTTCTTGGTGTTAAAAGTGGTGAGCTAGCATATCGGTTTCCATTTTGGGTAGAAATTTCCGCACTGTGCAATTACATGGTGTGAGCTGGAAACCTTCCCATGTGTAATAAAGGAATAGTTGATCATCAACGGCAGCATAATAATCAAGCTGTGTATTTGATGGAATCACCTTCGTCTGCCCCGCCTTCCTCCGCCCCTAGTTCCAATGATGAAAACCCTCGTTTAAAATTCTTGTGCAGCTTCTTGGGTAGCATTTTGCCTCGACCCCAGGATGGGAAATTGAGGTATGTTGGTGGAGAAACGCGGATTGTGAGCGTGCCGAGAGATATTAGTTATGCCGATTTAATGAGTAAGATGAGGGAGCTTTATGATGGAGCCGCGATTTTAAAATATCAGCAGCCAGATGAGGATCTTGATGCTCTAGTGTCAGTTGTGAATGATGATGACGTGATCAACATGATGGAAGAGTATGAGAAGTTGGGTTCAGGCGATGGGTTCACTAGGCTTAGGATTTTTTTGTTTTCGCATCCTGACCACGATGGTTCATCACACTACCTTGATGGGGATGAGAGGGAGACTGAGAGGAGGTATGTGGATGCTCTGAACAGTTTAAATGAGGGTTCTGATTTTAGGACTTGTGACTCTCCTGTGATGGCTCCAGTTTCTGATGATATTCATTTAGCGGAACAATTCTTTAACAGTATGAGTATTGATGGTGGCCCTCATAGCCAGAGGAGTGGTGAGATTTCTATGCTGCCATATAACTTGCATCATCTTACTATTCCTCGTATGGGGTCTGGGCAACTCCAGCAACCAGTTCCTCAGAGGTACAATGAAATGGAAGGTCCATGGAGTCCTGCTTACTATTCTCCTAGGCACCATGGACACCATGATCCCAGAACACTATCAGAGTTTCCACCTTCACCATCTTCTGCCTGTTACCGTGTACCATTTGCAGAATTACCTGACAAATGCTTGGATAGAATGCCTGAAGAATATGTGCGGCAGCAAGTAAATCATCATCAATATGAGCCCCAGCCACAATTTTCAGATAATGTAGGATGGATGCCAACTGGAGCTATTTCTGGTGATAAGGCTGGTGGTTTTCCTGGTAACATACTTCATGGTCATTGTGTTTATGAAGGGAACCACATCTGCGAGCACTGCAGGGCCACTTTCAGCAGAAATCAACCACCACAATTGGAGCATCCTAACATGGGAAATGGAGTTCCTCAGGTTAAGAATCCATGTGCCGAATGCCCCCCAAACCGAGAAGCATTCATGCTGAATGCAGACGGAAAATTTCATCACGGGTTTTATTCCAAAGATCAAACTGATCCCCGTTCTGTTTATGGTGAAACACACAGTCATGAAAGAGGATGGGTTTTGCAGCACCAATTGAATCCTCGTGTTGATGAAGCGAGAAATCATACATCTGCTGCTGGTAGATTGAATGGTCACTATGTTGTAGATGGTGCTGGCATGAACTTACCTAGTTTAGCTGATGGCCATCATCTGCCCGCAAATCATGTTCATCACCGAGCTGGATCTGAAATGGGGAATGAAGTGTTTCACGATCAAGCTGTGTTTGTTTCAACCCACATGCACATTCCTCCTGAAGAACTTGGACTCCGGTATGGGAATTATCCTTACCCATATGGTGGAGATAATGTTTACCAAGCATCACATGGACATGGACATGTACATGTGCAGTCCTTACGGAGAAATGTTCAGAACCCAATTCATGGTGTTCCTGCTTATGAAGCATCTGGCTTACCCCAGCAAGTAAATGGTGCAGTCTCAGCATTTTTGCATGGTCCGGCAGAAGGTAGTGCAAGACTTCGTGTTGCAACAGATGATCAAAATCCTTGGGTTGAATCCTCACAAAAGATGCCGGCTTTTGATGGGACTGCTGTTCCAGACACTGCTTATGCCCATCCTCTCAAGGTGAATGTTGGTCCTCAAGGTCAGGAAACTCAACACTCTGTCACAATTGAACCAGTTCGATCTCCACAAGACATGCTAAATTTTCCCACTTCCACAGAGCCTATGCAATCGCCAGATCAGCCTTCAACATTAATTCATGATAAATCTGTTTCTGGTAACAATTCAATATCTCAAGATGATGCTATTTCCCCTGGAGCACTGAGGGTTGAGGAGAAAATTGTTCCCATGGAAGATAAGGAAGCAAATCATGTGGTGAAGATGGAAAAATCTGATGTTCCAAGTATGAGCAGCCCAGAGCAAAACAAAATTACTGAAAATGAATCTAAACTAGCTTCACTTGAGTATAGCCTTTCAAATTGCATAAAACTTTCTGAAAAGGGTGGCGAGCAGGCAAAACCTGGTGAAAAAGATCCTAGTGCTGCTGAAAATTCAAAGTTATCTGTAAACTGTTTGAGTTTTGTACCAGAGTTTGTTGCTTCAGTTAAAAAGGCAGCTTTGGAAGAGGTTGAAGAAGTGAAAGCCAAAGTTGAAGATGGTGCTTTTGTGAAGCATGATGCAGTTGAAAAAGAAGTGGCTGCAAATGAATCTGAATCAGTGGTGAGATTGAAGAAAATTTTCTATATTGAAGAACATCTAGCAATGTTATATTTTTCACTTTCTAATATCTGTTTGCACTCTAGAATACCCATGGCGAGTCGGAATTGGATTTTGATAATGACAATATAACCCCTTCCAAAATTGAGCCAACAAAGGCTGAGGCAGAAGCTATTGCAAGAGGCTTACAGGTCATTGTTTGCTTTTCTCATAATTAACTCTAATTTTTCTCACTATTATTTCTTAAGATCATTGATTTTTTTGTACTTTGTTTACACATGTTCTATTACCATTTGGTTTCTGATGGTATTTGCATTTTAACTTCAGACAATAAAAAATGATGATTTAGAGGAGATCCGAGAATTAGGCTCTGGAACATATGGGGCAGTTTATCATGGCAAATGGAAAGGTTCTGATGTGGCAATCAAGAGAATTAAAGCCAGCTGCTTTGCAGGGAGGCCTTCTGAAAGAGAACGTTTGGTAATAACTATTAGCACTTTTCCTTTTTCGTACAGCTTTGGTTGCATATCCTTGTAATACAAGGCTGGTTGATGGTCAAAAGGGTGAGCAAATGCTTCACCTGCTATGCTTTATGTGTGTTATAGATGCTATTGTATCGGTTCTGATGGTATTTTTTTAGCTGTGTGTCAAGGTTTTAAAGGGATATTCCACAGTAGAAAAGGAGTGTAAGTTTGTTAGAAGTTAAAATGGGCGAAGAAGCAAAGAAATGTAATCTGCTTCTTGTTCATGTTTTTTTACAG
Organism: Heritiera littoralis; assembly: GCA_031772115.1. Classification (NCBI taxonomy): domain Eukaryota; kingdom Viridiplantae; phylum Streptophyta; class Magnoliopsida; order Malvales; family Malvaceae; genus Heritiera; species Heritiera littoralis. The sequence goes on from JAPDPK010000074.1 coordinate 2,604,150, forward strand.
CTGTTTTTTTCTCTAGTTTTAGACAATGACTAAAAGATAAGTGCTTACATAACTTGAAGAATGAATCACTTTGTTGTGTCACATAGAACGAAACCAGGAAGTGCTTCATAACATTAAAAAATAATAAAAAGTTATGTAGCTTATGATTGCTTTGTGCCAGCATTCAAGGCATGTAAAGGGAAAAGGTGAAGGAAGATTCTTATAAATATTGTTATTAAATAGAAGCAATTCAGCTAGTAAATTGAATGTTAGAAATTTCTGTTTTTACTTTGACATCAGGCAAAGGTGTCAACTGATAACTTCTCTGTTGTGAACTCTATAGATCACATCCTGCCAATTAGCTCCTCTTCTTTCGTTCCTCTTTTGCTAGATCCTTCTTGAGAGATCTTGTTATCACTACAAAAATGGTCCAATTGTTCATTTTTATCGAGTCCCTCTTTAGGATTCTATTTTCAAGAGCTCTAATGATGAATTCTTTTTACCATTTGCTGAATTAATCTCACTTTTATGATGTTTTTATGCTTCTGATAAATTGATTGATAGCAATCTTTATTTTTATGTTGCCATAGATTGCAGATTTCTGGAAAGAAGCTTTGATATTGAGTTCATTACATCATCCGAATGTTGTTTCTTTCTATGGTATAGTTCGTGATGGTCCTGATGGATCCTTAGCCACTGTTACCGAATTCATGGTTAATGGATCCTTGAAGCAGTTTTTACGGAAGAAGGACAGGTAACCATGTTAATAGCTATGTGTTTAAGTTTCCTTTTGAGCATCTTCACTGTAATTTGCCCTAGAATTATTTTTGTTTGCCTTAGCAAGTATCTTTTCTGTTTCATAGTAGACTAAACAAGCCAGAATGTAATATTTTTGTAAGTAATATCTGTGACACAATGATACTTTGAGCAGGACTATTGATCGTCGTAAGAGACTCATCATAGCCATGGATACTGCATTTGGAATGGAGTATTTACATGGAAAGAACATTGTACATTTTGATTTGAAATGTGAAAATCTGTTGGTGAATATGAGAGATCCACAGCGTCCAGTGTGCAAGGTATGCTGTCTTATAAATTGTTTGGTACTTGAACTTTAAATTGGTTGGTGCCAGAAGAGGAGGGGGGTGGGGGGAGGGGGCGATCTGCAAAACCTTTTTGTGTTCTTCCAAAAGTTTATTGAAAATTTTGGATGCTATTGTCAACTTTCTGTGATTTCTTTAATACTAGAAGCATGGTAAGGGTTTCAGCTTGAGATCATTTCTTCAGCATATGCTGTTCTTACCTTGGTCTTCAATTGATTTGTTTTATAAAATTTCAAGCACGTTGGTATTAGTTTTCTTCTGATGGTCATGGAGTTGGAACTCATGCAATGCATGCACACCATTTTAGATTGGCGATTTGGGCTTGTCAAAGGTCAGACAACATACATTAGTTTCGGGAGGTGTTCGTGGAACTCTACCCTGGATGGCACCTGAGCTTTTGAGCGGTAAAAGTAACATGGTATCTGAAAAGGTATTATTATATACAGATTATAGAAAACCTGGGAACGGATACAGCTGTTTTCAACATGAGTTCTTTCCTTTGCTTCTGAAGGCACTTTTTCTTTTTACTAATTTTATTTGTGTTTCTTCAATTTCTGTGCTTCAGATTGATGTCTACTCTTTTGGGATTGTTATGTGGGAGTTACTCACTGGCGAAGAACCTTATACAGATATGCATTGTGCTTCTATAATTGGTCAGTGTCATAAATCACAGCATCTTGTATGTTGTGAGTAATTTACTACACGCCTTTCATGCATTCGGCTCAGAACCCATGTTACTTAAATTCTTCAATTTACCCTGACAAAAAGTCTAGTACACATATTGAACACGTCTATGGCTATGTGGATAAACCTGCGGGAAATCAAACGTTCCTTTATTGGATGTGGGTCTATGCCTGACACCCGTAACTCAGCCAAGACTGTAGCAAACGGTTATTTCTCATAGAAATGTTAACTAGGTTTTCTTTGGATTTCTCTTTTTTTATTACAGTTTAATTTTGTTTATCAATCTTCATCAGATAGCCGGAAAAAATGGAGGAAAAATAAAGAAAAAAATTTGGGAGAAATTTTTTATCATAGTGTATCTGAAAACTATAACAGACATATTAGTGATATATACGTGTCATATTTGTCCCATATCAGAGATAACAATTATTCTTCTTTACATTTTGCCATAACTGGACTTGATTGTATAGATATTCTGCCGTGTTGGAGGTGTATCAGTATTGAACGGACATTAATATGGGTTAAATTCCTATTATGCAATGTAGGCATCATTTAGTTTATGTTTGAGGGAAAGGGCATTTTTGCAATTCTTTTTAACACATTTGAAAGTTGATCTCTTGCTAAAACATCAGCTGCTGCGAGGATAGGCCAATGGTAACATGTGTGCTTTGGGTTAAAGTTGTCATTTCTGGGACAATTGAATGTTTTAATTGTCTCTTGACTTGCTACAGAGTCATGATGAAGTGCATGTATTGTAGAAATGGACCTTCAAGAGGTAGAAATGACCTGAACTATTTTTTACTGAAGAGTTGTTTTGTTCTTTCAGATTATCTGAATTTTTGGTACTTGATGTTATACATGAGGTTTGTTTCTTGAGTTCTATGCTTATTTACTTTAGTTGCTGTTTCGCAATACCCTATTGATGCAATAAGGTGGAGAAACAGTGTAGGGAGAGAAAAGAGAGGAAAAAGGGGAAGAAATCTCCTGAATAGCTCTAAACAATAATAAAACCCTAACGATCTGCCATCATTGATTAGTAAAGCAGTGACCTTATCAAAATTGTCATGTCTTTGCCTGGGACAGTTTTTAAATTTTAACAATTCTAGCATTATTGAAGCATGGTTCACTTGCTAACGATTTTAGCATAGTTATTTACTGTTAGTTTGAGGAACTATCCTACTGATTAATAAGCAATTACGCTCTAAAAGAGAAAAAAGTGACTTCTGTTGTGATGCTTTTTCTTTTGTTTATAGGTCTAAGTTTGATGCAGTTTCTTTATAAAAGAAATTAATATTGACCTATAATTATGAACGGGTCTGATTATGTGATTATTTCTGAAACAAAGTTATTAAGGTGTTAGTCATTTGAAATGAAAGGAAATCAATACTCGGATGACTATGTACTTCTCACTCTCTTCAATATAGTTTGAAGGATCTTTTCTGATTTAAGCATTGCTATTGTACTAGTATACATGTTTTTAACTTCACATTCAGATTTTGATGTGGACTTGGCCTGTTAATGGATTTAATATTTACTGCAACCCTTTCAAAATTCTATTCTTTTAATATGCAGGGGGGATTGTAAGCAACACATTACGTCCAAAAATACCATCATGGTGTGATCCTGAATGGAAGGCTTTGATGGAAAAGTGTTGGGCCTCTGATCCTGCAGAGAGACCTTCATTTTCAGAAATATCTCATAAGCTTAGGAACATGGCTGCTGCCATAAATGTAAAATAAAGCCAATCCCGAAGCAAGTATATCACTTTCTCACCATCATAGTGGGGATAAGAGACCCAGTTATTGCAGTCTAAGATCATCTACCGGTTAGGCTAAATAATACACTATTATGCCTCGGTTCTTCTGTAATGGATCTCTTGTAGTACTGCCATGGCTTCTCTTGAGAGTGAAAATATATACACTCCGGGCTGAATTATACTCAGAGATACTACGTAATGCACACAGGAGAGCCATGAAAGTGCAATTGGGATGTGAGTTTTGCCTATCACAATTTAATCTTCATCTTGCACAAAATGGTTTATCATGATCATTAACAGGTTTCTACTTCCCCACGCAGGGCTGTTGCTATTTTGAACGTGATCAAGATGGTGGTACTATGGGTGAATGCATCTATCATTTGAGGTGGAACTTTGTTTCTTTTAAGATCTGTATATAAGTTTATGGCAATTAAGAATGCATAACACTTAAGAGCTGCAGATAAACTAGGAGTCAAATTTGTTTTTAATCATTTTGCCCCTATTATTATTTTGATTTTAAACCGAGAGTTGATATCTATATGGTGTAAATTGGGTTTTCAGATGTATATGATTATTTTAAAAGGATCGTCTGATTCAATACTGATTGTTGCTGTGTGAAGCTCCAATGCTTCAGTGCAGCCCCTGCACAGATACTAGGAGTTTTAAAACTGTCTCCACTAGTATTCAACTTATTTGAGAACTTAAAGCACTATTCCATATGAAGCATCAAAATGTTTTCAATGTAAAAACAAATGTAACATTGAAGTATTATTCGCAGTTCTATGGAAATCGTTATAAAAATAGCTGAGATTCACTATACATTGTATGGTTGTGAAGGTATCTTTAGTTATAACTAAGTGCTTGTTTGTTGGAAGAAAAAAGGGTATTCAGATCTCTAAATCAAGTAATTTGTGCTTGTTTAATTTTTCTTGTTCACGGTACACCCTAACTCTGGTTGTTGGAGAATAGGTCTACATCCTCTTGCAGGAAAAGTAAAAATGAACTAAAATATTACATGGAATATCCTCCATAAACAGAGTTAAACATTATACAATTATCTTATACAAGACATTAATTGTTAATTAGCAAGCTGCCTGCCATACAAGATTCCTCCCTGGACAAAATATCAAGAGGAAATCCTGTTTAGTTGATTTCTGCACTTGTAAGTCCCACTTCTACCGACCGAGATTGTCGTCATACACAAATCAAGAGTGATGAATATTCAAACATTTGATTGACTTTGTTCCTCTGGTACAGGTTATTTTTAAGTGTATGAAATTAATGATGCATTGAAATTATAAGGTTAGAAGGGTTTCTAATGTTTTTGCTAATGATTAAAGAAATGAAGTGAAGTAGGAATTAGCATGGCGATGGCATCACCAAGTCTCGAGGCCAAGCAAAACTCCACAGGGTCAAATGGTGTGACACCATCATCTCCATCACCACCCCCAACCTCTTCCATTGGCTTCCTAGAAATCCTGTTTCTATCTTAGTTTCATGCACCTAATACGCGGGAAAGACTTTTTGTTAGCAAGTCAAGGTTTCCATGCGTCACTGTTTCATTGACTTCTCGCCTTTTCTCTTAAAAAAGTCTGTGTACTTGAGTTTTACGGACATTAGGTTTTGAATCAATCAGGTTATTTGAATGTGAAAACGAAAAACCATGATACATGACCGAATATGTTTTGTTAGAACCGAATTTTCCTTGTCTCTCTCATATTTGCAATCCAATTTCTATAACTAAAAGGAGAGATATTATAAGATTGAATGACTATGAATATATCTTTTAGTATTGTCAGAGTATTGATGAGTTTTTTTTTTCAAAACATCAATCCACCCACTAATGAGAATTTATCCTCCTATGATAGTTTGTTTTTCTTTCTTTGTCCAAAAGATAAAGAGGGAATCCATAAGTTGTGGTTCTTCGGATTCGATCCTCACTAAACACATCTTTGAGGAGGGGTGAAGAGCTTTAACTGTGACTAAGCCTCAAGTAGAAATAGTCTCAAACCGTTAAAACAGATGAAAATACCTGTGATTTACACAAAAAAAAAGACAGAGGGAACAACGGTTTAAAAGAGTCACACCTTCTAGTTACTCGAAATTATGAGTTCCTGACTACTCATTAGTCATTACTCAAACAAGTGTGATGCAATCTAGAGAAATTTTGCATTGAAATTAAGTTTGCATGGGTTGTCTCTTGGTTAGCAACCTACTGTAACCACAGAAGAAAAATCAGAGAGAAAAAACCTGGAAAGAGCTCAATCACACTGCTCCACATCACAAAAATGAACGACTAATGTCTTAAAATCAATATTCTTGTTGACTCCATTTGTGGAACTTTTGGAAGAAACAACAAAATTCCAGACTATATATAAACTCTGGCTAATGAAACAGAAGGATTCCTTGGATGCTGAAAAGGATTGGTTTGTTACCAAAATAAAAATAAAGAAAGCAGCAGAAGTTGACAATTGTTGGCAACTTAAAGCGGGGGTAAAGATTGGAGACCCATTTGAGCTCAGCCGCTACGTCGTTTAGCCCTTATTTTACCAAAAAGGTGCATGCATGAAAGATATAATGACAGCTTGGTTAATCTTAATCAACTAAATTAACATAATGTCGCTTTAAACATTGTCAAGAGAGTTGAGCAAGCAAGTCATTACTGTCTTATTCAAGTGAATACTGTGAAGAATTAAACAAGTATTATGGTATGTGCAAGTCCACTGATTTGCATGCATCATTGTCAACCTAGCTGACGAAACCATTTCTCTGAGTACTTTTATCTTCGGGAAATCAATCTTATCATGATCTTTGGTTAGTAGAAAAACAAAACAAGGAATCCAGAAATCACAGCCTCACAGGTGGCTTTAGAGATAAATACAATAACATAGTCATCAAATTAATAAATATGATTAGTAGTTTCTTTCAACTTAGTTATTGTCCTTAACATCACGCGTGCCTAATATTCAGCCCAATCGTCTCCATTTTTCAAATACCAAAGACAAAAAGAATATAATATTATTAACTCCTTTCATCCCTAGCTTTAACAGTATCACCATTTTCTTTTCTTTTTCCCCTTCAATTTCATCTTAAATGGAGAAGCAATTACTGAGTGCTACAAGAAAATCAGTAGTTTTGAGTACTTATACTCTGTATTAAAGCGTATATCCATATAGGTGATAGAGTTCTAGCTTAAACCCTGAAAGAGGAGGTCAAAAAGCAAGAGATGAGCCAATCCCTAGAAGATGAAGGCCTAAATTAAAAAACCCATTAACTTTTTGCGAATGCTTTCTCTGGGGATATGGGATAATCTTTACATATTCTACAGAAAAGGAGGAAACTTGAGTTTATTGCCCTAGATAAATTAAGCATTCGAATTTCGATTCAGCTCATTTTGGAAGATGGAACACTTTCATCAAAGTTGGCCACTGTTTAAGGATTCAGCATAAGGTTGGGATTAACATAAAATTAAAGATCACAAACTCTTTATCATAATCTAGGAAGATTGGTTAACTTCAAATCTCAATTTCCGACTGCAATCCTTGTCAAGATTGTTAGGTGCATATATAAAGTATAAACTTGTCTGTACGAACTAAAATAATTGACTGGTAATACTTTTTGTTTTTACTTATACCCTCTTTCCAAACCTCATAAAGATAGGATAAAATGGGATAGATGTTCTTGATCAGACGTTAAAATTTCAATTGTTTTTAATCTATTTAACACAAGATTATTACTAAATTATAACTTATTAACTAATCTTAAACAGTATAACAGATAACAATCATCCTAAAAAAAGATAACAATCGTTAGGTTAAATCTTAATTATTAACAAAGCTAAGAGATTACATATTACTATCGATTGCCTCTTACCTGAGTGACCAATAAAGAATTATGGTAAACTATAAGATTTGGACTGGAAACTAAGCAACCTCACTCCCACCCCCAATATATATATATATATATATATATATATATATATATATATATATATATATATATAACATCTTACTTAATTGGATGAAGTAGTAACAACCAAATTAAAGCAAAGATGAATTAATTAGATGTTCTATTTGCAATTAACAATTTAATGATCTGAAATTTTGTTGATATGTACAATTACCCAGTTTCATTTTTGTTCCCAAAATTCAAGTGGATTATCTAGTGAGCTTGAATCAACAGAGCCAATCAAGAGGAAATTAGTTTCCCACAAAACAAAAGTCAACTAAACATTTTGTAACTTTGTTGTTATGTACTAATAAAACCGAAATCAGAAATCTTCACTAAATCAATCAACTAATTTGCACTTAGCATCAATCATTAATCCACAATATTATTATTATTGTTGTATGCAGCCAATAACAATCCAAGCTTATCTTGTTAATCATCAAATCAGGACCCCTGCAATAACCCTTTACCAGCTCTCACTCAATCGTCTTAAGCTTTGGTCTTATTGATGATGAAATGCAAGTGTACATATGTCAATGCATAGATTCCAAGGTTAAGAGAAAAGACAAGCAGAAGCATGGTTTTTCTTTCTATTATCTCTAAAAGAATCTGAGTCTATATTTGTTGTTTAAGATATTAGTATTTTGTGAGGGTGTGTGTGTGTGCGCTTTTGAAATTTTGATAGTTTTCCTCTTGTTATTTCTTTGTAGTTGCGGTTCTGGACATCTTTCTCTTTCTTCTCCTAGCTTAATAAAATCCCAGGAAAAATATTATAGTAAGGAAACCAAGGTCAATGAGTGGCGCTACTTCTGAAAGTTTTGAATACTCAATTCTCTACCCTTTGGCATTTTCTTCCTTACTTTTGTTTAAAGTATTGCGTTCCCTATTTTTTTTAATCAAGGCACGGCACCGTAGCTAGCCAACTTTAATGGTTAGGCCTTGACAAAATTATTATATTCCAATATCAACAGGCGTCAGGGCCTGGTGATATTGTGACTATTGGTACTTACTAATGAGATGATACAATAAATTTGACCATAAAAAATAAGTTTAATAATTAAATGTATTTTTTACGTTTATCAAAAATAAAATTAAATCATTAACGTTTAAATGCATGAAAATCAATCCTAAACGTTATAAAATAATTGAATTAAGGACATTTTTGTTAAATCCTTTAATTTCCGTTATCCCTACCAATAATAAAACTTAACGGATATTAAAGGATTTAACGAAAATGTTCTTAATTCAATTATTTTGTAACGTTTAGGATTGATTTCCATGCATTTAAACGTTAAGGACTTAATTTCATTTTATGACAAACGTGAAGGCACATTTGATTATTAAGCCTAAAAAATATTGTGCTACTATTAAAATGAGTAAAATGCATTGGACATCCTTAATTTTTGGGTAATATTTTATTTTCATCGATGACCTTTAAAAAATATTTCAAATTCATCAATTCTATCAATAATTGCTCAAAACTTAACCGAATATGTCATATCAATTCCACGTAAATGTTATACAAGTTTCAGATCGAAAAGTAAAAGAGATTCACCTCAATTATTTGCCATGTGAATGTCCACATAGATTGTACATACATGTGGTTTTGAGGTGGTAAGTTTATCAAATTTAACGCTGCACCGTTGATGGCCATAAATTAATTTGAAACATTTTTAAAATCATTGATGAAAAAGAATTTAAATTTTAAAAGTTGTCAATGAAAATAAAATATTACAAAAAAAAGTCGTGAATGTATATAGTGCAATTTAATCTATTAAAAACCATTTTAGCAAAACCTTTTATTTTATACTTACATAATATTTCTATGAATTTGCTTTCATTAGAACTCTTGGATAGAACTGCTATTAAAGGGATATCCAACTACTAATAATTAATATATTAGGCACATAATACTTGCATAGTAAATGTGAAAAAGTGCAAAAACAACTTCATGTACGATATTTGATTTTAACCCCAAACATATGCTGTTTATTTAGCATTGTAAATTTTGGTGGAAATTTGAATGGGGACTAAGGCCACCAAGCCTGTCAAATAAAAGCAAGACTCTGAGTCTCTAACTATTCCACCAGACCAGGGTGGCAAGTGGCATAGCTTAGCATGGCGAGCTAGCTAATTCAAAAGCAATACTACCTTTCACCCATTCAAGATTTTAATTTCTTTGATTTCAATCGGGCTGCCCGAAAGGATATGATACTAATATTATGAGTTGACTACACCTCTTAGTAAATCTGACTCGAGCTGTAGTTCTTAAGCATGTATGTATTAACTTTGTTATTAGGTACTAAAAAAAATTTATTTCAATTGGAAAACATATATACATTTTTATCAGAAGAAGAAAGATGTATCTTCTACTTGCAAGTAAAATCAAGTGGATGGCTTTTATACATACATACATACATATATATATATATATATATATATATATATATATGGGCAAAAATGAAGTTTCTTATTGAGGAATGAAAGTTCTTTTGCTTTCTTAGTTCAAAGAACAAAAGAAAAACTATTGTTTTCAAATTATCTTCAAGTACCTTTCAGAAATGGTTGCCACTCTCAATTTGTCCAAACACTGGTTTTCCTTCGTCATAGATTGTCACTTTCCAACTAACATACATGCGTACCTTGCTCTCATAATATACCATTTGACCGTATATCTTAACAGTCGTCGACTGTCATTCCAAGCAATTTCCGGGTAAAAGGCATTAATAAAAAAATTATAGTCTATGTGAAAACATTTAAACATGGTTAATTCAAAACATTCAATTAAAAAGCATACTCTTGTTAGAGTACAAATAGAATCTAATCTCATTTCTTCATTTCTTTCTATGTAATCATCTAGGATTAATCTATTTACGTGATGTATGCGATACAAAATTATCTATTGGCCTTTTAATCTTTTACATTTACCAACAAATGATGTGCATTAATTTCCTATATATAAAATAATCCTCTAAGTTTAGTCTATTTAAGCATAGATTAATAATGGAACAATTCAACTTTATAGAAGACAAACTGCGAGGGGAAGAGCCTTTTTTTCTTCATCAGGTATCTGTACCTACGACATTTGGTCCAAACATAAACTAATGAAGCTGAAGAAAAAGCAGTGTAATTTAAAACGCATAAGAAGAAAATTTGTGATGTACTTTGTCTAGTTGTATGTATAGTCTAATTATAGATGAACAAACTAATTCAAAAAGTAAGAGAGAGAATAAGAACCTTGCTCAACCCTAGAAAGAGAAAATAGGGTTCAATAATGAGTGTTAGAGAGAGGGTAAGGTGTAAGACCTTTTTGTCCTCGTAAATGCCTCACGTCACCCGCTATTTATTGCCTATAAATCTTGCTCTTTCTTTTCCCCATTTTTCCAAACATCTAAGCAGCTTTCCCTTGCTATTCCATAGCTTTGAAGTAAGAAAAGAAAGAAGAAAAGAAGAACACGTGCGGACGAGATGGGTCGAGCTCCTTGCTGTGACAAAGCCAACGTGAAGAAAGGGCCATGGTCACCAGAAGAAGATGCTAAGCTCAAGGCTTACATCGAGAAGTATGGCACTGGAGGCAATTGGATTGCTCTTCCTCAGAAAATCGGTACCGTACTCCTGCATAAACTTTTTCTTGTTTGTTTCTTTGAGTTATTTCTACTTGGGAATTTATTCGTATCTCGCTTAGGATTGATGAACTTGACGTTTTGTATTCGTTGGGTAATCTTCACAGGCCTCAAGAGATGTGGAAAGAGTTGCAGGCTGAGATGGCTGAATTATTTGAGACCAAACATTAAGCATGGTGGATTCTCTGAAGAAGAAGACAACATCATCTGCAGCCTCTATATAAGTATTGGAAGCAGGTAATCCTCTTTTTTGTCAGGCTAGGATGGCTTGTCTTCTTATTCTTTGTCCTTGATACTTGATACCTCCACAAAAATATAAGCAAAAACCTGCATCTTGTGCTGAATTTCAGATCTTTTTTTTTATTTTACCTAGGGTTTCTACAATTCTCTTTTTCTTCTTCTTTGCTCGTGTTTTCTGGTTGCGGGTGATCTTGACAGAATTTGATCTACATTTTAGGTGGTCCGTAATAGCAGCTCAACTGCCTGGAAGAACAGATAATGATATCAAAAACTACTGGAACACCAAACTGAAGAAGAAACTACTTGGGAGGCGCAAACAATCTAACAGCAATAGATTGTCGTCCACGAATCTGGACCCTAGTGAGGCCAATGGGGCAGATGATAATCAATTCTCGCAGGGTTTGAGCAACTCAGCCTGGGAACGACTACAGCTCCATATGAAGCTTCAAAGTCTTCAGAATCCTTTCTCTTTCTACAACAACCCTGCTCTATGGCCTAAGGTTCATCCCTTGCAGGAAAAGATGATCCAAAGCATCCAGGCCTCCAATGAAAGTCCTAACCTTCTTGTGCAACCTCTCCTGCCAAACCCTCAACCTCAAAACGAACAAAGCTCTGATGGTTTCTATGACCAAGCTTATCTGGCACAACAGCAAGATTATCCAAAATTCAGCAATGCCAACGGACTTGAATTGGATAACTCTTTGGATGGAATATCTCCATCAGATGGCTCAGTTCCCTTTGCCACCGGGAGCAATTTGATGGAGTCAGCAACTGTGTCAAAGGGTGATCATCATGGAATAGCACAATCAATTAATGCCGCTGTTCAACCAGTTTCAAACTTCCAGGCTCTGCTGGGTGAGTTTCTCAATAACAAAACAGCTGTTTATTCACCACAGGAAGATCAAATGGCTGATCAATTTGATTGCTTCAAGGAGATGAATGGTTCAAAGGACAACTTGATTTGGTGGTCTAGTGACTTTGATGCAAAATCAGCATCTTCGAACTCCTGGGATTCAACTTCTGTTCTTCAATCCAATGGAATGTTTCAAGATTATGAATTAGGTTACAATATGTAGCAACAGAAAAAAAAATAGTAGGGAGTGGTTTACTGTTTAATCTTATTTGTGATGGACATAAGATGGGGAAGATTGGATTTCATACAGAGATCTTGTAAATTGTGTGAATAAGAATGTTAATTTCCTTCTCAGTGTCTTGCCCAAATCTCAATGGTGTGGTTATAAACTTCAGTTGCTTTGCGTTCCTTCTAGAGCTTCAAACAATAGTAATATATTCTATGCTACTTTAGAATGATGTGATAACCAAATAGCATCCTTGTTAGTATGTTCAATTAGGGTTTATTTCGTTTAAGGAAACAAAGAACAAAACCATATATACCACCAAGATGAATCAAAGGGACATACAACACATCAATTTTCCTGATGTCAAAAGGTTAAATCATTTTTATTTCTGATACTCAAGTGAAATCATTCGAAGTTTAAAATGCTTTGAGTTGAAAAAAGGTCTTCTTGGGAATGGAAATGAAGAATGTTAGTTGTTTTCTTGCTCAATTTCCTAAGAACATTCTAGAAGTTCATTGTGGTATTACCGTTGGATTTTGCATGAGGGCAATAAAATATAAATACTTTTTTTTATATTTAAAGTTGTCACAAATTGAATTTCATTGTTGAAATTAGGAGTTCAATATTCTACCAATGAATCACATTGTTGAAAGACATATTTTCATGTAACAAATTAAAGACATAATCACATTCAAGTGTAAAGATATATTTATTATGAAACCTAAAAAAGTTCCTTATTATACAAACTCATGATTTGCAAAATTTGCTTTTAAGCATATATGTACGTAGATTGAATCCATTAATGTTTAAAAAAAACTTGAGCTTTTTGTTTCTTGGTACTACAAATTTAGAGAGCTTGCTTTAACTGATTTAATCAAAGCCCCTAAAAACAATTCATGTTTAGGCCAATGATTATTACATTCTTTAATAAGGTTGAAAATTGAAGGATGATCAAATTATATATAGAGAGAGAAGAACTATCATCAATATGGGAGTCTTGTGTGCACTAGATTTATTTTTTATATACAGAAAAAGAGGAACAATAATATTACATCAGTGTAAAACAATTTATTTATATATTTTTATAATTTTATGTAAAATTAATATTTTTTACAAAACAACCATTAGATTAACAATATACTCATACCCATCATGTATATAAAATTTCGAATTGATCCCATATTTTTATCATTTAAATAAAAAATAATATCTTTTTTCAATATACATTAATGATTGAAATTTTATCATTATCGAAAAGCAATTAGATATTTGCGATTAACATAAATTTTGATATGTTTAGTTTACGTGAATAAAACATAAAATTCAATGCTTGAATTAAAAAATATAAATCACATAAAAAATATAAATTTTAATTAATTTTACAGTAAAAAATAAAATAGAAGTACACATGCATGCATTCCCTCAGCAGGAACACGTCATGTGCACCAACTTTTCAACTCCGAACAGATCATAAAACGAAGATCTGCAAAGCCATTCGGGAGTATAGTGAAATGACAGATTACGTTGTTCCCAGCTCTGTTCCAAGATTCCGTGGATAGAAGAAAAACCCGATTCGCATTAGCATTTAAAGCAGTTGAGTGCCTCTTCTGCCTTTAAGATATATGTGGGCAATCTCCAAATTTACTTGGTTACTCTTTGGTCGGCAAACCATTCTTATATAAGATCACTTGGACCTCATGCTTGATTTCATCTTGTACTGCCAAACACAAAGCAGAAAACAAACAACATGTTGCTTGCACAAGAAACATTCATCTTCCCCCAATAGCCTACCAAAAATTACCTTGTTACGTTCAATGAATTCTATAGTTTCTTTTATGAATAAAAGGAGATGCTAATTTAAGGGTTATCGCAATTAATTTTTTGTTGTTGAAAGTATGGAATTTTTAAAAACTTTTTAAATTTTAGGCGTAAACACTGAGTTTATATTTAATGAATTATCATTATACAAAATCCAATACACTATTATTAAATAATATCATAGCATTTTATAAATTAGTAAGTTTAGGAATATTTATTTTTAAAGATTACTTTTTATTTTAAATTTATGAATTATATGTTATGATTCATCAATGATTTATACGTTAATAATGTATTAAAAATAAATTCGTAAATATTTTTCTTTAATATCACAAAAGAGAGATTTGAATTGAACTCTTTGAACTATGCTTTTTTTTAGTAGTACATTTTCATTAAAAGTTACAATCACAATCAGCATATTACATTCCATTAACAGGTAATTATGAAAATCACATTATTCAAACTAGATTAACTAGTAAATAACTATAACAAACTAAACAAACTAGTAAATAACTATACTAACCCAAGCTCACACTTGGTCACATGAAACCTCAACGTCTCAAGACCTCTTCCTTGTCACTAAGCCAAGGCCTCATTGGCTTGAACTATGCTTTCTTAGTTAAAATTGAACTTCGCTAATATCTCACTTTGTTCTTTTCAATTTTCACAAGTTTGGTACCAATATACTAAATTTTGCTAATATAAGAGTACGGGGCTCTCCCATGAATGAATACCGATGACTGGTGAGAGGTGTTTCTAATATTGATGATGGGGCGGTTTGATGCAAAGTTATGGGCCTATCTTTCATTGTCGGCTTGTAATTTTGGAGTCTTTGAAAAGTTCAGTTCAATGGGCTGTTTCCGAAGGTTTTAAATGTTGTCTCAGCCCCCTCTTATAAGATTAGAAAATCAAAATAAAATCGACAAAATATATTGCGGTGAGCGTGGATCGAACACGCGACCTTCAGATCTTCAGTCTGACGCTCTCCCAACTGAGCTATCCCCGCTTGATGTCTTTTGTAAATGAGTCTAGTATTTTGATAACCTTTGAATTCCCTTCGAAATTATACTAAAAAATAAAAAGAAAAAGTTTGAAGTGAAAAAGAATTAAAACTAAAACTGCTAAAGCATGGCTCAGGTAGTCAGGCCCTCGTCCAATTGTCAAGTTATCACAGCACATGATCTTTAGTTCTTTATCGCCGTACATGACCATTAAAGTTATGTACTATCTCAAAAACCTCTCATGGTACCTATATGATTGTTAAAGTCACCTTCGCTAAATTGTTTTCTACTATAAGATTTTTTTTGTATTATTTTATTTAAATCTTCTCACTAGTTTTATTAAATCTTATTTGTAGTGTATACGCATTAATAACATTCAAAATCCCCTCTTTTACAATTAGCTTAACCAAAATAAAACATATTCCTTTGTCTTCTAACCTATACAACATCATTTTTATATTTTTTATCTATGATAATACTTACACAATTTCGATCTCTATCTTTATCCATGTATCAAAGTTTATATCACTAATATATTATTTCTATAGCCTTTTCTCTAACCCATTTGGTTTCCTAGAGATATAAGATATTAGCTCTCCTTTTACTCATAACTTCACAAATTTTAGCTAATTTACCATCAAGCGTACTTATATTCCAATATTCTAACCTAAGCTTATTTAACTTCTTTATCCACTTTCGTCCATTGTAACATAGGAATTTTTGCTTATTTAACACTACATCCAAGTGTCATTGTAGCACGTCACTTCCAGACTTCGACCTAGTAACCCTTGCATGTTTTTTACTACACTCAAGCTCCAATATAAAGCATCATTGTGTAAAGGAGTCTCAATGAAGTTCTCATACTGATTCATTTCATTAAAATCGAACAAGTTTTAAATAATTGGTTGTCCAAACCTATCGCTAATCTTCTTCCTTCGTCTAGACTTGAAACTAATTGCATATTCATATAATACTCAACACAAGTGGAGTTAACCTAACTTAATAACATCTAGGATAATTGTTTTAATTTTAATTGTTAAGCAAATAATCGTTTTTCAATCAATTATTCAATTTTCAAACACATTTAAAAAAAATTATCCAATTATTTTAATTTATACAATAACTTTATCTTAATTCCAATCATAAATTCAATTTAAATGCATTATTTAATTTAAGCTAATTTAGTTTAATTAACTATGTTTTGATTTTTTTGAAATAATATATAATATTATAAAAATATGTATTTATGCATAAATTAAAATAATTAAAACTAAATCGTGCATCCCAAGAGTCCTAAGCTAATTACATAATATTTAAGAAAAAATATAAAATAATTATTTTATGTCATATTGTCTTTTTTTTTTATCAAAATCATGTCATATAATTATATTTTTAAAACATTACTCATTTATTATTAAAATAATTAAAAATCTATTGAAATAAATATTTATTGTTTAATTATAACACATGATGAATAATAAATGATTAATTTTTAACAATATTATCATATAACATAATTTTAATCCTGATAAAAAAAACATAATTTTGATAAAAAAGACATTTTACATAAAAAATATTAAAATATTTTTTTAGCATATTTATTAAATCGAGATACGTTTCGTATATTGAAATTTTATTTTTAAGAATCGCATATCAAGTATTGTTTCGTAAGATACAAATAAAAATTTTAATTACAAATAATATATATACATGTAATATATATATATATATATATATATATATATATGAGTATTTGATATTTTCAATTTTTCATATGTACTAATATATAAAAACAAATAAAAAATATATGTCAATGAATGCACAATTATTTAAATAAATCATTTGTTAATTTTTTTATATAATCTTTCACGTTTTTTATATAATAATAAAATATTAAAATAAATTGATAAGTTACTCAAAAATATTTATATGCTCGTATTTTAATATATTTACATAGGACAAAACTATTATTTTCATCAAAATTTTTAATTTTTGGGAGGTAAAATTAATATTTTTATTACAATTTTTAATTTATTTATATATTTTTATAAATTTTTTAAAATTTCATTAAATAATTATTTTCACAAGTCTCAAGATTTTTTTTTCATTTAAATCTAAATAAAATAAAATTGAGTTATTAGTAATTTTGGTAAAAGAAAATTTAATTAAACTTGAATTAAATAAAATAAATTATATCATATTGTATTGAAAGTATCAAATATTATATAATATATATTGTAAATAATATAATTTACTTACAATTTTTAACAAAAACGATATAATAATTTACATATGATTTCACGAATATCGAAATGACGTATTTTATGATATTGATAATTATATTCTGTAGCACTCAATCTAGAAAGATAAGATAGATTTTTATCTTGAAATTATTTGAAGAAAAAATCTAAACTAAAATACCCCTTTTTTTTTTGTGCTGTTATGAATAGTCATAAATAATGGATGTCCATTCATCCCTCATACTCTTCATAACTTCCCCTTCATTAAGTTTATAACTTTCCCTTCATTAAGTTTGTAACTATCCCTTCATTAAGTTTATAACTTTCCCTTAATTAAGTAACTATTCAATTCCATCTTTATTCATGTATTTGTAAAACCTATAAATAGAGGCTCACCATCCATGTATTACACACACTTGAAGAATAAGAGAAAATCTCTCTTCTTGCTCTCTCTCTTTGTGTTCTTTCTATAATTTTATAATACGTTATCAGCACGATACTCTAAAAAAACCCGTGAGAGATTTGGAGAACAGGCCTTAACTGAGGATCTTCATCAACCAGACTTGAGATCCTGTCTCCTTTGTGCTAAAGGACACAGAGGTACGAGCTTATAGAACAGATCCTGTTCAAGTAAGATCGTTCATCAACCACAATTATCTATCTCTTCTTTTATGATAATGAAACTATTTTTATCTAGCTCCTCCGTAATTATCTATGCTTGTGCATGTTCTATTTGCTTACTCAAATCTGAGATTACAAGATTTTAAATCTGTAAGTGAATATAATTCAGCTATGTTTAGAATCAGTTCTCAATTAAAGTCATGTGGGGAAAAGATCACTGATGAGGATATGTTAAAAAAAACATTCTCCACCTTTCATGCATCTAATATGCTCCTGCAGCAGCAATATCGTGAAAAAGGGTTTAAGAAGTACTCTGAATTGATTTCATGCCTCCTTGTGGCTGAGCTAAATAATGAGCTATTGATGAAAAATCATGAAGCCCGTCCAACTGGATCTGCTCCATTCCCTGCAATGAATGCAGCAACATATAATGAAAAAAACAGAGGTTATGCCAGTAGTCATGGCCGTGGTCATGGACGTGGACGTGGACGTGGACGTAATAATCGTCGAGGTGGTCATTTCAAAAACACATATACCTACCAGAAGTGGGAACATAAGGATGGAAAATGCAAAGATAAAAGTGGGAAAGACAAAAAGGTTGTGGAGAATTTGTGCTATCGTTGTAGAGGCAAAGGCCATTGGTCACGTACCTGTCGTACACCAAAACATCTTGTCGAGCTCTATCAACAATCACTAAAAGATAAAGGGAAGAAGATAGAGACTAATTTTGCTAGTAATGATGGAAAAGATGAGACAAATTTTGTTTGTGGAGATGATGATTTTGATTATGGTTATGTTGATGCCACTCATCTAGATATTGCTGATTTTTTCTCACACCCTAAAGGAAAAATTGACCATTTGATTGGAAATGAGAGTGTCCAAAAAATAAAGTTCTTAGATCTTACTTAGATGTTATTGGACTTTATTTTAAGCATGCTTCTTATTAATAGGATTCTAATTATTAAGTATTTGTCATGTTTAGATGTTTCATTATGTTTTGGTTATTTATGAGATATTTTATTAATTTGGTTATATATTTCTTATTTTCAATGAAGAACATAGATACTTTCCTGGTTCGATTTGCGATGAGTGGTGGAGATATATGTCTTGCAGATAGTGCCACTACACACACTATATTAAAGAATAAGAAATATTTTTCTTATTTGATAATGCAAGAGGCCAATGTTAGTACTATATCGGGTAATGCAAAATTGATAGAAGGCTCCGGAAGAGCTAACATATTCTTGCCTGGAGGAACAAAATTTGAAATTCATGAAGCTTTATACTCTCCCAAGTCTCAAAGAAATTTATTGAGTTTTAAGGATATCCGCCGAATCATATTGAGACAACAAGTGAAGGAGAAATTGAGTACCTTCACATTACGAGTATAATCTTGGGTAATAAAATTGTATTAGAAAAATTACCGGCCTTTTCCTCCGGTTTGTACTACACAAGAATTAAAACAATTGAAACAAATGTGGTCATTAACCAAAAGCTTACAGATCACAATAACTTTGTTGTTTGGCATGACCGGTTAGGCCATCCCGGATCGATAATGATGCGAAGAATAGTTGAGAATTCATGTGGACATCCATTGAAGAGCCAGCAGATTCTTCAATCGAAAGATTTCCCATGTGCTGCTTGTTCTCAATGCAAGTTAATTGTTCGACCATCACCAGCTAAGATAAGGATTGAATCCCTTACTTTTCTGGAACGAATACAAGGTGATATATGTGGACCAATACATCCACCATGTGGACCTTTTAGATATTTTATGGTTTTAATTGATGCATCAACTAGGTGGTCACATGTATCTTTATTATCAACTCGTAACTTGGCGTTTGCGAGGTTACTTGCTCAATTAATTAGATTACGAGCACATTTTCCAGATTATCTCATCAAGACAATTCGTCTTGACAATGCTGGTGAATTTACTTCCCAAACTTTAAATGATTATTGTATGTCTATTGGGATAAGTATTGAACATCCTGTAGCACATGTTCATACACAAAATGGCCTTGCAGAATCATTTATTAAGCGCCTTCAATTGATTGCAAGGCCATTACTAATGGAATCAAAACTCCCAATTTCTGCTTAGGATCATGCTATTTTACATGCGGCAGCACTAATTCGCATCAGGCCAACAAGTTATCATAAGTCCTCCCCTTTACAATTGGTTTTTGGTCAGGAACCAAATATTTCTCATCTAAGAATTTTCGGATGTGCTGTATATGTTCCAATTCCTCCACCACAACGTACTAAGATGGGTCCTCAAAGGAGGTTGTGAATATATGTTGGATATGAATCCCCATCTATAATTAAATATTTAGAACCATCAACAGGTGATTTATTTACAGCTAGATTTGCTGATTGTCATTTTGATGAATCAGTCTTCCCAACCTTAGGGGGAGAAAATAGGCAGCTGGAAAAAGAGATAAGTTGGAATGAATTATCATTTTCTCATCTTGATCCTCGTACAAAACAATGCGAACTAGAAGTTCAAAAGATAATTCATTTACAAAGTTTAGCAAATCAATTGCCAGACGCATTTACTGACCCAAAGAGAGTGACAAAGTCACATATACCAGCTATTAAAGCTCCAATTAAAATTGATGTCCCAGAAGGACAACCTTTTGTTGCCAATGAATCTAAAGCACGCTTGAAGCGTGGTAGACCAATTAGTTCCAAAGATAAGAATCCTCGAAAAAGAAAGGGAGCAAAGATTCAAGATGGCCAGGTCGAGGAAATTGTAACTCCAGAAGAGTTTACAGAAGAGCCCTTAGACATGACTAAAACTACAATTTCAAAAGAAAGTCAGGTACCTGAAATTACTGAAAATGAAGAGATCTCGATAAATTATGTCATGTCAAGAAAAATATGGAACCGAAACAAAATCGACGTCGATGATGTTTTTGTATACAATGTAGCGCTAGATGTTATGGATGATGACGAGGATCTTGAACCAAAGTCTATTGAGGAATGTAAGCATAGACATGATTGGCCAAAATGGAAAGACGTAATTGAGGCAGAATTGAAATCTCTTGAAAAGAGAAATGTTTTTGGACCAGTAGTCCGTACACCTAATGGTGTAAAACCAGTGGGTTACAAATGAGTCTTTGTGCGAAAACGAAATGAAAAAGGTGAAATTGTGAGACATAAAGCACGTCTAGTTGCACAAGGTTTTTCGCAAAGACCTGGTATTGATTATGAAGAGACATACTCCCCTGTGGTGAATGTGACTACTTTTCGATTTCTAATTAGTCTGGCAATAAAAGAGGGACTCGATTTGCGTCTAATGGATGTCGTTACAGCCTATTTGTACGGCCCACTTGATAATGACATTTATATGAAACTTCCAGAAGGATTTAAACTGCCAGAAGAATGTTATTCTAGTTCTCGAGAACATTACTCAATCAAATTAAAAAGATCTCTATATGGATTAAAACAATCTGGTTGCATGTGGTATAACCGCCTTAGTGAATATTTGTTAAATGAGGGATATAAGAATGATCTCGTTTGCCCATGCATTTTTATAAAGAGATCTAGATTTGAGTTTGTTATTGTTGCGGTATATGTTGATGATCTGAATATCATTGGAACTCCTAAAGAGATTTCAAAGGCAGTAGAGTACTTGAAGAGAGAATTTGAGATGAAAGATCTTGGAAAGACAAAATTTTGTCTTGAGTTACAGATAGAACATTTAAAGGACGGGATTCTTGTGCATCAAACAACTTATATAGAAAAGGTGCTAAAACGATTTTATATGGACAAAGCACATCCGTTGAGCACCCCAATGGTTGGTTGTAAGGTCACTTGATGTAAATAAAGACCCGTTTCGACCTAGGAAAAATGATGAGGGGATTCTTGGTCCTGAACTACCATACTTGAGTGCAATTGGAGCACTAATGTATATCACTAGTCATACACGACCTGATATATCATTCTCTATTAACTTATTAGCGAGATATAGCTCTTGTCCAACCCGAAGGCATTGGAATGAGATTAAAAATATACTTCGTTACTTACAAGGTACAAAGGATATGAGTTTGTATTTTCCTAACCTACCCAAAACAGATTTGATTGGTTTTGCAGATGCAGGGTACCTATCTGATCCTCATAATGCTCGATCACAAACTGGATATGTATTCACATGTGGTGGCACCGCCATTTCATGGCGTTCCATGAAACAAACTATAGTAGCCACATCTTCTAAGCATGCTGAAATTTTGGCAATACATGAGGCTAGTCGTGAATGTGTATGGTTAAGGTCTGTAATTCAGCACATACGAGGAGCTTGTGATTTATCTTCAAGAAAAGAGGCACCAACGGTCTTATATGAGGATAATGCAGCATGCATCGCCCAACTGAAGGAAGGATATATCAAAGGTGATAGAACAAAACATATTTCACCGAAGTTCTTTTTCACTCATGACCTTCAGAAGAATGGTGATATAAATGTTCAACAAATCCATTCAAGTGAAAATTTGGCAGATTTATTAACAAAGGCGCTTCCTACCACTACATTTGAGAAGTTAGTCCACAATGTTGGATTGCGTCGACTCAGAGATCTCAAATGATATAATCATGAGGGGAGTAAATACACGCTGTACTCTTTTTTTCCTTAACCATGGTTTTGTCCCACTGAGTTTTCCTGGTAAGGTTTTTAATGAAGCAGCATTTCATGTGTATTTTGAAAAATAATGTACTCTTTTTCCTTCACTCGGTTTTTATCCACAGGATTTTCCCTAATAAGGTTTTAATGAGGCATATTCTTTAGTAATGGACATCCAAGAGGGAGTTATGAATAGTCATAAATAATAGATGTCCATTCATCCTCATACTCTTCATAACTTCCCCTTCATTAAGTTTATAACTTTCCCTTAATTAAGTAACTATTCAATTCCATCTTTATTTATTTATTTATGTATTTGTAAAACCTATAAATAGAGGCTCACCATCTATGTTTTACACACGCTTGAAGAATAAGAGAAAATCTCTCTTCTTGTTTTCTCTCTTTGTGTTTTTTTATAATTTTATAATATGCGCAGATTTAAAGAATATCTTTTTGCTTCTTTTAGAAAATACTCCCTTCAAAACAAACAGAGAGGGGACAGTGTTCTCCATTAAAACATCTCCTGCATTTATCTGATGACATGACAATGCAATCTGATGTACCAAAGCTTACGTTACGTATCTTGTTTGGAAAAGTGACGACAAATCAATAAAGATTGCACATCCAGACTAAGATGTGATAGACTTCAAAATCAATAAATGGTTGTCATTGCGTAGGCTGCAGCCCTAACCGAAGCCTAAAACCATCTGCCCATTTTTTTATATTATAAAAGTAAAAGATAAAAAAAGTGGAATATGTATGAATAATTATTTACCCTTCTGAAATTGAAAATTTTGTTAGGATATAAACGAGGAAGTTCTTGGGACAGGGATTCGACGACCATCAAGTCCACTCTACTTTTAATTGCATTCAATGCAAAAAAAAAAAAAGAGTTCTAGTAAATATACTCAGGCTACATTATTTTAAAGAAAAACCACTAAAAACAGGTACTTCTTTTTAAAAATTATTATCTTATTTATTATCAATAAAATTTTTCAATTTCATAAAATTAAAATAATATATTATTTAAAAATATTAAAAAATAAAAAATAAATAAAATAAATTACATATTATCATTTTAATTCCATATATAAAATTAAAAAATTTCATTAATAATGTATAAAATAATTTTTTTCTTTTTTATTTGTATTTATAACAAATCATGTTATCAAATTTTTTTCAACCAAAAATCAATAATTTATTATTGCAAGTTTTGTAGATAAGATAATTAAATTTTAGAGAATAATGTTTTATCTTTGCGTTGCGTTATAAGTTTCGACGTAAAAAAAACTGACTTGATTTATTATAAATACAAATGTCCAAAAAATAGACAGACGTATATATGCTTCTACCATCTCCCTTTCTGTATATGAAAAAACACTTTTAGTAAATGATTTTACCTTAATATTATTATTATTAGTATTAAGTCAAGAAGAATCTGAATACTTAATACCAAAGCTAAGCGGAACCCGAAAAAAAAAATTTAAAGTTTACTTTTATTTTGTGGAAATAATTAAAAACATATTTAACTATTAAACAAAAATATCTAATACTTCTTCATTATCTCTTTTTTTTAATAATCTACTTGAAAATTTAATCTTGTACACCTAAGATGATAAACTGGCATTCTCATCATTTACAGATCCTATCTATAAAGCTTGACTAGGGTGAAAACTGTTAGGAGTCTGACTCTTTCACTTGGCCGTGTTCTTCTTTACTTTCATGAAATGGCTAACAAGGATGAGCACAGCAGAAGCAAACATAAACCAAAAAGAGGTAACAACAAAGAACGGAAGAAAACCACATAAAGTAAAGACAGTAGAATTCAACAACTGACAACAGAAAGCATAAAGTAGTCCTAGTCCATACATTACTTTATAATAGTTTTACTTGATAAAACATTAAACACCAACCACCTTATCCCATTTATCAGTCAGTCTGAATCATAACCATAACCATAAGAATAATCTTCACCTCCATCTCCACCACTCCCTTCATATTTGCTGCAGCTAATGTAGCCTATCGTTGCACCTCCAGTAGTACTGTTTAACAAAACAAACAATAGCACTGTTTATTGGACTTATTTGTCACAATCATAGCATGCAAATGCATCTTGGTTTGTCTTAAGATGAAATTACAATTAGCTTAATCTGAAACAACAAAAAGATGCCAAGTTTGAAAAGAAACAGAGTCAAAAAAATAAAGGATACAGTTCATTCTAATGAAAGCATGAAACACAGAACTTCAAGTATAAGCACGCCAAACACATGTCACTAGTATAGATATGACCAAACATGAGGAAAATGTGTTCACATACTCGTACGATCCAGAACTATAATTCCCCCTCTTGTTGCCGCTGCTGCCACTGTAATCGACCCTTCGAACCCTTTCTTCCAGCTGATGCTCAACATATCCACGTTTGTCACCAACCCTGTAGGTGGAGGTGGTCTTGTACTCGTCCTTGTAACCAACCCTCCCTGTTGATCTCTCCTTGAAGGTCTCTCCAGTTGAGACAATTTCTTTGTTTGTTGCATAAGTATATCTACCTGTTTGTTTGTCCACACAACTTGTCCTTGCAGTCTTCTGAAGGGAACTGGACTGCTCTCCTTGCCTTACCTTACAGTTGTAGGAAGTGATCTGTTTTCCACCATTGTCCTTGGATACAAGCTGTTGATTTCCCGCGAATGCATTTCGATTACCACGTGAACCTCCAGCCATTGTAATCTCCTCTTGGGTTATACAATAGAATCTAGAAATGAAACATTAAAAGGCATGAGCACAAGTTTAGTTCTCAATTGTACACCAGCTCACAATTCACCAATACAGTTCCTGCGAATCTGGTCTGCCAATCGAGGGAAAAAATAATTTCACTGAATCGATGTGCCGCATGCCAATAAAACAAATCTACAGACCCTATTCATTAGCATTTCTAACCAACCAACCAATATAAGCTAATTCCAGAGAATGAGTGAAGAAATTTAATGAAAAGGAAAGACTACCAAAAAGAAATACAGAAAAATTGGGAAAATTTCCCACAGTATCACCCTGAAAAAGCAAGAAAACTGTGCAATGGTATATATAAACTTAGGTTACTTGTCAAATAAATCAATGAACAAGTATATCGAAACACGATTATGGATAGGTAAGACAGTTGATATTCGAGATAGACCACTATTAGGACCAATAGTGACCAAACAAGGTTGATTTAGCAACACCCATCGTTCAATTCAGCCAAGGTTACAACCCTAAACTTTTCCACGTAAAACAGACATGGAATACAAGAAAAGCAAATGCACCCAAGAGCCAAAGCTTCCAAGATAACTTGATTTCAAGACCCCAACCCCATGCTTATTCTGAAGCCAACTTTTCACACACAAACCACAACCTTTACCGAGGAGAAAATAAATTACTCTCCGAATCTCTATAGAAACTAAAAAAAAGATTATCAACACAATTATGAAGGCAAAATAAAGCTTGTTGGATTTTATTTATTTATTTATTTTGGTTACACGCTAGTTCGATTTTATGCTTTCTTGCATCAAAAGAAATTATAATAAAACTCTATTCTCCTTGTTTACATAACAATCAAAAAAAAACACAAAAAAAAAAATCATTAAAACCAGTACTAACAAAAAGGTATAGAGAAATACAGGCTTGACATTAGAAATGGCAGACAAATGATCAAAGTGCAGTTACTTGAACCGAAATGAAGAGGAAATATGAAGAGAATTCCTACCTGCGTCACTTTAAGCTTTGATTATGGGAATAGAAAGCGTGGGAAGGCTCGTTACTTGCCAACATATTTATAGGGCAAAATAGGCATAAGGGAAAAGTTAGGATGCGACAGACTACAAACTAGCATTTGATTACGGTTACAGATTTCAAAGGTCCCGTTTTAATTAGGATTTTTTTAGGTTAGGATCCGACTGGATTTGGTTTAAAAATATTTTTCTCTTAAAGAAAAGCAGTATTATACGTAACTTAATATTTTGAATGGTTAGTATACAGTGAACTCTGACTTGATTAGAAACTTGCAGATTCACTGCATTACTGGATAATCCAAATCTAACCCATGTCACATCTAATCGTTCTCAAGCTATTTATTTATTTATTTATTTATTTTTGACAGTTCTCAAGTTATTTATTTATGATTATAATTTTCTTTTTCATATATATTAAGAGTAGTTCAATTTCAACTGATAAATATAATTTCGTAAAAAGATCTTTACTACTATCTTCTTTTTTAATAATTTACTATTATCTTCTTCTTTTAAATACTTTAGTAATCGATTGTTATCATTTTTTTTTTTTTCATTTTTTTGAAAATAATAACAGAAAATATATTTGACAATATATTTTTATTTTCATAAAATAAAACAAAAATAAAAATTTTAAATTTGTTAGAAACAAAAATTTTTTGTTTTTGTTATTTTCAAAAATATATTTTTATTTATGGTATTTTTCACAAATAAGTAAACGGTGTTTATATATTAATATACTATTAATATTTTTCAAAACAAAAATATGAAAAAAAATTAATGAATTTTTTAAAAGAAAATAATATTAAAATTTTAACATAAAATATTATTAAATTAAAAAATTAATATTTTAAAATTAATATATTTATTTTAATATAAAAAGTTGAAAAAATAAAAAGCAATTACATATTAAACTATAATTCATAATATTATTTAATTTAAATTTGTATAATAATTTATTGAATATTTTATATATTTTAATAATATAATTTATTATAATTTTGATGTGTTAATAATTAATTTTATTGCTAAGTATATTATCTAATATAATTAATTATTATTTTACTAAACAATATTATTATTTAATATTATATTCTTCCAATTAAATTTAGAGTATACCACTACTATTATTAAATAATTTAATATTATTAAATAAGTGAATACATGACATTATATAACATTATTTATATTAACTATAATATATTTTAATAACAATATAATTTTATAAATTAATTAGTTAAATATATTATTTTATAATTTAATATTATTACAATTAAATTAATAATATTATTAAATATAATTATAATTATTAATTCATATTATTATTTAATAATAAATTTAGAATTTTACTAATCTTAATTATTATCTAATATTAATTAAAAGAATTATATAATATTATTTTTATTGAATTGTTTTATTTAATATGATATCTAATTATAATATTATTTAAATTATATCAATTTTTAATATAATCAAATGAAAATATTTAAAATTAGTATTAAATATTATAATATATTTAATTTATTACATTTTATTTAATTTTTATTTATTTATTTTTATTTTATTGATTTAATTATTATATCTGAATCAATTTAAATATATGTTTTTAATATGTAACAGTATTAACCAAACATATTTTTTTTATTTTCAAAATTTGAAAACAAAACAATACAAAAACAAAAATAAAATTTTTAAAAACAAGAAACAAAAAACGATCCCAAACAATTTCTTAATTATTATAAGTAGATATTTTTTCATATTCCTCGTATAAGGAATGTTAGAGACAGTTGTTTCAACAGTCACATTTTTAGCACTTTTTATCTTATTGGATTATGTCATTTTTTAATTTCACGTAAAATTAAAAAGTGGCATGGTCCAATAAAATGAAAAATGTTGACTGTAATTATAAAAGTGATTGCCTCTGATATTCCTCTTCCTCGTATAAGAGTTTTTCTCTAATCAAAGGAGTTTAAAAACTTAATTCCTAAGACAGGGTATATTTAAACTTTTTTCTTAAACAAAAAGAACTTCAATTTAGTCAGATTCCACATTAGCATTTTATTCCAAGTCATGGTTTTGTTCAAAATAATTTGCCATTTTTCTTTCTTGTTCTTGCAATTTCAATAAAGAAACAACAAATCCTGTTACAAAATCTCATTGCAGACATACGAACTAGTTAAAAGAGTCGAATATGCTATCTTTTTACACTTCATCATTAGATTATTGATCCATCCTCATCACTGTCCGTTTGATTTGAGGAAGAATTAGAGCCAAAAAACCAGATCTGTCGGAAGTGTGTTGCTTGCGAATCTTCATTCATAGTAGGTCAGAATAAAGATTGGTCTCAATTGAGAAATATTCTTCAATAATCTTGCAATTTTAGTGACAGTTCAACTCCAAAAGATCCTCTATTCATTTGATTCCAAAGGTCTCATCCTCATCATAGAAGGGTACTCACTCAAATTACAGCCATGGCTTTGTATTTTCAATGTAAAAATAAATGAAACTAGACCCATCTATTTTGCAGGTTCCATATACAGATTTTAGTGCCTTGAAACTTAAAATGTTGTGTGCAAAAAATGAAAAAAGATTAACAGGGAGGAGTTGGGGAAGCCACATAAAGAAAAGCGTCCTCTACTAACGATGAAATAAAGATCCGACTAGAGGAAAAATTGATTTTTTTTTCACCGCCGAAAACATTAAACATTGTTAAAATTTTTAATCAACGCGATGCAGGAAGTTTAACAATGGACAGACCTCCGTATTGAAGAGAAGAAAACGTAGCTTGTCCATAGAAATACAAGAATCCTTGGCTCTCGTGCATTACAGTGTTTTATTGGCAAAGGACTCCTCTTTTTCGTTTCGTTTTACGGTTTTTCATTTTCTTTTGAAAAATCTCAAATGGTAAAAGTCATTAGATGAAGTTTGGCCGAAATTGCAAAAAAAAAAGAAGATATTTTTGCACAAAGAAGTAGATGTTACATGAATATAATGCCGATGTCAAATTCTTTTAAACCAAAATACTTTTATTTAAGAATAAAATTTAAATATACTTCATCTAGAGAATTAAAATTTTAAATTACCTTATTAAAAAAAAACCTTCTTTGTGTAGACAAATTTTATCGAGAAATGAATCATATTTTTTAAAGATTCGCTTTACTTCCTGTTGGTAGATACATCTCGAGAATAGAAAACATACAAGTACTTTGGAGTCTCCTGCAAAGTTAATTAATATGCCTTATTCGTCTTAATATAAACAATAATATAGAACTGAAGCAGTTGAGTGCAATGAGACAAATTTGTCATTTTTGACAACTGAAGGCATCTACATCTGGTTCTAAATGCATTTAAACAACTCGAAAAGCTTTACCACATAATAATCAGTGCATAGAAGATAACAGATTCTCTGTTTTGATCTTCATACAAAGAATATACAACAATCTCATATTGTTGGCAGTTTTATTGTCAACAATCCTCAGGTTTGCCAAATTCCCTGCCCTGGTGCCTCAGAAACGAGGCATTGGAACTGTCTTTTCTCTTTACGATGATGCATCCGTAGAATTGGTTGTGCTATCAGACACTCTATACGTAGCTTTCTTTGCCTGCAAATAGCGAAAATAGAATTTCAGATGGAGCCAAGGTTAAGATATAGAAAAGTTTACATGCATGGTTTAACTGGCGAAAGAGCTTTACTTCTTGCTCCCATTTGGTGCTTAGAGTTACTATGGCTAAAGATGATGCCTGCACAAAAAGTGCCACTATAAGCCCAGTCCAGAGTCCCTGTGAACAACAATGGAAAAAGATTTATGCCATGGAAGTGTACGCTGTACAGAGCTAAGCAATTGGATTGGGAAGCCTGGAAAACAAGTGAAGTTAAATATTACCTTCCCTCCAAGATGGTAGACAAAAGCTAATATAATTGACGAAGGGATTCCCATGAGATAATAAGCTCCCAGATTTATCAAGGCTCCGATTCTCTGCCAACCACATCCTCTAGCAACCCCTGCAATTTTTATTTTTGGGATAATTGCAAATTAATTAATGGAGAATATCAAATATTAGAAAGGAAAGAGTAAAGAACATAAGTGTGTTAAGTTGCCACTTGCCACTAACCTGTAAGCACAGATTGAATACCGTCAATCAAATGGGAGGCTGCAATCAACAGCAACATTTCTCCCACATATTTCACTACTTGTTCATCTTCGCTGTAGAAATATCCCCAAAATTTCCTACCCAGAATCATGACAGCGCCTGCTAGAATTCCTTCAGTGGCCACCATGAACACTGCAACACAGACTGCTAGACAAGCAGCTCGTGGTCGTCCAGCTCCCAGCTCATTGGAAGCTCTTGTGCTGATTAGGATATAAAGTAGATTTATCAGAAGAAGAAGCAAATCATATGAAAGTCGAGAGATCGTACCAGCCAACTTAATTTGAACTTACCTCACTGCAGCACTAAGCCCAAGAGGTATCATGTAAATCGTTAAACATGTATTAAGGCTGGAATATCAGTCTCACAGTTAGTCAATGATATGATGGCATTTTCGATTACTATGCAATTAAAGCTATCTTATTTATCCTCGAGCAAAATGGGATGGAATATAAACCTGATTGCCAGAACTGATGTTTCAAGCTTTGGGTTGGGAAGAAGGCCTGATAACAGAACCATCATCTCAAACGACCAGATTTCCAAGCTGTTCCAAGACATGTAAGCTATGAGAGACAAAATTTCTCCTTCAAATGTCAAATCGTTATTAATGAATCTGCAGCTAAGTTAAAAAGGGGAAATGATGGTTACCAAAGCATTATAGCTGAAGGAATTGATAGTTTTAAGAACTTGGGAATACCATAGAAGGCTTCCTTGGAGTAGCCTGTCCAAGTCTTCTTACAGGAGGGAGAGATTCTGACATAAAGCATTAGAAGTAAAGCATTAATCCAGTAAGAGAATGTGTTTGCCATAGCAGCGCCTTTACTTCCGAAACCAGACTTGAACACCAGAATCCAACAAATAAGGATATGAAATAATGTTGTAAATCCTGAGATAGCCATCATTGGAACCACATTGTTTTGGGTTTGCAAGAATCTGATATGGCATTCCTGGATAGCGAGACCAAAAATGCTAGGCAGCATGAAACGAGCATACTGTCCAGCTTCTGCTGATATTTCAGGATTTTGTCCCACGAACAAAAGAATGTCACCAGCATTGGCCCAGATGAACGCAAGGGGAATGCTAACCAATAACAGAACAATCATGGCCCTTTGCAAGTGAATACCAAGCATTTCATACTGTTTTGCTCCATAGGATTGGCCACAGAATGTATCTAATGCACTTGCCATTCCTTTCTAGCCATCACAAAGCAAACAAAAAAATAAGAGCCAAAATACACAGGATCACTCAATTTTGGACGGAGACAAACATAAGCAACAGATAGATTGAACATCATCCTGTATATGAATGAATATGCTTTGACCGAGCAGCGTCGAGGCTGAATGTAATGAGAAAACTATACAAATTTGAATGATGGAATAAAAAACACGAAAGATAGTGAGGCTCATTTTGTCTTACCAACAAGCCAAAACCAGTTACTGAAGCAAAGGAAGTTGCCATGGAAGCACCAGAAAGTGCTAGGTTTCCAAGATGACCCACAAACATTACGGAGATAATCTGCAAAGAAAATATCAAGAAATTAACCGACACAAGAGGCCCTGCTAACAGCAGCTGCTTGTTCACCTCAGCGAGAATCTCATCTTTGCCAAATCCCTCTTGCCGAGATTCAAATGCATTATCTTGAGAAATCAGTGGTGACTCAAGGCACGCCCTTTGTTCTTCAAGTTTCTCCATTGTTTCTCACACTTCTTCCCCCAGAAAGCCAAGCTTTGAAGTTATGGAGTTAACGGGGAGAAAAATCAACTGCACGACAAACTTATGGATCTATAAATTCGAGTAACAGGAATCCAAAGTTCACCAGTTGACAAACATTTTTTCAGAATTTGACTCAATATTCTCAGCTAGTTTCATAGAACTTGGCTGAGGGGAAGTTCAAATTTGTGAAGTGAATAATAAATTAAAAGAAAGAATCTCGGAATATGTGCAAAATATCTTGCTCTCGCTGAAAATGCTATCTTCAATTCTCCATGAATCTATCCAGTATAAGTTGATAAACGGATAATATTAATACTCATTAGTTATGATTAAGTTGGTAATACAAATTGAGTTTGTGAGAAAAAATTTTGGATTCGATTCACATTAAATATATTTTTTTAGAGAAATAAAGAGTTTTAATTGTGATTAAATCTGGATCAAGATTAATCTCATATCTTTAAAACGGATAAAGATACATATGTTTTTACAAAAAAAAAATGCATAATATTAATACTGAATTAATCCTTTGCAATTGCCTTCTTTGGACACTCTGATTCAACAAACAAATAAAAATGTAATTTAACAAGTAGGATGAAATGCCAATGAAGGGACATGGATGTGTTTTTCTGTTAACCAATCATGTGTTGTGCTGTGCTTTGCTGTGGATAGAGATGTAAACGGATTGAGTACTCATTAAATTTGAGATTCTCGAATTCGAATCCGATTAATATGTATAATACTCGAACCCGATTAATTATCTAATTATTTTGATTTATGTTACTCGAATCCTAACCCTATAAAATAGAAAATACCCGTTTAACTACCTGAACCAGTTAATTAGCTGTTTATTAAATCAAAGTTTGACTTTCAAATTTAAATTTAAAATCAATTTTGGAATAACTTAAATAAAAAAATTAAATTAATAAATTTAATTTAACTCATAAAAATAAATTAAAGTTAAAAATCATAATTATAATATTTAATGACTTAATTTAATTAAATACAACATTAATAATAAATAATTTATATATAAAAAATATAAATATTGTATTAATTAATTATGATTTATAATCGGATTCAGATAATGGGAACCCTAAGATAATTCTCCGAACCCTATCTGAATCCGCGACGGGTAGTAATTTTACTATCGAACCTTATCCGAATCCAATTATATATTACTCTAATCCTACTTAAACGGAACGAGTAATGTCGGGTACCCATTTATAGGGCACCTATTGCCATCTATGACTGTGGACATGAAAATTTGCTTTGTAAAAGATTACTTGTTGAACGCATATATTGCTGTTTAAGTACATCGGAATGGAACCATGTACGAGTAACGATAATATGATATATATATATATCTATACTATATAATAATTTTGTCTCCACCTCTCTCATAGTGTGACATTTGTCCATTTATTTTTTTATTCCTCGACAACTTTTTTTTTTACTTAGGTCCTTTTAATTTTTTCTCAACAATTTTTTTAGTTAAATTTTTAACATGTTTTTTTACGTGGCTCTTTAACTCTTTTTAATCCAGTCATCTATTATTGTTTTATGATATTGTTTTATATTTTTATCTATTTGCTTCTTCTACTTGCATATATGTTGCTTTTGAATGAAAATTATTATATGAAAGGGTTTTTTTACCTCTAACTTTTTCAGAAAAAACTACTTTTACTTTGCATATTGTACTTTGGAGTAAATATAAATAGTTTAATTGGTTATTCTTAAAATAAAAATGCTTACAAATGGGTTTAAAACCTTACAATTGATTAATAATATGAACAAAGTATTATTAGCTAATTTTTCTTACTTCTTTGTTAAATTATCTGAACCACTATGTCGTATATATATTTTGGTGCTTTTACTTTTTATTGTTGTTGCATCATTATCTTAATTTGTTTGTTTCTAGAATAGATTATCTGTTTGTCATATTATTTAAATTAAGTATTGTGTATTTTTTTTAATCCAAGTTAATCCAAATTTCTCAAAAAATTATTTTTGGACATTTTATTTGATTTATAAACTCTATCTTTAGTAAACATGTTTTTCTTTTGTACTAAACAATATGAAGAAAATAAATATTTTTATGACCAACAACTTTTTTCTAATAGTCAATTTTACTCATTTTAAAAATTGCAAAATAAAAACAGACCCGCAGCATCGTGCGGGTTTGTATCTAGCTATATACTAATTTTGTCTCTCGGACTCTTCTCTCATTCAGCCACATCATCTATTTGTTGTTTTTTTATGTTTAATTTTCTCACTTTTTGTTGCACTGGTGTTACTACTTTAAAAGCCTTTTACGTCATTTTTTGTTGCAATGGTGTTATTACTTTAAAAGCCTTTCACGTCATCCTATCACTGTTATTATTTACCTTCCACCAAAAAAACAGTTCTCGCAGTGTAACGCCGGGATAATTATATATATATATATATATATATATATCTGACTGTGGACATGAAAATTTGCTTTGTAAAAGATTACTTATTGAACGCATATATTGCTGTTTAAGTACATCAGAATGGAACCATGTACGAGTAACGATAATATGATCTATATAAATATATATATATATAAAGAGAGAGGGTATGTATTTCCTCTGTATATAGTCCCAAAATGATACAAAAAAAATTAACAAAAAATAAGCAATTCATTGTGAAATTACTCACTAGCATATGTAACTTCATTAATTTTTATTTCTCTCTCTTAGTTCAAAGTTGATTTAATTTTTTTTCTTAATCTTTACACCTTATTTCATCAATAATTTTTAATTGAATAATAAAAAAAATTAAATCATATTGTAAGGTTTGAATTTAAAGCTCAAATATCTCAACAATCAACCTCTCTTCCAATTATAAATAAAAAAAATCCCTTATGTCTTTGATCTTTTATTTATTATTTATTTGTTTGATAATTTGACATTTTATTGTAATATGTACATTGTATTATACTAATATAGTAAAGTAAGGTTCTATGTCAGTGTGTCACACTGACGTATTCTAACAGAGTAAAGTAATATTAGTGAAGTAAATTGTTTGATAATTTGACATTTTATTTTAATATGTACATTGCATTATACTAATATAGTAAAGTAAGGTTCCATGTCAGCGTGTCACACTGACGTATTCTAACAGAGTAAAGTAATATTAGTGAAGTAAATTATTTGATAATTTGACATTTTGTTTTAATATGTACATTGTATTATACTAAGGTTCTATGCCAGTGTCTTACACTGCTACAGTACAGTGCCACCTAATATTTGTTTGTATATGATTTCTTTTTTGGTGTATTTAACATCTTTGAATATCAAAGCCCGATAGTCAGGTAGAAGTTGGACCGATGGCTCCCGATAGATTATGTTTCACCTGGAACAGGTTCCTTCTACGGTGCATTTTATTTAATATTAAAATTTTAAAATTTTATCATAAAATATTATTTAATTAAAAAATAAATATTTTAATATTAATATATTTATTTTAATATAAAAAAGTTGAAAAAATAAAAAGCAATTACATATTAAACTATAATATTATAATATTATTTAATTTAAATTTGTATAATAATTTATTGAATGTATTATATATTTTAAATAATATAATTTATTATAACTTTGATGTGTTAATAATTAATATTATTGCTAAGTAATATTATCTAATATAATTAATTATTATTTTACTAAACAATATTATTATTTAATATCATATTCTTTCAATTAAATTTAGAGTATACCACTACTATTATTAAATAATTTAATATTATTAAATAAGTGAATACATGACATTATATAACATTATTTATATTAACTATAATATATTTTAATAACAATATAAATTATTATAAATTAATTAGTTAAATATATTATTTTATAATTTAATATTATAACAATTAAATTAAATAATATTATTAAATATAATTTATAATTATTAATTCATATTATTATTTAATAATAAATTTAGAATTTTACTAATCTTAATTATTATCTAATATTAATTAAAAGAATTATTTAATATTATTTTTATTGAATTGTTTTATTTAATATTATATCTAATTATAATATTATTTAAATTATATCAAATTTTAATATAATGAAATGAAAATATTTAATATTAGTATTAAATATTATAAAAAAAGTATTTAATATTATGTACATAATATTATTTTTATTTAATTTTTAACATTTATTTTGTGATTTAATTATTATATTTGAATCAATTTAAATATCTGTTTTTAATATGTAACAGTATTAAATATATATTTTTTATTTTCAGAATTTGAAAACAAAACAATACAAAAACAAAAATAAAATTTTTAAAAACAGGAAACAAAAAACGATCCCAAACGATCTCTTAATTATTGTAAGTGGATATTTCTTCATATTCCTCATATAGGGAATGTTAGAGACAATTGTTTCAACAGTCACATTTTAGTAGTCTTTATCTCATTGGGTCAAGTCACTTTTTAGTTTCACGTAAAACTAAAAAGTGACGTGACCCGATAAAATTAAGAATGTTGAATGTGACTATAAAAATGACTGTCTCTAGTATTCCTCTTCTTCATATAAGAGTTTTCCTATAATCAAGGGAGTTTAAAAACTTAATTCCTAAGATAAGGTATATTTAAACTTTTTTCTTAAACAAAAAGTACTTCAATTTAGTCAGATTCCACAATAGCATTTTATTCCAGGTCATGGTTTTGTTCAAAATAATTTGCCATTTTTCTTTCTTGTTCTTGCAATTTCAATAAAGAAACAACAAAGCCTGTTACAAAATCTCATTGCAAAAATATGAACTAGTTTAAAGAGTCGAATATGCTATCTTTTTACACTTCATCATTAGATTATTGATCCATCATCATCACTGTCTGTTTGATTTGAGAAAGAATTAGAGCAAAAAAAAAAACCAGATCTCTTGGAAGTGTGTTGCTTGCGAATCTTCATTCATAGTAGGTCAGAATAAAGATTGGTCTCAATTAAGAAATATTCTTCAATAATCCTGCAATTTAAGTGATAATTCAACTCCAATAGATCCTCTATTCATTTGATTCCAAAGGTCTAATCCTCATCATAGAAGGGTACTCACTCAAATTACAGCCATAGCTTTGTATTTTCAATGTAAAAATTGCAGGTTCCATATACAGATTTTAGTGCCTTGAAACTTAAAATGTTGTGTGCAAAAAATGAAAAAAGATTAACAGGGAGGAGTTGGGGAAGCCACATGAAGAAAAGCTATTATAGAATAATCAAGAGAAATATCTAAAATATATCAAAATTGCAGAATAAAACAAAGAGAGGAAAGAATGAGGACCAGAATGAGAAAAATTTGAGAGAATGAGAATATTGTGTGTTCATTTTTTCTGAAAATTACAGTACACTGCTGGTATATTGGCTTGTACAATAACAGAATTCTCCTTATTACCATACACCAATACTATAAAGACACCTGTCATACTATCACTCAATGCTTATTCATCGACTCAGCTCGTCCAGGTAGCTCAACATCCTTTTTAGCTTACCACTTCAGTATCCACATCAGTTGCAGCACTATCCTTGTAGTCAATTATATTTCTTGTAGAAGCTCTGGTTCTGACCCCTTACTTCCTCCTTCACATCTTTCAACATTCATAACATTGCCCTCCTCTTCAAACGATCCTTGTCCCCAAGGATCAAAAGATGGGAATTGGGATTGTAAGACTGAAAAATCTTCCCATGTAGCATTCTCTGGGCTTAGATTTGACCACACAACCAAAAGTTGGGTTACTGCTTGGTTGTTCCTTTTCACAATTCTCTTGTCCAGCACTACTGAAGGATACACTAATGGTTGACCATCATCACCAATTTCAGGAGGATTGATACTGGCTACAATCGTACTACCTACCTTCTTCTTCAACAAGTTCACATGAAAAACTGGATGTAATTTAGAGTGGGAAGGTAACTTTAGCTTGTAAGCTACCTTACCTATCCTCTCCAGCACTGTATATGGTCCATAATACCTTGAAGCTAGCTTCAAATTCTTTCTTAGAGCCAAGGAAGTTTGTTTATAAGGTTGCATTTTCAAATAGACTTGGTCTCCCACTTGAAATTCCCTTTTAGATCTGTTCTTGTCAGCATAGAACTCCATTCTTTGTTGAGCCTTTTGTAACTGATCCACCATCAGTTTACTCAACCTTTCCCTTTCTTTCAATAGTTCTTCCACAGTGATAACCCGAGCCTCAGCACTAGAACTCCAATTGAACCCAAGAGGAGTGTAACCATACAAAGCTTGGAATGGAGTCATGCCCAGAGCAGTATGAAAGCTGGTGTTATACCACCATTCTGCTAAAGGTAATGCTTGAGCCCACTTCTTAGGAGTTAAGGAGCACATGCATCTAAGATATTGCTCAATGCACTGGTTCAACCTCTCTGTTTGGCCATCAGTTTCAGGGTGATATGCTGTGCTCAAATGTATACTACTTCCCAACAACTTCATTAACTCCTGCCATACTGAGCTAATGAATATTTTATCCCTGTCGGAAATGATAGTTGTTGGAGCACCATGGAGCTTGACGACCTGGTCCAAGAAGAGTTTGGCAACACCTAGGGCAGTATATGGATGAGAGAGTGCCAAAAAATGCCCATACTTAGTGAATTTGTCTATGACAACTAGAATACAGTTGAAACTCATAGACTGAGGTAAACCTTCTACGAAATCCATCGAAATGACTTCCCATATTTGTTTTGGAATGGGAAGTGGCTGAAGTAACCCCGGATAAGGAACATGCTCAGGTTTATTCCTCTGACAGATCTCACATTGCTGAACATAATCTTGCACCTGCTGCATCATTTTTGGCCAATAAAAGTACAATTTCAGCCTGTAGTAAGTAGCTTGTACTCCAGAATGACCCTCTTGAGGTGAGTCATGTAGCAATTGTATCACTTGAGTCCGCAACTGTCCTTTACTACCCAAGTACACTCTCCCTTTGAACCTTAATATGCCATTGGCAAAAGAATAGTTAGGCACCCCATTTGGGTCCACTGTCAGAATCAATATCTTCTCTTGAGCAAACTCATCTTCAACATAACTTTGTTCCACATCTGTTACCTATTTAGGAACGGCAGTAGTTGAATTCATAACACATAACTCACCAGTAGTCTCCATTTGTCTAGATAATGCATCCGCCACAATGTTACTCTTTCCCTTCCTATACTAGATTGAGTAATCCAGTCCAAGTAG
Source organism: Heritiera littoralis (assembly GCA_031772115.1). Taxonomy (NCBI): domain Eukaryota; kingdom Viridiplantae; phylum Streptophyta; class Magnoliopsida; order Malvales; family Malvaceae; genus Heritiera; species Heritiera littoralis. The sequence continues at coordinate 2,643,692 of JAPDPK010000074.1, forward strand.
TTTAGTTAGGCCTTTTTTCTGAATGGTGGTAGTTAGTTTTTGCTCCAGTAGGTGTTTAAGAGCTTCATAATCTGTCTTTATAACAAATGCATTGCCCTATAAATAGTGCCTCCATTTGGAAACAGCCATGAGGATTGCTAAATATTCTTTCTCGTAGATGGAAAAATCAGCATGTCTTGGTCCCAATGCTTTACTCAAATATGCCAGTGGTCTTCCTTCTTGAGTTAACACCGCACCTATACCAGTGGCACAAGCATCCGTTTCCAAACAAAACACTTTGCTGAAATCAGGTAAAGCCAAAACTGGTGCAGCACTCATCTTTTGCTTAAGCTGTTGGAAAGCCTCTACAGCCTCAGAATTCCAATGGAAATTATTTTTCTTCAGCATGTCAGTCAAGGGTTTGCTCAGCACACCATACCCTTTGATGAACTTCCTATAATACCCAGTCAAACCCAAGAATCCTCTCAAGGACTTTAGGTTTTTTGGCAATGGCCAATTAAGCATAGCCTCCACCTTTGAAGGGTCAGTAGCTACTCCTCCAGAAATCAGATGCCCAAGGTATTCCACCTGTTTTTGACCAAAAAAGCATTTGCTTCCTTTGGCATATAACTCGTGAGCCCTCAGAACTTCAAACACAGATTGTAGATGAGACATGTGATGCTCAATTGTAGGACTATACACAAGTATGTCATAAAAAAAAACTAACACAAACTTTCTGAGATAGCTAGAAAACACATCATTCATTAGAGATTGAAAAGTAGCAGGTGCATTGGTAAGACCAAGTGGCATTACCTTGAATTCATAGTGTCCATGATGTGTTCTAAAAGCTGTTTTATGGATGTCTTCAGCCTTCACCCTGATTTGCCAATACCCAGACCGCAAGTCTATCTTGGAGAAGAACTTTGCTCCTTTAAGCTCATCCAACAAATCTTCAATTACGGGTATGGGAAACTTATTTTTAACTGTCGTAGCATTTAATTGCCTGTAGTCCACACACATCCTCCAAGAACCATCCTTCTTCTTAACCAAGAGACATGGAGAAGCAAATGGACTCTTACTAGTTTGTATGATAGAAGCAGCAAGCATATCTGAAATCTGTCTCTCGACCTCAGTCTTCTGATAATGTGGAAACCTGTAGGGTCTAATGTTCACTGGTTGAGACCCCACCTTCAATAGAATGCTATGATCATGTGATCTTTCTGGTGGAAGTTGTTTTGGCTCTTCAAAGACATCAGAATAAGCATCAAGTAACTTCTGTAATTGCAAAGGAACATTCTCTTGTTCTTGGTCTACACTAATGATATATAACTCTCCTAGCAATTCGGGATCTTTACCAGCCATCTTTTGTAATTTCTGACTAGAAATGACTTTGATCTTAGCAGGTTTCTGACATCCAACCAGCTTTACTTGTCTACCATTCTTTTGAAAAGTCAACGTTAACTCATTGAAATCAAAGACCATGGGGCTAAACTTTTTCATCCAATCTACTCCAAGCACCATATCACTTCCCCCCATAGGTAGGACTCGCATATCATGTGAAAACTTGTGACCCTGCATCCACCAAGTTAGTTCCTTGCATTTGGCATTGCTATAGAGTTTTTCTCCGTTGGCCACGGTAATAACTAAAGGATTTGTTGATTATAGTTCCACTCTTCCTTAGCCCTTCTAGGCACTATAAAACTATGAGTGCTACCACTATCCACTAACACATTGATTATCTTGCCTTTAATAGTGCCTTCAATTTTGATGGTATTATGGCCAACATTGCCTGTAAGAGCATTTATAGAGATCTGTAAATCATCTACCTGATTTTGCCCTTCCTCAAACTCTGGCTCTTCTTCCTTTTCTTCTGCTGTAACAATCTGTTCTTGTTCTTCTTCACCTGCTGTTATAGCATTGAGCTGCTTTACCTTACAAACATGCCCCGAATTAAATTTCTCACCACACCTAAAGCATAAATTCATAGCTCTTCGGTGCTCAATTGATTGCTGTCTGTTTTGGGGAGTGGGCTGGTTAAGGGTATTTCTCAGTGTTTGGTTATAAGTAGGTTTAGGATAAGGGCCAAGGCTTTGGATTGATGAGGTTTTAAGAGGTTGTTTATGCCTCTTGTGTTCTAACTCCACCAAAAGTTCATCTAACTTTGCTTGCCTATAGGCAGCAGTCAAGGTTCTGGGCTCACTGGCTTTAACCCTTAATTTGAGTTCTTCATTCAACCCACTCAAAAAACTTGAAACAAAATAAGCTTTAGGAAGGTAAGGGTTATACTGCAGCATATAGGGCCTCAACTCTTCAAACCTCTCCTGGTAATCTTCAACAGTAGTCCTTTGAGATAACTTGTTAAATTCTTCAATCACATATGAGCAATTCCTATCACAAAATCTTTGGCAGAGATCCTGAGCAAAATCTTGCCAACTAACAGTGTTCCTTTGCATAATGTAGCCATCAAACCAAACATCCGCCTTACCAATTAGATACATAGAAGCAATCTCTAACTTCTGATTATCAGAGATGGAAAAAATAGCAAAGTATTTCTGACACTTCTTAAGCCAACTTCGAGGGTTAGTGCCATCAAACAGAGGCAACTCTATCTTAGGCCTTGGAGTAAAGGCATTAAGAGAATTATGATCAACCATGTTTTCCAAAGCAACAAAAGAATCTTGATTAGTGTGATGCAAATCAGGATTTGGTAGCAATCCAGATTGATCAGTCCTAAGCACATGTTTACCCTGTCCATCGACTATAGTAACTTCTACAGGAGATTTCCCTTTTCTTCTAGAATGCAATGCAGGCCTAACTGGAGTATTAGAGTTACCTTCTACCTCTAGGGTTGAATGCAACTGAATCGATTCCCTTTTAGTCATAAGATTGAGCACCTGGCTGATGTAGCTTTGGTTTTCCTTCAACTTGGCGTTGATATCCTTACGTTGTTCCTCCCACCACTTAGGAACGATGGAATCAGCTGTTTTGAGAGCTTCATCTGTCCTTGTAACGCCTGAACTTGTTCTTGCAACGTCGATAGTCTTGTACCTTCCGCCATTAATGAATGCTTCTTCTGCTTTCCCAGATTTGAAGTTGGATTTGGAGGCTCTGATGCCAATTTGTTATAGAATAATCAAGAGAAATATCTAAAATATATCAAAATTGCAGAATAAAACAAAGAGAGGAAAGAATGAGGACCAAAATGAGGACCAGAATGAGAGAAATTTGAGAGAATGAGAATATTGTGTGTTCATTTTTTCTGCAAAATTGCAGTACACTGCTGGTATATTGGCTCGTACAATAACAGAATTCCCTGATTACCATACACCAATACTATAAAGACACCTGTCATATTATCACTCAATGCTTATTCATCGACTCAGCTCGTCCATGTAGCTCAACATCCTTTTTAGCTTGCCACTTCAGTATCCACATCAGCTGCAGCACTATCCTTGTAGTCAATTATATTTCTCTGTATAAGCTCTGGTTTGACCCCTTACTTCCTCCTTCACATCTTTCAACATTCATAACAAAAGCGTCCTCTACTAACGATGAAATAAAGATCCGACTAGAGGAAAAATTGATTTTTTTTTTCACCGCCGAAAACATTTAACATTGTTAAAATTTTTAATCAACGCGATGCAGGAAGTTTAACAATGGACAGACCTCCGTATTGAAGAGAAGAAAACGTAGCTTGTCCATAGAAATACAAGAATCCTTGGCTCTCGTGCATTACAGTGTTTTATTGGCAAAGGACTCCTCTTTTTCGTTTCGTTTTACGGTTTTTCATTTTCTTTTGAAAAATCTCAAATGGTAAAAGTCATTAGATGAAGTTTGGCCGAAATTGCAAAAAAAAAAAAGAAGATATTTTTGCACAAAGAAGTAGATGTTACATGAATATAATGCCGATGTCAAATTCTTTTAAATCAAAATACTTTTATTGAAGAATAAAATTTAAATATACTTCATCTAGAGAATTAAAATTTTAAATTACCTTATTCAAAAAAAAACCTTCTTTGTGCAGACAAATTTTATCGAAAAACGAACCATATTTTTTAAAGATTTGCTTTTCTTCCTGTTGGTACATGCATCTCGAGAATAGAAAACATACAAGTAATTTGGTGTCTCCTGCAAAGTTAATTAATATGCCTTAGTCGTCTTAATTTAAGCAATAATATAGAACTGAAGCAGTTGAGTGCAATGAGACAAATTTGTCATTTTTGACAACTGAAGGCATCTACTTTCTGGTTCTAAATGCATTTAAAAACTCGAAAAGCTTTACCACATACTAATCAGTGCATAGAAGATAACAGGTTCTCTGTTTTGATCTTCATACAAAGAACATACAACAATCCAATATTTTTGGCAGTTTTATTGTCAACAATCCTCAGGTTTGCCAAATTTCCTGCCCTGGTGCCTCAGAAAAGAGGCATTGGAAATTTGGAACTCTGTCTTTTCTCTTTACGATAATGCGTCCGTGGAATTGGTTGTGCTATCATACACTCTATAGGTAGCTTTCTTTGCCTGCAAGTAGAGAAAATAGAATTTCAGATGGAGCCAAGGTTAAGATATAGAAAAGTTTACATGCATGGTTTAACTGGCGAAAGAGCTTTACTTCTTGCTCCCATTTGGTGCTTAGAGTTACTATGGCTAAAGATGATGCCTGCACAAAAAGTGCCACTATAAGTCCAGTCCAGAGTCCCTGTGAACAACAATGGAAAAAGATTTATGCCATGGAAGTGTACGCTGTACAGAGCTAAGCAATTGGATTGGGAAGCCTGGAAAACAAGTGAAGTTAAATATTACCTTCCCTCCAAGATGGTACACAAAAGCTAATATAATTGAAGAAGGGATTCCCATGAGATGATAAGCTCCCAGATTTATCAAGGCTCCGATTCTCTGCCAACCACATCCTCTAGCAACCCCTGCAATTTTTATTTTTGGGATAATTGCAAATTAATTAATGGAGAATATCAAATATTAGAAAGGAAAGAGTAAAGAACGTAAGTGTGTTAAGTTGCCACTTGCCACTAACCTGTAAGCACAGATTGAATACCGTCAATAAAATGGGAGGCTGCAATCAACAGCAACATTTCTCCCACATATTTCACTACTTGTTCATCTTCGCTGTAGAAATATCCCCAAAATTTCCTACCCAGAATCATGACAGCGCCTGCTAGAATTCCTTCAGTGGCCACCATGAACACTGCAACACAGACTGCTAGACAAGCAGCTCGTGGTCGTCCAGCTCCCAGCTCATTGGAAGCTCTTGTGCTGATTAGGATATAAAGTAGATTTATCAGAAGAAGCAAATCATATGAAAGTCGAGAGATCGTACCAGCCAACTTAATTTGAACTTACCTCACTGCAGCACTAAGCCCAAGAGGTATCATGTATATCGTTGAACATGTATTAAGGCTGGAATATCAGTCTCACAGTTAGTCAATGATATGATGGCATTTTCGATTACTATGCAATTAAAGCTATCTTATTTATCCTCGAGCAAAATGGGATGGAATATAAACCTGATTGCCAGAACTGATGTTTCAAGCTTTGGGTTGGGAAGAAGGCCTGATAACAGAACCATCATCTCAAACGACCAGATTTCCAAGCTGTTCCAAGACATGTAAGCTATGAGAGACAAAATTTCTCCAATTCAAATGTCAAATCGTTATTAATGAATCTGAAGCTAAGTTAAAAAGGGGAAATGAAGGTTACCAAAGCATTATAGCTGAAGGAATTGATAGTTTTAAGAACTTGGGAATACCATAGAAGGCTTCCTTGGAGTAGCCTGTCCAAGTCTTCTTACAGGAGGGAGAGATTCTGACATATAGCATTAGAAGTAAAGCATTAATCCAGTAAGAGAATGTGTTTGCCATAGCAGCGCCTTTACTTCCGAAACCAGACTTGAACACCAGAATCCAACAAATAAGGATATGAAATAATGTTGTAAATCCTGAGATAGCCATCATTGGAACCACATTGTTTTGGGTTTGCAAGAATCTGATATGGCATTCCTGGATAGCGAGACCAAAAATGCTAGGCAGCATGAAACGAGCATACTGTCCAGCTTCTGCTGATATTTCAGGATTTTGTCCCACGAACAAAAGAATGTCACCAGCATTGGCCCAGATGAACGCAAGGGGAATGCTAACCAATAACAGAACAATCATGGCCCTTTGCAAGTGAATACCAAGCATTTCATACTGTTTTGCTCCATAGGATTGGCCACAGAATGTATCTAATGCACTTGCCATTCCTTTCTAGCCATCACAAAGCAAACAAAAAAATAAGAGCCAAAATACACAGGATCACTCAATTTTGGACGGAGACAAACATAAGCAACAGATGGATTGAACATCATCCTGTATATGAATGAATATGCTTTGACCGAGCAGCGTCGAGGCTGAATGTAATGAGAAAACTATACAAATTTGAATGATGGAATAAAAAACACGAAAGATAGTGAGGCGTCTTACCAACAAGCCAAAACCAGTTACTGAAGCAAAGGAAGTTGCCATGGAAGCACCAGAAAGTGCTAGGTTTCCAAGATGACCCACAAACATTACGGAGATAATCTGCAAAGAAAATATCAAGAAATTAACTGACACAAGAGGCCCTGCTAACAGCAGCTGCTTCTTCACCTCAGCGAGAATCTCATCTTTGCCAAATCCCTCTTGCCGAGATTCAAATGCATTATCTTGAGAAATCAGTGGTGACTCAAGGCACGCCCTTTGTTCTTCAAGTTTCTCCATTGTTTCTCACACTTCTTCCCCCAGAAAGCCAAGCTTTGAAGTTATGGAGTTAACGGGGAGAAAAATCAACTGCACGACAATAAAAAAAAAAAAAATAAAAGAAAGAATCTCGGAATATGTGTAAATTATCTTGCTCTCGCTGAAAATGACTTGGATGCTATCTTCTGTTCTCCATGACTCTATCCAGTATAAGTTGATAAACTGATAATATTAATACTCGTTAGTTATGATTAAGTTAGTAATACAAGTTGAGTTTGTGAAAAAAATTTTTGGAATCGATTCACATTAAATATATTTTTGGAGAGAAATAAAGAACTTTAATTGTGATTAAATATGGATCAAGATTAATTTCATATCTTTAAAACGGATAAAGATGCGTATGTTTTTACACAAAAAAAATGGATAATATTAATACTGAATTAATCTTTGCAATTGCCTTCTTTGGACGCTCTGATTCAACAAACAAATAAAAATGTAATTTAACAAGTAGGATGAAATGCCAATGAAGGGACATGGATATGTGTTTTTCTATTAACCAATCATGTGTTGTGCTGTGCTTTGCTGTGGGTAGGGATGTAAACAGGTTGGGTATTCATTAAATTTGAGATACTCGAATTCGATTAATATGTATAATACTCAAACCTGATTAACTATCTAATTATTTTGATTTATGTTACCCGAATCCTAACCCTATAAAATAGAAAATACCTGTTTAACTACCCGAACCAGTTAATTACCTGTTTATTAAATCAAAGTTTGACTTTCAAATTTAAATTTAAAATCAATTTTGGAATAACTTAAATAAAAAAATTAAATTAATAAATTTAATTTAACTCATAAAAATAAATTAAAGTTAAAAATCATAATTATAATATTTAATGACTTAATTTAATTAAATACAACATTAATAATAAATAATTTATATATAAAAAATATAAATATTGTATTAATTAATTATGATTTATAATCGGGTTCGGATAATGGGAACCCTAAGATAATTCTCCGAACCTTATCCGAATCCGTGACGGGTAGTAATTTTACTATCTGAACCTTATTCGAATCTAATTATATATTACTCTAATCCTACTTAAACGGAACGAGTAATGTCGGGTACCCGTTTATAGGGTACCCATTGCCATCTCTGACTGTGGACATGAAAATTTGCTTTGTAAAAGATTACTTGTTGAACGCATATATTGCTGTTTAAGTACATCGGAATGGAACCATGTATGAGTAACAATAATATGATATATATTAATATATATATATATATATATTATATATATAAAGAGAGAGGGTATGTATTTCCTCTGTATATAGTCCCAAAATGATACCAAAAAAATTAACAAAAAATAAGCAATTCATTGTGAAATTACTCACTAGCATATGTAACTTCATTAATTTTTATTTCTCTCTCTTAGTTCAAAGTTGATTTAATTTTTTTTCTTAATCTTAACACCTTTATTTTATCAATAATTTTTAATTGAATAATTAAAAAAATTAAATCATATTGTAAGGTTTGAATTTAAAGCTCAAATATCTCAACAATCAACCTCTCTTCCAATTATATAAAAAAAAAATCCCTTATGTCTTTGATCTTTTATTTATTATTTATTTGTTTGATAATTTGACATTTTATTGTAATATGTACATTGTATTATACTAATATAGTAAAGTAAGGTTCTATGTCAGTGTGTCACACTGACGTATTCTAACAGAGTAACGTAATATTAGTGAAGTAAATTGTTTGATAATTTGACATTTTATTTTAATATGTACATTGTATTATACTAATATAGTAAAGTAAGGTTCCATGTCAGCGTGTCACACTGACGTATTCTAACAGAGTAAAGTAAAATTAGTGAAGTAAATTATTTGATAATTTGACATTTTATTTTAATATGTACATTGTATTATACTAAGGTTCTATGCCAGTGTCTTACACTGCTACAATAACAGTGCCACCTAATATCTGTTTGTATATGATTTCTTTTTTGGAGTATTTAATATCTTTGAATATCAAAGCCCGATAGTTGGGTAGAAGTTGGACCGATGGCTCCCAAGATTAGCTCCCTCTCCAAGTTGAAATAAGCATTGGATGCTCCTAACATTGTCAGCCTAGCCTCGATTCAAGCCATCGTTGGCCACTAGCCCTTTGGCAGCCCTCTTTTTCCACCCATCTGCTTCTCTTTTCGATTTGAAAACTCAAGAATCAAAAGCCTTTTCCACGAGCCGAAAATCTCTAGATCTTGAAACTCTTTCACTTCCTTATTCTGCAACAGCAAAGTCCTATTTCCCCTAATTTGGTCCTAGCATTACCAAAAGAGTGGTCACCCAAACCACTTCGTACCTTGGACATAATTTTGCTGTTTGATCTTGTGTTTTTACATTATTGTGTTGTAGTCTTGTCTTTGATGTCTTTCGATTTTAGGACTTCCAATAAACCAAAAGTTGGGTTTGGGATAGAAAGATACGATATTGAATGGGCTGAACCTCACACATGTATCACCTTAGGAGAACGAACGACAACAGCAAGCAAACAACCCCAGTAAGAAGAAGTAAGTAAAGAATAGAAGCCCAAGATAGAACAAAACAGCTAGAATATTAAGCACAGCAAGTTGAGAAAGCCACAAGACAACAAAAAGGAAAAAAATAAAGAGAAAAGAAAATAATTGATAAGCTCTTAGATGCCAAGCTGAAAGAAAAGTATAAAGAGAACACAAAACTATGATTACAAACAATGGCTGGAAAAATGGCAGCAAGAACCTCTTCTCTGCTCCTTTTTTTCATCGTTTCTCTTTCCTTTCTACCGGCTCGTCCCTTCTTCATCTCTGTCGAAAATGTTTTACCTTTTTTTTCTTATTTCTCTCTCATTTCTATCTCTTCCATCAGAATTTTTTATCAAAAATTTTTTTCCTTTTTTTTCCCTCATTTCTCTCTCGCTTTCATCTCTTCCATAAAAAATTTTCACTTTTCCCTTTCTCTTCTACTGCGCTTGCATCTCTCCTACATTTCTTCATCATTTTTTTTTTCCAAATTTTTTAGTTTTTCAAGACTTGCAAAAGTCAGGTACATACATTAAATGCAAAAGCATTGAGAAGCAAAACATGCAAAGCAATCGCACCAACCAAGAACCAAGGCCAAAACGGAGATAAGAAATGACTCTGGTCACATTGTCCCATCAGTGCACTGTCAACAAATGGAGGTGGAATCGCGGCCCAATCACAAGGCTAGAATCTCACAGGTTTTAATATTAAGGATATTCATTATTCTCAACGGCATGGTTGTCAGTGAAAAAAGCTATGGCGGCAAAAGGAGCAAGAAAAAAGGAATGCCCCAAAAGAAAAGGCATAGGAAAGAAAGAAAACGAACAAAGAAAAGGAGAGCAATAAAAGGACCCATAAACCAAGAAAAAAGGGCCCATCAAACATCAACTCAAGAGGCAAACACTAAGAAAAAATGTGCATGCAAGCAAAAACATGAGAGAAAGAGAATACACAAGCTCCTACACTCTGAAAAACAGTGCAAACCCAGCAAATGTGGTGAGTAGAGAAGCGCACAATGCGTCGAACAAAGAAAGCAAAATCTTGGTTTGCTGAGAGGGTTAGGGTTAAGAGAGAAGGGAGAAAAAATGGGGGAAAAATTGACACTGGTCACACAGTCACATCAAACACGTGTCAAGCAACTAACAGATATCGTGGCCCAATAAAGCATGTGATTGGGCCACGATTCCATCTCTATTGCTTGACAACGTATTGATGTGACTACGTGAACAGTGCCACTTTCTTCTTCCCATTTTGGCCTTGGTTCTCGGTTGGCGCGACTACCTTGCATGTTTTCCTTCTCGATGCTCGACACATGCATAGAAAATAAACCATGAAACTGCATAGAAAAGAACCAGTGTCAAATAAAAAGAACTTCAATTAATTTAAAAACAACATGAAACTGCATAAAAACCAAAAATCAGATAAAAAAATAAACCATGAAATGATTAATTCCAAAGAAATTTCATTCCTAAAACTATTAAAAATCAAAACATCAAAAGAACCATTTCCATCACCAAAAAGTAAGTATCAAACATCTAAGAATTTCCCTTGTAACTTTAAATTTTAATGCTTTTGATTGTCAAGGTTCTGTCTTGGAATTTATTCAATTAAATTAAATTTTAATGTTGTTGTAACTCGGGCAACAAATCCACCACTATCAAATAACTACGTAAAACAAAGCTACCCTAAAAACCAGAAAAGAAAAGAAATCAAAAAATCAAATAAAGCATGAATCAAACCTTGGGGAAAATGGGAAGTTAAAAATAAAAATATCATATAAAGTCGTGCATAGTTGGCTACAGAGTAGAAAAGCTCCAAACATACTTGTCAAGAAAAAAAATAATATTTAACTTCATAAAAGGGCAATATTAACTACCACACAACCTGACTAAACCCATTAACTTATAAAACGTCATAAATTTTCTCCATCCACCACAGAATAACCTGTTCTTCTTTGTATGAACATACTTGACTTGCCATGTTAGAGGTCAAATCCCCAGTTCCTACAAAGAAAGAGAGCAAAAGGGAACAAAATAGAGAGATTCCTAAACCTCAAAAAAGTAAACAGCAGAGAATCATCAGTGTTCTTAAACACATCATAAGGTGTTCTTAATGCTAACTATCCATATGCAATTTGCTCATCCCTTTCATGAGATAAAACATGATCAATTCTAGCATTGATATTGGCATAACCTAGCATATGCTGCTATGTCTGAAAGGGGCTTCCCTTGTTCTATTATGAGCTTCCCTATTTTCAAAGTGTTTAAGGATTCAGCCACTACCCTTGATTGGGAGTAGGCAGGCAGTGCAGTTGAATGAACTGTAACTGGTTGGAAAAGTTTATATCATGTTAACAAAGCAACAGGAAACGAAAATGTGTAGGATTTGAATTCCGATGCACAATTAAAATAGGAACTTGTTGTATATAGAAGATAGTAAATAAATATGTTGGGCTTAAATCTATTATCCTCCAGCAATCAAAGTTGAAAATGTGCAGGATTTGAATGACAATATGCACCAATAAAAAAAAATTCCAGATTTCATTAATGCTAAAATATGAAAGCAAACTATGAGCACCAAACTTCCAGCTTTTTGTTCTTTTCGTCATAATTCTCCTTTATTGCCACCTTGAGGATGCTCTCTACCAGAGGAAAACAATCAATGCCAATGCTAATTAATACCTAATTCAATGTTGAAATATATTTTAACCTGATTCAGTGTTACAATTTCCATTATTAACATTTCATTGAATAAGGTCTCAATTAGCAACTACTTTGCTTAAAGAACATTGTCAGTAACTCTTTGGCTAATCCTAGCCTAGAGGAACAGAATTTTTGGTATTTTAATTGGCAATCTTCTGTTTTTAATCTTACTGATGAATACCATAGAAAAAGAGGTAGTAAATGTTTACATTTTCATCAACCAATTCATTGTCTTCCATTTATTTCATGTCCAAGATATATGTCAACACACACATACACTTGAAACGGAAGTCCTTGGTACAAAAATCTCTTACAGAAAGAAAAAGAGTTGTAACTAAAGGAAGAGGGCTATAATGTAATGGTACCTGAGCAGTGAAAGCCCCACCAAAAGCTGTGGGCTCGAGTTTCATGCGATTAGAATAGGCTGCCTCATAAATCCCATATATAAGCCCCACTAAAAGTCTTTTCCCTTCATGCTCTTTTACCACATGGCTCTCAAACTTTTCTTAGTCCAATCTTCATCATCCTCATTATTGATGAACAACATTTCAAATCTTTGAAAGAAAAAGTTTGCTAATGGTTAAATTGACGGTTAGCACTTCTTTAGATATGTGTGTGTATATTCATTACCTCTATCCAGCTCCCCCCAAATTCTTTTTCATATTTCTATCTCTCATCAATTTTTGGATCTTCACTACTCCATCCTTTATTTCACCCAGTGCCTATAAACAATCAGACCAAACAAAAAAACAAAAAATGAATAGCATTTCAAAACTTTTGAAAGAAAAAGAAACTTTGTAGCTAAAAAGAACTTAGGTAATCATATGATTAAAACATTATGATGTTAAATGAAGCGAGTATAGAAAACATAGCAGCATAAGCTTTTATGCATTTTAAAATTTCACAAAGTTGTAAACTATAGTTCTATAATACTTGTCAAGAATATTATTGGAAAGTCAACTACTGTTTTAATGAATTTGTTATTTTAGGAAATTAGTATATATGTGTATCCCTAGCATTAAGGTTAGAGAATCACTCGATTATAGATTCTATTAATTAGAATAATATCTAGGATTATGAGTGATATACTTTCCTATTTAGTTAGAAGTTCTTTGTATATAAATAGGGTACCTATGTACAATTTTATCTTAAGTCTTTTCAATACAATACTTTGATTTCCTACATGGTATCAAGAGCTTTAGGTTTTTTTCTTGGAAATCAGTCACTTTTTCAGCTTCATTGCTGATTTTCTGCAGTTTCTTCTTCAGCCTTCATTGCTGATTTTTTTGCCTTAGGCCTTCATAGCCATTTTCTCATCCCAGTCCCTTCAACAAAATTTGTTTTTGTCCATCTCTATAGGCTCGGTTCTGGTTCTATTGTTCCAGCCATCATCACTGTTGTCTTTGCTCTGTTTTCTAAAGACAAAACAGAGTATTTCATGTGTTCTTTTTTATCAGCCTTCATAGCTGAATTTTTCCTCTGTTCTTCATCATTGGTGGTTTCTCTTTGTTGCTTGGCCTTCATTGCCGATTTATCCTTGATTCTCACCTATCCTTCAGCAAGTTTTGATTTGTGAAAGATGTCAAAAGTTGCAGAAACAACCACTGCAGCACCAAAGGAGTTGGGCAGTCTCAACAAAGAAGAGATTGAAAAGCTGAGAAATCTCCTAAGTATCCTCGAAAAACCTTCAGATACCTATTCATTAATACATTCAGGTAAACTTCCAACCTCTCACGCTTTAAATGCCTCAGATAGAACCTTTAAACATTTGTGGATTATTGATTCAGGAACCACAGATCATATGACTCATTCCTTTCAAAACTTTAGTTCATATTCACCTTGTTCTAGTAGTAGGAAAATTGCTACTGCCGATGGCTCCTTGGCCACGGTAGCTGAGGTAGGAGAAATAAAAATCAGTCCTAACCTTACTTTGAAAAATGTCCTACATGTTCCCAAATTGTCCACCAATCTTTTATCAATATCCAAGCTTTCTCATGACATGAATTGCAAAGTAACTTTTTTTCCATCTTATTGTCTATTTCAAGACCAGGGCTCGGGAATGATGATTGGACGTGCTAAGGAGAAGGACAGATTATACTATCTTGAGGAATTAGAGAAATCGAAAGTTGGTAAGTGGAACCAGCCCCTAACCTACCTTTCTGGACAAAACCTCACCAATAAAGACACAATTTGGCTTCACCATTTTAGGCTCGGACATCCTTCTTTTTCAACCCTTGAAATTATGTTCCCTTCTTTGTTCAAAGGACTAGTTGATAAGCAGTTTCATTGTGATGCATGTGAACTTGCAAAACATAGACGTGCTACCTTTCCCACCAATAACAAAAAAAGCCTTTTTCCTTTTGAGTTGATTCATAGTGATATATAGGGTCCAACTACAATTCCAAATATTTCTGGGGCACGTTGGTTTGTTTCATTTATTGATGATTGTACAAGAGTTACCTGGATATTTCTGCTTAAATCAAAATCTGATGTGAGTGATATCCTCCCAAACTTCTTTTCCATGATAAAAAACCAATTTGGGGTCCAAATCAAAAGGTTTAGGTCAGATAATGCAAAAGATTATTTCAACCAAACACTTTCCCCATATTTTCAACAAAAAAGGTATTATTCATGAGTCATCCTGTGTCTCTACTCCACAACAAAATGGAGTTGCAGAAAGGAAAAATGGCCATCTCCTAAACACTACCCGAGCATTATTATTTCAGAAAAATGTGCCAAAATACCTTTGGGGGAAGCAGTTCTTACAGCCACACATGTCATAAACAGGTTACCATCCCGAGTGTTAAATTCAAGAGTCCCATGGAGGTATTGTCTCACTTTTATCCAAGTCTCAGTACAACAAACCATCTTGTTCCTAGAGTATTTGGGTGTGTCTCATTTGTTCATGTCCATAGCCAAAATAGAGGAAAGTTAGACCCTAGAGCTATCAAGTGTGTCTTTGTGGGATACTCTTCAACACAGAAAGGATACAAGTGCTATCACCCACCTACTAAAAAACTCCTAATCTCAGCAGATGTTACCTTCATTGAAACAGAACCATATTTCACTCAACCCTATCTTCAGAGGGAGACAACATTTGTGGAAGATAAGGATCAAGACTTCTTTCTCCTTGACTTGCCGTCATCATCTTCTAAATTCCAACCTGAGACCAAGACCTCCGCTGAAGTTACAATTAAGCAACCTGAGCCTCCTCCTTCACAAACCCAAAATGAGCCCTCCTTACAACCTAGTTCACAAGTAGATGGGGGAAAGGCCACTTACTAGCAATCAATTCTCATAGGTTTACTCAAGAAGGAAAAGTCTAGCTCCTGAACCAAGGCCGGACCAATCATCATACTCAAATCCTAGAAATGAGGTAATATCTTCTAGCTCTACTCCTCAAAGTGATTCCTTATCTAACATTGATTTACCTATAGCCCTTAGGAAAGGAACTAGAGAGTGCACAAAACATCCATTATACCCAATATCCCATTTTGTGTCCTTTGAAAAATGCTCTCCATCTCACCGAAGTTTCCTTACAAACATAAACACAATATCCATTCCCAAAACATTATCAGAGGCTTTAAATTGTGCAAATTGGAAGAATGCTATGAATGTTGAAATGCAGGCCCTGGAGAAGAACAATACTTGGGAGATTATGGAGCTACCAAGAGGAAAGAAAGCAGTGGGATGTAAGTGGGTCTTTACAGTTAAGTATAAAGCGGATGGAACACTTGAGAGGTACAAAGCTAGGTTGGTGGCTAAAGGATACACACAGACATATGGGATAGATTACTAAGAAACCTTTGCTCCGGTTGCCAAGATGAATACGGTGAGAATTCTTTTGTCTCTAGCAGTTAACTTTGATTGGCCTTTACAACAGTTTGATGTAAAAAATGCATTTTTGCATGGAGATCTTGAAGAGGAAATCTACATGGAAATACCCCCTGGATTCAATAGAAACATGGCTGCAAATAAGGTTTGCAAGCTCAAGAAGGCACTATATGGCCTAAAACAGTCACCAAGAGCTTGGTTTGGGAGATTTGCCAAGGTAATGCATTCCATGGGGTACAAGCAGAGCCAAGGGGATCACACCCTATTCATAAAACACTCAGGTTCAGAGGGAGTTAATGCTCTCATTGTCTATGTTGATGATATCATAGTGACGGGAAATAATGAAAAGGAAAGGCAGAACTTGGGAAGATGTTTGGCAAAGGAGTTCGAGATTAAGGAACTAGGAAACTTGAAATATTTTCTGGGCATTGAAGTGGCAAGGTCGAAACAAGGGATCTTTATATCCCAACAAAAGTATGTCCTTAATCTCTTGAAAGACACAGGAAAGTTGGCGTGCAAACCATCCAGCACACCAATTGATCCTAATCATAAACTTGGGGAAGTAGAGGGAGACAATGCTACAGACAAAGAATCATATCAGAGACTGGTTGGTAGACTAATCTACCTATCCCACACACGGCCTGATATTGCCTATGCAGTTAGTGTGGTGAGCCAATTTATGCACAACCCTAAGGAATTCCATTTGCATGCAGTTCATAGAATATTGCACTATCTCAAGGGAACTCCAGGAAAGGGAATTTTGTTCAAAAAAGGTGATAAGCTCACTTTGGAGGCCTACACCGACGCTGACTACGCAAGCTCAGTGGTTGATAGAAGATCCACCACGGGTTACTGCACCTTTTTGGGAGGAAACTTAGTTACTTGGAGGAGCAAAAAGCAGAATGTTGTGGCAAGATCAAGTGCAGAATCAGAATTTCGGGCAATGGCACAAGGTGTATGTGAGCTACTATGGTTAAAGATCATTTTGGAAGATCTAAGTCTCAAGTGGGATGGCCCTATAAAGCTCTACTGTGACAACAAATCTACAATTAGCATCGCACACAATCCTGTGCAACATGACAGGACAAAACAATTGAAGTTGACAGACATTTCATTAAGGAGAAGCTTGATAGTGGTCTCATTTGCACACCCTATGTACCAAGCGAATCACAGCTAGCAGATTCTAACCAAGGGACTTAACAATCCACTCTTCCACAAGATTGTAACCAAGCTGGGAATGGACAATGTTTATTCACCAGCTTGAGAGGGAGTGTCAAGAATATTATTGGAAAGTCAACTGCTGTTTTAATTAATTTGTTATTTTAGGAAATTAGTATATATGTGTATCCCTAGCATTAAGGTTAGAGAATCACTCGATTATAGATTTATTAATTAGAATAATATCTAGGATTATGAGTGATATACTTTCCTATTTAGTTAGAAGTTCTTTGTATATAAATAGGGTACCTATGTACAGTTTTATCTTAAGTCTTTTCAATACAATACTTTGATTTCCTACAATACTCAAAACACTTACGCATACACAGTCTCATCAAATCACATAATTTTTAAAGAGAATTATTCCAACTTCTTTCTTTAGCTTAAGTATATGAATAGCTGTTTAGGCATCAAATGAAAGTTATAGCAAAGGTAAGTTTGAAGATCTACATACTGCCACATGCTTTAAAAGTTATAGAAACTACTTAGAGAAGTAAGCCCAAAGAACTTGTTTTGCTAAGAGTCAATGGAATGAACATCATTTAAATACAATTGATTAAACCAAATGCATGCAAAAAGCTCAAAAACAGAAAAAGAATGGAAGCTTAGACTGTACAGCATTTGCAAGATAAATTGTTTGAGCTATAAACGCTCACACTAGATTCCTGCATATAAAACAGCCTGTATTTTGTTTGCCACAGGCCATGGTAACTTGTCTCTTATCCTTTCTATAGCATTTATAGATTTATTTCCAGATGAATAGACAAAAGGCTGTAAAATATTGAACACATGCAAATACCAGAAGTGAAAATAGAGACAAGACTGAAAACCGAAGGAGAACAAAATCTAGAAATTTTTGGAAAAAAAAATCAATGAAGGAAGACCAATCTTTTTGCAACAATACCAATTTTAAAACAACCTGGGACACATACAACCTGATAAGAGAGTGAAGAAATGATCAAGCCATCCTAAAAGTTGGCTAAATGTTATCTAAATATTCACACGCTGAAAACCAGGGATCATTGTAAATAAGATGGTATCTAGAGGAAACATGAGTCATAGAAGAGAGATTTTGATATCATTACCATCAAATGAAAGGCAGTGAAATCCTATTCCTATATCCTAGTCGTTTGAGATACATTTGTCAAAAATAATTGTTTAACATTTGCAGCACCAACAGTAAAGAAAGTGCAAGAATGTAGATTGATACATGGAGAAAGCAGACATGCTATTCTTATGCAGTTATTCTCTCATAGTCCTTCAAGTTTATTCATAGTATATTTCTTTTTCTATCTTCGTATATTTTCTAGCGTTGAAATAGATGTACCAATTTCAGAGGATGAATAAACATTTCATTTGATTGAGTAATTTTTGAAGCAAGAGTTGCATATTCATTAACATTTGCATTCTATATTGGTTGGATCCTGTTATTAGTAATAGTACCTAACGTTTTTTTATTAATACAAGGAGACACAAAGGACAAATTAGTTCATAATATGACTTGCATTAAAGATAAAAATAAACAAAGAACAACTTTACATCTCATAATAATAATATAGAGACATTATAAATAAGTGAAGAAAATGATAAAAAAATTCAAATATATGATATCACTTGAATGTGTGTGAAACAATTCACAAAATCAAAACATTTCAAAGCATTTAATAAAAAACTGAAAACGAATATAATATTTAGAACTCGAAATGGTAAAAGACATCTAAATACTTAAAAATAAATCGAATTTAAAAAAAAAAGGAGAAACTTGTTAGCTGAAGGGAAAATTTACTTGTTACAATTTCCATTCTCAAGTTGTGAGAATTACACAACTAATAAACTCAAACACCAATTAAAAATGGTAATAAAAACAGGCAATTGAATTCTGCAGAGACAATAATACAATTTATATTAAAAGAAATAATGGATAGCCTCTGATATACTTTCCAAAACAATATCCAAATGTTACTCCGTAGAAAAGAAATCTATTTATGAAAATTAGCAAGAACAGTAATTACAAATATATAAATGCCCACCACATCTGCTAAAGTATTTATCCATAATGAAGTTATAACTCAGTTTTACATTATATATTCATGTCTTGACACAACAATACAAATAAAAAAAAAATCTAAATTTCACTGATCATATCAGCAAGCTAGATTCATGGAAGAAAAAATTCTAACTATTAAAGCCATGTGTAACATGCACTTTGAAGATGTAAGCCTAAATTTCAATAAATGTTAAGAAAAAAAAAATTTTGCTAAACAAAGCAGGAAAAGGACTCCAAAAGAAGCAAAACAGATCCCAAACTGAAACATATCAGAGAACCGCACTGGGACAAACATGAGGCCATATTGGAACAGAGACCGAAGACAGGTATAGAATTAAGAAAGAAGCGTAACAAAGATTCTACCACCAAACTTTGAAAGGCTCTAACCTGTACTTGTAGGACCAGGAACAGCTGTGGCAGCCCCAGCAGTTGATATAGGTACAATGGGCAGAGCTGCATTCACCATTGCATGAGGCACATTTGGGTCTCCATTTTGAGGACCATATGTTGTGCTTCCATTTAGAGATGCTTCACCTGTAGAGGCATTGTAGACATTTCTGACACACACAAATAAAAATTACATAAAAAAAAAGATTATGTTATAACATTATCAGTGTCTAACCTTCTCCTGAATCTTGCCTTCCTCCAGACTTTAACTGTGAATCCTACAAAGAATAAAGAAAATAAGATTACAACATATTGTTGACCCATAATCCTCATCATCCTGAAGAAGTCTTTGGCTCAGTCTATGAACAACACAGAGATAGAAATAAATGGAAAAGGAACAATATGATTTAGAAAACGATTGTGCCTCTATAGCTTCATTAACCCATCTTTGAGTGCTTAGAGCTAACGCACATGGAACGTCTAAAATTAATAAATCAAAAACATCATGAAGAACAGAATTAGGTGGCCCTAGAATTTAAGAGATGACATTGAAACAATAAAATATATGGCAGAAGAGGAACATGTGACTGAGCAAAGCCATTACCTTTGAGTTTTAGAGACCCTAGTCCCATAGCCACACTAGTAACAGCTTAAAGAAAGAATTTTTTGTACAATAGGTCCATGGAAAATGCTCACTTACAGAGTAAGCACAAATACAATATAAAATACAGGATATAGTTTCAACCAAAACAACTTATGTAGAAGATTAGCCTTTCCAGGCAATCACACAATTAAGCCATATGCTATTTATAATAAATAAAAGAATGATTCCAAACTCTAACTATTCATATCCAGAGTGTATAGCAAAATGATAGTTAAGAATTACGATGGGGGCATAAATTCATGAAACTGCAAGTCCCTGTCCTAGAATCAGCCATATTGGTGGAAGGTGTGAACGCCCTCCAAGATAGATGAAATACAAAAGCAAATTAAAAATGATAAACTAATAAAAGGAGAAGCCGAGAGGCATTGCACTCACATTCTGGGAGTTTGCATCACTCCCTTCACTTGTACCTTCGATTCCACTCTCGGCATTGCACAAACACAATTATTACATGGTCAGCTAAATTACCTAGAAAGATCATTTTGATGGCAACCACAAGCAAATAAACCATACAATAACTGCAAAGAAGATTTCTTTTCTGCCATACCTTTTAGAATAAACTCCATTAGCAGAAGCTCCTGATGTTTTACCAAGATTATTGTTCTTTCCAGTGATCATGTTTAAACTGCCTAAACTCCCTTTTGATCTTTTAATTGGCAATTTTTCCTTCACATCAGAGGGCTTACCATCTTCCATGCTTCCAGGAGTATTTCCCTACATGAAATCTCAAGAGTCAGTCCTTTAGAAGCATGGACATAAAAAAGACGTCTTTCAGGAAAAAATCATAAGATAAAGTAAGATGAAATGCTCACAGAAGCCTCCATAATGCCATTAGGAGAAGGCATGGCAAAAGGACTAAAAGGATAAGATCCCTGTCCAAGATTAGGTCATGTCATAAAGATAGCTCCAAATATAAAGCTATTTAGAAACAAAAACTAAGAATGGTGGAAAAGAACATACTGGAGGAATGGATGGATGTGCTTATATTCCACCATGAGGATACATTGCAACATAAGGATGTGGTGGGGTACCATTTGGAGGCATAATAGGCTGCAACAAAGACAGAATACATTAAAGTTTTATTAACCAAAAAATGAAATCATTAAACCTTAATAGTTAACCTTGCCACCAAATTTTAAAGCTCTAACAAATCAAATACAAAAAGTTTAACAATCATTATAATGCAACCTCCGACAACACCAACGCAAAACCATATATACCTGAACCCCCCACATATATAGGAAGCTTAAGGACTTGATGCCAAGAACCCATGTGGAATGGGAGAATATGCCTGTTAGCAAACATAATACACATATAATAGTTCAAATTCCACATGAAACCTGAACACAAAGTATAGAAACTAAAGATGTTTATCTAACAAACCTGAAATCCTGACCAATCCCCATTTACCGTACCCGAGTTAGTGGTGGAAGACTGCTCCTGAGCAACAAAAAAAGGCATTAAACAGATCAGGATAGAAACCCTTGTAAGAACAACTTTAGAACACCATAAACTACAAAATTTTCCAACAATGACACAAAAGTAGACCTGTGTAGTAGCAACAGCAGGCAGTGTCTTTGGCTCCTTTTCTTTTGCCGTTTTATCCATCTCACTGCTGCCCATTATTCTATAGCCACCAACTAATTTCTAAAACCCCCTCAAACCATCCTACAATGATATATCATGCTTCCATAAACAATACGCACTTTTTCCACCACTATATCCCTTGAAAACAATCCAATTTATCTACCTATACTTTTTTCAGTAGAAAAGAAAAGGAATATGAACACAAAATAAACCTTAGCTTGGCATTCAAAAAATCCCTTAAAATACATATACTGGTTGAATTAGCCCCAATCAAAACTTTCCCCATTAACATCACAAACAATTAAAAAACTACAAAAAAAAGTTTAAAGATCAAAATTCTACTGTCCTTTTTTTTCTATATTTTCTCAGTAAACACATACATCTTTGTAGAAAATCGCAAGAGCTTGAAGTTGAAGTGAAAAATTCCTCTTCATTTCCAGGACATTCTCGCTGCCTTTAAATCAATTACTCCAACTTAATTCCAATCCCAAAAAGCTGAAAACTCGATCCATATTACGCATACTGCAAAGTCTAAAAAGAAAAAGTTTTAACATACAAAATTTATTTTTTAAAAGAGAAATGAAAAGAAAAGAAAGAGATACCCAAATACCCAACTCATTGATTTCTTATGTTTCTGCTGTTGTTTATTTGTTTGAACTATCGCACGTGCCATTCATGGAGACAGTTGGAAAGCCACTCTGGCCAGAGCCGGCCTGTTTCTACCCTCCAGCCTATTTCAGCTTGGAGTATTGTTACTATGTCGAGTTCCAACCTCCAATAATTCTACTATTTTCTCCATTCTAAATAGATATACAACACATGAAGGTTCCATGTTAAGATCATAAGTATTTTTAACCACTGGAATTTACAGAGGCTCCATGTTATTTTTAGTAAGAATCTGAAACAAAAAAAAATTCAGTGATCAAATCAACATATATTTACAGTTTTTTAATTCCAAAATTTTCTTTGTTTCACAATTGATTAACATAACAGGACAAACCCTTTGGGCGAAATTTCATCACAGGACAAAACTAATATACTAAGGGTGCATAGCAGAATTAGAAAATTATGTTCATTTTGAAACTCAAGATGGCAATTGGTGCGACTCAGTTGTAGTACAGTAGCATCAGGAAGTATTTATATCAGAAGAAATTTGGGAGAGGATAAAACCAGATGAACCTTTCGAATGCAACTGAATTATGCTAGATATATTAATTTAGTTTGATTTTGAAGAGGAATACCTGTGCGCCAATGCCATATTCTCTGGAATCAACAGGCAACCCAATCTCCACATTTGCTTCTAGTGTATCACGACCAGCATCTTGCAGATTATAAGCACGAAGCTTGTGGCCCAAACCACGAAAAAATGTTACCAGGAACAGAAAAGAAAGATATAGAAGAAATAAATTAGAGAAAAGACATTGCTTTTACTCTTTCTTGTTTTTTCTTTTTGGTGCAGAGCTTTTACTCTTTCTTTTATTACTTCTCTGCTGCCACCATATTTCTTCTGCCATTTCATGATGAAAGAGCAGGACATGCGACATTAACAGAGAAATAAAACGCGTTGGATAGGAAAGCCGGGAGAGCTGAAGCAAAGACACGCAGCAACACAGGCAAGCAGGAACGGGAGGAAAATAAGCAATGGTCACATTGTCAAATCACTGAGCTGGCAGCCAAAGAAGATAGAAACGTGGCCCAACCACAAGGCTAAAATCCCTCGGATTTTAATAGTATAGATTTTAATCAACACGATGCAGGAAGTTTAACAATGGACAGACCTTCGTATTGAAGAGAAGAAAACATAGCTTGTTGTACAAGAATCCTTGGCTCTCGTGTATTACAGTATTTTATTGGCAAAGGACTCCTCTTTTTCGTTTCGTTTTATGGTTTTTCATTTTCTTTTGAAAAGTCTCAAGTGGTAAAGTCATTAGATGAAGTTTGGCCGAAATTGCAAAAAAAAAGAAGAAGATATTTTTGCACAAAGAAGTAGATGTTACGTGAAAATAATGCTGAGGTGAGATTCTTTTAAACCAAAATACTTTTAATTAAAAATAAAATTTAAATATACCTTATATAGAGAATTAAAATTTTAAATTATCTTTTTCAAAAAAAGAAAAAATTACCTTCTTTGTACAGACGCTAGACAGATTTTATCGAGAAACGAACCATATTTTTTAAAGATTCGCTTTTCTTCCTGTTGGTACATGCATCTCGACAATAGAAAACATACAAGTAATTTGGTGTCTCCTGCAAAGTTAATCAATATGCCTTAGTCGTCTTAATTTAAGCAATCTATAGAGCTGAAGCAGTTGAGTGCAATGAGACAAATTTGTCATTTTTGACAACTGAAGGCATCTACTTTCTGGTTCTAAATGCATTTAAACAACTCGAAAAGCTTTACCACATACTAATCAGTGCATAGAAGATAACAGGTTCTCTGTTTTGATCTTCATACAAAGAACATACAACAATCCAATATTTTTGGCAGTTTTATTGTCAACAATCCTCAGGTTTGCCAAATTTCCTGCCCTGGTGCCTCAGAAAAGAGGCATTGGAAATTTGGAACTCTGTCTTTTCTCTTTACGATAATGCGTCCGTGGAACTGGTTGTGCTATCATACACTCTATAGGTAGCTTTCTTTGCCTGCAAGTAGAGAAAATAGAATTTCAGATGGAGCCAAGGTTAAGATATAGAAAAGTTTACATGCATGGTTTAACTGGCGAAAGAGCTTTACTTCTTGCTCCCATTTGGTGCTTAGAGTTACTACGGCTAAAGATGATGCCTGCACAAAAAGTGCCACTATAAGTCCAGTCCAGAGTCCCTGTGAACAACAATGGAAAAAGATTTATGCCATGGAAGTGTACGCTGTACAGAGCTAAGCAATTGGATTGGGAAGCCTGGAAAACAAGTGAAGTTAAATATTACCTTCCCTCCAAGATGGTAAACAAAAGCTAATATAATTGAAGAAGGGATTCCCATGAGATAATAAGCTCCCAGATTAATCAAGGCTCCTATTCTCTGCCAACCACATCCTCTAGCAACCCCTGCAATTTTTATTTTTGGGATAATTACAAATTAATTATTAGAGAGTATCAAATGTCCGAAAGGAAAGAGTAAAGAAAATAAGTGTGTTAAGTTGCTACTTGCCACTAACCGGTAAGCACAGATTGAATACCGCCAATAAAATGGGAGGCTGCAATCAACAGCAACATTTCTCCCACATATTTCACTACTTGTTCATCTTCGCTGTAGAAATAGCCCCAAAATTTCCGACCCAGAATCATGACAGCGCCTGCTAGAATTCCTTCAGTGGCCACCATGAACACTGCAACACAGACTGCTAGACAAGCAGCTCGTGGTCGTTCAGCTCCCAGCTCATTGGAAGCTCTTGTGCTGATTAGGAGAGAAAGTAGATTTATCAGAAGAAGAAGCAAATCATATGAAAGTCGAGAGATCGTCTCAGCCAACTTAATTTGAACTTACCTCACTGCAGCACTAAGCCCAAGAGGTATCATGTAAATCGTTGAACATGTATTAAGGCTGGAATATCAGTCTCACAATTAGTCAATGATATGATGGCATTTTCGATTACTATACAATTACAGCTATCTTATTTATCCTCGAGCAAAATGGGATGGAATATAAACCTGATTGCCAGAACTGATGTTTCAAGCTTTGGATTGGGAAGAAGGCCTGATAACAGAACCATCATCTCAAACGACCAGATTTCCAAGCTGTTCCAAGACATGTAAGCTATGAGAGACAAAATTTCTCCAATTCAAATGTCAAATCGTTATTAATGAATCTGAAGCTAAGTTAGAAAGGGGAAATGAAGGTTACCAGAGCATTATAGCTGAAGGAATTGATAGTTTTAAGAACTTGGGAATACCATAGAAGGCTTCCTTGGAGTAGCCTGTCCAAGTCTTCTTACAGGAGGGAGAGATTCTGACATATAGCATTAGAAGTAAAGCATTAATCCAGTAAGAGAATGTGTTTGCCATAGCAGCGCCCCTACTTCCGAGACCAGACTTGAACACCAGAATCCAACAAATAAGGATATGAAATAATGTTGTAAATCCTGAGATAGCCATCATTGGAACTACATTGTTTTGGGTTTGTAAGAATCTGATATGGCATTCCTGGATATCCAAACCAAAAATGCTAGGCAGCATGAAACGAGCATACCGTCCAGCTTCTGCTGATATTTCAGGATCTTGTCCCAAGAACAAAAGAATGTCACCAGCATTGGCCCAGATGAACGCAAGGGGAATGCTAACCAATAACAGAACAATCATGGCCCTTTGCAAGTGAATACCAAGCATTTCATACCGTTTTGCTCCATAGGATTGGCCACAGAACGTATCTAATGCACTTGCCATTCCTTTCTAGCCATCATAAAGCAAACAAAAAAATAAGAGCTAAAATACACAGGATCACTCAATTTTGGGTGGAGACAAACATAAGCAACAGATGGATTGAACATCATCCTGTATATGAATGAATATGCTTTGACCGAGCAGTGTCGAGGCTGAAAGTAATGAGAAAACTATACAAATTTGAATGATGGAATAAAAAACATGAAAGATAGTGAGGCTCATTTTGTCTTACCAACAAGCCAAAACCAGTTACTGAAGCAAAGGAAGTTGCCATGGAAGCACCAGAAAGTGCTAGGTTTCCAAGATGACCCACAAACATTACGGAGATAATCTGCAAAGAAAATATCAAGAAATTTACTGACACAAGAGGCCGTGCTAACAGCAGCTGCTTCTTCACCTCAGCGAGAATCTCACCTTTGCCAAATCCCTCTTGCCGAGATTCAAACGCATTATCTTGAGAAATCAGTGGTGACTCAAGGCACGCTCTTTGTTCTTCAAGTTTCTCCATGTTTTCTCACGCTTCTTCCCCAAGAAAGCCCGGCTTTGAAGTTAAGGAGTTAAGGGAGAGAAAAATCAACTGCACGACAAGCTAATGGATATATCAATTCGAGTAACAGGAATCCAAAGCTCACCAGTTGACAAACGTTTTGTCAGAATTTGACTCAATATTCTCAGCTAGTTTGGCTGAGGAGTTCAAATTTGTGAAGTGAATAATAAAAAAAAATAAATTAAAAGAAAGAATCTCAGAATATGTGTAAAATATCTTGCTCTCGCTGAAAATGACTTGCATGCCATCTTCACTTCTCCATCCAGTATAAGTTGATAAATGGATAATATTATACTGAATTAATCCTTTGTAATTGCCTTCTTTGGACACTCTGATTCAACAAACAAATAAAAAATGTAATTTAACAAGTAGGATGAAATGCCATTGAAGGGACATGGATATGTGTTTTTCTGTTAACCAATCATGTGTTGTGCTGTGCTTTGCTGTGGACATGAAGATTTGCTTTGTAAAAGGTTACTTGTTGAACGGCGAACGCATATATTGCTGTTTAAGTACATGGGAATGGAACCATGTAAACCATGTACGAGTAATGATAATATGATATATATACACACACAGTGGCTTAGCCAAAAAATATACTTAATGGGGTAAAAAAAGTGAATATATATTTTTTATATTTTTATCTATTTTTAATTTTTTTTAAAAATTGTATGGTCTTTTAGTTCTCAAACATCCTATATTCTTTCTTTCCTTTATTAATTTGTATTTCTTAATCTATGAAAATTAAAAAAATATAAAAAGGACTAAAAATTATTTTTTAAAACAAACAAATATCTTATATAAATTTTTTATACAAAATCTTTAAGTAATTGCAATATCATAACAATAATTAAGTACAAATAGCAAAAAATATATATGTTATATGACAGTAAAATTTTAAATTTCACTCATGAGATTGAAGAATTAATGTATATTCATTTAGATATAATTAGAAAAAAATAAATTATGAATTATTAGATAAGCATATAGCCATTTTATTTCTCTTGTGAAACTTAAAAACTTGACCATTGATAATAATTCAAAAGAAAATCTTCAGTATAATTTTTTTTATAATTATCATGAAGAGTTTTGATAATTTAAAAATAATTATTAATATACCAAATGCATTTCTCCAATATATGTAATTAAACAAATTATTCACTAAATTATTTTCTTTTTTTAGTAATAAATTTTTAATTATTTTCATTGCTGAAAATTATTCGTAATAAAATCTTTATTTAATGGTAAGTATGAAATCATGAAATTTTGAGATCTAATTTTTAAATCTCATAATGTGCGGATTTACTCCAACTTTGTATTGAATTTATTCAATTATATTCATTGTTTAATTGGATAAACCCTTAATAATATATTATTACAAAATTATTTTTCTATGATTTTTGACTTTTTATTTCAGGGGGTCATTTATCTTTATATTTTATTTTTCACGAAATTAATTTATGAATATTCCCACAATAATATATTTTATAAAACAAATTCTAAAATTCACTGGGGTCAATTGATCCCAAAATTACAATGTGGCTACGTCACTCTATATATAATATATATATATATATATATATATATATATATAAAGAGAGTATGTATTTCCTCTATATATGGTCACAAAATGATACCAAAATAATAAACAAAAAATAAGCAATTCATTGTGAAATTACTCACTAACATATGTAACTTCATTAATTTTTATTTCTCTCTCTTAGTTCAAAGTTGATTTAAATTTTTTTTCTTATAATCTTAACACCTTTATTTCATCAATAATTTTTTAATTGAATAATTAAAAATTTTTAAATCATATTGGAAGGTTTGAATTTAAAGCTCAAATATCTCAACAATCAACCTCTATTCCAATTATATAAAAAAAATCCCCTATGTCTTTTATCTTTTATTTATTATTTATTTATTTGATAATTTGACATTTTATTGTAATATGTACATTGTATTATACTAAGATAGTAAAACAAGGTTCTATGTCAGTGTGTCACACTGACGCATTCTAATAAAGTAATATTAGTGAAGCAAATTGTTTGATAATTTGACATTTTATTTTAATATGTACATTGTATTATACTAATATAGTAAAGTAAGGTTCTATGTCAGTGTGTCACACTAACGTATTCTAATAGAGTAAAGTAATATCAGTGAAGTAAATTATTTGGTAATTTGACATTTTATTTTAATATGTACATTATATTACACTAATGTAGTAAAGTAAGGTTCTATGTCAGTGTCATACACTGTCACAGTAAGAGTGCCACCTAATATTTGTTTGTATATGATTTCTTTTTTGGTGTTTTTAATATCTTTTTTTTTTGGAAAAGCTAAGTTTTATTGAATGGACTAGAAGCAAAATCCAGCCAAAATGTACCAACTACGGCAAAACAAATATAAAGGACTCTTAGGGCTTTACAACAAACACCTAGTGAGCGGTAAAAACGACTGACTAAAAGACCAGTCTGTGAGGCGGAAAAACCCCAGAAAATAGAGGAAGAAGCACCATTTAACAACTCAGCCACAAAAGGTAAAGAAGCATAATAAAAAGGAAGTCATGCAAAATCGTTAGGGCCAAAACTCCTCCAACCGATACACCCAACTAGAAAAAAGCTACCACACATTCTTCAGGGGCCAAAAACAGCAGAGCATACCAACTTGTCATTGGCATCCTCAAACCCAGCATGCCAACGGCAGAAACTTCCACGAAAGCGAACCCGAGCAGAAAATTATGGACAGAAGGGCCATTACTCCGTTAGCTACAAGAGAGAAAACGATACCAACCAACCATTCAGGACTTTCGTCGAGCAACTTCAGTGCCACCTGACTCCAGACGAGATGCTGAGACATTTAATTAGCCAGAACCAAAGCTACCATAAACGGCAACAGTATTTGATCTAACAATTCATTTCCAAACAGAGGACCAAGTCCCAACGATCAAAACCCAAATCAGAAAAGTCCAACACAGCCTGAGGAGTTCCAATCGACGAACCAGAGAATATCAGGATGTGATAATAACTCAGGAAATCTCATACCTGGACATTGCACCCCTGGACGGACCAGGAATCAGCAACCAAGAAGCCTAGGGGAACGAGAACCCCCGAGAATGCAGGTGACGCCGATGACCAGCAAAAGCAGCCCATGATCTGGTTAGGACAAATAGACACACAAATACCCACCCGAAGTAGCCGAGGAACACGTTCATAAAGCCAAAACAGAGCATAAGCCGAAACAGGATGAGTCTGTCAATAATTCAACAGCGAAAACCACTTCTCAACAATTGATTACCAACAGGTTGTTAACTCTATTTACCCCCTGCTTTGCTAACCTGTCGGCGAACTCGTTACTCTCCCTATAAGTATGTTGTATTTGGAAGCCAGTCAATAGCATTTTTAGATTCTCAATTTGAGAGAAAAATTTTCGTAATCTCCAAGGGGCAGACTCTGATTGCAACACCCAATTAACAGTGTTGACTGAGTCGCTTTCGATGAGAAGTTTATGAGAAGACACCCACCTGGACTCAGAGAACAGAACAACAGCTTCTCTAGCTGCGAGAACCTCAGCCACATTGGAATCTTCGATTCCAACGGATTTAGAAAACATGATTTTAACTTCCCCCAACTCATCCCTCAGCACACCACCTATACCTGCAGGACCCGGTTTGCCAATAGCAGCTCCATCTACATTAAATTTTAGAACACCAGCAGGGGGGGCTTGCCACTTGGATCCAGGTTGAGATTGCTCTTTAAATTTTGGACCTTGACCAACATAGGAGATTGGAAGAAATCGACAAACGTGTTAGAACTACTAGGCCATTTGGCCTTGAACCAAGTTGCCAATCTGAAATGAATCACCTCCCTCAAGCCTTTGAAATCAGCTGCCTTCCCGTTGAACACTACATCATTCCTAAACAACCAAGTAGACCAAACAATGGCAAAGAAAGCCATTTTCCACAACTTGTCGCATCTGTCCATAGAAAGAGCAGATTGCCAAGCTAGAAAAAAGGCAACAGGATTGTTGTGGCAAACCCAGGTAACACCCCAGCATTTACACCAGTAAGCCCAAACCTTCCACACTTCCATACAAGTAAAGAAGGCATGATTCACAGTTTCCTGTTCCAATCCGCAGAAAGCACACCTAGCACTATCTCTTTGCAGTAGCCCCTTCTTAACAAGTTGTTCTTTGACAGCAACCTTTCCTTTTAGCAGTTGCCATACAAAAATTTCGACTTTGGGAGGGGCCAAACCTGCCCAGATGTACTTCCAGGTATCAGACTTAACACTGTGGCTAGTTGACACCACTTTGCAAAAGTCTTTGGCAGAGTACTCGCCATTGGAAGACCTCTTCCAAATCAACATATCACTGAACTTAGAACAAAGACAATAATCATTTATCAAATCCAGAAAATCCTTCCATTGTTTTAGCTCCCAATCGAATGGCCTTCTTCTCAACTGAATATCCCATCTCCATAACGATGAACACCAGGAGCCAAATTCATTCACCTTCCCGTCCTTTTTAACAGCTAATGCAAACACACGAGGGAACATCCTTTTTAAAACAACGCCGTCAATCCATTCATCCACCCAGAAATTGTGCTACAACCATTACCAAGCACCAAGCCCATACCGGTACTCACATATTGATTGTAGGCATTGTTTGGTGAAAGGGCGCTGATGATATTTTTCCATACTCTGGACATTCTTCCGAAGTGTCCACGGTAAGGGACAAGATCTGAAGGACTCCCACCGTACTTCCCTACTATAATAGCCTTCCATAGGGCATCTTGTTCCTTTCCAAACCTGAAAATCCATTTGTTTAATAATGCCCTGTTCCTAACACCCAAATCAGTCAAGCCAAGACCACCATACTCCTTGAAATTGCACACTAGATTCCAATCTACCCAGTGTAGTTTCCTGCGCGATGAAGAGCTGCCCCAGAGAAACCTTCTCTGAATTCTGTCAAGTTTCTCTTTAACCGTAACAGGAATCTGCAATAATGACATATAATACACCGGGAGACTTGCCAAAACTGATTTTACCAGGGCTACTCGACCTCCCATCGACAGGTGCCTAGCTTTCCACCCTTCCAATTTCCTCTCGAACTTCTGAATTATAGAATCCCATAGCCCTACTCCTTTAGAGTTGATACCGAGTGGGAGACCTAAGTATTTAGAAGGCAGTTTCTCAGTCCTACAACCGATCACATTTGCCCAACTATCAGGAACTTGCTCATTAACCCCAACGCCGATAAGGCAGCTCTTCTTGAGATTGATCCTCAGCCCAGACATGACTTGGAAGCAGCTAAGAACCCTTTTGATGTTCAACAACTGTTCAAGATTGGAGTCACAAAAAACAACAGTGTCATCAGCATATTGGAGATGCGACACCGTCAAGTTATTACTACCCACCGCCACACCATTAAACAGACCTAATTTTGTAGCTTTCACTAAAAGGATGCTGAGAATTTCAGCCACCAAATTAAATAGGAAAGGGGAGAGGGGACAGCCCTGACGAAGACCTCTACTCATTCCGAATTCCCTAGTTGGGACCCCATTAACCAACACTGATAGAGAGGCAGAAGAGATACACGACAGGATCCATGATCTCCACTTCTCCCCAAAGCCCATCTTGGTCATAACGAAATCAACAAATCCCCAATCTACGCTATCATAGGCCCTTTCAAAATCCACCTTAAACACCAATCCTCCATCACCTCTAAACTTAATCTCATCAACCACTTCATTAGCAATAAGGGAGCAATCCAGAATTTGCCTACCTTTAATGAAAGCAAACTGATTGACTCCCAACACCTCGCCCAGGACGAGTCTTAAACGGTTAGCAAGTACTTTTGCCAAGATCTTATATATACTGCCAACTAAGGAGATGGGCCTATAATCAGAGATGTCACTTGGATTTGACCCCTTGGGAATTAGGGTGATAAAGGAGGAATTAAGCCGCCCGTCGAAGGAGTTAGTCCTATGGAAGTCATCAAAGAAGTTCATCACCTCATCTTTAAGTAAGTTCCAATGTGCTTTGAAAAAATTTAAATTTAGTCCATCGGGACCCGGAGCCTTGTTACCATCGCAACTTTTGATAACTCCCCACACTTCTTCCTCCGAGAATTGGTTCACCAACAGCCTATTACTTTCCTCTCCCAATTGTCTGACATTACACTTGATGTCTTTAACAGTAATTACTTGGCGAGATTTAAAGTGTGACTCAAAATGGGAGGCAATGAATTCTTTAATAGTGCTCGGATCAGCAACCTCGGTACCCTGAATGTTGATTTTGTCGATCATATTGGCTCTTCTTCTAGCAGAAGCCTCTAAATGGAAAAACTTGGTGTTTCTATCTCCATCTAAAAGCCATTTGGTTCTCGATTTCTGTAACCAAGACCTCTCCTCTGCTCGATACAACGTCCAGAGTTCCATCTTTAGTTTATTAACCTCCAATATGAGCCGATCATTCTCATTGCCATCACACATTTCCTTCTCAAGACCATCTATTCTCTCCTCCAACTTCTTTATCGTATTACTATCCCATTTACCTTCTTCATTGTACCATTTTCTAATAGCTAATCTGACCCCTTTTAGCTTACCCCAAATATGTGAAGAGCTGGGAACTTTACTGCTCGCATTTCTCCAAGCTTCACAGACCAACTTCTTAAAACCCTCTTCCTCCAGCCAATGGTTAAACAGTCTAAAGGGTTTGGGGCCCTAATTCAGTTCCACGAACTCTAGAACAATCGGGTTATGGTCTGAGAGTGATCTAGGATAAACTCTCTGCACTAGACTCGGCACAAGAGAAATAAGCTCTGGGGAGATTAAAAATCGGTCAAGTCTGCAGAAGGTAGGCTCAAGTCTGTTGCTACACCAAGTATATTTTCCACCCATCAAAGGAAGGTCAACAAAGCCCATCTCACTTATGAAGTTCACAAAATGAGACACAGCACTCAAGCTACAGTCATTCCCAAACTTTTCTTCAGACGTTCTCACAACATTAAAATCCCCTCCGAGGCACCACGGAATAGTTACACCCTCCAGTACACCAGCCAATTCCTCCCAGAAAGCCTGTCTCTCACCGTCGTCATTCGGTGCATAGATGTTGCCAAGGCCACATTTGGTTTTCAAATGACATAATTCACCAATAACCAGAATGTATCTTTGGGAAATGATTTTGCTTTCCATCTTAAAGAAATCCTCACTCCATAAAGATATTAATCCGCCCGCTGCTCCGCTGGCTAGCACATATTCGTTTGTCATCAACTGTAGGCCCCCGAGCGATCTGAGAGTCTGGTACTTCATCTTATTCAACTTGGACTCCTGAAGGAAAATCATTCCCAGCTTCAGCTTGGAAATTAGCTTTCTCACTGCTCGGATCTTCTCCGCCCTACCCAATCCTCTGATATTCCAAGATGCAATCTTCATCATAAATTTAGACACACTGGTAACACCACCCAAGGCCCCTTAAACATCAACCCGATTCGCTGCTTCCAAATTCTTGAAGATTTGAACCGCAGGTGCTCTTTCAATCTCGAAGTCAACCCCCAACAGTGAGCAAACCTCCCATGTGGCTTCAGCTTCCTTTAATAGCAACATATTTCTGTTCTCGATATCTGAGTCCGAAATGGAATTTTCAGGAATAACAAAGTTGTGATTAGAGTCAACATCTATTATCTCCCGAATCTCTCTTCTGACTTTTCTCCTCCTCTTCACAGCTGAGATCGTTTTTTCCTTTTTGTTACTGCCAAGCTCGCCTTTCAGTACCATGGGTTTTCTTGAAGGTAACTTAAGTATGCGGCCAGAATTGTTGACTGCCCCACGTTCAACCTGTCCATCAGAATGGCAGGCTTCCAAATTCAAAGTGGGCCCATACTCTTGATAGCTATGATTGTCATGTAGCCCATTCTTTCCAAACTCAGAAACGATGCCCAGATATGATCTGGCTCCACCCACTGCGCAAGGCTCTTCAGAAACATACTCTGCCGTAAGCTCATTAGTGCCTGACAACGCTAACAGGCTCTTGGCCAATGATGCGACGCTCCCCCCTGCATGTTCGTCTTCAGTTAATAACCTTGCATTTCCCATGCATCCAGCGTGAGGCTCAGAAAGCACCCAACGTTCAAGAAGTGTAATCGAAGCGTCAATATCGGCATGTCGGGGGACCTCGTTTAATTCAAAATCCGCTGAAGAATGTGAAAGGTCACCGGAACTTGATGACAGAGAGTCAGAACCCCTCTGTGCGTTACCGACCATCGAATCTTCATCTACCGAAATTAAAATTTTGTAAGACGATCCTCTAACTTCGATCGAGACTGAAGACGGAATGTTCCACCTTGAATCCACAGAAATTAGCATTCTTGCCAGATCCAGTCTTTGTCTTCTGATTGTGGAGTCGTCCAAACAGATGAAAGAACCCCAACTGTTCCCCAGGGATCTGAAGAATCTCTCGTTCCAAACTTGAAGCGGGACCTCCTCCAGGGCAACCCAAACTGAAAATCTTCTCTGGATCGAGGAAGGTGACCATGGACTAACGGATGAAAACAAGGTTGAATGGAATTGTTTGTTTTCCGAGAGGAATTCCTCCATCTCCTCAGTTGAACTAAACGTCAATAAAACAGTAATGCCTCCCAGAAAGCTCACTTGGCAACTCAAACCAGAATTGGAGAAAGCTTCAAGAATTTCTTGAAAGTTAACATTATCATGCGTAAAACCCACCACGCTACTCTTCAACCAGTCCATCTCACCTTTGCGGATCTCCATGTTGAATGTAACTGCCTTATCAATCTTAACATCGTTGTGGACTTTCGTAGGAGCAACTGTAGACTTGCACTGGGGTATGCTCTCGGCGGGGTTCATAGGTTCGTCTTGCAAGGCAGGACCGATCAGAGCATCTCTATATGATCTGCCGTCCCTTCGAGAACCCGACCTATTAGAAAATCTAGGAGGATGAATCACATTCAGAGAAACGCTTGAGTTCGAGACTTTCCTCTTCCTCTCGTTCCATCCAACAGATGCCTTCTTGACCGTTATGTAGCGGCCATCAATCTTCCTGTTATTTCCTCTTTCAATTGCCGTCCTCATTTCGTTTTCCAATCTGAACCTCACAAAAGCAAACGTTGGCCTGAAGTGTGGTCTTCTATTCCTGAACGAAATATAAACATCAACAACCCTACCATAAGAGTTGAAGGCTTCCCACAGCGCTAACTTAGAAACTCTTCTACTCAGGTTGTCCACGAAAACAGAAAACAGACTTGAACACCATTGCCCAGACTTGCCACCTGAGAACTGCTGCTCCTTTCGGCTGGAAGAAGATGCCATTTTAGACTTGTATGCAATTAATTAATTTGTATGATCAGACGACAATGGAAATGCAAGGAGTCATGTTTTTAATATCTTTGTATATCAAAGCCCGATAGTTAGGCAGAAGTGGGACCGATGGCTCCCAATAGATTATGTTTCACCTGGAACAGGTTCCTTCTACGGTGCATTTTATTTAATCTTTTGTTTGCTTTTTGTTTTTTTTATTCTTTAATTTTTATATGATTTTATTTTTTATATAAATTACGATATGTTTTTATATCGCATTAAATATGAGATTAATCTTCATTCATACTTCGTGACTTTAATTTTATAATTTTTTAGTATACAGATCAAGACAAAAATATATGATCAATATTAAAAAATCAAGAAATAAAAAACATGTAACATGGAAAAAATAATAATTCAAAGTTATAATCATGCCCCACCTTTTTTGACCTTATAAAATATACAAAACTCGAAGGTAATAACTCAAATATGCGTAGTATCGCATGGATTGTATTGAGACTTAAGAGGAAAAATGGAAAATCAAAATAAAAAGAACATAAGAGACCATATGTTTAACAATCATAATGAAATTTAATATATGTTTGTACCTTTTTTAGGCAACACCTCAAAGTCAAATCTCAATATTAGCTTTTTTTTTAATTTTGGATTTTTTTTATCTATTTTAAATATAAATTAAGCATATTTTGAATTAAAAATGAATTAATTATAAGCAATTTAAATTTAGAGTAAATGTTAGATTAAATTTGTTAAGGAATTTATAAAAATAAAAATTATGTCAGAGTTTTTTTTTTAATTTAAATATATAGTTTATGCCAAATCCATTTCAAAAAAGGTATATATAAATTATATTTTGAATTTCTAAATTTAAAAAAATATATCTCAATTACATATTTTGTCTAATTCGTCATTAAAAAATGTTCTCTACGTAAGCCTGTACGTAATAAATTTTATCAAATTTTTTTTGGTGCTAAAATTTTATCAAATTTTGTCTTACGAATCATCCAAAAAACTTGGTCACGTGGCGATTATGTAAGTGAACCTGCAGTCTACGCTTACCCTTTGAATGTTGTACGCATATTTCGAATTACAAACTGTTAGAACCAAAGATACCATATCCCCATCTCCCAAAGCTTGATTTTGGGCACGACGGGATTTGTGCTTGGCGTGAGAGAAGCCTTGCACCATGCAAAGACTTTGGCACACTTGTGTCACGGGCTTGCGCATGAGACATGCAAAGACAGGGTTTGGACGGCTTATCAGGCTTGACATTCAAACATTGATGGACTATGATCGTGAGCTGCGGGTTTTGGTTAACTTGTGTGGCACCATGAGGCTTAACCATGTGAGCGGGAGGTTGGCTAGTGCGTGACATAAGGCACCGTTGAAGCATAGCGATTGGGTTTGTGCATAGTTGATGGAGACGTGTGCGGGACCTACACAGCGTATACCTCATGATGCGGGGATAGTTGTAAGGATTGTGGGTCACGGGCTGACCCTATCACTTGGATTACTTGGAGATTACTCATGGGAATTTCTAGGACGCTGAGATGGTGATCATCCGTAGAGTCTTAAGTCTAGTGGGATGTAATCTTAGAGAGTTTGTAGTATAGTTGGACTCTTGTACCTATGTGAGGGGGATGTCTTCACTTGCCTATATAAACCCCTTTGAGGGAGAGCAGAAAGACAACTAGTGTAGCTTTGAAAGTTGTATTCCTTTTATTGTGGATTAATAAGAAGGTTGAGGGAGCTTGAGTGTTCTTCTTCTTTTTCTACTCTCTTTACTTTGCTATTGTTTGTGTTTTCCTTTGGTTGGCTTCCTTAGTTGCTCAAGTGAGAAGGATCGCTGCGTGTAGCCTTTGTCTAGGCTAGGTGTGACGAGTTTGGTTGTACTAAGTTGCGGGAAACTTAGGCCATCACCGAGAACAGTTCTAGGAGATAACGACCCTGTGACACAAACCATGTACGTGTATTTTGAAATATGAACCATCATATATAAAAATTTATGTTTAAAATAATAAATTATAATTAAATTTATTCAAACAATAAAAAAATATCATAAATGACGTTGCATTTGTCTTATCTGAAAATAAAATTATGTTCAACTTACATGAATCTTAAAAAAAAAATCGAACTACAAAATAGTATGTTTAAAAACAATAATAGTAATCTTTTAATATATAAAAATCATAATTAAACATTTCAAACAACAAAATATCTTTTCATATGATTTTGCAATAACCTTACATAAAATTGAAATATCTTTTCATATGATTTTACAATAACTCATGAATTGTGTTTAGTTGATGGTGTAGATTAACTTTGTGGGAAGAGTTCTCGAGTTTAAACCCCACTAAACACATCTTTGAAGAGAGGTGAGGAATCTTAACTATGACAAAACCCCAAGCAGGATTAGTCTTAGACTGTTAAAACGGATGAAGATACTTGTAATTAACAAAAAAAAAAGAATCTTGAAAGACGAAATATTGAATCTTGGGTTACAAAATACTACATTTGAAACAAAAAAAGCTATAATCTATTTATATATTTTTAATGTACTTGAATTTTGAATATGAAACATTGAGTATTAAATCACAAAAGACTACATTTAAAACTAAAATTTATAGTCTATTTATATACTTTTAATATAATAGAATATTAGAAAACGAAACATTGAGCCTTGAGTCACCAAAGATTACGTTTGAATAACAAAATCATAGTATATTTATATATTTTTAATATCCAATGACTATAGTGTGTGAAAATAGTAAATTTTGTATAATTAAGTTTAAGTATAATGTAATCTTTTAGTATATTATATTACTCTTTTGGTATAAACATAGTTAGAGTTATGGCACTTGAAATCTAAAAAATGTGATTTTTATTATTTTAGAATATACTTTTTATATAAATATAATTAGAGTCATGATATCTAAAAACTGAAAATGCAGTTAAAATTTTAAAACTACAGTTAAATATATTAAATTGTGCACGCTTTTGAAATTTGTAGTTAATGTGTTTACATAACCGCACTTTCAAAAAAAAATTTTCTAGTGTTGATATTCTGCTTTATTTATTTTATTTTTTGAAATTTAATGATAAAAATAAAAAATAAAAAGAAATCTTGTAAATAATAACAATAGATAGACAAAAACAAACAACTTAGATGATCACTTAAATGGGCTTGGAGCCCAAACTATTAAGTTAAAAAAAATCACAGGCTTTATTTGCAAGCCCAAACTCTTATAGCCCAGTTGTTAATATATATCCAACGGTATAAAATCATGAGTAAGATCTAAAACAAATTAATCAATCTATTTCAAAAAATTCAGACAAAAATAGTGTTTAAAAATAAAATTCATTCTTTTCATATAACCATGCTTAAATTTTGCAGGCTGAAGAATCATTAAATTTGGCATAGTGTTTGGTAAATTTCGATAATTTAAAATTGACATTTAATTGAGTTGGATCATACAATCTTTTTAAAATATATTTTTCATTAAATTTAAAATTCAAATTTCAATACTCATAATTGTTTTTTATTTTCACACTATGATCTTTTTATATAAAAATTCCAACAGTTTAGTATTATTAACTGTATAACAACTAAGACATGGCGTAACAGTTATTACCTTTTTTTAAAAAGAATTAAGTTTAAAGTTCAAATCCTCTTTTCTCATTTTATCCCTTTATGAAGAAAAAAAGTACAAAATCACTAATTAAAATATTCTAAAATTTTAGCTCTAACCTAACACAATTTTGTGACGTGGTGTTCTTTGATTGGATTTGTGAAAATTGGATTTTATGTAAAATATAAGCTGAATATTATATAGATTTATATATGATGCATTGACAGTGTATAGTTTCTATACACTGTCAATGCACAAGAGATTGACATCTCATCACTAAACTCTTTTGAGCAAATTGAAAAAAATTATTTAACATTTATTTCTAATGGCTTGGTATTTTTTAGTTCGTATATTGATGAGATATCAATTTCTAATGTATTGACAATATATAAAGATTATACACTATTAATGTATCTCATATAAACCCATATTATTTTGAGTTATAAAGTAATATATGAAAGTAGAGAACCTTTGAACAATTCTAACCCTATATTCTATTCCAAAAGGAATAATATTATTTACATTTCTAAAGAAATATAAAATCAAGATTACCTATTTGAACTCCTAATTTCAACGCTTCCACTCACTAGTCACGTCTTTTGTGTTCTCGTATCTTTAAACGTGAAGCGTGGATTCATCAAAATGATAGCAATGAGAAAAACAAGCGCCAACCCCGCAAAAACAAATGTGGCCACCATAATCGAACATGCATGCCACCCATAGTTGAAACTTCTATAAAACTCTTCACTTTATATATACTGTGAAATTCTTGTTGTGCATATTGGCCTGCCTAGGAGCATTCCCTAATGGAAAATTTTCAAATGAGAGCGTGCCCTGGCGCAGTCATCGTTTTCCTTTTGTTCATCTCAACAAGCCTACTACTTCGGCCTGGTTAGCCAGTTCTTGGCTCCTCAAAATGCAGCTCGTGCAGCCCTTGGAATGCCACCAATGGTGTGGGATGAGAGGTTGGCGGGTTACGCTCAATGGTATGCCAACCAAAGGCGGGAAGACTGTGCTTTGATACACTCCAATGGACCCTACGGGGAAAATATCTTTTGGGGCAGTGGTGATGGCTGGACTCCGACTCAGGCCGCGGCGTCGTGGGTTTTCGAGAAGAAATGGTACAATCACGAGACAAATTCATGCGACGAAGGGGAGGATTGTGGGCACTATACACAGGTTGTGTGGGGCGGAACCAAAAGAGTTGGGTGTGCCAGGGTGGTTTGTGACGGAGGGCTGGGTGTTTTCATGACTTGCAACTATGATCCTCCTGGGAATTATATTGGAGAAAGACCTTACTGAATTTCAACAATGATTGCTCTCATGAAATTTTGCAAGTGGGTTTCATATGGAGATGGAATGTGAGATTAACTTTAACATTTATTTGCATGGGGGCTAGTGTGTTTTTATGTGCAAGTCATTTACTTTTGTTTTCGTTGTGGTTGAATATATCTTGATATGGAATTTAAGCTTGGGAACGAACCAGCAATAAAAAAATTTCCTTCTTTCCTATTTCTTATTTTTGATGGAATCAAATTACTTATTCAGTTATTGGTTCGATTCAATTCAAATTGACTCTACAAAAAATAACATACATGTAGGTTTACATGCGCGCGTAATGTTTGGACCAATCCAAACGAGACATTAGATAGACAGTCTTGAGCTGGTGGCCCATGGAAAAAACAGACACAGAAAATTAAGTTGGTCACTTTTTTGCGGGGAAATGGTATTCTTGACTCATGATATTTCTAGCGAATGTTGTCCTCTTCTTCTTTCCTTTTCTATTTGATTGCTTTCAACAAAGCTTTCTTCTTATTAACTAACTACATCCAACCATCCATAGTACTTGTCCTTTCCAATCCTCTTAATTTTCTGATGGTTCTTGAGATACTGAAGATTTTTCACTTTTAAGTCGAATTGGGGTGAGATGTAATTTGGGCTACAGATTGTCCATTTCAGTCTCTGTGGCCCAATTTCAGTCAGCCTTTCAAGTTTCAACAGAGCACAGAGATATGGTTGTCAATTTCAGCCAGTGAGGCCCAAAAGACAGAACAATTAACTTTTATCGTACATCCCGCATTCCATCCTTGTATTCTTCTACCAGAATATGAATCTGGTGCTTGCAATTGCGAGAGAAACAACAAAAAGATGGCACAAATTGGTTTACATATGCCGATTCCCGGCAAGACATCTTAATTATATATATATATATATATATATATATATATATATATATATTATAGAGTGACAAATAGAATAGGCATTCGACAGAGCATATTCAGAATGCAACAACCATTCCAGGTCCATTTGATTTACACCAAACACTGTATAATAAAATAGCTACTTCCACGCTCATATACAAAGCACACTGTTCACTCCTGAACTAATACTAGCACATATTTTTCTAATGACTACCTTAAAAAATAGACACACATGTATATATTAAGGGACTCTTTAGAAAAGCTTTACTGTCTGCCATCATCAGTATGGCCTTTCGCCAATATAGTTGCCCGGGGGATCATAATTGCAAGTCATGAACACATCTCCATTGTCACAAACCACTCGACAACAGCCAATTCTTCTGGTATTCTTCCACACAATTTGTGTGTAGTGGCCGCACATCTGTCCCTCCTGGCACGAGTTGCTAGCATAGTCGTAATATTTTTCTTCCTCAGACCATGCATCCACAGCATCACTCGGCCTCCACGTTGAGCCACTGCCCCAAAATATGTTCTCTCCAAGCTTGAAATCATCCTCTGGAAAAGAGTGTTGGAGCTTGCAGTCTGCTTTTCTTTGGCTTGCCCACCATCGAGCGTATTTCTCAAGCTGGAAATCCCAGAACAAGGGTAGCTCCCATTTTGCTGCCCTTACCAAATTTTGTGTAAACAGAAACTCTAGTGACTCGCCAATGCAACCCCGGCAGAGTTGCTTGGAGATTTTGTATATTGTTTCATTGTTGGGTATTTTGCCATGGCTTCCAGTAGGTGGAATCGATTGGGAAGTTGCTAAATAGTTGTCTCTAGCGAGAGTGCATAATAGAATGAAGAAAAAAAGCAAGTTTGGTTTCATTTTCTCTTAGTAAAGGGCAACAAAACAGGAGAGACAGTTGCAAATAAGTCTTGGTAGGTTTTGTGGTTTGGCTCTGATTTTCGGGAGGATTATCCTTTTTTATATGGAAATTCCACGACAGGGTTGGCCTACTTTTGGTTGGATTACAAGCTCCATTAAACTGTTAATTAATATTTAATTATTTTTTCCTTTTTTCGAGTGTGAATTGGAGAATTAGTGTAAGAAAATGTCATTGGTGGCTGTGACGGACGTGGTGGATTTTCGTCATGCGATAATGCATGATTAAAGGCTGCCTTGTCTCGTGAGATAGGCTATGTTGTGCCCGTGAACTCTGTTTTGTTTGTATTATGGGACAATGTCTCCTCCATGGAACGTTCAAGAACAACGACAGAATCTGGTTGACACGACAACCGTCCCCCCCCCCCCCCCCCCCCCCCCCCCTCTAATAATTTTGTGGTGCGTAGTTCCGCTCACGGGCAGTATAATTTAAGTTGACAAAATTAATCAAATTGTTCATGCGGGATAGAGATATCGATTCGAACTTTAAAGATTGTTTTGGACGAAAGGCGGAGAGGTGTAAGAATGACCAGTAACAAAAAAGATTCTCTAGAATAAACAATTCAAATATTAAGAATTGTTTTTGAACAAAACATCAATTTCATAAACTAGCTAGAATCATAATTACAAAATATAATTGGAAAAGATCTCAACCACATACGTTTGGATCCAACCTAACATTCAACTCTTGCTAAATTATGTGCAAATTGATTTGCTACTCTACTGACATGGTTAAAAAACACCAACTTCAAAGCTCACAATTAAATCTTTAATACTACTAAGTTACACCTTCACGATAAGAACATTCCGTACTATTGATTTCCTTCATAACCAAAAGAGAATCACTCTTAATCACCACCTGTGTAAAGCCTTGATAGAGCCACCTTTACTCCGTATAATATCACATACATTTCTGCATAAAGAGAGTTCTCCACATTGCTATTCTATGTAGTGCAAAAATCACAATATCATTAGTTGAATTACGAGCTGCAACATTGTCCTGTGCTATGAAAGAGGCATCAACATTGATCTTAATTTGTTGACCTTGTGGAGGTAACAAACTCCTACCATGAATTCCCCGTCTTGCTCCATTATTCTATCTCCTGCTCGTTGCACGACTACCACTTGCTAATCGTAATGCTGTCTGTAAAACTAAATATGACGATTTGCAATATCCATGGTGAAAACTTTTATTTTTTTCCTCCCATATAGGCCACAAAAAAAAAAATATATAAACCCAACTCCAAATAGTCTTCCTCTAACAGTTGTTCACCACTGCAT
Organism: Heritiera littoralis; assembly: GCA_031772115.1. Taxonomy (NCBI): domain Eukaryota; kingdom Viridiplantae; phylum Streptophyta; class Magnoliopsida; order Malvales; family Malvaceae; genus Heritiera; species Heritiera littoralis. The sequence goes on from JAPDPK010000074.1 coordinate 2,687,707, forward strand.
TCCAGAAACTCATAATCTAGACCTTGATGCCTCAAAAGTTAGCATAGGTAAGCCCTGCTTCTAGATTTCGCTACTCAGATGGCATTTGATAAAAATAAGCTCTCAAGATTCCTCTGGCTTTCCACAAGTTGGACATTGTAGCTCTACCTCCATACCTTTCTTTTTCAAGGCCTCTGAAGTAGGTAAGATCTCCTTTATGAGACGCTAAAAAGGGATTTTAACCTTTGGGATCTCAGTTGCTTGCCAAACAGAATTTTAAAATGGTACTAGAATGGAACTCACGCTTTGCTGCGGGATCTATTGCTAATTTGATGTATGAAATTTATATATTTAAAATAATAAGACAAATTATATTAAAAAAAACCCAAGAAAAGGAAATTTCATAATAAGAGTAACAACCAATTTGACCTCACTACCAATATATTGGAAATTAGAACTGAGTTGCATATGCATAGCTTCTATCTATTATGGCAAATAATACCATGCTCTTTCCTATGCTTATATTGGTTCTATTTACTTTATTATTTGGATTCATACCAATTTCTTTTAATCAAGAAGCAATACATTGGGTACAGTACCCCAAATATTAAATCCATGAATTTCTTACATCAAAATTTAAATGATGTTGAAAATTCGTATGAATTTTTAACAAGGGCAACTTTTTCGGGTATTTAAGCTTGTTTCATAACATTTACAAATTCCTTTTAATAAGCCTTTTTATTCACGAACACAATTATTGCAAGATATTCAAAATAAATAAACATCAATAACATATATTAAAAAAACAACTGTGTAACAATAAACATAATACATTGAAAAAAAATTTTAACAATAAAAACACCAACATAAAACTCTAAAAATCAAAAAAAGATATAAATCTACTTTGCGATTGAATTGTTCGTCAAAGCAAATTTATGCTTGTTCAACTTCTCGACTTGTTTTGTGTATAAGTTCCTTAAGGCATCTAGAAGTACACATCATTAAGAAATAAGACATGAAAAGTATATTAAACTATTAAAAAAGAAAGCAAGAAAGCAAAGGATAACTATAAGTCACATAAGATTTATCTAGGTTTAGTATATTCAATCCACTTTAACAAAAACACCATTAAAAATTTACATTTGCTAGGACCAAGCACAACAATTTAGATTCAAATTTCAATTATTTATTAGAAGAAATATTAAATTGTGATCAATACATTAACAACCATCATCTGCCTACAATGTCAAAAACAAAGACCCAGAGCTACAATAAAGATGTGGCATCATATAAAAAATGCTAGTTTGATAGCAAGTTTGCAATCACTAAGAACCAACCACATAAATTTTCAATTTTGAGTTACACCATCAAAATGACAAATTGCAAAACTTTCAATAACTTTAAGCTATATAAAGAGCACACTATAATTGAATTTTAGACAAAATATCTTAAACATTAGCACATGAATGCCATCATTAAAATATAAAAAAAGCAAGGTTATCCTAATCAGATTTATTAACACACATATTAACCCTTAAAGGAAAATTCACCTTGAGCACACAGAACATACACATAGGGAGAAGTGAGGAGAATTCACCTCAAGCAAGATCTTTCTTGTCCTGGGTGCATGGCAATGATACTAATAACAAACATGCACAACATATCACTATTCAGAATTAAGATTCACAAACGAATAAAAAATCATAATAAAAACATGCTCACAGATTGAATGATAAAAAAACTTAGCTTCTGGGTCGACATGGAATCCTCCTTTTAACTTCACCTCCCACTTCAATTGAATCAACTCTTTTTTCCTGACCGTTACAAACCACATAATACAGTTCAAACATTTAAGATTTGATAAAAGCAAACTTACATAATTCCAAATAAAACAGCACATTTACTTGAGCCTCATACTCTTTTACATATTACTTTCCATAAACATTAGAAAAGAATATAAAAAAGCAAACTGGAAAGAAAATAAGAGAAAAAAGGAGCAAACCGGGTAATCCTATGCGGACAACCCTAGAATGCTTCCTTTTCACCAAAATCAATTGTACTGATTTTATTGATGTTTCTTCATTTTCAAGCATGGAGTCATCTTGCCTAAAAGTGTAACTTTTATCAATTACTCAAATAGCATAGAAAAGAAACATCAAAAAATTATAATATCATGCAAAAGGTAAAATAAACAATGCAAAAACACGTGTCAGTTTGATGCAAACCAGACCAATAAAAGCTAACAGAACATGGCTTCGATATGCTTTTCGTAGCTCTTTAACCCTTGAAACTAAATATTTAGTACATGTTCTTAACTTCATTCAAGGAGAAAAGAGTTCAATTGCTGTTGGTTTTGCAGTAATTATTATTAACTTTCCATTGAAATTTTGAGTTCCAAAATTAATCAAACCAAAAACATTTCAAATCCAAAAGATAAGAAGAATTAACATTAAGCTTGATCTTAATCATCATCTTGCCTTACATTGATGTTTTGATCATATCCATAGCAGGTTTGAAAAAAAAAAACTTTTTTAGCTTTATATTTAATCATAACAAAATGACATTAAAGAGTGACATTTGCCTTGTGACATCCTAGTCACTACATATTCACCTATAACTTTTTCCTTTTCATTTAACTTGATTAGACTCGTTCGTCAATGTCATCCTTCTTCTTCCTTTTAAGCTTAATATTTAATAGCTCAACATGGATATTTAATTTCAAATAAACAGAATAATGATATATATACATATCATTCCTTACCACAGGATCTTACACATCTTACATAACCTAAATCCCCAAAACTCTTATAAACATTAATGTACTGTAGTACTGTCTGACTTACATAATTACATAAGTATACCTTCAACTATTATCGGGAAGCGTATCTCGAAGGTACACTTTGATATCTCAAAAGCAAGCTCCTCTATTTAGAGCGGAATTTACTTCAAGTAATCTGTATGAAAAATATTCGTAAAAGAGTGAGTTTACGCTCAGTAAGAAATATATGTAAAAGAGCGTACTATGCCTCTATATGCAGTTTTCTGCTTGGCTCTATAATGTCATGTAAAACCATTATAAAGCATATTCGTATATTTTCATTAAATATATAAAGGTTCTTCATAATAGCATATGCGTATAAATCAAGTAAATCATATATTTCTTTCAATAGCATATGCAAACATACATCATATACTTTCTTCAAAAACATACAACATATACTTCTTCAAAACATACATCATATACTTTCATTGAAAACATACATCGTATATCTTTCAAATACCAGGGAGACTATTTGCATTTCAACGGAATCATGCACTAGACAGGTGGCGTACTCTCATAGGGGCCAGGAATCCTCCCTTAGCCAAATACATAACAGAGACAATTGGCCAAATGTCGATTGACCACAGTGAACACTAGTCAGGTAACATCTGTGGCAACTGAGGATCGGACTTAGGCTCATTAGCCAATTTCATGTCATACCGGGGACTTGATCAGAGTCCTTGAACAAATACAAAAGTGCATAATCATCCAGTACTTCATAGTCTCAAAACATTTGTCACATAGTTTTCTATAATGACAATCATGCTTTCTTGAAATAGGCTTTAAAAACCTCTTATCAAACAGGGCAGTCGACTGGTCACTTAGGGCTGTCGGCTACTACTGCATATCTTCATTTATTGAAATTATTTTCGTTTTTAAAATTTCGATATTTCAAAATTCTGAAAACACATGGGGCAGTCGACTAGTCAATATAGCAGTCGGCTGGTTTTGAAACAAAATGCTTTTCAAGAAAAAGGCAGTCGACTGGTTTTGCAAACAGAATGCTTTTAAAAACAGGGCAATCGACTAGTTTTATAGGCAGTCGACTGGTTTTAAAACAGAATGCTTTTTAAGTAAAAGTAGTCGATTGTCCTATATAACAGTAGATTGGTTTGAAACAGAATGCATACTGGAAAATAGCAGTCGACTGGCTTGTATAGCAATCAACTGGTTTGAGTCGATTTTCGGGAAAACTATGCTTCGGTTGTCTCTAGGCAGTCGGCTGCTACTTAAGGTAGTTGGCTGTTACTTAAGGCAGTCGGTTGCTCATAGCATTTTGGTAACTAGGAGTCAAACACGAAATTTAGACTTCCTGCGTTAAAATCAACTTGTACTTCATCCCGAAACCATTAAAATCAAGCGGATATAGCCACCCTATGTCCGTTACATAGATTCCTTACCTCAGTAGCCAATAATCCTCAAGCTTGATTACATCAATTCCTTTCCTTTACTTCTTCACAGTTGTAAACATTATAATTCAAACATTTAGCTTTCTTTCACTTTAACACTATAAGTAAACTATACCAACATCATACAACTCCATACCATAAACATAATTGAAAGAACTAACTTCATCTCTTACCTTTGTCAATAACTAAACTTGATAGAATTTCAGATCTCCTCAATTACATGGATTCAGCTCTTCATATTACAAACATAGTTTGAGCTAGCGATGAGAAACGTTTTTTGTTATTAACACTTAGTGATTCGATAAAGGAACAAGGTAGTTTGTCAAGGTGAGTGGGAGTGGAAACTTAGGAAAAATGGAGGAAACGAGAGGGATGGCTGGGAAGGGGCTGTCGACGTTGATGATAGCTGAAGATGATGATTCATCAAGCTTCATTAATTGCACCTCTATCCATTAATCATCTCAGCCATTAACCCCTTTGACCTCTTGACAATTTGACCATTTAATTCTCTTCTTCTCTTTTTCATACTAGCTACTTGTCCATTATACTAAATAAAATTTGATATTAATTCTTTAACAAATTAACTATCAATTTCATTATTCTTCAATATCCCATACACCATTCATACATCATAATTCTCATATTTATTTACTTCATTTAAACTGAGATACTTTACAATCCTAAGGAAATTACATGAAATTGGGGATTTCACATTCTCCCCACCTTAGAGAATTTGGTCCTCCAAATTCAAATCGAGTTATGTATTAAACAGTTCCGGATACTTCTCTTTCATTAAGTTCTCTAGCTCCCATGTAGCTTTTTCCAAAGTGTGGTATTGCCAAAGAACTTTAACTAGTGGGATCGTCTTAGACCTTAGCACCTTCTCTTTTCTATCCAAAATTTGAACCGGTTTCTCCACATAGCTCATGTCTTCCCGAATCTCCAAGGGCTCATATTCAATGACATGAGATGGGTCCGGATAGTACTTCCGAAGCATCGATACATGAAATATATTATGCATTCCCGATAGCTCTGGAGGTAGTGCCAATCTGTAGGCAACATCACCAACTCGATCTAAGACTTCAAATGGACCTATGTAGCGAGGACTAAGCTTACCTCTTTGGCCAAATCTTATAATCCCTTTAGATAGAGAAACTTTCAAAAGCACAAAATCTCTAACCAAAAACTCAAGTGGTCTCTGTCGAGCATCCGCATAACTCTTTTGTCGACTTTGAGCTGTCTTGAGTCTTTGACAAATCGGCTTAACATCTTCAGAGGCTTGCTCAACAAAATCAGGAGCTAATAACTTGCACTCGCCCACTTCTTCCCACTCAATCGGAGATTGACACCTTCTACCGTATAAAGCTTCATATGGTGCCATCCCGATACTTGCATGATAACTATTATTATAAGCAAACTCAGCCAATGGTAGATGGTCGTCCCATGAGCCTTTAAAGTCCATAGCACAAGCTTTCAACATATCCTCGGGTGTCTGAATAGGCGCTCGGATTGTCCATCAGTCTACGGATGAAAAGCTGTGCTAAATTTCAACTTAGATCCCATGGTAATTTTCGATGGCATACCTACATGAATCTGATCCATAGCCTCAATACATCGAACATCTTCGCTCTGAGCAACCAGGATTCTATCCATTAACTCCGGCTCAATCATCAAATTGGCTATCATTCCAAAATGCTCAAGAGGTGTAACATTTAAACTGAGGCTCGCAAATTGCTCAAGTAACTCATAATCTTTTACCATCGTGTACGCCACTATCCCAACGTGCTTTCGGCTCAAAGCATCCACCACCACATTGGCTTCCCCAGGTGGTATAAGATCTCACAATCATAACCCTTTAAAAGCTCGAGCCATCTCCTTTGCCTCATATTCAATTCTCTTTGAGAGAATAAGTACTTCAGACTTTTATGATCCGTAAAAATCTGAAAATTCTCACCATACAAGCAATGCCTCCAAATCTTTAAAGCAAATACCACTGCAGCTAACTCCAAGTCATGAGTTGGGTAGTTCTTCTCATGGTCTTTTAATTGTCGAGAACCATATGCAACTACCTTACCATGCTGCATTAGCACACAACCTAACCCTTGTCCTGAGGCATCATTATACACCGAAAATCCTCCAGAACCACTAGGAATGGTGAGAACAGGTGCAGTTGTCAGCTTATGCTTCAACTCTTGGAAACTACGCTCGCAGGCATCATTCCATTCGAACTTCACGCGTTAAGTGCGTCAATGGAGCAGCTAACCTCGAAAAACCCTCTACAAATCGTCGATAATAACCGGCTAGACCCAAGAAACTCCTAATCTCTGTAACTGTTTTCGACCTCTCCCATTACACCACAGCTTCAACCTTAGATGGATCAACTGAAACTCCATCTTTACTGATTATATGACCCAAAAAGGAGATTTGATCTAGCCAGAATTCACACTTATTTAGCTTGGCATACAATCCTCGATCTCTAAAGTTTTGAAGAACTATCCTCAAGTGTTGCTCATGCTCTTCCTGGGATCTTAAATACACCAATATGTCATCAATGAAGACAATGACAAACTGGTCCAAGTATTGTTTGAACACATCGTTCATCAAGTTCATAAAAGCCGCGGGTACATTGGTTAAATCGAACGGCATCACCAAAAATTCATAATGGCCATAGCGTGTCCTGAATGCAGTTTTAGGGATATCTTCACTCCGGATCTTCAATTGATGATATCCCGACCTCAAGTCTATCTTGGAAAAGACTTGTGCACCCTTAAGCTGATCAAAAGATTGTCCGAAAATACTTTCGAAAAGTTCATGACTGCTGGAATCTTATAAAGTTCGGGACGTTTCTGTTCTACGTCCACAACATAAGCTATAAATCTTTCACATAACCATGCATACCTTCTATTAATTTCATTTGCAGTCAAGTCAGATAAGCAAACATACTTTTGCATTAGGTATTTCCAACATTTACAACCTAGTTAACAAGAAAAGAGAAGATCTTACCCTTCATCATCTTAGATGAGGCATCGTCAGACTCATTAGCAATGGCAATTACCCGACCTTAAGTCATGGGTGTCTCTTCCTTTTCTGCAGCTGTGGCCTTACACTGGGGTCATGGGTGTCTCTCCCTTTTCTGCAGTTGTGGCCTTACACTGGGGCTGAGGGGTTTTCTTCGATCCCTCGGGCACCTTTTGATTCCTCTTGGGACAATCCTTAATCCTGTGTCCATGTGCACCTCACCAATAACAAGCCCCAGTAACCATGCGGCTTGCTTGTGACCCATGAAACTTCCTGCAATTCTCACACCTTTGTATTGTACTCCTGGGTGAGTTAGCGGTACTACCAGCTGAATGTCAGGATCTTTCATCACTTATCTTGATCTCGGTGGGTCTAGGAGTCCCTGTACCATAATCATCATACTCCTAAATTTAGTATGTTTCCATATAACCATTTTATTAAATTAACAGTCGTTTTATGACAATTTACTTGCTTACCTATTAAGGCTCTTTCATATGGCCTACTTCTCCTAAATGGATATCTATCACTAGTGGCTTTCTTTTCTGACTTCTGCTTCATCGGTTCTTTGCCTTTACCTTTGGCTCGAAAATCAGCATGATGGAATTCATAGTCCTGCTCACACAACTGAGCCTTACCGACCGCCTCTCCATAAGTGGTGATATCCATAAGATACAACTTAAACTTGATAGAAGGCTTCAATCCCTCTATAAACCGATAGATCTTATGCCTTTCACTCCTGAGGGCCTCTAGGTTGAATCCGCTCAAAGAAATGAACTTCGACTCGTATTGATTAACTGACATTGTCCCCTGACTCAAGTTTAGAAACTCGATCTTCAACCTAGTCTGATTGATGCGTGGAATGTACTGCTCATTAAAGGCTTTTAAAAATCTATCCCACATAACCTCAACATGTCGAGCCTCCAAAATGGCCCGAGTGGACTGCCACCAATACTCTGCGTCGTCCACTAACAAGTATGTAGCCAAACCCACCTTTTCCTTTTCGGAGCATGGCATATACTCAAAGGACTTAGTGACGCCTTCACCCAGTTCTCTGCGGCCAACGTATCCCTATTCCCCTTAAACTTAGGCGGATCCTGTCACATCCCGTGACCACATTTTTCACATTTTTCTATACATTTAATACGGTTGGACTGTCTGTGATACTTTACTTTTCATATTCATTTAACTATTAACTATAAAATTAGTAATATCAATTACATCCCCTATCTTAATTCTTAAGAAAGTAGTACTGAAAGTAAGTCTAAATACAGAAAATAAATGATCATACCTCATATTATAAATCAAGCTGTCGCAATGTCTCCAAATGCGTAACTTGAAATCCTCAGATATCAGATCTCACAGTCACAAAAAATTTGAAATGTTAAAATTGGGGAGTGAGCAAACCACGGCTCAGTAAGAGAGTTATATGCAACACTTGATATTCAGCTCCCTATATGCTGAAAATAATTTTTCACTTTCTTTAAATCATCCTAGAGGCTCTAGGCTCACATGTAGGAAGGATACTACAATCGGCTAGGGATCCGGATGGGGTAAGGCAGGTATTTTAGAATACCTGTCTTGTCTCGAAACCTAGAAGCAACTATAGAGAGTAATCTTTTTCTTTTGATATTCAAATCCCAGTAAAACGTTAAATATTCACGTGATAAAACACTTAAGTAAATAAATAAGGAATTAATGTTCCTTTCACAAATACTCATTTCCAGACTTGTAAAACACCATATAATATTTAGTTCAACATGTAATATATCAAAAGCTCAGTAGCTGTAGATAATTTAGTACCAGCAAAAGTTCAGTGAAAAGTACAATCATCAGTACAGTATCATGGAGACTAGGCAACACCCTAAATATATCATGCTATAATATCATCCCAAATAGGGGAACCACATGAGATCTATGGCCATAGTCTATGGGGTCCACAGTGTGCACTGATCAGGTGTCCACTGGGACGCTGATAATAGGATCAGTATCTATCAGCACTAGCACATGACACGTGAGTATGATGTAGGGCCTAACAGTCTCAAAACAGTAAACACGTGATATAAACCCCATTTATGAAATCAATTTCATTGAATATAAGTTCAATCAATCCATAAATATTTATAAGGAAAATATTTTCATCTTATGAATAACAATTTATAAAATATTCATACTGGGGTAATCACTCCCGAAAATGTTCTAAATATTATAGAACAGTATAAATCACATTTTCCATACGGTGAAAACAGTTTATAAAATAATCACACTGTAAAATAAATCTCATGACTGTTTCTTTTTCACCGTAAAATATCTACGCACACTTCTCCGTGCTTTCTAACCAAAACAGGGTTTTCAAAGTTATTAGAATTCAAATCAATTATTTTTTTGATTTATGAAAAAATGAAATATTTATTTTCCAAATTCAATAATCCCGTCACCATGTTTTTCTCTATAAACACGTGTAGAGACCTTCTAGTCTCAAAATACTATTTTTCATCTTTAATTAACCTTTTTGGGATTTCTATAAATAATTATTTTCATAATTAAAACCATAAAGGTTATTTATGAAATCAAGTGAATATTTAAGAAATATTTATAAAATATTCACTTCAGTCCTTTTCATTTTTCATCTCGTTTCACGTGAGATATCACATATCAGGGGATTTTCGGTGATTTCATTTTCACCATTCTCGAAAACATGAATATTTTAAAATTAAATATTAGTATATTCATGTTTTATGAAAACTAATTGATTTCTCGATTTTCGTGGTTGAAAATCGTTCCTCGTGATATAAAATCATTTTATTATGATTTTTGGTAATTTTCTAAGATTTTTCGGTAGTATAACGACTGCCAATTGGCTAGCCTCCTGCACAAAAAATACAGTTTATATTTTCAACCGGTAAATCGCCACAATTTTCCAACCAATCATCATCAATAGCATTTATAAAAATTTAAATGCATATTTAAAACATGTGTGCCGAATATCCCTACAGGTTGCACATGTCTCACTTACCTTTCTCGGGTCGGCGACTGCCTCTCAAAGGTCGCGCCTGTGTTCACCTCTCCTGATCCATCATCTCGGTCATCGAGGGACATTTTCTGGAATTCAAATTCTACATTTTAGAATTTTTCATAATTTATTAAAATAAATCACTCGAAACTAATTTTCGAAATTCTTACCGAATTTTCATAATTTTTGAGTTTCCGAGTTTCCCGAGATTTTTCGTAATTTTCGAAAGTTTCGAATTCCGAAAATTTCCTTTTTCTTTCTCTTTTTCTCTTTTGTTTCTTCCTTTTTCTTTTTCTTTTTCCTTTTTTCCTTTTTCCTTTCCTGGCCAGACCGGTTCAGACCGGTCACCTCCCCTCATCGCCGGTTCTTCTCCAGCGGTTCGACGGCTCCACAGCTGGCCGAGGTGGCTGCGAAGCTAGATCTAGCCTCCGTTTAGCCTGGTTCAATGGCACAGCGGTGGATCTACTCGGTTTAGGTTCGATTTCTTCTGCTTCTTCGCCCTTCCTCCTCCGCCGTTCTCCGCGTCACCGGTGGCCTCCTACCCTTTCCTCTTCCTTCGCCGGTGGTTCGGTTGCAGTGGCTGTAGCCGAATCGACCGGCACCGCCACTTTCCCTTTTCTTTTTCCTTTTCGGCTTCCGCCGATCTCGCCTCTGTTTCCTTCCGTTTCTGTTTCGGTCTTTCCTCTTCGGTCACCGGCTTCCTCTCCTCTCTTCGCCAGCGCTGTCTTCCTCCCCTTTCTCCCTCACTTAGCAAGCCGACGGTGGTCGACTTCGTCGAGAGCAGAATCGGGATGCTTCCCGATTTCTCTCCTTCTGTTTCTTCTTCTTTTTTTTTGTTTTATTTTATTTATTATATCAATTATACATATAATATATTATATACCATATATTATATATCATACATATAATATATACAATATATTATATATAATATTATTTTATATATAGTATTGTACTATATATATTATATAAATATACATATATATTAGGTATTAACAAAATATCTATCTAATATATATATACACTTATATACTTTAAATTAAATAACATATATATATATATCTTTATATAAATGTAGGAAATACAATATATAAATATACAACCTTTAATGTAAAATAATATTTACATTTCTCATATATGTATATATTTATATATACATAAAATGTTATACTTGTATACATATGTACTATTTAAATTTATAAAATAGTATATATACATATATATACCAATATATGTTAATATATACTATATAGCCTTTAAATACATATGTATTTGTATAAAAATACATTAATATATAATTATATAAGTATATTTCATATTCCTTTCTCATTTTCTCATTTAATTTGGATTTTAATTTATCCAAATTAAATTTCCTCTCTCTTCATTATTTTCCATAATTCCAACCTTATTTTTATTTCTAATTTAATTTTCCTTCACACGAATTTCCTAATTCGTCACTTCCTCAATTCACGAAATTTTCACTAATATTTCTATCTCATAATTATATTTATTTATTTCAACTTATCTATTTTCTTTAATATTAATTTCCAATATTAAACAGTGAAAATTTTACGGTTATCACAGATCCAACTTCTTAAATTCTTTAATCTGAGTAACACTGCAATAAGCTATGAGATCCCGCCTTTCAGTAGTTGGGACTGATGGGGGTAGTTTCGTCCGTGCTGGTGGGCTGTACTGTAGGAGTAGCTGCTGGTGCACTAGTGGCCACGTTCGGAAAGTTCGACATAAACTGCGTGAACATAGTGGCCATATTCTCCATGTGCTTCTCCATTTTCGCTAACTTAATGTTCTGGCTATGCGGTGGAGATGGAGGAGGAGACTGTACTGAGGGCTGTTCTACACGACCCCTTCCTCTTCCTCTACCAGTACCCATTCTACGTGAGTTCATTTTGTCGATAAAATCACAAAATTGAGCTATTCAGTATAACTATAAACAGTTATACTATACATATAGATTAAGACAGTACAGTACATTAGGGATGTACACTATTTCTAGCTCATTGACACTGACAAACATCAGTCTAATATGTTCTGATACCAATCTGTGACATCCCAGTCATTACACATTCACCTATAACTTTTTCCTTTTCATTTAACTTGGTTAGACTCGTTCGTCAATGTCATTCCTTCTTCTTCCTTTTAAGCTTAATATCTAATAGCTCAACATGGATATTTTAATTTCAAATAAAACAGAATAATGATATATATACATATCATTCCTTACCGCAGGATCTTAAACATCTTACATAACCTAAATCTCCAAAACTCTTACAAACATTAATGTACTGTAGTACTGTCTGACTTACATAATTACATAAGTATACCTTCAACTATTATCGGGAAGCGTATCTCGAAAGTACACTTTGATATCTCAAAAGCAAGCTCTTTTATTTGGAGCGAAATTTACTTCAGGTAATCTGTATGAAAAATATTCGTAAAGGGTGAGTTTACGCTCAATAAGAAATATATGTAAAAGAGCGTACTATACCTCTATATGCAGTTTTCCTGCTTGGCTCTATAATGTCATGTAAAACCATTATAAAGCATATTCGTATATTTTCATTAAATATATAAAGGTTCTTCATAATAGCATATGCGTATAAATCAAGTAAATCATATATTTCTTTCAATAGCATATGCAAACATACATCATATACTTTCTTCAAAAACATACAACATATACTTCTTCAAAACATACATCATATACTTTCATTGAAAACATACCTCGTATATCTTTCAAATACCAGGGAGACTATTTGTATTTCAACGGAATCATGCACTAGACAGGTGGTGTATCCTCATAGGGGCTAGGAATCCTCCCTTAGCCAAATACATAACAGAGACAATTGGCCAAATGTCGATTGGCCACAGTGAATACTAGTCAGGTGACATCTGTGGCAACTGAGGACAGGACTTAGGCTCCTCAGCCAATTTCATGTCATACAGGGGACTTGATCAGAGTCCTTGAACAAATACAGAAGTGTACAATCATCCAGTACTTCATAGTCACAAAACATTTGTCATATAGCTTTTTACAATGACAATCATGCTTTCTTGAAATAGGCTTTATAAACCTCTTATCAAATAGGGAAATCGACTGGTCACTTAGGGCAGTCGGCTGCTATTGCATATCTTCATTTATCGAAATTATTTTCTTTTTTAAAATTTCGATATTTCAAAATTCTGAAAACACATGGGGCAGTCGACTGGTCATATAGCAGTCGACTGGCTTTGCAAACAGAATGCTTCTGAAAACAGGGCAGTTGACTGGTTTTATAAGCAGTCGGTTGGTTTTGAAACAGAATGCTTTTTAAGTAAAAGCAATCGACTGTCCCATATAGTAGTCGACTGGTTTGAAACAGAATGCATACTGAAAAATAGTAGTCGATTGGTTTGAAACAGAATGCATACTGAAAAATAGTAGTCGACTGGCTTGTATAGCAGTCGACTGGTTTGAGTCGGTTTTCGGGAAAACTACGCTTTGGTTGTCTCTAGGCAGTCGGCTACTCCTAGCATTTTGGTAACTAGGAGTAAAACACGAAATTTAGACTTACTGCATTAAAATCAACTTGTACTTCATCCCAAAACCATTAAAATCATACAAACATAGCCACCTTGTGTCCGTTACATAGATTCCTTACCTCAGTAGCCAATAATAATTCAAATCTTTAGCTTTCTTTCACTTTAACACTATAAGTAGACTACACCAACATCATATAACTCCATACCATAAACATAATTGAAAGAACTAACTTCATCTTTTACCTTTGTCAATAACCAAAATTGACAGAATTTCAGATCTCCTCAATTACTTGGATTCAGCTCTTCATATTACAAACATAGTTTGAGCTAGCGATAAGGAACATGTTTCGTTATTAACACTTAGTGATTCGATAGAGGAACAAGGTAGTTTGTCAAGGTGAGTGGGAGTGGAAACTTAGGAAAAATGGAGGAAACGAGAGGGATGGCTGGGAAGGGGTTGCTGACGTTGAAGATGGCTGAAGATGATGATTCATCAAGCTTCATTAATTGCACTTCTATCCATTAATCATCTCAGCCATTAACCCTTTTGACCTCTTGACAATTTGACCATTTAATTCTCTTCTTCTCTTTTTCATACCAGCCACTTATCCATTATACTAAATAAAATCTGATATTAATTCTTTAACAAATTAACTATCAATTTCATTATTCCTTCAATATCCCATACATCATTCATACATTATAATTTTCATATTTATTTACTTCATTTAAACTGAGATACTTTACAATCCTAAGGAAATTATATGAAATTGGGGATTTCACATGCCCAGTGGTTCTATTTTATAGCTAAATAAAGCGTTGGTCACATATAAGATTTGGATTCAATAAAATCTATCAAATATTTAGACAAATAATCAAAAAAAAAAGAGATATCAAACCACACACACAAAAGAAAAAAAAAGAAGAGACAATGTTAATGGAACATATGTAATGTGCATCTCCCATCAAAATGATAATAAACACTATTATTCTTTCTTTCTTGTTTGCCTTTCCTAATTAGGATTCAATATCATTTGTTAAACATTCGCTAACATCTTTTCTGCTTAGGTCCAAATATTTCTACAAAATTTATTATACTTTTAAATCCTAAAATCTAGAATCTACATCAAATATAACATGTCAAAGAATGTAAAAAATGGAAAATAAAAAAGTAAAAACTATTAGTAGTGGATACAGGATTTCAAGTATCCATCCTTAACTGGAAATAATGTAATAAATATCCATCATTTTCTTGAAGAAGATATTAAGATATTCAGATAAGCTAACCAAATTAGCACTAATAAATTGTCGCATGAGTTAAGAGGATTCTTTCATAGATTTAAGCACATAATTAGCACTTCAAATGCTTTCTAAGTCAACTTTCAATAACATCAACATTTAGATCAAGTTAGTTGCATTGTCAACTTTCCATTGCATTGAAACCTTATTGTAACATAATTCATCAAATATATATGGATCACTATTTAATAATGGATGAAAAGAGTAAGTATCAAAACTTTTTGGAGCTATGTATATTTACCAAATATTTAATAAACTCTAAAACCACCTTGTCTTTTTAATTTTTTTTGCTCCACCAACGAAATCAAATTCCATTCCCATGCCAAGGAACTTAGCACTAATTTTAACACAAGTCGTACGGCACATATAATAGATCATGACTATGATAATTAAACATCAAACTTTGCATACCTGAGAATATAAATCTTTTTTTATCAATCTGATGCCATATTAATTCTCCATGCATACTGATCATATCCTTAGCCTACCTCCCTCCTCACCATGAATATAACAACACACCTTTTCAATTTAAAACAGAACCACGAATAGATTACTTACATTTCAATTATACTTTACTATAAGCAATGTGTACCAATCTTTCAATCGTCTTCCAAATGTGTGTGTGTGTATCAAGCGCAATTATATGTTCTTTCATGTTTATCTTCCAGAGGAGGACTCCAATTGATCTTTCACCAAAAAATATCATCTAATGATACCATTGAAACACCATTATCACCGTTAACATTTTAGTACAACATTAATTTTTATTTACATTTCACTTTTTTATGCAAATGGCTGTAAAACCAAATGAAACAATGGAAAAAAGAGTGCAAAATTCTAATTCATGAATTCTAAATCAATGACTAAAATGTAATAAAAGTAAGAAAAAGCAATTTGTTATCCAAAGCATTTTTTTTTTAAATTTTCACTTGTAAGTTTTAAAATAAATATTGTTTCTTTTCTATCCAAATGCTACTTTTAAAAAAGAAAATTTTCCCAAAACAAAATGTTCTAGAGTCATTCATCCCAAAAACAAACAAACCCGTTTCACCAAATCACTCAATTCTTGCTTGTAATATATTAAAATATGTATTATTACATATTATCATTTAAGAAATTTAAAATCAGTACTGACATGTTGCATTACTGACCCAAAAAGAAAATGAAGCAATTGAAGAGCTTTCAAAAGTCTAACCTGCAAGTGCTTCATATTTGAGCCGTATCTCATGACTCAATCGGTGATTCCAACTCAGCTTTCTGTGATTGTGAAAAAGCTCTCCGTTGGAATCAAACCATGAATCTGTATCATAGAGGGGCAATGCCTATGTTTTATTTGTGTTTATACCTAACTCACATTTTTTTTACACTCATTTTAAAGAGAAAAAAAGGAGAAAGATCAAAAGTTTCTCCTCAAAATTGTTAGGAAGAATTTTTTTGGAGTCTTTGGTATTCTAGAGACTAAAAAGAACATTACAAGAAAAAGGGTTTTGAAAAACCCAAAAGTTTAAAAAATCAAATAATCTACCTAATCTTTTTTTAAAAGAACCAACTCAAAGCATAAAAAAATAAACTAAAACATATTAAAAAGGCAAAACAACAACAATAATCAAGGGAAAGAGAGATGGAATACTTTTAAGAATGGGTTTTTAATATGAAAATGAAAAAAAAATTTTGGTTTCAAAGCCTTTTGGTTTTCACACAGCTTACCCTTTTTACATCAAATCGATCAATTACCACCACGAAACCGCTTTCTATCCTAGCATAAATCAATCCACCACACTGATCCGGTTCCTCATGACCAACTCGTATTACCCAAACTATACTAGATCTGGTTGATTTTTAGCTTCATAGTATCACCTCGGTTTTCTTTTGCAAAAGAGCTGGGTGGCTCGTGGCATCGAGTTAGAGTTTGGTTTACGGGAGAAAAAGGAGAGAAAAGGTTCAGCCTAATAGGCACACGCGCCTAAATCTAAGTCAGAGTGAAAAACTCAGTTGAAATTATGATTATATTCAAAATTGAAAAAGAATAAGTAACAAAGAAAAGGATGAACAGTGTCCAAACTGGATAGAAAAATTTGGACGATGGTAAACGCACGTAGATCTATAACTTTTTTTATTATTATTATTATTATTATTATTATTATTATTATTATTATTTGATGGATTGATTCTTTGTGTTCTTATAGTAGCCTCCTTCTTAATACACTCTTGGAGACAACATAAGCAAACATGATCGTAAAGACTGCAACTCGAGTTCCTTGCCAAATATGAACATCGATCCCTAGTCTATCTCCTACTTAAAGGCATTTTTAGAATATCATTCAGATCCTTTTAGGTAAAGAGTTCAGTTAACATATCCTTTCTCCATGTCATGCTCTCAAAATTAATAATTTTGTCCCCTGTCATAGGAGTAGGTAATGGACTTTGTAACTCCTCCACCTTATGAGGGAGAGGTTTATTCAACCATTTGTCCTTCCATATATCAATAGATCTCTCGACTCTTCATCGAGAACCTTTGAGCAGGATATCTCGTCTTTCCTGCAAACTATGCTAAAGATATGAATGATTCACTCCTAAATCATCACTAAGAAAAGAGCATCTTGGAAAGTATCTTTACCTTTAATACCTTACAATGTTGTGAATCCTTATTTTGTACCAATCTCTAACATCTTTTAGACAACAATGCTAAATTCAAAGTCTTTGAAACCTAGGCCTCTATCCATTTTAAAACAATATAATACCTTTATTTAAGCCAACGTATGTGTTGGTTATATTCTCTATTGCTTAAAAAAAAACAACCACTAGCTTGTTTAATTGACAAATTAAACCCTAAGGGAGTTTGAAACAGCTTATCAGGTATATGGGAATAGTTTGAGCCTCAATTTGTATCAATACAGCTTTGTTAGCATGGGAAAGAAATAGACTTCTCCACCTTTGAAGTCTTATCCAAATCCTATCCTTTATAAGTTTTAGTAGTGCATATTTATCTCTACTAAAAGATGTTGGCAACCCTAAATAAGCGCTCTGGTTCATAATTTTTCGAATACCTAATAAGCTCATCACCTCTGCCTTTAAACTGGAGCTAGTGCTTGCACTGAAAGAAATCTTGGACTTCCTAATAATAACCACTTGTTCAGATACATGTTCATAGTAGTGTAATATCTGAAGGACTTTAATGCATGCATTAGAATTGGTATTTAAGAACAAGAAACTATCATCTACAAATAGCTAGAAGCTGTGATACTCTCAAGGCATCACTCTTAATTGCTATGCCTTTCAATTTACCAACAGTTTCCATTTCCTTTAACAAACTAAAAAGACCTTATACACAGATAAGGAACAAATATGGTAATAACGGGTCTCCTCAGACCTCTAGACAAATTAATCCTACCACATTGTTAACCATTAATCACTATAGAATATGTCACACTATGCAAACAAGTCATAATTAACGAAATCCATCACTTTGGAAATTCCATTGTCTACATTATTCTCCCTAAATATCACTATTTCACTTTGTCATAAATCTTGCTCGTATCCAATTTGATAGCCATTTGTCCTTTACTACCACCCTACATCTGCTTCATGTGATGAAAGGTCTCATAAGCTACCATAGTATTATCGAAAATCATCCTATTAGGAACAAAGACACTTTGATTCTCACTTACAAGACCATGAAGAACAGTTTTCAATCTATTAGTCAGAACCTTAGCAATTATTTTATAAGTAACATTACACGTGCTAATTGGTCGACGGTCCATGATTGAACAAAGTGACTTAACTTTCAAAATTAGAACAATATTTGTATGATTGAGACTTCCTAAAGTAGACTTCTTGTTAGGAAGCCAAGGATTAACTTCAAAATCTCCTTACCCATAATTCACAAAAACCTTTAATAGAATAAAATTGTCATACCATCCAAACTTGGTACCTTAATTGGCTTCATTTGGTTAACTGCCTCCACGACCTCTACCAATATAAAATCCTTATCAAACATCTTTTCATGTCCTATGTAATCCAAGTTTTGACTCCTCTTAATATCCCTTCAAAATTCCTAGGAAGAATTAAAGAGAAAACAGACTGAAAGTACTTCAAAATAGTATTTTGAACCTGTTTCAGTTCATGCTGCCAAACACCACCCTCATCTTGTATGTGATGGATTGCGTTCACCCTTCTCCTTCTTGAAGCCACTTGATTGAAGTACTTTGTGTTACGATCCCCTTCCTATAACCAAAAAGCTTTCGATTGCTATCTCTACATGACTTCTTCTTTATGAAATAGATTAGTTACAACCTTGTGATGTTGGGCAAAACCTTTCAAGTCCTGACTACGTGTTTTCATGCATTCCTATTCATGTTTTATTCTCTGTTGAATATCCCTAAACTCCTCCCTACTTCACTTGATCAACCCTTTACCACATATACTTAGACCATGAACCAAGTCCTCTATACTAGCACACTCTTGTCTTTCCCATTGTTCTTCAATCACTTTTTCACATCCTCCATGATCGACCCACATGTTTTCAAACTTAAACTGCATAAAGCCCCTACCTATCTCGTTTAGCACAGAACCAAAGTTGAAAAAAATTGGCATGTGATCTAAAGTGGCAGAGATAAGATGAATCTCTTCATTAACCAAGCCACGATCCAATCTTTTGAAAATGGTCCCTACCTCAGACTTATACGTCCAAGTAAACCTCAGACCAATACAGGGTACCTTTATAAATCCACATCTATCCACTATAGAATAAAATTCTCAATTTGCCAATTCGGATGCTGATTTTCCCATTTCTTATCATCATGTGATAAGATCTCGTTAAAGTCTCTTACACATAACCAAGGAAAGGAGACCTTGGCCTTCAAACTACTTAGTGACTATGACTTTGCTCTCCTCATTGTTTTAGGATGTCATAAAACCCTATAAACCACCATTCATCTAGCCTTTCTACTTCACCCATTACAACTTTAATGTGATGTGGTGAGAAGGACAATAAAGACACCCTCACGTCATTAACCCATAACAATAGTAAACCCCTTCCATGCCCTATACAATCTACAGCAATCATCGAATAAAAACCTAATCGAACCTAAATCCAATGCATTTTTTTACTTTGCCTTTTAGTTTCTGGTAGGAAAAGCAACTAGGGTTTATTCTCTTTGATCAACCTGGTTAATTCATGAATTGCATGGAAAGCCTCTAAACCTCGACAGTTCCAGACTACGCAACTCATGGTGCTTGGCAAAATTAACTTTCCTCGCCAATCTCCACCATTTGATCATTCCTCTTATAAAAACCAATAACCTTGGTCTTCCTATGATTGCATAATTTTTTATGTAATTTGCATGCAATCTTCCCACCAAACTAGACTCATCTTGAACTCTTTTCCTACTTACCTTTACATCTAACACTAGTTTATCTTTTCTCGTATGTATTTGAGCAATATCTCATCTCTAACTCCCTCTTTTGCCATTTCCAATTGATAGATCAGAATTAGTTTAATTTGGATGGACCTCTTTGATTGGAATGTTAACTAACAATGTGTCCACGTTTGCTTCCAGAATACCAACCTCCAGCCATACATAATTCTTACTCTGACCAATCATTATCCCTGGACTTCCTATTTAGTGGCGCCTAAGCTTTTGGGTCTAAGTTAGCATTTCAGTAATCACCTGAGTATCTTTTGGACTTTCATGCACAATGTTACGTGACCCGCTATCACTAAGATTTTTTGCCACTTCCTTGAGTGGAAATGCATTTCCTAAACCACTCTGATCCCCACATCTATGGCTGATCCAAACAAATTATTGGTCGACTCTTAACCCACTATCAACCATGTCTACCTCTGAAACTTTGCTTCTACCACCAAGTCCCCTAACATCCACAATTTGATGAGATGTTGTATCAAATTTTGAAGGATATGAAGAAGATTCACACCATTTTCCCTTGGAAAACTAAAGATTTGGTTTATGAAAATATTTTCTGTTTTCATTTTCTATTTTCATTTTTTGAAAACAATTTTCATTTTCTAAAATTTGGAAAACATGTTTCGTACACGAAAATGAAAATTTGTTTTTGAAAATGAAAATTATGAAAATGCGTTTGGTATATACATTTTCAAAATAGAAAATATTAAAAACAATAACTATAAAATTAAATTAAATTACAAATTAAATTAAATTACAACCTTGGACAAAAAATGTAAAATGTAACTAAATAAAAAAATAAATTGTAAAGAAATAAACACAAGAATTCAAACCCTAAACAAAGATTTGCTTAAAAAATTAATTAAAACTATAGCTTATATATAATAAATAAATATCACTTTACAGCTTGTAGGTAAAAAAAATATAAGTCTAAAGCATCAATTTACAAGAAATGCTCTCTCATTGCATGTTAAAAATACTAATAATACTATATAACCTAGAAATCAAACACCACGCACAATACATTCAACATGGTTAGAAGTTTTCTTGAAGACATTAATATATAACTTCCAGTGACTTGTCCAACTATTAATTAATGGTGCAAGCCTAAGAGAGAGGCTTGAAGCGTTTAAGCTGGGTAGGGGTGGGAGACTGGTGGTGGGCTAGAAAGCTCTTTGCTTTTTTTTTTTGAATAAGCAACAAAATTTATTGATGTAATAAAGTGGCTCTTTGGATAGATATCTCCCAATAACCCATTACAGCCACGAACAGGGGCTAAACAAAAACAGAACAAACATGGACAACTTTTCAAAGGACAAGCTTGTTCATAATGGCATATGCTAGAAACTATACAGGATAAAACCATGATAGATACAGAGAAATATTTGCAAAATGATCCATTTGCTTTTGTTGTTGCCCAAAACAACAATAATTTTTTTATGAGGTACGAATCTCAATCTTCACGTCAAGTTGTCTCCAAGAATTCTGCAAAATAAAAAACCATCAGGGGGCGCAGGAGCTTTCCCTTGCGCGCGCACTCCGATGCTTAAGTCAGATAGGATTTTAGCAAGGTTTCCTTAGGCAAATAGAGCTTAGGGTTTAAGAATGATACCTGTGACCTATTTATAGGAGTTATTTTGTGCGTAATTACCTTTAAGCCCCACAGCTTAAATAATAACCTAGTGGATCATTTATGGGCCTTCTGAGTCCTCTTTCCTCTTGGGCTTAGATTATCATTTGGCTCAATGGTCTTCAACTTGATTTATAGAAAAGCCCAGTAGTCTTTAACCTGACCCACATCAATTGCTCCCCACTCTTTGCAGGGTTTACCCTGTGAAAGAGTATATAAAGAATGAGCTTTTCAAATTCTTTTGATGTCCTCTTTCTGGGATTATCACAAGAGTTTTTTCATCTTCACTTGAGGGCTCAACTAGTGAACTTCATTATTATTTGTAACAGAAACGACGTCGTGTCATCATTTCTTTTGTCAAGTGTCTTTTCAGAACACTACCGGGATACGTTTTTCTCCTCTGAGCTAAATGCTTCTCCAGTGGAATATACCACCCTTCTTTTCAAATTCAAGGTCTTAGCTGACCGAAACCAAGAGCTATAAGGAGAAATTTCAAGATTGTAGAGCCACCAAAGCCTTCTATTAGCCAAGAGGAAGAAAACCAAATCTGTGTTAAGGCCATGGGGGCGCATCGTCAAGAAATGCCACAAGAGAGTGCATATGTTCTTAATTGGTTTCATCAGATGCGATTTGTGCTTGGTATGCTCCTGATTGGTTGAAGCTTGATCCAGATGCTGAGGATTTGGAACCTTTTCTGAGAATAGGCATTTATAAAGATCTATCTGATCTTACCAGCCCTTAAGAGCCTTTTTGTTGACCCGAGATGGTCGAGGTTCTCACAGGCTTGGACGAAGATGATTTGGATAATTATAGCACCTTAGGATGTACATGCTTGGGTGCCTATTAGTATCGATGCTCCTTTTGAGGCAGGAGTTAATTTAGAGTGCTCCCCAGTTTGTTGTGAAAGAGCTTTAGTCTTTTACAAACTGATCAACACATTTTTAAACTCATCTATAGAGGCAACTACACATTTGCCTTTTATTAGTCTCACGTAATAATCAGACTTTCCTCCTGCACTTTTTGCTTCAAGTTCTTTTACATATGTGGCTTATGCCACTCAATTACTATTTCAAGCACAAGCACTTCATGCATGGCTTACATTGCGCACTTTTCACTTCAAGTACATGCGTAGCCTACATTGCGCATTTTTCGCTTCAGGCTTTTAGTTTGCCCGTCTCGCACCCTTTTGTGTTTAGGGACTTTTAATTTGCCCGTCTCGCGCATTTTTCACTTAGGGACTTTCGAATTTGCCCTTCTCACACCCTTTTGTGCTTAAGGACTTTATAGACTTGATAAGAATATAACATCATAAGAACATAACATCCGATAAAATTGTAACATACCTCACAGCAGCCTGCATATTGTGTGCTCCCAAGTTTTTCTTTGCGACTTATTGTGTCCAAAGAAGAACTTTTACTGGAGTATTGGTCTTGTTTTGCGTACTATCCACTTAAGGACTTATTAGAATATAATACGTTAAATGTAATATGAAAAATTGTAACGTACCTCGTTTAGAGACTTGTTTTTGCTAGTCTCGCACCCTTTTGTGCTTAGGGACTTGTTGTTTTGCCCGTCTCGCGTCTTCTCGGTTAGGGTCTTATTTTTGCCCGTCTTGCGCATTTTTCGCTTAGGGACTTATTTGTGCCCGTCTTGTATCTTCTCGCGTGGGGACTTGTTTTTGCCCGTCTCGCACATTTTTCGCTTAGGGACTTATTTCTGCCCGTCTTGTATCTTCTCGCGTGGGGACTTATTTTTGCCCGTCTCACGCGTTTTTCGCTTAGGTACTTATTTGTGCCTATCTTGTATCTTTTTCTCGCTTAGGGTCTTATTTTTGCCCGTCTCGCGCATTTTTCGCTTAGGGACTTATTTGTGCCCGTCTCGCGTCTTCTCGGTTAGGGTTTTATTTTTGCCTGTCTCGCTTATTTTTCGCTTAGGGACTTATTTGTGCCCGTCTTGTATCTTCTTCTCGCTTAGGGTCTTATTTTTGCCCGTCTCGCGCATTTTTCGCTTAGGGACTTATTTGTGCCTGTCTCACGTCTTCTCGGTTAAGGTCTTATTTTTGCCCGTCTCGCGCATTTTTCGCTTAGGGACTTATTTGTGCCCGTCTTGTATCTTCTCGCGTGGGGACTTATTTATGCCCGTCTCGCTCATTTTTCGCTTAGGGACTATTTATGCCCGTTTCGCTTCTCTTTGGCCAGCTTCCATTTTTTCTTCTTCTATTCTTGCAACATGTCTATCAAACATGGAGGATTATCATAGTACAGATAAAAATAACTGGCCTTTCGTTTCATAATGCAGTATTTTCAATTAAATGGAGTAAGTAACAATATAATTGCAGCAAATGTTAAAACAATAATAGCAAATGTTTACCACCAGTACCATTCCAAGTCTTTGTCTTTGAAAAATCTGTAAAGTGCAAGTGCTGAGATGTTCTGCTGTCAACCATGGATTGTGCCTTAAGTCGTGCATCGGTACCAGCAATCTACCTTCACGAGCTTGCCACAAGTTGTTTTCGATCAAACCAAGCTCTCCTTGGCTTGCTGCCTTTCACAACAGTGGCTATTGCCTACCTTAGACACCTGCCTAATTCAATCACAATTGTTAGAGTCTAGATCATTCCGCTCAGATCCCGCACTTGGGCGTGCGCTTGGATCGTCAAATTTAAATGTGCTCGCCAAAGGTTTTTCTAATAGGTGAACCAGTAGTTTGCCAGCGTTGCTATTATGAAACAAAAGGCATGACTTGGGTGTTCTTTGCTCGCCTGCATTGTGCTAACGGGGGAATCTTGCGTATGGGTGCTGTGTTCACCTAATTTTCTTCTCTGTCATTTTATCAAAGTGGGGAGCCTGTCGCGTGCGAGAGCCCCTATCTCAATCAAGGCCTGTCGCGTGTGGGGGCTCCCCTGTCGCCCAAGGTCTGTCGCATGCGGAAGCCCTTGTCTCGCTCAAAGCCTGTCGCGTGTGAGAGACCATGTCTCGCTCAAGGCCTGTTGCGCGCGGGGACCCTCTCTCGCCAAAGGCTTGTCGCGTGCGGGACCTCTTGTCTTGCATGATGCCTGTCACTCGGGAGCTCCTCTCTTGCCCAAGGCTTGTTACGCGCGGGGGCCCTTGTCTCGTCCAAAGCCTGTTGCATTCTTTGGCTTTGAAGTTCAATTTGACAACGAAGAAGATAAGGTTGCCCATGTTCGAGTCATGTTGCATGCCTGTAGTTGTGCAAATTGCTACCTGTTGCATGCTTGTAGTCGTGCAATTTGCAGTGTAGCAAGCACCTTTCGAGCAACAGATTGTTCTGTCGCCTAACGCCTTGCATGCAACTGACTATTCAAAAGAGTGGCATCTTTGTGAAATCTTCAATAGTGGTCCCTCTTTCTCGCCATTAGTGCGCGTGAGACCCTCTAGCCGTTCATGTACAGGAACCCCTCTCTTGCAATTTTGCGTGCGAAAGACTCTTCTCGCCTAGGGGAGATGTCGCGTGCGGGAATCATTGCTCGCTCGCTTTGGCTGTTGCGCAGGCGAGCCACTCTCTCGCCCCGCGAGAGCCACTTTCTATGATATAATGACAGTAGCCATTCTTGCATCATTTCCTTTGATCAAATTTCCTTTTCTGTCTTTAATCTGTATTTTGTTAATCCTTTCAGTAATACAAGAGCATGGATTCCTTTAATTTGTATATAAAATCATGAGTTCTTTAATGGTAAAAGTTCAGAGGATAACAAAGAAAAAGGGATCGGGTGCCTTTTTCAGCACTCCTTCTCTTCTCATTATTCAAGCACTGGAGCAGTTCTTCACAGATATTCACAGTAAGAAAATCAGCTGAGAAAAACTTGAGTTAAAAGAAATTGGAACACTGGCAAAACAATTTCATAAAACTTCAAGCCTAGAGAAGTCATGTCCCCAGCTGAAGAATCTCCTTCATGTTTTACTTTACTCGAAGTTAATGGTATAACTTGTTTATAGAGGGTAGGATTTTGTCCCTGAAATAGAACAAGCAAAGCAAAGCCCCACAAAAACTGGTTTTCTTCAGATTCCAGTTCGACCATACTGTTGCCAGATACTAAACTATTTAATTATTTATTTTCAGCAGCAGCTTCTGAGTTTCCATCCCTATCAAGTTTCTTAGGAACGGCATCCAGAGCAAGTGCTTACAAAATAACTGGCTAAGTTTCATCCAAACAAGGCTGCAGCTTTGACGAGACCAGACGTGATTGAATTGCATCAAAGCATGAATTCCACATTGTTCTTTTGGCATTGAAGAATTATAATACGTGCTGTCATGAAATATGAATAATTTGATGAAGTCATAATTGTTGGATGTTTTGATCGTATACCAAGGTCCAGAAATCTTTAAAGAAAGAGAAAAAGAAAGTGCAAGGAGAGAACGCTTGGCGAAAAGAGCAGGCGAAAAGAAACTTCACAGCTTATTTCGGTTTTCCTCTGATTTTGTTCTAATTAAGAAGGTACGTGCCACAACTTTATCACTACTGCCACCATCATCCGAAGTATGAAATATTACAACAAGGGAATTCTTTTGTGCACTTGTCTTGATCCCTGGATATAGCAAAGCATTAAGTAACACCTTTCCCACGTCATTTCAAACAACAATTGTTGGTTTGGAATCTTTTGAATTTAATGGAAAGTTGATACTCTCTTTGCATTTAATGGAAAGCTGCCCCATGCCTTTGTCTTTCCATGGATATTTATATGCTGGATAAGTTGATTTGACATAAAGCTTGCATTTGACTTCATGAACAACAACAATACCTTTCTCTTCTGAATTCTTCATTGATGGGCTGCTAGGCCGTGGCAACTCAGTATCATCATTTGCGTCTTTTGATGCAATGTCTGTCACGAGCGATAGGCTCTATCGCTCAATGCCTGTCGTCCGCTCATTTTGTACTATGTCGCCAAAGATGTTTCGAGCGACGAGCAAGTAAGGCTGTCGCTAGTTATACGTACTCTATCGCCAAAGGCCTATCACACGCGATAGCCAGTCTCTCGCCAATACATGTTGCGTGGCCTCTCGCTATCTTGCGACAGAGTTCCTGTCGTAAACCGTGGGTGCGCGATTTTGCTCTGTCGCATGAAACCTTGTGTGTGATAGTAGTCTGTTGCCTGAGTCCTTCCGTGCGACAGACTGTTTTTGTTGCGTGTGCATATATATTTTATTATTTTTTTTATTTTTATTTGTGTGCGACAGAGTCTTTTTGTGAGCTTCTCTTGTGCGTGAGACCTGGTGTGCGACAGACTGTTTAGTCGCATGCACTTTGCGCGCGACAGACTATTTTTTTCGCGTAACCTGTGCACCCTTTCGCAACTTACATATCCTGTCTTCCGCAGGTCGTTTTTTCACCATTTTTTGTATTTGGCTTTTTTGTTTGTTTCCCCGGCAACGGCGCCAATTGTTGTTGCCCAAAACAACCATAATTTTTTTATGAGGTACGAATCTCAATCTTCACGTGAAGTTGTCTCCAAGAATTCTGCAAAATAGAAAACCATCAGGGGGCGCAGGAGCTTTCCCCTGCGCGCGCACTCCGATGCTTAAGTCCGACAGGATTTTGGCAAGATTTCCTTAGGCAAATAGAGCTTAGGGTTTAAGAATGATACATGTGACCTATTTATAGGAGTTATTTTGCGCGTAATTACCTTTAAGTCCCACAGCTTAAATAATAACCCAGTGGATCATTTATGGGCCTTCTGAGTCCTCTTTCCTTTTGAGCTTAGATTATCATTTGGCTAAATGATCTTCAACTTGATTTATAGAAAAGCCCAGTAATCTTTAACCTGACCCACATCAGCTTTCAACTATGTTCTCTACAAATAGAATGATTTTGTTAAAGTTTTATCATAATATTTGTTCTCATTCGCTTTCACCCCTACCTTTAAAGTTTGAAGCAAACCTTAATAGATACAGAAAAACAAGAAAAACAACCATAATAAAGTGAAAGAAATTAACCTAGTTTGATTCACAACGATTGCTAGCACTATTTTGCGAAAAACTTTAGCTTCAAGTGAAGAAGAAAAAGTCAAAGGAAAAAGAAGGGGAGAAATTGTTGAAGCAAGAATAAACAATGAAAACCCAAAACCTAAAAAATAAAAAAATGTTTTTGCTTCTATCACATCTTGAACTCGGGTTTTGTGAGTTTTAACGGAACTTTAAATTAAAAAAAAATCTAATCTCGTGTTTTCCCTATTTCCAACTTTCCAAGTTGTTTTCTTCGAAAACAATGAAGACATGTTTTTTATTTTTTGTTTTCAAAATTTGGCCTATTTTCATCTTTATTTTCCAAAAAAATATTTTCTGTTTTTCCAACCAAATAATTTTTCTTATTCATTTCTATTTTCTATGAAAATGAAAATGGAAAACAGGATTGTTTTCATGAACCAAACGCACAGTAAGTTTCTTAACAGAGGCCTTCATCCAATTCCCATATGCTCTCACAACTTTGCCTTGGTCCTTTTTTATTTGGATTGCAACATCACATTCACTTTCCAAATGATCTAGTTTTCTCTGCATTCACCATTCCAACCTTTGTACATCTTTTAAGCGATTTATGGACATTGATTTGCACCTTAACACAGAGAAAATGTCTCCATGCAGCTTGGTCATCATCCCCATCAACTTCTTCAACATCTCCAATGAATTCAGCAAGTACAATACCAACCCTCTCACACATCATCCCTAGAGGCACCCTGTGAATTTAAACTCAAAAAGGGCAGAAGTCCATACAATTAGACTCTACACTCGCTAATCCTTCGAAGTCCCAAAGCACAATTAAAGCCCTGTTGAATGACTATGGTTGGTTATATAAAACCCAATCTTTATTACCTTTAAACTGAAAAAAAAAACCATCTTTTGTTCCATCTCTCGAATAGTCAACCCCTTCGTTAGCTTCCATATCTTTCTGAACACATTCCTTATTGCCTCCACACTGACACCCTTTTTTGTAAAATTTTACCGACCAATCAATGCTATCCTAGTTTTTATTTTTTTGCACCATGGTTGTGACTGTCACTCAAAAGACTTAATATCAAAAGTTTAAACAATTGCACGAGATGAAGAAAAAAATGATGATCCTAATTTGGTGAATGCTGACTGTTTTCTCTTTTCAATGACTACCCTATTATTTTGTTTTGCGATTCATGAGACACCTTTAGAATCCAAAGACTATTAAGGTTATAAGAATGTTTCGAGAATCTTTTATGATGAACTTGGTTCAAAGAAATAATTATGTTTATTCAAAAGATGGATGGATACATTTTGTGTAAGTTCATTGCATAGAAATCGATGATCTTATTGTTTTCAAATACATCGAGAACTTGCGATTTTATACATATGTCTATTCTAAAACAAGATCCATGATGAGTCCCTTTCATCTTCAACAAAGGAGAGGTGAGTTTTGCTCTTACTTTGCACTTCCACTTCTATTTATGTTTCTTTTTCCATTTCATATATCATGTGTTCTTCTTGCACAAAAAAAGAAAAAACCAAAAATATTTATTCATTAGAGATTCAATAAGAACATCATGGATATGAAGCTACTGTGTGTCATAAATGCATAGAAGAAAAAAAAAATACTTGCTTGCTCCTCCATTCAAAACATTAAATTAGCAGGTTAAACATAAAAACATCAAGACGATGTGTTTGGATCATCACAACAACCACACCAAAGTAATAAAGTTATCATTAATATTTTTGTTTATGAACTAACAAGAATTGCTAAAATTGTTTTTCTCTCTTGAAAAAATACCGAATCTCATCGAATCGATTTTGCTGCAAATTTCACCGCCACTTCCTTTGAATGCACATTGACCTGCACAAATGTGAAAACCTCCTTTATTTTGGTAATGCTCCAAATCTCATAACAAAACTTTTTCTTGTTTCTTCTTTTCAATTGTTCTTTACTGTTTTATCGTCGCAATATATTCTAGCTAAATTTGTATAGACTTACATGCCAAAGAAGTTGATTGATGTCAATATGTTTAATACTAGGTGATGAAAAAAGGTAGAGTATCAAATATATTTGCAACGAGAACAACAAGGTCTTCTTTGCGGCTGGAGCAAATTTGTTATGAAAACAAACTTCAACCAGGGGATAAATGCATATTTGCAAGAGTTTGAATCATAACCTTCCATGTGACCTTCCACCATTGTTGTTATGGTTTTAACATATGAATAAAAAGAAAAACAATAAAGAATGATGTTTTATATTGATATTTTCTTGCCTTTACATACTTTAATTATATTTTGTTTGTTCATAGATGATTTATCTGTTTTGGTTAGTACTTACATTTGTTATCTTATACATTTTAACTTCAATTCTAAACTTTATTTTCTGTTGTTTTGTAGTTCTATTTAGTGCTTGTTATTTAAAAGAAACAAAATTATATTCACTAATGGTAATAACTCCCTATTTTGGTAAATAAATAAAAATTTTCTCTTTCTTTTTTTGTGTAACCATAAGTATCTTTTTCCGTTTTACGGTCTAAGACTAATCTTGTTCCAATTGAGAGTGATAAAAGATAAAGCCCTTTCAATAGTGACTACTTCAGGATTCGAACTATATCCAAATAAATAAAATTTTCATGCAATTGATACGGCAACGAAATGCATATATTCACCTTTATTAATACTAAATAATGGATTTCAAAAATATATATCTAGAGAAATTTTACTATAATAGTGTTCTCATGAAGCAAATACAAGGACATAACAGACAAGATTTGGTGCAAACTTGATACTTATTAGACTTAAAATTTCATAGTTTTGGTAGGATTGTAGGAGGAAAGCTAGGTATAAATGAACCGAACATGAACGAATGTTGTAATATTCGTGTTCGTTTGTTTATTTTTTAAGTCTGTTCGTATTTGTGTTTATGATTGTTAAGATTGTTCACTTACATTAACAAACATGTTTACGAACACGTATTCATGAACATTAAACAAACATGTTTCCTAACATTAAACAAAAATTTTATACAAACAAATTGTATTCATCATAATATATATGATGTAAATTAAAAAATCCTACATAAATATGTAATTTTAATAATTACATATTAAAATAATCTATAAGTAATATGTAATTTAAAAGTTTATTATTATCGAATAGTAAATGAATGCTAAATAATTTTTTAATGAATAAGCTTAAATCATCTCATTTTTACTAATTACAAATGTATTTTTTTAATATTTAATTTTTTATTGAAATCAATATATATATATATATATATATATATATATATAGGGGAGGGATCAAGTTACACCAGTGTAAAACTAGATAGTTTTACATCTTTTTTTGACCATTAGATTAAAAAGAGATTTATGGTTGAGATTAAAACTATCTCTTACTTCAAAATGCAATTGAATGTTAAAGATATTTTTATTCTCTTTCCTTCTTTAGTTTTAGAACTAGATAGTTTTACATCAATTTTTAACTATTAGATTAAAAATAGATTTGTGATTGAGATTAAAACTTTTTTTTTACTATTTTTAATTTTTAATTTTTCCTTTTTTAATTATCTTAATTATCTAACCTTTTTTTTTATCAGATTAATTATCTAAGTATTCTTTTTTCACATTTATCTTCATCTCAGTCTCATCTCACAATTGCCGCCATCGTACAAGGATGTCATAATTCACACCAAAGCCCATACGTACATAGTCAAGGATGTCGTAAAAGAGCGATTTGCATATACGCAGTTTACCAGTACCATAATCTTTTTTCTGCTTTACCATATTCACATGGGAAACCCATTGTTATTTGGAAGTTGTTTGCTCTCAATGTTGTAAACAAGCCATTTTTTTGGAGAGATGTAAAACAAGCCATTTTCTAATGGTATCATTATCAAAAGCATTTCTTTCCAACAATGACAAAAATACAAACTACCGCCAGTACTTCACATCTTTTATTAACTCAGAAATTCCATCCAGATCAACATATTCTAATTAACAATTCCGATTAGGCCTAGCAAGCAGCAATTGGAAAAGAAAATTTAAAAAAAAAATGGAGCGAAGTATGTGCAATTTATCAAACCTCCCCCCACCCAAACCTCGTTTTTTTTTAGTTTCCTAAAGTATCTTGATTTACATAATAGTTTTAGATCAACTGAATTATGATTAGTTAGTGTGAAAGGAAAATAAAACAGAGATTAAGAAAAAACGTTGATGGCTGGGATGGCAGCAACTATTGTTGGCTCTAACTATGTGAGATGAAACAGAGATTAAGAGAAACGTGAAAAAAAAGAAAAGAATAGTAGATAATTTTTTTTGAGGACAAATAAGTGTAAATTTCCCATCAATTAAATTAATATGTATCAACTTGTAATGTCAAGTGCACAACACTAGTGTTTTCAACATCTTTTTTACCAAGATTAGTTACTCGACAGACTGTATTTCGTATGAGCTGAAGTTATTTTTTCTTCACCTCCAATGCCTGATAAACAGAAAACGAAAAGTTGATTTTTGATGAATTTCTCTTATATCAACGGTATGGATTGAGGTGGAACACTTGGCAAGCTTTGATTTAGCTTTTTCGACTTACGATACTCTTAACCTTACTCGATCGACAGAGTACTGTAACTAAAATATATAAATATATAAAGGTGATAAATGAACGAATGGGATTGAATTTGAGTTGAGTTATTTTGGATTGGATCTTTTTAGATTAAAAAAATCAGATCATTTCAGGTTCAGACAAGATTAGATTTGGTTCAATTTAAATTCAGATCAATTTAGGTTCGGATTAAGTCGGGTGTTTGGGTCGTTGATTTTTTTTAGTCAATTCGGATTGATCGAATTTGGATTCGAGTTGAGTGGACAAGTTTTTTGGGTTAAACCTTGATTATCTCTATATGATTTGTCTGGTATGAAAATCAACTGAAACCATATTTCTAAGAATTACAAAACTCATGAAAATAAAATTTTCTTCTTACATGACCTATAACAAAATTGGGATTGAAATAATCAAAATATTTAATAATCTGTATGATAGTTTTTTGTAATATATTTGTCAATATTCATAAAGTAATTACATTTTTTCATTTTATTTCTATTATCTATAGTAATTAATAACTTTAATGAATTAAAGTGATTTAATAATTCCTATATCAACGGTACGGATGACCTCTTTGATTTAGCCCGCTCGAACTTCTTAATGGCAGAGTCATTTTCTTCTAAAGTAGTCTGGACGAAAAAGCGAATCCACCAAGATGAACTCCGCATTTTGGCCAGCAAATTTGGATGATTCTGCCAATTTAGCCCTCTGCTGACCAGCGTAACCTGCAAAAACAAGAACAGTAGATAATTAAGATAATTAAAAAAAGAAATGAAAAAAAAAACTAAAAAAGGAAAGAGAATAAAAATATCTTTAACATTCAATTACATTTTGAAGTAAGAGATAGTTTTAATCTCAACCATAAATCTCTTTGTAATCTAATGATCAAAAAAAGTGTAATGATAGTTTTACACTGGTGTAACTTGATACCTTCCCATATATATAATATATATATATATATATATATATATATATATATATATATATATATATATATATATGCATGTAGGTATGATAAACATAATTTTTATCTAAACTCTCTTAACCTTGTACCAAAAAAAAAAGTGAGATGATTAATTCGAATTCTAATTTTGTTTTTTCATATTGAATCAACCAAAAAAAAATCCGATGTTCATTACGATGGGTGATGAGAAAAGCTGTTTTTTTTTTTTTACTAATTTATTATTGATATTCCTTTTCTGCTCATGTTGTCCGTACAATTTATCCGTGTTCTGAGAATTATGCCCGCATGGAACACTGGGATCTTCACCATACACACATTAAATAGATATTGTGCTATAATTGTACTCTCCACTGAAAGAACTTTTCTGCCGCGGAAGTTGCTGCTGCTGTTCGACTTGAGACACCAACTCTAGTGGACCTTTCATGGAGAAAAATGTGTAATAAGCCAGTGTCATATTTGCATGCCGTTTTGCAGTTATGTGCAAGAAACAGAGCAGCCATCCAAGGGAAAGCATGCCATGCGCTGGCAATTCGTTTTGGATTGCAAGAAGACACTACAACATCCAATATTCTCATTAATATGTATTGCAAATCTGGTCTTTTGTCCTCCGCCCGGAAAGTGTTTGATGAAATGCCAGCACGAAGCTTGGTTTCCTGGAATACCCTGATTGGTTCATATGCCCAGAATGGGGAGGCTCAAGAAGCGTTAAGTCTTTTCAAATTTATGCAAAGGGAAGGAAACTCATTTAGTGAATTCACCATTTCAAGCGTTCTTTGCGCCTGTGTTGCAAACTCTGCTGTTTTTGTGTGCAAACAGCTGCATGGTTTTGCTATAAAGGCTGCCATTGATTCAAACATGTTTGTGGAAACTGCATTGGTTGATGTTTATGCAAAGTCTGGTTTGATAAAGGATGCTACCCGGGTTTTCGAGAGCATGCAAGAGAGGAGTGTTGTTACATGGACTTGTATGGTGGTTGGGTATGTTCAAAATGATCTTTTTGAGGAGGCTTTATTGTTGTTTCATAGTGCTCAAATAATGGAACTGGAGCATAATCAGTTTATGTTCTCTTCCATAATATGTGGTTGTGCGGGTCTAGCTGCTTTGATTGAAGGAAAACAGGTACATGCTATTATATCTAAAACTGGATTCGATTCAAACATATTCGTGGCTTCCTCTCTTATAGACATGTATGCTAAATGCGGCAGTGTCAGAGAGGCTTACACTGTGTTTACTGGAATAAAGGAGAAAAATGTTGTTTCTTGGAACACAATGATTTCTGGCTTTGCTAAACATGCTTGTGCCTTGGAGGCAATGATTTCATTTGAAAAAATGCAGCAGATAGGTCTCTACCCTAATGAAGTGACATATATATCTGTGTTATCTGCATGTAGTCATATGGGCTTGGTTGATGAAGCAAAGAGCTACTTTGACCTCATGATAAGAAAGCACAAGTTGTCACCTAATGTCATTCACTATTCATGCATGGTTGATGCTCTTGGCCGAGCAGGAAAGATTTCTGAAGCTTTCAATTTGATACAGAGAATGCCCTTTGATGCCACTGCTTCTATGTGGGGTTCACTTTTGGCCTGCTGTAGGTTCCATGGGAATCTTGAATTAGCTGAGATTGCTGCTAAGCATTTATTTGAGATGGAACCTGATAATGCTGGAAACCATATTTTGCTCTCAAATATATATGCTGCTAATAAAAAGTGGGAGGAAGTTGCAAAAGCGAGGAAATTTCTTAAAGAAAGTGTGGTGAAAAAAGATAAGGGTAAGAGTTGGATTGCAGTCAAGGACAAGGTCCAAACATTTATGGTTGGAGAGATAAATCACCCAAGAATTGCTGAAATTTATTACAAATTAGATAATTTGGTGGAAGAGATGAAGATCCTTGGTTATAAAGTTGAGATTGAACATGACCTGCACGATGTGGATGAGAGTAGAAAGCAAGAACTGTTGAAGCACCATAGTGAGAAACTGGCACTTAGTTTTGGGCTGCTTTCCCTACCTCCTAGTGCCCCAATACAAATAATGAAGAATCTCAGAATTTGTGGGGATTGCCATTCTTTTATGAAGCATGCATCTAGCATTACACAGAGGGAAATCATTGTTAGGGATATAAATAGGTTTCACCATTTTCGAAACGGTTATTGCTCTTGTGGTGATTTTTGGTGATCTATCAGTTTGCCGAGTGTCTTGGTCTTTTTTATCTATAACAAGTTTACTGGTTTAGATACTCCATCTGCTGTTTTGAGGTGAGTCTATCATCATTATAGAGGTGAGTGACTGTATTAGGAGACAGAAATCAGTGATGCAGAGAGAAAATGGGTTTTTGGAAGGGAGAGGGGGTTGGGGAATCTAGAGGTGGAGAGTTAGACGTGTGGTTTGGAACTCTTTTCACTTAGAATGATGATTAAATGAGGTGCAATGCAAGATCCAGTGCTTTAGTGCTTTAGACAGCATAGAATGAGAGAAGATTCATTATGTTAAATCAAGTTGGAGGAATAAAAGTTAGGATTGTGATATGAGAATGTCCGTCTTTGAAAAGATAATGTCTTACATTTTTCTCTGTACCTGATAAAAAATGACTCCCTTTTGGAAGCAATTATAGGTTACTGAACCGGGAGATTAAGATGAATTGGTTGATTGAGTATTCACTCTTCTACCCTGCTGGAATACCATCCATGCTGTGTAAAGAACTAAGCGGGGTCACTTCAGGGAAAATTTAGCAGGTGAGAAACTCCTTCTGTGTTATTAACTCTTTATACAAAAAAAATTGATAAAAAATGTTAACCTCTAATATACATCTTTGAACAATATGGTTCAGTGTTAAATTCAAGAGAGAGAGAAAGTAAAAGGACAAAAAAGCTTCATATGAAATACCATAAGAAAGCTGTGCGAGTGAGGTTGTTTGCACTTTGTATTGGGTGAAGAATAATGCACAAGAGTGATAATTTTGTGTTCTTATTTTGTTATGCACTTGAAATAGATTATGTGTTGATGTGCCTCTGGTCTCCCAGTGGAATTGCTCAGGATGCCGGAAGGAAGAAAGTTTAGAATAAAATAAACTGATCTTCATGAGGAGAAATAGTCTCGTGGGTCTTTATTCTCTTTGTCTTTTTCTTCTTTAGAGCTGCATAATTGAAAAATAATAGTAAGCCTGCAGCTTAAACCTACACAATGTAATGTGCGCAATCTTTGTTAAATTTACCATTCATTCAGTAGCATATTATTGCAATTGGTGTCAACTGTCTCGGACTCTTGAATTTGTGATGAACCATCTGATTTCTCTATCAGCAGACTTGATAGACTCTTGCAGAACTGCTCAACATCGTATATCAGCTTAGAAATCAATCATTATTCAGCAAAGATGATCAACTTAAAGCGCTGAAGACATACCTCTTTGTAAACTGTTAGTTCTCCTGCAGATTTTGATATTTCTACAACACAATTTGTGGGAGCAACCGCAATTACCTGACGTTGAATCATAAAGTGGTGAGACTTTTTGATAAATTGTATTGTAGGAAGAGCATGTTACAAATAATTACCTCAGCTGATAGGTCATAAGATGATCTACAACATCTAGTCATACGCTGTTTTGGATGAATTTTCATCTGGTAAGGTGAAAAGACAAACAAACAAAGGTTAGAGAAAAAAAATCAGTCACTTGTCCACGAATTAGGAACATGTTCA
Organism: Heritiera littoralis; assembly: GCA_031772115.1. Lineage (NCBI taxonomy): Eukaryota > Viridiplantae > Streptophyta > Magnoliopsida > Malvales > Malvaceae > Heritiera > Heritiera littoralis. Next base: position 2,725,047 of record JAPDPK010000074.1, read on the forward strand.
GTTTGTACCTTGAAATTATTCATCCTTTCAACTGACAGACTCACATCCATTGCAGCAGCTTCTATTTTCTTTATGGTTTCATTAACTGTATGCTTGGATCCAATCCTCGTCCTCTGCCTTTTGCCATCCTACGTTAGAAAAAAAATGGTTGACTTAATTTAGTAATGAACTGACAATGCTCATTCGATATAAAATGCTGGTTTTGATTTTATCCAACTTGCCTGTCCTTCAAAAAGACCTGATAAATCCAGATCATGTGACATTGCTATCAATTGGAATGCATTTATGAAATTTGAGGATTTGTGCGTATTCATCTCTGTGTTGTGTTCCTGTATTGTATTTCAGATGGTTAGGTGAAACTATGAGACTTTTTTGTTAATACTAATTTGAGCATTTACCTCAACTGTATCAAAGGCAGCGCTAACATCATCGAAGTATATTTTCTCTTCAGATTCATAGCCACATGAAGGCGTATAATCTGTTTGAAACCATGCATCTTCAATGATTTCTGGAATTGTTATCCTCTGTAATCATATAAGGGAAATTATTGTTATATTTTATATAAACTTGGAAATCTCTATCTCATAGACTGTCTTGGAGTTATACCCTTTTGGGATTTGGATCAAGTATTCTCGCAATCAGCTTCCTCTGAGATCCTGTTAACCATGGTGGACATGTGTATTGTGCTCCAGATATCTTCACAGAAGTACAAACATCAGTGAAGGGTAAACTTATTGTACCTGATGCAGGTTATGTTCCTATGTGCAGATGAATACCTTCTTGTATAGAACCATAAGGTTGCGATCATCAAATGGTAAAGAGCCAGTAAGTAGTTCAAAAAGGATGACACCACAAGACCAAATATCAGCAGCTGCCCCATCGTAGCCCTTATTTGCAAGCAGCTGTTTCACCAAAAGATGAATCATCAGCCTAATCAGGTAAAGGTTCTTTGTAAAGATTAGTTAGCTGTTAGTCTTATTTCTCTACATTCTTTTGCTTTCTTTATTTTCAGAAGTGCTTTCTCCTGCTTTAGGCCATTGAGTTTGGACAACTTAGAATGATTAAATAGGAAGAGATGTCTCTTACCTCAGGTGCTACATAGCATGGAGAGCCGCATGCTGTAGTTAGCATATCTCCAGGCTGCAATTTATTAGAATATTTAGCCAAAATTCCATGGGTTCTGTTTGGAATTAATTAGAACAAATGATAATTTGTTTAAGAAATAGCAAGGCTGTGGCTACCTTCCTCAAAGCACTCAGTCCAAAATCAGTTACTTTCAGGTTTCCCTTACCATCCAAAAGCAAGTTCTCTGGCTATAGAAAATATTGACACAATCTTAGTTTAATTACTTGTATCAATGGACCCAAAAAAATTGGCATGTTACAGTGCACGTACCTTTAGATCTCTGTGATAGACTCCTTTTCTATGGCAATGGTCCACTGCATCTATTAATTGCTGGAAAAGTTTTCTTGCCTCTGGTTCACTTAATTTTTTGGCATAAGACTGGATAGAATGGGAAGGAGGATTAGAAATGTAGATTGAAAAGCTTTACATCGAAATTATATTGAATCCCCGGTGCGTTGTGATGAGTCTCACCAATTTGTCTGAAACCTGTCCTCCTGATATGTATTCCATTATTATGTATATCTTTGTCTTTGAGCCATTAACCTGCGGACAGGATTCATCTCTGTAAATGAATAAGGGTGCAAAAATTGGTGCCAGTTAACCAATTCTGAAATACAATAACACACCTCATGGATTTTTACGACATTGGGGTGATGCAGAAGCTTCATTGTTCTTATCTCTCGTTGTACCTGAAATTTGTATATGTTAGCCATAACAAACTTTTTTTTTTCTATGTTTATGTCAGGTTGGGGGCCAAGACATGGATAAGAGCAAGACATAAAAAAAAGAAAGGTTTGGGAGTTTGCCTGATACTTGAGATTGCTTTCCATGACCATGGCCTTATCGATGATCTTGATGGCAACATGATGACCGTTGGTGGTGTCTACTGCCAGCTTGACCTTGGCAAAGGTACCTTCTCCGATTGTTCGACCTAGCTGATACTTCCCTATAGTTGTTTTTGCAAACCCCATTATCTATTTCAAAACCAAAGCCCTATCTAATCTTCTCCTGTATTCCTCAAGAAACACAACCAAATCCAGTCCTTGTCCTGTCTTCCTGTAGAAAAACCAGTTCTTCCTAAACTCCTTGTAGATGTTCCTTGTATCCCCTATGCTCCAAATCTGTTTTAAAAACAGATCCAATTTCACTTATGGCGGAAGATAACTCATGCTTCTTCCCGGCCACTTCCATGTCTATGGCTCTAAAGCATTTTTAATAAGCCTGGTAACGATTGGCCTCCTAAATTTTTAAGTGAGATAATATTGTCCTGAACCTTTGAAGTCGTTGAAGACTTTTACTTGCGTGTCTCTTTGCATGGAAGGGAAGATGACTCGGCTGGCTATTTGGGCTAGTTGGTGAGAATGAACGTGCATGTTTTGAATGGAAGTTGGTCATTAAGTCTTAATAAAGAGCCAACTTATTTTAATTTTATAATACTTATAATTTTTTCTTTTTCCTGCCATGGATAGAGCATATGATTTGTGTGCCCAATTCTATATTTTTGGTTGACCTTCACTCCATCAGGATAATTATTATTATTATTATTATTATTATTTGCCAGAGGCTTTAAAACGGTACTGGTTTTTTTTTTTTTTTTGCAAAAAGATCGAAACTTGAGAATAGAAAAAAAGGTTGCATATATTAAGATTTAAACCGTAGATTTATTAGATGTTATCTTTCAATTATGGTTGCATGAATTATTTGAACTAAATTTTAATTTTTTTAATTAAAAAATGCCACTTATTAAAATCATGGTAATTTTAACATATAATAATTTTATATGACTAATATTCACACATCTTAATTCTTTCATACTACTAATTCTATCTTCATTTTTTGCTTGACACTTGCTTAATTAAATGGGATCAATTTTAGGACACGTAGCCCACTCTTGTTTGGGTTACGACTAGATCAGGCATGAGCCAAGCAAAATGTCTTCAAACTTTAATGAGTCGCAAAAACAGGACAAAAAACCCTACAAAAATAAGATGAAGACAGCTAAAAATTTAATGCAGAGCGGGAGGGAAGCCATAAATGGTGATTACGTTCAGATGTTTAAGGTTCGAGGATTATATGAAACTGTTATTTCACATTAGTATATATCATTTTTATTTAAATTGTATTACATAATCATATTATTAAAAAAAATCAATCATTTATTACACATCATATATGATAATTAAATTATAAATATATTTTAAGAGACTCATTAATGATTTTGATAATAAATTATTAACTTTTTTTAATAATATAATTACGTGATATGATTTAAATGAAAGTGATATATGCTGATATAAATTAATTATTTCATACAATCTTTTCTCGGTAAGGTTGTTTACAAGTTGCAATGAAGCGTGAACCCAAACGGTGTCGGTACTGTTGGTTACATTCAGTCATCCACCAGTCCCATTTTTCAGCAGGTGTTTTGCCACGTGACGATAGCCCACTTTGGCAGGTGATATTTATTGCGAAATCGTCCTTGCCTACGTATCATTTTGGGTTATGTAATCATCCAATAGTCTTCTTCGTATCATAAACATTACGAAACGTGAAAATTCGATCTCCTATGTTTACCTTAGCTTCTGATCAACCATGGTAAGCCCTGCATCTTATCATCAATTTACTCTTCTTTTATTTTTATTTTTTGGTTTATTTATTTCCAAAAATTGCTGTAAGTCTTAAAGCCCTTGAAAATTGGGGTAAATGGGTTTGGTGGAACACACTGTTTCTTTGGTTGTAGGCGTGTGTTATGAAGGTTGGTTATACTTACTATACTTTGGCCTTGGCAGAGAAATTACATTTTTCACATTCTTTTTCTTTTGGGGATAATAATATTCAAATATACCCTTAAATTTTAATTAAAATTAAAATAAGTTCTTGACCTTTTATTCTACAAAATTATGATCATTGACTTTTTTTTATTGTAATTAAAATTTTGACTTTATAAATATTTGCATTTTTTGTTAAATTTTTTTGAATATTTTTTTTTATCAATTTGGCTTTATTAATCTATTTACAAGATTTAATGGGTATTTTCAAAATTATAATGAAATTAAAATTTATAATCTTATCTTTTATACAATAAAAGATTGAGGATTTATTTTATTTTTTTATTAAAATTTGAGAATTTATCCTAATGTTATTTCTTTATACTTAATATATTTTGTAAAATGCACGTAATAAAAATATGTACGGAAGCATAACATTTTTAAAAGTGCCATATGACTTAGTTAATAACAACCAGTGATGGAAAAGTTTCATCTCTTATCTTGTTGGCAAAAAATTCAAAGAGTTAAATCAGATGGGAATAGGTAACATCTCTTATCTTGTAGGCAAAAAGGTAAAAAGAATTAAATCAGATCTTCTTAGTTAATAGTTATAGCTCCAGTCATGAAAATTTATTGGTTAAGCTACCATGTCTCTCACTATTACCTTAATTCTCCATTGGAGAATTTTGTAAGGACTGTGTCACGTCCCGCTTAACTGCCATCGACATTTCTCGCACTTCCAACCGCATCCGGAGGGCGCGCAAACCAGCAGTCACAGTGACTCACACTTTCAGAACCTAACGCCTGACATTGTCTCCCACAAATCTCAGTTCTAGGTTACAGTAGTGTCAGCGATAGCTTGTACTAAACGCTTAGGAACCATACACTTGGCTGCATGACAGCCGATTATTCTTTAGGGAGTTTGCGTATATAAAGGGGCGTCCTTCCTTTCCTTTTTTAGATGATGTACAATCATTTTTACAGTAAATACACTTAGCCTTTTCCTCAGCTTTCTGCCACCTTTCTGTTTTTCGTTTCTGCTGCTTTCCTGCGCATTCTCTGTGTGAGTGTTGAAGGTTGACTTAGGCGTGACTTGGTCAGAAGAACCCAGCTTAAGGCCGCACGTTGCTGAGCTAAAGTACTTAGGTCGTGACTGTTGGTATCAAAGCAAGTCATGCAGCAGCAAAAACAGTAGGATAAATGGTCAGTTCGGAAGCATTTCAGCATTTAGAGGGACAAGAGCCACAAGGGGGACGTGGCAAGGCCAAGAAGACTATCTTGAAGGAGGTAAAGGCAGCCTTTGAGGCACGACTGGCTAAGATGGAGTTGGCCATGGCAGAGATACAAGACAAGCTGGAAGACCGTTTGGAGGTTGCGCTCTCTTCAGCTAAGGAGTTTAAGAAGGAGGTGTAAGAGAAAGTGGACGAGGAGGTAGAGGAGCTCCACCGAAAGAATAAGGCGTTGGAGGCTTTGGTTGTAGCCCTACGGGTGGAGGTTGAACAACTTAAAGGGAAGTTGTCTGCTTGTGAAAGTGCCGTCGGGGGAGGCCTGTTGGCCATGGCACCAAGGGCGCAGATGGAGGTCCCCAAGCCCAAGGAGTTCAAGGAGACTCGCTCAGCCAAAGACGTGGATAACTTCCTATGGGGGTTGGAGCAGTACTTCCAAGCCATGGGCATCATAGATGATGCCACGAGGGTAAGCACCGCTTCTATGTATCTCACCGATATTGCCCTACTGTGGTGGCACAAGAGACATAAGGAAGCTCACTGAGGGGGTGAACAGATTGGAACCTAAGAGGTGTTCCAACGGAAGTTCAAACAACAGTTCTACCCAAAGTATGCTGCTGAGGAAGACCGAGCTAAATTGCGTAGGTTGACGTAACGGGCTGAAGTATGGGACCATGTGCAGGAGTTTCAGGAGCTGATGCTACAGATTCCACACTTGGCAAGGAAAAGGCATTCTTTTCGTTCATGGACGGCCTCAAACCGTGGGTGAAGTAGGAGTTGAAGAGGATGGGCGTCCAGGATCTTAACCGGGCGATCACTGCTGCTGAGGCCTTAGTAGAGTTCAAAAGGCAGGAGAAGCTGGAGGTCACCAAACCCAAGTACAAGGAAAAAGATGGGGGAGCCAAGATAGCGAGCAGTAGCAAACCCCGCTTAACAAAGTGGAAGTTCTCCAAGGGTGAGGACAAGGGCAAAGAACAAATAGAGAAGGGCGAGTGGACAGAGAAGTCGCCAATGGGATGCTTCTTGTGTGATGGGCCACACAAAGCTCGAGATTGCCCGAATAGAGGAAAGTTGGTCGCCATCACCCAAGGACAAAATGAGGCTATCGGGACGTCTTAAAATTGGGTTCCATGGTGTTGAATGCAGTGAAGACCAAGAGAGGTCGCCAAAGAAAGGGGACCCTTGGGTTCCATGGTGTTGAATGTTCGGGTTGCCGGCGAATGATTAAACGCCCTAGTTGACACAGGGGCTTCAGACTTGTTCTTATTAGATAGGGCAGCAAGGAAGTTAGGGATCAAGGTGGATAAGGAGCCAGGATATATCAAGACAGTTAATTGCAAGGAGGCTCTGATCACAGGCATAGCTAAGGGAGTGGAGATACAACTCGGTGAGTGGAAAGGCCAGGAGTCTATTGAGCTATTTTCCATTGATGACTATGATCTTGTGGTTGGCTTGGATTTTCTTGATCAGATTAATGCTCTTTTTATCCCTTTTGCTGATTGTATATGTATCCTTGATCGTCGATGTCAATGTGTTGTCCCGGTTCGACGAGAAACGGGGTCTGGGTCCAAAGTGTTGTTAGCTATTCAGGTCGCTAAGGGGATTCAGAAAGAGGTGACCACTTATCTTGCAACTCTCAAAGTGGAGGAGTCTCCAGTCATCACTAATGATACCCCTCATGAAGTCTTGGACGTGCTGGATGACTTCAGGGAAGTGATGTCTCCAGAGCTGCCCAAGAAGCTTTCACCTAATAGGGAGGTGGACCACAGAATAGAGCTAGTGCCGAACGCCCAACCACCAGCAAGGACACCATACAGAATGGCGTTGCCTGAGCTTGAGGAATTGAGGAAACAGCTCAGGGAGCTTCTTGATGCAGGCTTTGTCAGACCGTCTAAGGCTCCATTCGACGCTCCAGTTTTGTTTCAGCGAAAGCACGATGGGTCATTGAGGATGTGCATTGATTACCGGGGCACTGAACAAGCTGATGGTGAAGAACAAGTACCCCATCCCACTCATTGTGGACTTGTTCAACCAGCTTGTGGATGCACGGTGGTTTTCAAAGCTAGATTTGAGGTTGGGATATTATTAGGTCTGGATCGCCTAAGGAGATGAGCCCAAGACTGCCTGTGTTACTTGGTATGGGGCATATGAGTTTATGGTGATGCCCTTTGGACTAACCAATGCTCTGGCAACTTTCTGCACACTTATGAATAAGGTACTACAATCGTTCCTTGATTAGCTTGTTGTAGTTTACCTTGATAACATTGTGATCTACAACCGGACTTTGGAAGAGCATGTGGAACACCTAAGGCAAGTGTTCTTGGTTTTGAGGGAGAACGAGCTCTATGTGAAGAAGGAGAAATGCTTGTTCGACCAAAGGGAAGTGGCGTTCTTAGGCCACGTTGTGGGAGAAGGCCTGATCCGAATGAATCGGGAGAAAGTTTGGGCGATCCAAGAGTGGGAACCGCCCACAAAGGTTACCGAGCTGAGATCTTTTCTGGGGTTTGCCAATTACTACAGGCGATTTATCAAGGGTTACTCAGGGATAGCAGTACCCTTGACTGATTTGCTGAAGAAGGGTTAGAGTTGGGATTGGAGTTAGAAGTGCCAAAGGGCTTTCGAGAGATTGAAGCAGGCAGTGACTGAGGAACAAGTTCTAGCTCTTCCGGACCATAGTAAGCTTTTTGAAATTCATACTGATGCATCTGACTTTGCTATTGGAGATGTGTTGATGCAGGGAGACCACCCAATCGTCTTTAAGAGTAGGAAGCTGAATGAAACAAAGAGGCGATATATAGTCCAGGAAAAAGAGATGACAGCCGTGGTGCACTGCCTTTGAACTTGGAGACATTATCTACTGGGAGCTAAGTTTGTAGTATTGACGGATAATATGGCGATTAGTTATTTCCAACTGCAGAAGAAGTTGTTGCCCAAGCAGGCTCGATGGCAGGATTTCCTGGCAGAGTTTGATGTCACCATGGCGTATAAGCCTAGGCGAGCTAATGTGGTTGCCAATGCACTCAGTCGCAAAGCAGAGCTCGCCGCTATCAACAAGCCAGAAGGATCTCTACTTGAGAGGATCAGGGAAGGACTCTCACAAGACCCTATGGCCAAGGCCTTGATAGAATAGGCCAAGGAGGGGAAAACCCAGCGATTCTGGTGCGAAGTAGACCTACTGTACACCAAGGGGAATCGCCTATTCGTTCCTCATTTTGGGCGACTTAGAGGGACATGATGAAGGAGTGCCATGACTCTATGTGGGCTGGCCACCCGGGGATGAACCGCACCTTGGCACTCATTGAAGATCAGTATTATTGACCTCAAATGAGGGATGACATCGAGGCTTATGTGAAGACTTGTCTTATTTGCCAGCAAGACAAGGTGGAAACGAGATCGCCTGTCGATCTATTGGAACCATTACCTATTCCTGAGCACCCATGGGAAAGTGTCTTCATGGACTTCATTTAGGGACTACCAAGAGTTGAAAGGTGCAATAGCATTCTGGTGGTGGTAGATCGCCTGTCCAAGTATGCCACATTCATCCTGACCACCAAAGAATGCACGGGTGACGAAGTAGCCAGGTTGTTCCTTAAGCATGTAGTGAAGTATAGGGGTCTACCTCGATCAATCATTAGTGATAGGGACAGCCAATTTACTGGTAAGTTCTGGACATAGCTCTTTAAGTTGTTGGGTTCTGACTTGAGGTTTTCTACTGCTATACACCCTCAGACGGATGGGTAGACAGAGCGAGTAAACGCCCTACTGGAGGTGTACCTGAGACACTATGTGAATGCCTTCCAGTGAGATTGGCCCAAGCTGTTGGATGTGGCCCAGTTTTCCTAAAGCCTGCAAAGAAGTGAATCAACGGGCCACAGTCCTTTTGAGTTGGTGATGGGGCAGCAACCACTCACTCCCAGTGCAATCTCTGCTGGCTACAAAGGTCCAACAGCTACTGCTTCTCGATTTGCCAAGGCTTGGCAGAAGCAGACAGATTTGGCGAAGGCGTGCTTCCACAAGGCCATCAAGAAGTCAAAGAAGTGGGCGGACAAGAAGAGGCGAGACGTAGAGTACCAAGTGGGCGACATGGTGTTGGTGAAGATGCGTTTGGTACTCAGGAACCTCGACAAACATAAGGGACTGGTTCGCCGATATGAAGGGCTGTTCAGGATCGCTAAAAGAGTAGGTCGAGTCGCCTACAAACTCCAGCTTCCTCCCGGACTTAAAGTTCATCTAGTCTTCCACGTGAGCATGCTGAAACCATTCCATGAAGACCCGAATGACCTAGAAAGAGCAGTGTCAAGGCGAGCGCCCATAGGGGTCAAAACCACCTACGACAAGGAAGTCGAAGACATCCTAGCTGGTTGGTTGATTCGGCCGCAGCACCACGGACCTCAGCAGGAGTACTTAGTTCGATGGAAGGGACTACCAGATAGCGAGGCCAATTGGGAGCTAGCATAGGTCCTGTGGCAGTTCCCAGACCAAGTGAAGAAGTTTCGTGCAGGGCTGGCAGAGGTGATGAGGGCGTCACCAGACCAGATGGGGGAGAATGTCACGTCCCGCCTAACCACCATTGACATTTCCTGCCCTTCCAGCCGCATCAGGGGGCGTGCAAACCAGTGGCTAGAGGGGCGCACACTTCCAGAACTTAACGCCTCACATTGTCTCTTACAAGTCTCAGTCCTAGGTTACAATAGTGTCAGCGATAACTTGTACTGAACGCCTAGGAACCATACACTTGGCTACATGACAGCTGATTATTCTTTAGGGAGTTTGTGTATATAAAGGGGCATCCTCCCCTTCCTTTTTTAGACGATGTATAGTCATTTTTACAGTAAATACACTCAACCTTTTCCTTAGCTTTTTGCCACCTTTCTGTTTTCCATTTCTGCTGTTTTCCTGTGCATTCTCTGTGTGAGTGTTGAAGGCTAATTTAGGCGTGACTTGGTCGGAAGAACCTAGCCTAAGGCCACACGTTGCTGAGCTAAAGTAATCAGGCCGTGACAACTGCCTTAAGACAATTTTTAAAATTAATTATTATATAAAATAATATCTTCACTAAATACATTAGAAATCATTAATAAAGCCATCAATTATTATTATTATTATTATTATTATTATTATTATTATCTCATGTACTGTCAGTAGAGTTTTTTAATTTTATAAGTTAGATTAAAATAATAACATATAACCCTTTAAAAATATTAAAAGGATTAATATCTAATACACGAGAGTTTTTTTATTTTACAAGTGATATTAAAATGATGATATATATTTTTTAAAAATATTTAAAAAATAATAAATAAATAAAATAAGATATATATCATTATCTTAATCATATTTATAGAGTTAAAAAACTTTATTAATTAACAATGTATGTGAGAATAATTCTAAAAGAAATGAAAAATAGGGCCGTCTTCTCCTACTCGGTTGCCAGTACTAGATCTTTAAGAGCTTCCCATGCTGTTTATTCTCTCTTTTTGAAGTTTGAACTTTCAAAAAAAAAAAAGAAAAAGAAAAACACGTTGATTAATTTTAAATAAAAATTAAAGCCCAAACAAAAGGTGAAATTTTGGCGATTTTAAAAAGCAGAACCGCGTACTGCATTGGATTCTGGATTTGGCACTGGCACGCCGTCCCGAAACGCAAAGCCAAGCATGTCAGCATTGTCAATTTTGCATTCAAGATTATGTCTTGCAAAAGTCAATTTTGCATCTAAATTTTCCTCTGCCACCCCTGTTGAAGATTAGCTGCCACCAACCCATGTTGTATCTTCTTATTGGCTCATGGATGGATTTTTTTGTGTGTGTATATCTATACATATATATATATATATATATATATTTATACTATCATATATTTTTATCAACATCTCTCCTATTATTTGACACCTATCCATTTATTTTTTTTCCCTCAACAACTTTTTTTTACTTAGGTCTCTTTATTTTTTTTCTCAATATTTTTTTAATTAAATCCTTAATATTTTTTTATGGCTCTTTAACTCTTTTTAATTCAATCCTTTATTATTGTTTTATGGTATTGCTTTATATTTTTATCTATTTGCTTCTTTTATTTACATATATTTTGCTTTCGAATGAAAATTATTATATGAAAGGGTTTTTTTACCTCTTAACTTTTTCAAAAAAAATAATTTTACTTTTCATATTATACTTTAGAGTAAATATAAATAGTTCAATTAGTTATTCTTAAAATAAAAATGTTTATAGATGGGTTTAAAACCTTACACTTGATTAATAATATGAACAAAACATTCTTAGCTAATTTTTCTTACTTTTTTATTAAATTGTTTAAATCATTATGCAGTATATATATTTTTGCTTTTACTTTTTATTGTTATTGCATCATTATCTTAATTTATTTGTTTCCAGAAAGATTATCTGTTTGTCATACTATTTAACTTAAGTATTATGTATTTTTTTAATCTAAGCTAATCCAAATTTCTCAAAAATTATTTTTGGACATTTTGTTTGATATATAAACTCTATCCTTAGTAAACATATTTTTCTTTTGTACTATACAATATGAAAGAAATAAATATTTTTATGAGCAACAACTTTTATCTAATAATCAATTTTACTAAATTTAAAAATTGCAAAATAAAAACAAACCTGCATCATTGCGCGTGTTTGTGTCTAGTGTATACATAATATAAATATCTATAACTATATATATTTTTGTCTCCTGTCCATATTTAAGTGACACGTGTCCTGTTTTTGGTTTTTTCTGTTTTTCTGCTTTTGGTTCTTCTCCTGTTCGTACTGCTGACACGTGTTTTTTTTTTTCAGTTTTTGGTTTTTCAATTTTTTAATTGTTTTTTTGTCATATTTTTATTTATAATATTTTTTAAGAAAAAAAAAGTACCCTTACGTGGCAGGGGCATTATTCTAGTATATATATATATTTGTCTCCTTGACCATCCTCTCAGTGAGCCACCTCGACTACTTTCATATTTTATATTTTATTTTTAACTTTTTATTGGTTGCGTTTATTGTTTGTATAATTTCCTGGAGACATTTCTGCACATTGAAACAATGACCCATTCATCAATTTTTGCACCATTTGTCAAATTACTACTGGCTCCACCCTTTTTTTTTTGCCTTTTTGTTTAGCTTTTTGAACATTTCCTTTTTCTCCTATAGTTTATTTTCCTTTTTTTTTTTTAATTTCTTTAGTTATTTCATTCCCTTCCATGAGCCGTAATCATGTTCTTAAATTTGTTGAACCTAATTTCATCTAAATTCTTTTTAGTTAAGTCCTCTAATTTGTTTTTATTTTTAATTTATATCCATTATTGTTTCTGGTTTTGTAATTTTGAGCATATATTCATTTTTGCAATAATGATTTTGTGCTTTCAAATAAATTTAACCTTTGACTTGTTTTTTTTTTTTAATTTTTAATCTATATCCAATGTAGTATTATTACCGAAGAAGAAATCAAAGCATGATACATTTTTTTGATTATAATGGGTAATAAGGGTGAAGTTGTTTAAATTCAAATCCAAATCTTACAAGAAGAAATCAAAGTATGACACAATTATTTTAATTTTTTTTAAAAAAAGATAAAGATAGTAATACTAATCCATTATCAAATTAATAAAATAAATTGAAAAAAATAAAAAAATAAAGAAATAAAAGCTTTTATCTATAAAAGCTAAAATAAAATCTTACCAAAAGATCATATTGTCACTAATATCTAGAATGTAAATCACAATAAAAAAATCCATTCCAAAATAATCAAAATCAACAATAAAGACCAAATTATGAAAAATAAGTATAAAAATAAAATAAAAATTATTTATCTGTAAATTAATTTTTAATCGAGAAAAGAATAAAATCTAATAACACAAAAAATTTATTTAGATTTCTTTTTTAAATTAAAAAAATTAGATCTAATTTTTTTAAAATCTGATTTTTTTAAAAATTAGATCTTCTCCCACGTATATAAACTTGCTCTTTTTGCAATTTTCTTAAGGATAACTAGGAAAGTTTGCCAACTAAAACTACCATACAATGAGTTCTTCGCTTACCACGTGTGATGTTTAAAAATATTTTTATTAATATTTATTAATTATGATAATGAGTTTTGAAAATACAAAAGCAATCTTCAAAGAAATTGTTTAATTGACATATAACCAATGCTTAATAATTTAAGGAAAATTATTCTATACATTGTCAGTGGAGTTTTTTAACTCCACAACCGGGGTTAAGATGATGACATGTGTCCCATTTTATTTATTTTTATTTTCTTAATATTTTTAAAGGACACATGTCATCATCTTAACCCCGCTTATGAAGTTAAAAAACTCCACTGATAGTAGATAGAATAATAATTCATAATTCAATAATATTTGCAAATAGACATAAGTTACATACTAAAAAAATTTATATAATTTACACTTGCAAATGCATTTCTGTTATGTAATTTACAAAGGATTAAATTTTTCATATTTAATTTAATAATTAATAAAATATAAATATTTTAATATTATATATATTAACAATGAAAATTAAAAAAGATTTAAATAAATATTTATTCAATAATTTTAAAATTATGAAAATAAAATATATGTACAAACACTAATATTCATATATATATATATATATATATATATATCATGATATATCTATAATTATTACATTACAACTATTTTACATACTTGTAACGAAGTGCGGGTCCAATGCTTGTATATATATATATATATATATTGGCTGATGGATATAATTATTTATTAAGATAAACTTCATCCAATTTCTTAATATTTGATTATAATCGAACTTTAATCAATTAATTTTAAAAATAGATATCTCATCCTAAAAATCTTAATACTGTTAATAATAATTAACAGAATATGTAAACGACAACATTATTCAATGCTTAGCTATGGGGTTTACACTTGGATAATTAAGAATATATTTCTTATCAAATAACAATTAAGAAAATTTCCATATAAAAAATAATGGTTGGAAAAATTTTGAAGTAAAACTAGGAATTAAAACAAGTAAATAAAAATTAAAAGGACTTATAGTATGCTACTTAGTATAAAACAACAATAGAACGCTACTTAGTGCAGAATATAATAAAAAATAATAAAAAATAAATAATAAGCAAATAAATAAACAAAAAATAAATTAAACGAAAAAAACCTATCACAAGTGCCAAGTATTTAAAGCATTCCAAGTGGTCTATGAGGTAAAATGATCTTAAAATTAAGTTGTTAACGATTTACTTAACAACTGACTAATAAAAGAACTTAGTTGTCCTTTGAAATAAAAAAGTTTGGGGCAAAGTGTATATTTTTGAAACTAATAAATTAAAGTTAGATTATGATAAAACGTTAAATAATTAGATGGAATTTACCTTAATTATTATTATTATTAATAAAAATTGAGTCCTTTTTTTTTGGTATAACCATAAGTATGCTTATATATTTTACGATTTGAAACTAATTCTATTCAAGTCAAAAATGATAAACGATAAAGCCCTCTAACAATAGTGATTTTAAGAATCGAGCCACATTTAAATGCTTAATAAGAAGTCGACTTTGAGTTCAGCCAACCATTTACTGGTGGCACTTTTTTTCTTTGGTTGTAATTTAAGTACTCTTTTTGTGACGCCCCGGTGCGCACACCGAGTAGGGACCGCAGTCCTTGTCAACATCACTCATCCGTACTGTCCTCTTTGTGACGCCCCGGTGCGCACACCGAGTAGGGACCGCAGTCCTTGTCAACATCACTCAAGGTTTTATCGGGAATAAATTCCCAATTCGCGTCCGCCATGACTTGAACCCCTTACCACTTGTAAGTGTCAAGTCATGACTAACCATTGGACCTAGGTCCAATGGTTAGTCATGACTTGACACTTACAAGTGGTAAGGGGTTCAAGTCATGGCGGACGCGAATTGGGAATTTATTCCCGATAAAACCTTGAGTGATGTTGACAAGGGCTGCGGCCCCTACTCGGTGTGCGCACCGGGGCGTCACAAAAAAAACGCGCGTTTTTTTGTGACGCCCCGGTGCGCACACCGAGTAGGGGCCGCAGCCCTTGTCAACATCACTCATCCGTACTGTCCTCTTTGTGACGCCCCGGTGCGCACACCGAGTAGGGACCGCAGTCCTTGTCAACATCACTCAAGGTTTTATCGGGAATAAATTCCCAATTCGCGTCCGCCATGACTTGAACCCCTTACCACTTGTAAGTGTCAAGTCATGACTAACCATTGGACCTAGGTCCAATGGTTAGTCATGACTTGACACTTACAAGTGGTAAGGGGTTCAAGTCATGGCGGACGCGAATTGGGAATTTATTCCCGATAAAACCTTGAGTGATGTTGACAAGGACTGCGGTCCCTACTCGGTGTGCGCACCGGGGCGTCACAAAGAGGACAGTACGGATGAGTGATGTTGACAAGGGCTGCGGCCCCTACTCGGTGTGCGCACCGGGGCGTCACAAGAAATTTTCAAAGAGTCCCAATTGACTTTCTTGAAATTTCATCATCAGCATAACTCATAACTCATATTTACTCTTTTTTATTTATCTTATTTATTATAATTCTATTTATTATTTATATACTTTATCTTATCTTATTTTATTTATTTATCTTTATTTGTTTACTTGTCTTTATTTGCTCATTTTTATTTATCTATATCTAATCCATCTGTCTTATCTTACTTTTATTTTTATTTATCATAAATAAATATGAATTAATTAAAAAAAATCTTTCAAAAGTATTCCATCAATTTGGCTCAACTTAAGAAAGATTCTTTCACCTAAAAATTTTCAAGGAGTCTTAATTGACTTTCTTGGAGTTTCATCCTCGGTATAATTCACATTTATTTCCTTTTTTAGTTTATTTGATTTTAATTATATATATTTATTGTTCATATGTTTTTTTATAACCTTAGAATATTCATCTAAATCATACAAAATTGTTAAATCAAAATTATATGTGCAAACTAAATTAATGTACTATACTATAGTCATACAACAAATCGAATAACACAAATATACAAATTAATATTTTACAAGCAGTTGTTAACTCAAATTAATTATCATGCAAATTCATATTAAAATATCATACAAGCAATGATTAAATTAAATTGGTATGTAAACTATTATCAAACTATCATGCATATTAAAATTACTAAATTATTAAAAACTAATTTAAGTTAGCATATAAATGACAAGATCAATCAATCATGCACGTAATTAATAATAGCAAACTATCTCATATTGTGATAACCGTAAATTTTTCGTTTATTGGAAATTAATAATATTAGAATTTAGTGAAACAAATATAAATGGGAAAATAAGGTTGAAATTCGGAAAAATAATGAAGAGAAGGGAATTTAATTTGGATAAATTGAAATCCAAATTAAATAAGGAAAATGAAATATATTTATATAATTTTATATTATATAAATGTATTTTTATACAAATACATACGTATTTAAATATTGTATAGTATATAGTATATAGTAATATATAGTGGTATATATATACGTATATACTATTTTACAAATTTAAATAATACGTATGTATAAATACAACATTTTTTATATATATAAATATATATACATATATAAGAAATGTAAATATTAATTTACATTAAAGTTTGAAAATATATATAAAAGTTATTTAAATTTAAAATATATAAATATACATATATATATATACTATATATATATTTTGTAATATATAATATATATTTTATATATAATATATATTGTATTATATTATATATGAAATAATATATGTATAATAAATAGTATATTATATGTATAAAATATATTATATAGTATATAGTAGATTATATACTAAATATAGAAATAAGACAAAACAAAAGAGGAAAGTGAAACAAAAATGGAAAGGGAAGAAATCGGAAGGATCACAACCCTCCCAGCTGGTGAGGTCGACCACCGTCGGCGAGGGAAAGAGAGGAAAAGACAGCGCCGACGAGGAGAGGAGAAGACGCCGGTGACCGAAAGAGGGAAAGAAACGGACGGAAGGAAGAAACGGAAGGAGAATCAGGAAGGAAATTTTGATTGAAGCCGAGAGGAAAAGAGAAAGAAGATATGGCGGTGTCGGCCAAATTGGCCACCGCCATTGCCACCGAAGCACTGCTGGAGGAAGAGGAAGAAGTAAGAGGCCACCGAAGAGGCGGAGGAGGGCCGACGAAGAGGTGGAAGAGACCGGACCTAAACCGAGTCAATCTGCCGCCATGCCGTCGATCCAGACCGAAACGAGGCCAGATCTAGCTTTGCCGTGGTGCCGGCCAGATGAGGGGCCATCGAACCGTCGGAGAACCGGCAGTCAAAGGAGAGCCGGCCGTGGAGGAAGGTTGACTGGTCTGAACCGGTCTAACCGGAGAAGAAAGGAAGAAAAAAGAAAAAAGAAAAGAAAAAGGAAAAAGAAAAAGAAAAAGAAAAAGAAAAGAAAAGAGAAAAAAAGAAAAAAAGGAAAAAGAAGAAAGAGAAAAAGAAAAGGAATTCCGGGAATTTAGAGAATTCTCGAGAATTCGAGAATTACGGGAAATCCCGGGAATTACGGTAATCGGTAAGAAATTTCAGAAAGTGTTAAATTATTTAAATAATTTTATTTATTTAAATAATTATGGAAAAATTCTAAATTTTAGAATTTTAATTTCCAGAAAATTCCTTCGATAACCGAGCCGATGGAATTGGGCGAGGTGAACACGGGCGCGACCTTCGAGAGGCAGTCACCGACCCGAGACAATTAAGGGAGACATGTGTAGCCTGTAAGGATATTTGGCACACATGTTTTAAATTATGCATTTAATTTTATAAATGCTATTGATAATGATTGGTTGAAAAATTATGGTGATTTACTGGTTGAGATTTAAACTATATTTTTAGTGCAGGAGGCTAGCCAATCGGCAGCCGTTATATTGCCGAAAATTATTAGAAAAAATTATCGAAAATCATAATAAATGATTTTTCATTATGAGAAACGATTTTCAACCACGAAAATTGAGAAATCGATTAGTTTTCATAAAACATGAATATACTGATAATTAATTTTAAAATATTCATGTTTTTGAAAATGGTGAAAAAGGAAATCACCTAAAATTTATCCCGATAGGTGATATTTCATGTGAAACGAGGTGAAAAATGAAAAGGACCAAAGTGAATATTTTAATAATATTTCTCCAAATATTCACTTGATTTTATAAATAACCTTTATGGGTTCAATTGTGAAAATAAGTGTTTATAGAAAATTTCATAAAGGTCATTAAAGGTGGAAAAAGTGTTTTGAGACTAAAAGGTCTCCGCATGTGTTTACAGAGAAAACACGGGACGGAAGTGTTGATTTGGAAAATAAATATTTTAATTTTTCATAAATCATAAAAATAATTGATTTGAATCTCGATAACTTTGAAAATCATGTTTTCGATAGAAAGCACGGAAAAGCTGCGTACATGTTTTACGGTGAAAAAGGATAGTTATGACCTTTTATATTTTACAGTGATTATTTTATAAGCTGTTTTCACCGTATGAAAAATGTGATTTATACTGTTCTATAATGTTTAGAACATTTTCGAGAATGATGACCATAGTATGAATATTTTATAAATTGTTATTCATAAGATCAAAATATTTTCCTTATGAATATTTGTGGATTGATTGAACTTATATTCAGTGGAATTGATTTCATAAATGGGGTTTATATCACGTGTTTACTATTTTGAGACTATTAGGCCCCATATCATGCTCACGTGTCACGTGTTAGTGCTGATAGATACTGATCCTATTATTAGCATCCAAGTGGACACCTGATCAGTGCACACTGAGGAGCCCATAGACTATGGCCATAGATCTCATGTGTTTCCCCTATTAGGGATGATATTATTATAGCATGAGATATTTAGGGTGTTGCCTGATCTCTATGATACTGAACTAAAAGCTACTGTATACTGTTTACTGAATTGGTAGCTACTGTTAACTGACTAAACCGTATCAAGATATTGTTTTACTGATTTGCAAAATACTGTTTTACCGAATGATATTGTATTGAATATTACTGTTTTACTGAACTGTAAGATACGATTATTGAACTAAAGAGAAATTAATGTTTATTCAAAAAAAATAACATGAAATTATTTCTAAGATAGAAATAATTGCAGAAGTGGTTATCCAATGACTTGGATATTTACAGACTACTGTACTGTCACGTGTTTTTAATTGTAGTGAAGGAAATCACTGTTTTATTACTGAACTGTCACGTGTTTTAAATTATACTGAAGTGAAAAGAAAGTGGTTTACTCTGTGAAAACGAAAATTATATCGTTTCAAAAACAAGGAATTAGTACTCTCTACAGTTGCTTTTAGGTTCCGGGACAAGACAGGTATTTCAAAATACCTGCCTTACTCCATCCGGATCCCTAGCCTACTGTAGTATCCTTCCTACATGTGAGCCTAGAGCCAGCTAGGAAGATTTAAAAAGAAAGTGAAAAATATTTTCAGCATATAGATAGCTGGATATCAAGTGTTGCATATAACTCTCTTACTGAGCCGTGGTTTGCTCACTCCCCAATTTTAACAATTCAGATTTTCAGTGACTGTGAGATCTGACATCTGAGGATTCCGAGCTGCGCATTTGGAGACATTGCGACAACTTGATTTATAATATGAGGTATGATCATTTATTTTCTGTATTTGGACTTACTTTCAGTACTACTTTCTTGAGAATTAAGATAGGGGACGTAATTGATATTACTAATTTTATAGTTAATAGTTAAATGAATATGAAAAGTAAAGTATCACAGACAGCCCAACCGTATAAAATGTATGGAAAAATATGAAAAATGTGTTCACGAGATGTGACACATATGAATTATCAACCAAAACTTTAATTGTTTTTCTAATACTATTGTCAGCCCCTTTTATTAAATTAAGATTAATTAAGCAAAGTAAAATAGAAACCTGGTAAAACAAATTCACTTGCTTCCTTTCTTTTGGGAATGATGGCACGTGAAGCTTTGCAAAATAAAGAAACGAATAGCAACCAGCCACAAGATCAGCTACGATGCAACAACAAGCTAGTGAAGGTAATTGTTGTCGCAACAGAGAAGCAACAATGGCAACAGCGTGAAGATGGCTTGGTGACTGAAGAAATGGTGCAACAGGAAATTGGAAGAGTGCAAGAAAAGCAGGGGCTAGTTCCAAATTGATGGTGATTGTAAAGTGGATTGATCGGTGCTGGACAATGATGACAGCAAGGGATTAGGCGTTGATCGACGATGATGATGTATCAATACTACTGCGGTAGAATGGCGGGGTGCCTGGGTCTTCGTGTAACAATGGTGACAATAGGATGGAAGTTCGACAAAGATGATGAAAGTGGGCTGATTTGGTTTGTCAAGGCTGAGATGCTTTTATTGCGACTCCGCCAGATCATGAGCTTTAATCCTTTTTATAGCCATAAATTTGTTAGAGTCCTAATACAATTATATTTATTTTAATAATTATCTCGTATTTTTAATTTTTTTATTATTAATTCTTATGTTAATCCTAATCTAATTCTATTAATCTAAATAATTATCCTAAAAATTTTAATTATCCTATCCTAAAATTAATTTTATTTTCTTTTCTTTTCTCTCTCTTTTTTTTAATTATTCCTAAATACTATTTTAATTTTAATTTCCTAATTAATGTTAATTCTAAATCTAAAAATTTTAATTTAATTCTAGCCGAATTCTAAATTGCTAAATATAATGTCATCCAACTCAATTAATTATTTTTACAATTTAAGACTCTAGAAAAAATAAAGTGTCTACATTTATTATACACAAAATAATTGTACAAAATATAATAGATTTACATTCATGATATTGACTCTAAGTTGATATTGTATATCTTAAATTTTGAAATGAAAGTTCAATATTTATTTTTTAAGTGAAATTGTTGTTTTTATTATTTTTAAATATTTCTATTTTTGCATTACTTAATTTATATTGAGTTAATAATTCTATTTTCATAATTTTTATTATTTTAAAATTTTAAAATAATTTATTCAATTAATAATTGTTTTCTAAAAATTTTATTATAAATTTTTTAAAACAATTTCATTATTTCAATTCATGCTCAAAAATTAAAAATTAAATAGACAAAATAAAAAATATAAAATAGGTGCAAAGCTCCTTAAATATAATTAAATATATAAAAAAATATCTATTATTTATTGCTACCCTGCTCTTGAGAGGAGAAAGGCTTTTTTTTTTTTTTCATGTGAGCATTTAAGTGTTGTTTGGCTAAGTTTCTGCCCTCCAACGCCTAGCTAAAGAGAAATTTTTTATATAACCTAATATTTTGCTTTATAACTTTATTTTTGATTTTATGACAAAAGCATCCTTAACGAAAAAACTTTATTAATCTAATGGACGATACTTAATGGGTTTGTATATGACACATTGACAGTGTATAATCTCTATATACTGTCAATATATTAAAAATTGATACTTCATCAATAAACAAACTAAAAAAAATCAAGCCTTTAAAAATAAGTACAAATATTTTTTTTCAATATGCTTATAAAAGCTTATTGATGAGATGTAAACTTACTTATTTATCCTTTTCTTTCTTTTTCCTCTTCTCTTTTCTTCCCTAATTTCAGTGGTAAAAAAATTTATACCTTGGTTTTGAATTTATCATATTTAGCAAAGGATTTTAATGTCTTCCCAAGTTTTCAAATATGAATTCTTTGTCTGGATCTTCAAAGTTTGTATGGATTTGAACCAAAATATTCGGTTTTCTAAGCTTTGGCTATTCATCTTCTTCTTGCTCTGAATTTGTTATATGGATTTTTATGATTTTGCAATGAAGATGTGAAGCTCAAAGAACTCCAATAGCATCCCCATCCTTTCGTCGTTCACTTCACCTAGTGCATGCACTAGTTTTAATAATTTTGCTTACTTTGGTTTCATTGATTGTGCTGGCTTTGATCTGGGTCTTCAGCGTTGAATCTAACTTCTCTTTCTCAGCCACCTCTACAGGCATTAGAATAGTCCATTTCGATCTTTTTAAAACTACATCTTTTTTCTTTACAAAAAATATTATATGTAGTCATTGAATTATTGATGAGATCATAACATTGTGCATATAGTATTATATTACATGCACTGTATTTACCTGAATTTAGTAATCGCACCAAACATAGAAATTGGATTGTCCTTAATCCTCACACAACGTTTCCCAATTGGTTAGCCAACCTGATTAACTGTTAGTATTTACATAACATTTATTACGTGTCGTTATAAGTAAGACTGGTCACTTGCGTGCATCAGTAACGGAAATAAAATAAGACTGGTCACTTGCGTGCATGAGTAACGGAAATAACTTTCCAAATTAAAGCCTAAATTCAGACATGATGTTTCATCCTAAATCAGAACCATTAAAGAGCTTGTTGAATCAATCTACGTTCCTTCAATTCAAGGCATTTACTTCAGAGTTTTTCAACCAGATTCTAGCTGAAAAGAGCCTTAGGGTAAGAGAATTTCGATACGATCAACGGCATATAGATCAGTTGGGCCTGTCCCAGTTCCACCTATCTTACAAAAAAAAATAGTGAAAGCGTCCGATCTTGTCCCTGTCGCTATTTCCATCATGCCTTACGCATAATCCAATATTTTCTAAGCTGGCCACGTGCCCAATTATGTCTTATCTAATCAGTCTCATGGAAAAAAAAAAATTCAAGACCCCTCGTATGAAAATTTTCTATGTTTATAAGAACAATTTTCTTTATTTTTTTGGCACATGAAAAAGAGAAAATACAAAATATAAGGTATGAACCTCAGATAACTAAAGCTTTTACTCATATTTCAAAAATAAAAACGTGACCATTTGATTTAAAGATTAATATTTAATACACTGTCAGTAAAATTTTTGACTTCAAAAACAAAATTAAAATAAGACACTTTTTTGAATTAATATTAAGTCATAAAAAAGGTATCTTTCAATATATTGTTTCTTTTCTTGGTTATATATGTTGGAAAATTAATACAAATAAATACACCCAAGATTTTATGTTCAATCATCAAGAAAAGATTAATACGGAAGCGTATTTGAATTCATTGGAATTGATATCTTGATGTTAGAGTCTTCCACGTATAAACCTTTTTGAGAGAATCTGTATCTCACTCAACGATGGGATTTATTGTGAGAATTAAGTTATGTTTAAATTGGGGACCATAACTTATTTATACTTGAAGTATATTTTATTTTATTTTGGTCTATCATGAAAATAAAATAAAATATTGAGTCTCTACACATTGCAAAGCCCATACTAATTGAGATGTCCTAAAGTCCAATAACTAAAACTTTATTTGATCACTATTAAGTGGACTAAATAGATAGCTTGTAATGTACAATTAATTGATATTTGTAGGCCCACCAAATAATTTTCCAACAATATATGGTGCTCCTTCTGGTCCAAACTTTGGAAAGAGAAAACCTACCAAGAATTTGAATCACAAATTGCTGTTGCTTTCTTATATCTGTTCTGGAGTTCTTTCCTGTATGGATATTGCCGGTGTGTTGTGGGTGGCGTTGCTTTCGTTAGCCCTACCTACGCTCACATCCAGGAAATTCCACTGTTTCCTTGACCAGCAGTTGAGTGTCATTATCTAGGTAACCATTGTTCCAATAAATCCAAATTGCCACTATAATTATATTCAAAAAAAAAATTGGCACTATAATTTGTAGTGGCCGGTTTTATTTTGGCCCGACATTCACAGTTTAATATTATTTTATGGACCGGTAAAAGTGAAATTAGTTACACTTGTTTTTTTGGTTTTGAAAAGAATGCTTGCCGGAACTATATTAAATCAATTTTTAAACATATAAATATATTCTGAATTTAAATTTTTGAATTCATTTATACAAGTGATTATTAGAAATATGGGCAACCAATTTCAAATTAAGAAAGAAAGCTACAAATTTACATTTAATTGAAAAAAGAAAGTCAATATAAATTAAACTAAATTAAATCAAATTCATAAATAACAGGACTCCAACTTAAAATAAATAACTACTCTGATTTTTTTATTTGATCGAGTACATTTTAAAAAAAAAAGATTGAAATCTGATTTTTTTTAAAATAGAAGATACATATCACATTAAATTTAATGCTCAAAACCTATATAGTTCTATTTTAATTTCTTCCCATTTCCACGAATTAGTAATTTCCCTCTTTGTCAATAAATTAATTTCAGACCATTCTAACAAGCCGACAACATTTACTTCAAGGATGAAATATTGATGCTCACCGAATTTTTTGAGCTTCAAGATGCATTAATCTGAAAATTATAACCAATTTTTTTTTGAGACAATAATTTATAACCAATTATATTCGTAGAAATAAATATACCACCAACAAAAGTAGTTTGAGAAGTATTATTCTAGAACTTAAGCAATTGGCTTAAAAATAAATATATGTATCTTTTGTTTTAAAAATAGGATACAAACATGCCAACAACTTTTTGATTGAATGTTTAAAGAAAAATTATGATATGCTGTAACAACTTAATTCCCTACTCTCAATTACAAAAAAAAAAAAGTATGTTGTGTAAAAAAACATTGCAATCAAAATAAAAAAAAAAAACAACTTTTTGACCGAGTGGTTAAGGATGAGTTATGACATATTATAAGTCTTGAGTTCGAATTCAAATACATCATCTCTAGTTATTTAATATTTCCCTTGTAGCCAAAAAAATAAAAATAAAATAAAAAATGAAAAAAAACACTACTTGCAATCTACTTAGCAATGAATCTTATTTTAACATTGGATATGTATCTTATTATATTATTAACATATATGAAAAAAAACCTCTACTTGCAATCTACTCAGCAATGAATCTTATTTTAACATTTGATATGTATCTTATTATATTAATATAATATATATATATATATATATATGTGTGCGCGCGCGCGCGTACAAGCAAAATACTAATAAAAGATAATAACTAAGAATTGGTTTAGTAGTTACTATCCTTCTTTATGAGAGATTAGGTCTAAAGTTCAAATATCTTTTCACCTTGGTACCTCCCTATGAAAAAAAAGTACTAATAAAAAATAATAAACAAATGTATAAAACAACATAATACATGAAATAAATAATCTTGTTACAATTGTGAGCAATTTTCCTTTAGAAAAAAATAGAAATAAATCAATTGTTAAACAATATTATACTTTGTCAATCAGGTTTTAGCTAATTAGTGGCATGGAGATCTTGAAATCTTGAAGTTTTATTAAATTCAAGTTTTACTGTGTGTGAGCTTGAACTACGTTTATGTTATATTTGTTCAGTTATATACCGTTTGTTTGATTGGTTTAAATTATTTCTTATTATATGGATGTAATACTTGATAATGATTGTAACTTTTCTTGTAAATATATAGTTAATAACTTCAACAAAAAAATTACTATACTTTTCATCAAAACCAAAATAAAAAATAAAATTTATCATTAAAATAATAAAGCTAAATCTTTGAAATTAGAACTTAGGGATTTTTTAACCTTTTATAAAGTGATCTCATTTTATAAAGGGATTAGTATATGTACATATAGTTGAAAGATTACTACATTTACTAAGAGACCAATTTGAGTTTCATTGTTTTTGAATGTCTAAATCAGGGTATTCAATTCCATATTGATTGAAGCTTCAGCATTCAAAACTAAGAAGGAATTCAAATACCTTGAAATAAGTATTCAAATACCTATAAGTACAATACACGATTCGTATATGTACCACTACATGAATCTGACCCAATAGCAACAGAATTAGCAATGGATTTTTCATTGCTAATTTTTGGTTTTCGTTGCTAATGAGTATTAGTGACGGAAATTCTGTGAACAAAATCTTGAGTCCTATAAGGATAAGAGATCTACTATGACGAATGTCAACTCTTGTTAAAACAAGAGTGGTGTTGTTCATTAAAGCATGTTTATTAAAGCTTGTTTACAGGGAGGCCAATGCATGTGCTGATTTCTTGGTGAGCCTTGCATAAGCGAGCACGATAGATGTGATGAGGATTTCCATCCTCCTCTTAGTTTAGATGTTTTATTGAAAGAGGATAACCCTGGCTGTGGAAGTAGATTTTGTGGGTCCTATGTACCAAAAAAAAATGACAGTACATGAACGATTTTCTAACCAATAAACAAAAAAAAAATCTCGTTCAGATAGGGAATATCGATCAAGTATGTATATATATATTATTTGAAATAATACAGCTATGAATTATGTATATATATATTATTTGAAATAATACAGCTATGAATTGTTGTACAACTCAAGCCCAAAGCAAAAATTATAAAATTTTAGCTACAAGCACAGGTTGCTGCCGCTTTATTCATTGCAAGTAACAGAACAGTCCATTATAGACAAAGTTCGGGTTTGGCTGTGTCGCACTTGTATTTCAAATGGCGTAATTTAGGTCTGGCTCGATCTTTTATTGAGCCTCAATTTTCCAAGTACAAGCCCATGAAATAGGGTTCAAGTCCAACCCAGGAAAAGGTCTAGCAACATGCTATGATTCAGTGATAAGGTGCATCAAATATAAATTCATAAAAAATTCACACCCAAATATAGATTCCACGACTCATTTACAGCTTGGGATTTGGGAACTGTTGACTATGAATTTTCTTTAATACACGCATGTTATAATTTTATTACCAGATATCATAATAGTAACATATATATATATACATCATGTAAATATGGATGTGTGATAAAAGGATTATTACATGTACATATATATACACACATAGGGCAATCATTTACATGCCTTTTTCTCGAAAAGGTGATTCCAATATGTTTAAATGCCCTCAAATTTATGTACAAAGCTAGCTGCCAATTGCTATGGTGAGTGGGCTTCCAAGGTCGCATCTTCTGTGGATTCATCTGATCCGTTACTCTGGTTAGAATTGTGAATTTCCTGAATACTGTTGATTTCAGGAGGATTGTTATCATTAGCAACAGTCATCTCGACTTCAGGTTGTACTCTTGATCTTGATTGCGAGACATGATCACGAGAAATGCAGAAAATGCATCTTTGGACGAGTCGACCCAAAATATGGTTTTCTGAGACAACCAAGGCTAACAATAAAACAATCCCAATCATAATGAAGAGCCCTGCAAAGCTCTTTGAAGTAAGACTAGGGCTACTCGAAGACGTTGGCCCAGTCTCGTCTTGATCTATGGCTATTTTGCCAAAATACTTTTTCTTGAAAGGAGACATGTATTTATCTTGAGTGAAATTTAGGATTGCCCTCGAAAAATTAGCAACAAGAGGAGAGCCTATTGGGAATGCCTGAAAGTTTGAAACCATGGAATAATAGTCAAAATTGATTTTGTTTGATAAAAAAATGAAAATGAAAATGAAATTTTTTGAGAAATTAGAAATCAAGGATGATAATTGATGTAGTCATGCAGATCATATATATAGAAAGATGAGAACTTACAAAACCAAAACCATCGGTTCTGTAGGTGGGTCCAACCATCTTGTAACCAGTAGCATGTTCTGCTAGAAAGAGTTTAATGTAGGGAGTTTCATCAAAGATGGCAGAAACTCCCCCATTGTCAGTTCCTTTGGACAATGCCTCACGGTATTCTTCAACAGTGTCATATGGCTTGAGCATAGACTCCTTAAACTCCAAATGATCGATCAAGAAATCTCTCACAAATGACTGATTCTGTTAACCAACATAATGTGTTCTGAGTTCTTTTAAACTGGGGATTCTTGGCTGTAATTGGTTTACCGTTAATATTGAAGACAGGTTTGCCGTGTAACTCTGCATCAAAATAAATGCCAAAAATATCCGTGTGACCAACACCAACCTTGAGCAGTTGGTTTTTGCCATGTCTCCTGTTGCCACCAAATAAAAAGTAGGCTTTATGATGACAGTTAAATTTCCAGCTAGATTGAAAAGAGAAGCTATTTTAAATCTATGAATTGAGAGACAAAATCTTTAAATTTTTAATATTTAATTATTTCTAGTGTTTGCCAAATTATCTAAAATCATTTACACTGTCCATGACACTGAATATGTAGCTCAATGATAAGTACATGTATTCTCTATTCAATGAGTGAATGAAATCTCCTTTTTCTTCAAAAAAAAAAATACTTGATTGAATATTCTAAAGTTCTAACAATAAATTAGATACACTATTATTATTTAGTTAAAATTTTATTCATACTGTCTATAAAATAATATTTTTCTACCTTACAATTAAAACATGCAACATCGTCTGTGATTGAACCTATAATATAAGTTATACAGCTGATCTCACTCTCCATCGATCCAAAACTCCTTTAATTTGATTTCTTCCTTTTTAGGCAATTTTGTTTTCTTCTCTAATTAAATTGCTTGAACAAATATTATGAGAGAAGGTAGTACAAGTAATATTATAGCATCGGTTTTAACTAGATCGAGAGTTGAGACTAAAAGTATTTATGAGTTCGATTTCCCTTTGAAAAGCTGGTTCAAAGTAACTCAGTTTCTTGGATAAAATGGAGAAATAAAAAAATAAAAATAGAGAAATAAAATGGAAGATACTTTACTTTGAGGGATCGCCACGGATAAGCATGGAAGTACAAAAATTGTACTGAGCAACCTTCGAGATGATCTATCAAATTCCACGTTTTTACGGCGCTCTAAAACGTGAACAACAATCCTCATGAAAATACAGATGGAGATGATTGTCAACCATAGATCCCAGCTCAAAGGCTTCAAGAATATCCACATGTCTTTCGGCCCATTATGGCTAACTTTTATAAGCATGACCACCCGAGTCCAAATATGGCAGTGTAAAATCAACACAATTTGTCCTGCTAGCCACAATCGAGATATCTCCCACATCAGCGTCGATTTTCTATGAAATTTCCCCCCAAAAAATTACAAGAAATTATAAGAAAATTGCAATATTCAAACAAATATTACTTCTTGAATTGATTTCGGAAGTAATAAATTGAAGGAAATAGAACTAACCTTATCTTTAACCAGGCAAGAAAGGTTATCATAAGTTTCATTAATGGGATAAAATTCATAATCAATAGGCAAGGCCAAGGCCTTCCATACGGCTTTGAAAACATCAATGGAGAAACCTGGTACATCGCCATTTCCCTTCGTATTCCCATCATCACTACAAAAAAAAAAACATTTTTAAGGGCACTTCTATTTGGGCAGTTGTGAAAAGCACCAGCATTTTTACAAAAAATATTACTTTTTACCGGCTCTAAACCAAATGCCGTTGTTAGCAAGGATTGAAACGGCACTTAAACACCCGACTCCCTTAAAGAATTTTCCTCTGATTTGAAAAAAACTTAAATGCTTTACTATCATCATCGCGCCCGATTTCATTTTTCCCTCTTTCAAAACTTAAATGCTTTACTATCATCATCGCGCCTGATTTCATTTTTCCCTCTTTCACTACCATCATCGCACCTCTGCTCTCACTCCTCTGCAGATCTTGCATTGCAAATCTCGCTCCTCTGTTCGTCACCTCTGCTCTCACTCCTCTGCAGATCTCGCATTGCAAATCTGCTCTCACTCCTCTGTTCGTCACCTCTGCTCTCACTCCTCTGCCACTTTGTTGCTCCAGATCTCACATTGCGGATCTCAGATCTCGCACATCATCAGCTCTGCATAAAGGATCTGTGACCTGGCCAATTTTTGCATAAAGGATCTGTGATATGGAGCTTGATTCAAGCCATCGGTATGATTTACTTCTTGTTTATAAGTATTACAACCATATCATCGATCAAGCAGTAGCAGCAGTAAACATCAGAACAACATTGGTTCATCAGATGGCTGAGAGAAGATTCATTTCCGGAATTAGTTGTAACAGACTTTTGAAGTATTTTAGTGGGAATAGTAATTTTTGTATTTTGGCGGGAAGTCTTTGTTTTCCTTCTCTATATAAACCAATGTAAGTACAGATGAAATATAAGAAAATTTTGGAGTTTTATTCCAACTCCTCACTGTCGTAATATGGTACCAGAGCCTGGTTTTATTCTTTAAATTCTTCTGTTCTTCTTTCATTTTCTTGCATTTTCCTATCTGCCAAACACTCTTGAAAATGCCAGATACTAAACTGAAACCAGAGGAACAACCAGCAAGTCCATATTACTTGCATTCAAATGAAAATCCTTCATTAATCTTAGTCTCTGCATCTCTCAATGGATCCAACTACCACACATGGTCTCGAGCCATGAAAATGGCATTACTATCGAAGAACAAACTCAAGTTTGTTGATGGATCCATTACTGTTCCAGCCTTGGATGATCCTCTGTACTCAGCTTGGGAACGTTGCAACACCATGGTTTTGTCCTGGTTGATTCATTCTTTGAGTCCATCAATTGCTCAAAGCGTGATTTGGTTCGATAATGCAACAGACGTTTGGAAAGATCTTAAAGAAAGATTTGCTCAGGGAGATTACTTCAGAATTGCAGAAATTCAGGAAGAAATTTTTGCGTTTCATCAAGGTACACTTTCAGTCACAGAGTATTTTACTCATTTGAAAATTCTATGGGATGAACTAATGAATTTGAGGCCAGTTCCTACTTGTTCTTGTGCAGCTAAGTGTGCTTGTGCAGCTCTCCCAACAGTCAAAACTTATCAGCAATCTGACTATGTGATTCGGTTCTTAAGAGGACTGAATGATAGCTTTGCCACTGTAAGGTCACAAATCATGCTCATGGAGCCTCTTCCATCTATTACTAAGGTGTTTGCATTAGTGATTCAACACGAAAGGCAATTTGCTGGAAGTTCTATATCACAAGTTTCTGAGCCAGTAGCATTTTTCAATCGAGGATCATCATATTCTAATAAGGAAGGAGGATTTCGATCTAAAAGCAGACCTCAATGTTCTCATTGTGGAATTCTTGGTCATACTGTGGATAAGTGTTTTAAGAAACATGGTTATCCGCCTGGTTTCAAATTCAAGAAAAGACCAGTTGTCATCAATCAAGTGACAGGGGCAACACAACATGCACCCGAGAAGACTGAACCTGAATTCTCAAGTTTGTTGCAATGACTCAACAGCAGGTTGATGATAAGCTTGTGTTTACACCTGAACAGTATAATAAACTCATCAACCTAATTCAACCATCATCATCAGACCATATTCCTACTATAAACACTATTTCTTCTGATCTTTCTTCCATGAATACTGTGGCAGGTAATAGTTCTATTTTTTTTTCTGCATGGATCCTTGATACAGGAGCAACAAATCATGTTGCTCATTCTCTTCATCTTTATAGTAGCTATGAACCTGTCACTAATTGTTTTGTTAGACTTCCCAACAATGACAAGGCCATAGTTTCTCATATTGGTACTGTTAGGATTTCTCCCATGTTGATCCTTAAGAATGTTTTTCATGTGCCTTCCTTTTCTTATAACTTAATTTCAGTTAGCAAGTTAATTATTGATAACAATTGTTCACTAACCTTTCATTCTCATACATGTTCTATTCAGGACTCTTCAAGCAAGAGGATGATTGGTTTTGCTAAGAAAGTACATGGATTGTATCAACTTACTTGTTCTGATCAACCACCTTGTCCACCTCTTTGTAATTCTGTTTCTGTTTTAGCTTCAAACATTTGGCATTATAGACTAGGACATGCATCAAATTCTAGAATTAAACTTTTACATTCTATAGACAATTCAATTCATGTCAATGAAGATAATACTGTTTGTGAGACTTGCCATTATGCAAAACAAAAGAAATTACCATTTCCCAACAGTACCTCTTCTTCTAGTTCATGTTTTGATATGATACATGTTGATATCTGGGGTCCTAGCCCATATCCATCCTTATCAGGTTTTCGATATTTCCTTACTGTTGTAGATGATTACAGTAGGGCAACATGGATATTTTTAATGAGATCCAAGTCTGAAGTAAGATCCATCATTAATAACTTTTACACTTTTGTTGAAACTCAATTTCATACCAAGATTAAATGTGTTCGTAGTGATCAAGGATCTGAATTCAACATGAATGATTTCTTTGCATCCAAAGGGATTATACACCAAACTTCCTGTGTGTCTACACCCCAACAGAACAGTAGAGTTGAGAGGAAACATCAACACATCCTCAATGTAGCTAGAGCATTACGTTTTCAAGCCAAGTTACCAATTTCATTATGGGCAGAATGTGTTGCTCATGCTACTTATCTGATTAACCGTGTGCCTTCACCAATTATTCACAATAAAACTCCTTTTGAACTGCTTTTCAACATTCCACCCAAATACCATCACATTAAAGTCTTCGGTTGTTTATGCTTTGCATCTACAACTCCTCACAATCGTACCAAATTTGAACCAAGAGCCAGAAAATGCATATTTCTTGGTTTTGCAAATGGTATTAAAGGCTACAAATTGTATGATCTGCATTCTCATGAAATTTTTTGCTCTAGGAATGTTCTTTTTTATGAAACAGAATTCCCCTTTCATAATCATTCAGACTCTATATCTCCTGTTTTACCAACCTTTCAAACAGATTTCTTTGACCATTCTGATGTTTCTGATGATAATTTTCATTCACACCAAACTTCACCCTTAAACCATATCCAACATCCACCACACACAGAAGTTCTTCGAAGATCTAGTAGGAATAGACAAATTCCCTCTTACTTGCAGGATTACAACTATGAACTTCCAAGCTACAATCAACCACCTCTTGCAGATGGGTCATCTCCACACCCAATATCTCAGGTACTTTCCTATTCATGTCTTACACCTTCTCATAAAATTTTTTCCTACTCACTTGATTCCATTCCTGAGCCACAAACCTATGAACAAGCTATCAAACACACTTGCTGGCAAGAGGCAATGCAATTTGAACTTCAGGCATTACAGGCCAATTCTACTTGGGAGCTTGTTGATTTGCCTCTTGGTAAGCATGCCATAGGCTGTAAATGGGTGTACAAAGTCAAGTTGAGAGCTGATGGTACACTTGAAAGGTATAAGGCAAGGCTTGTAGCCAAAGGCTATACACAACAAGAAGGCATTGATTATTTAGACACCTTCTCCCCTGTTGCAAAGATGACTACCATCCGTATGCTTCTTGCCTTATGTGCAGCTAAGGATTGGCATTTGGAACAATTAGATATCAACAATGCTTTTCTTCATGGTGACCTAACTGAAGAAGTTTACATGGAGGTTCCACCGGGAGTTAATGTTACTAAGCCTAATTAGGTTTGCAAACTACTCAAGTCCCTTTATGGACTTAAACAGTCAAGTCGACAGTGGAATGCCAAACTTACACAAGCTCTACTACAGTCTGGTTTTACCCAAGCTGTTGCTGATTCATCTCTATTTATCAGGACTTCAGAATCTTCCTTTATAGCATTGCTTGTGTATGTTGATGATGTTCTTGTTGCTAGTGACAGTTTTGATCAAATTACAGGAGTGAAGCAAATGCTACATGATCGTTTCAAGATTAAGGATCTTGGTCCCCTTAAGTATTTCTTGGGGCTTGAAATTGCTCGTTCATCTGCTGGAATCAACATCTCACAGAGAAAGTATACACTCGATATACTTTCTGACACTGGATTCTTGAATTGCAAACCAGCTACTTCTCCTATGAATCCTTCTATCAAGCTATTTCATGATGATAGTGCACCTTTACCAAATAATACAGCATATCGCAGACTTATTGGTAAATTGCTATACCTGACTTCTACTCGCCCTGATATCAGTTATGCAACTCAACAATTATCACAGTTTCTTGATAAACCAACCCATAATCACCTTGTTGCTGCTCATAGAGTTTTGAGATATCTTAAGGCTGCTCCTGGACAGGGTCTTTATTTCCCTGCATCTTCGGATTTTCGACTTAAAGCGTTTTCAGATTCAGACTGGGCCTCATGTATTGATTCTCGTAAGTCAATTACAGGATATTGTGTTTTCCTTGGTCCCTCTCTTATTTCTTGGCGTTCTAAGAAGCAAAGTACAGTGTCTCGCTCTTCATCTGAGGCAGAGTACCGCGCATTGGCAGTAGTGACATGCGAACTTCAATGGTTACTCTTTCTTTTGCGTGATTTACACATAGAGCATCCTCATCCAGCCTTGTTGTTTTGTGATAATGAGTCAGCTATCCATATTGCTAAAAATCCTGTCTTCCACGAAAGAACAAAGCATATTGATATTGACTGTCATGTTGTAAGGGAGAAAGTGGTTGCTGGGATCATTCACCTTTTGCCTATTCCATCTGTCAACCAGTTAGCTGACATATTTACTAAAGCCTCCCATCCAACTCTTTTCCATGGTTTTCTGTCCAAGCTGGGAGTTCAAAATTTGTACTCTCCAGCTTGCGGGGGGTATTACAACCATATCATCGATCAAGCAGTAGCAGCAGTAAACATCAGAACAACATTGGTTCATCAGATGGCTGAGAGAAGATTCATTTCCGGAATTAGTTGTAACAGACTTTTGAAGTATTTTAGCGGGAATAGTAATTTTTGTATTTTGGCGGGAAGTCTTTGTTTTCCTTCTCTATATAAACCAATGTAAGTACAGATGAAATATAAGAAAATTTTGGAGTTTTATTCCAACTCCTCACTATCGTAATAATAAGGTTAAGCAAGTTTGTTTATTCATTTTTAAGGATTATAAAGTAGATTTGTTTATGGATTGTAGATTTATTTATAAGGATTATAAAGTAGATTTGTTTATGGATTGAGTAGTTGCTCAAGACGCGCTTGAACGTCTTATCATTTCAATTTCTTCCCCTTTCGTCTATCTGCCATGTACAGACCAAGTCAACAGAAGAAGTTTCACGAGATTGAATCTATAGCTTTGATTTTCTTTCCTTTGGAAATACCTAATATTCTTTCCTCTTCAAAACGCAGCTGTCTCTGATATTTGATTCACCTTCCCCGACAGGGAAGAGAACGAAACTAGTTTACGTAAAAATCAGTTCAAAAATGATTTTTACGGTAAAAGTGAAACCTGTCGTAATTGGAACACCTATTTTCCACTTGTCTCCAACCGCAGCTTTCAGTGTTCTTCGGATGCCTCCA
Organism: Heritiera littoralis; assembly: GCA_031772115.1. Classification (NCBI taxonomy): domain Eukaryota; kingdom Viridiplantae; phylum Streptophyta; class Magnoliopsida; order Malvales; family Malvaceae; genus Heritiera; species Heritiera littoralis. The sequence continues at coordinate 2,760,221 of JAPDPK010000074.1, forward strand.
GGTGTAATGATATTTTTGAGTTTGTTCCTCGAAGTTGAATATGCTGATGCCGAATATAAATTTCTTGATATTCCCTGGTCAGGAGTCCAATAACCAAACTTCCTGATCTCTCCTTTTCCGGTTGAATTAAATATTTCGAAGATCGAAGGCTGCAACGTTCCATTAACCAAGTCAAAAGCTCCACTGATCCCTGTAAAACTAGTGCTCAATATTTCCTCAAGTACTCTTCTTGGATCTATTTCTGTGATCGCGGCGACAGCATCTGCTGAAGTTCTGCCTTTCATGTCCTACAAGAAGCCAGAATTCGATGTCCCACTTCTCTCCACAGTCATAGCTAAAGCCCAAATTGTATCATAAACCCACAGACCGAAGAGATTTAGCTCACTTGCCCCGTTGTTTTGCTTCATTAAGGACAGCTTTTTATCTCGTTCGGAAGTTCTTGAGAGCTTTCGTCTTGGGTATATAAGGCCTTACGCCTATTACAGTACCCTTTATTGAACCAATCGCTATAGAATCCATGGTGTCCGCAAAGTTAGATAAACCATCTGTAACGAGCCATGCAAATCCTTTGCTCATCACTCCTGCCTTGTTTGCAACAACGAACAAACGAGAGGCAAGGGTTGTAGTCATGTGCACCACAAATACGCTACTTTGCATAGTCATTAGCACTTCTAGCTTTTCTAAAATTTGAAAATCTGCGGCAGATGTGGGGATTGCACTCTTGTATGATAGTTGAATGTCCATATTTTCTAATGTGTGGGTTCAATAAGGGATAATCGCATTACCTTACTCCATGTCTTCATATATAAGTATAACTTCGTTCCATTCAAAAATTTTCAAATTGGCAACCGTAGCATTTGCTAGGCGAGAGAAGTCAGTTAAGGATGTTCTGATAAGAAAAGGACTGTGGGAGGAAGAAAAGCTTTCTCCAAATTTTATTGCAAAGGAGGCTTCAACTGATCGTTCTGGTAGATATTCTGCAATATTCCAAACAAAACTGTAACTTTCAATGGTATACATGGATAGGGATACAAAAAGGATTTTCGGGGTAAACATCACCTTAACTTTCTTTTTTATAAAATTTCATTTTCATTAATTCTAAACATTTCAACAAAGATCGGGTATTGCAGTTACTTTTCATGCAATCTGATCTAATCATCTAATTATTGTTCTCCCAAGCAGTCTTCTTTTTGGCAATAAAAAGCAACCCACCTACGTTATACTTAGAAATATCAATTTTCAATTTATATACAAATTTTTTATTTAAAAACAATAATAATTATTAAGCATCTACTCTGATTCTAAAATCAATTGATTATAAGTAGATTTAATCATGGGCCGGGTCGGGTCTAAACATGATATTAACAGATTTTATGTGTGTCTAAACCCAACCGAACCTGATGTTCGGGCCTAAATTTTTCTATATAAGCTCGTTTTTAAAAATAACAAAAAAAAAAACCCAAGCTTGCCTAAGCCCACTCAAATAAAACAATTTTTTTCAACAAAAAAATAATTTTGATTCTATTATTAGGTTATTTATTTAATTAGGTCATTCAATATAGATTTCTTTAATTGTAAATAGGTTGCCAAATTTAATGGGTTTTATTCATTGAGCTCAATTTTGTTGACTTTAATTGATTTTGACAAATTTATTATTTAATGGGTTTATGTAAGGCACACTAGGATATTTAAAATCATAAATATAAATATTGTAAAGCCGAATTGAGTCGAGTCTAGACTTTTAACAGCAAGACAAAGGCCTAGTCGAATTTTGATCAGGCTAATTTTGTTTTTCCAAGCCTATTTTAATAAATTTAATATTTTATCCAAACTTGACTAAATATCAAGTAGCCTTTCGAGCTTGGACAGATAATTCAGTTCTCGAGCAGGTCCAATAATAAATAAAGAGATCCAATTAAATATACAGAAAACTTAAAAGTTTTCAAAGGTGATGAGATAATATCATTTAACAAATCTATTCACTTGTTGACCCAAAAACAAAATACCTATTACGTGACAAATTTAAGATTATAGGGCAAGAATAACAAAACAAATTTGGGCTCGTGTACCCTATTAAAATTTAATTTAAAGCTAATTAGTTATAAGTGAAAAGATTAAAATCATATTCAAACTTAGGTTATTTTTTAATTTAAATAGGTGATCAAATTTAAAAAAAAATTGTTATAACTTCTTAATTCTGTCTAGTGGTCAAATTTTAAAACTTAATACATTTTAACAATGTGTTATATGTACCTTTTTTTTATGTTTCCTTGTTTTATTAATCACATTTGCTTGTTTTACACTTGATCAAAATTATTAAAGATTTATCATTAAAATTAAGAATCTAACACTTTAACATTTGTTAGTATTTCCTTCAAACTCCAATATGCTTAAACATTTGTTAATATTTCCTTTTGACTTTTCTTTTCTTCATCCTTGCACACTACACATTCATTTACATAATTTTGAAAATGGTTTAAGGTGTCATTTGCTCTAAATAACTAATGCACAATTAATCGACAATTCTACACGATTTTTTAGTTTCATTTAACTTCTGAAAATTAAATGGACATGGAAATTGTACTCTTACACAAAGTTATACCCATTATTAATGTTAATCGAAGTCAATCAAAGTAGTCAATTGCCCAATAACTGGCTCTTTTTGAAGTTCTTGTTATTTTTTTTATTTGTTTATTAAAAAAATCAACATTTAATGAATTGATAGTATGTGAATTTTATACACTATCAATGAATCATATATAAATTTTAAAAAATTTTCATTGAAACATACAAAAAGACCCACACGACCAAAACTTACCCGGCGATGCTAAAGCCACCCCATCAAGCAAATCCCTTCTCTTCAGAGACAATCTCGTTCCATAATTCGGGTGCTCCGCATAAAAATCTGAAAGAGCCATGGACAAGCATATATTCGCCATAGCACCCAATTTTGAGTTCTCATCGAGAACTACGCCAGTATTATACACCAACCTTGTTGAATCCCTGGTTTCATTTAGTGCAGTTCCAGCAGTTTCTGATGTTACGATAAAGCCAATCAAGAAAAGAGATAAGAAAATGAAGAGAAAATAAGAAAGACGGCACTCGGAATTTGACATCGGGACAAAATACAGGATGGCCAGTTTCGAAAGTTTCTCTTTTTTTTTTTTTTTCAAAAAGATCGAAACTTGAGAATAGAAAAAAAGATTGCATATATTAAGATTTAAACTATAAATTTATTAGATGTTACCTTTTAACTATGGTTACATGAATTATTTGAACTAAATTTTAATTTTTTAATAAAAAAATGCCACTGGTTAAATATTTGGTAATTTTAACATATAATAATTTTATATGACTAATATTCACACATCTTAATTCTTTTTTTTTATTAATATCTTAATTCTTTCATACTACTATTTCTATCTTCATTTTTGCTTGACACTTGCTCAATTAAATGGGATCAATTTTAAGACACGTAGCCCACTCTTGTTTGGGTTATGACTAGATTGTTAGAACCAAATCATCCACAAAGCCCATTAGCACAATAACAAAGAGGAGAAAAACTAACCTTTGGTGGGTAAGCTATAACCCACCAAATCACCACCATTTTCGCCAATCTCGCCACTGCCATGGAGAGGGGATGACGCCGGTGCTCCGTCGGAGTCCGTCGGTACTGGTGTGGTGCGATGGTGATCTATGCAAAAAGGAAAAATGAAGATGATGGTGAGTGAGGATGATGAACGGGAGAGCAAGGGAGAGAAATTGCCCTTGTTCATTTTCTATCAAAATGCTACTATGATTAATGGGCCATCCTGTAGCTTATATATATGCCAAGGGCAGGGACCTCCTATATCATAAATCATGTATTATATCCGTCCCATTAAGGATAAATACATGTATAATATAAATATATTAAATATAATTATGGTCACACTATACATAAATTATACTACTAAATAAATTATATGATAATCATTATACTTAATTAGTCCACACAAATAGAGATATTACAACATTCTCCCACTTGGACAATTAAGTTAATTAACAAAATATATCATATAATCTCAGTATGTATTTGTAAGCCCTCTAAATACATTGTACCGAAAGGGTACAAATGTGTAGATTCATACATACTTTAACAACAACAACAATAAGCCTTTATAAGCTTCAAAATGCATCATACCGACAGGGTACAAATGCGTAAACTCATAAAGACTACAACAAAATAGTAGTATAAGTGTGAAATGGAAATGATATGAAAACAGAATCAATATCCATTTCCATTAGGTCCGTGCATCTAAACCAATGATGCATTACTTCAACAGAAGCATAAGACTAATACAGAATGTCTCATCCAACAGAATGCCATATTCATCAAAATGCGCGCAAACAAAATATGCATATATGGCAAGTAGGAATCCATTAATACAGTTATAACTGATTTCATTATACAGAGCTCCCACTAACTTAATACAGCAATGGCTCAATATGCCTCATATAAGTGCTATATTGTCAAAGCACTTTAGCAGCCAAACTTTCAGTTAGACAAAATGAGCCCTTTAAAACATGTGCTCTATAATCCAATCAAGTAATGGATTCCATTATTTTCTCTCTAACCAACTGAACGATGATATCTAAATATTTGGAGTGTGAGGAACTCCAAGCATTTTGAGAGAGAAAATACTTGCTGCAGCATTACCACAGTACACCTACAAGACTTCGAAATGGCAACCACAGAAAACCAGCCTTAAGACGAAATTCTGCAGCCTAAATGGCCCATCTGTAGCTTTACAACATGCTACATATTTAGCCTCCACAACCAAGGATGCTGTAAGTGTTTGCATTACACTTTCCAAAATACACCTCTTTCATATCCACAAATATATAACCAAAATAATTTTCAATATCTGGAGAGCTTGCAAAATTAACATCAAAATATCTGACCAAACTCAAAATGTCAGATTTATCAATATCCAAATACTCTCTTTATAGCTTCCAGTTCTCTATTACAGGATCGCTCAAATATCTCCGAAATACACCTATAACATACACAATGTCCAAATGTGTATAAGCTTGAGCATACAGTAATTACCCACAATAAGGCATACATAACACTCGATATGAGCTCTTTCATTTTTACTTTGAGGACTTTGAGATTTTCACAATATGTCACTTTTCACTAAATGACGTCTTATTAGGAGAACAACATACAATAAACCTACTCAACACTTAATGTAGGTTCTATGAGACCAATAATGTATGTCTATTGATATGTCACGAAGAATCTCAATCTTTAAAACAAAATAGAGCCTCACTTAGATTCTTCATCCTGAAGTGACATGACGACATGGAATGTCTCATACAATAGGTCAGTGCTATAGGCTGCTATTTGATATCATCAATTTAGAACACAATAAGCACATAACTCCCACTGACCTCGCAATGGATCTAATTATCAAACGATAATGTTCTCCTCAAAATGACAATCTCATTAAACTTTATATGTTACAATCTGGATGCCTTTTAATGTTCATAAATGAACTCCTTGAGTTCACAAACTGTATGTTCCACCTTAGGAACTACAAACTTTTAGGTTGCTTTATTTAGACATTTTACTGTCCAAGATGTAACTCCTAATCAATATGAGCTACTAATCGTCATCATAATTCGAAAAGAATCTTAGGTAGAAACAAGAAAGAAGGTTTTCACAGAACAAATTTCTTCTTATTGTTTAAAGCCTTGGCCAAATCTGGCTTTAAATCATCTACCTAATCTTTTGAGTCTCCATTTTGTCTACAATGATGTGACAACTGAAATAGATCTCATGCATCCTTATACAACATAGATGCTTACTCATCTTGCGTGACTAATATCTAACTCTGAGAGTTCGAATCAGTATAGTCTCCCGACAAATATCGAAACAGAAGACATATGAATTTCATATTCATGTTCTTCTGTAAAGTCAGGTGCAGGTTCAAAATATGGTATTGGGATCAATCGTTGATTCTTTTGGTTGTGGCTTTTCATCATTAAAAGATGATGCATATATGGGAATGACACAACAAAATGTATTTTAATAATGACTTTGTGGAATTCAAAACTCCCACTCTTCAAGTCATCCACTAAATAAATGCATTGTCAAACTTAATGATTCTAGTGTAACATAACGAAAAATGAAATCTAGAATCTTTCTAGCCGATATAAAAGTCAACAGAATTGCCACTGATAGTTTTCTCGTCAAGTTTTCTTGACTGTGGGTTATAGCTCTTTTGCCTTACCTTATAACCCTAAACACAGGAAGCGGCATAAAATCGGCTTAATGTCTGACTACAACTTGGGATGCATTTAGGAACTGGTCTTGCTTGGGGATCAACCTTGCATGTGAATTGCAGTTTCTATAATTTCACTCCATCTAAATTCCGGATATTTGAAGTGATTCAACAGAAATCGTACCACATCAAAATGTACGAATGATTATTACTGCAATCTCATCCTTGTCGGTATTCCAAGTGTTGACACCTAATTTTGTCCCATTTTTGTTATTATTACTATTATTATTATTATTATTAATATTAATATTATTATGTTTATATTTATATTTATATTTATATTTATTTTTATTATCTGTTTTGTTATTATGTATATTATTGTTGTTTTTGTTTTTATTATTATTATTATCACATGTGTTTTATTTTTATTATTTATTATTATTATTATTGTTACTGTTTATTATTATTATTATTATTATTATTATTATTATTATTATTATTATTATTATTATTATTATTATTATTGTTTTGTTTGTTTGTCATCCACTTGCCGCCGGCGGTTCCAGCCCTTCACCCCAGGTCTCGGGCATCACCAAAATGCATCTTCTCCAGGCTACCCATCCCATCTCTGACCACTGCCTTGGAGAACAGGGAAACAATAAGGAGAACCCAAATGGGTTCTAACCCACCGGATCGAAGGAAGACTCGGAATTTTGTTTAAAAGATTTGAATAATTCAAGCATCGGGGCTTTTTTTCGGGAAACTTCCGGACACTAAAACAAAAACCCTACCCCAACCGAGACACCACCATCATCACCAGCCACTCACTACCATCATCACCCGCCACTCACCGCCATCATCACTGTCACCACCATCACCAAGTTATCACCACCAGATCCTAGCCACCACTGACCACTGAAACCACTACTGCCCCATACCCTAAATCAAACTACAACAGAAACCCTAAGCCTCCACCACCATCACCATCAAACCGCCACCATCACCTACCCAAAACCTAACAAAAAAACAAACAAACAAACCCAAAAAAAATTTAGGACCCGAAACCCTAGAATCCGAGGACCCCGGATCCCAGATCTGAGATCTAGATCTAATACCTACAAACAACCAACAGCAAACCACAGCCACAACCAAAAACCATCAATCACAAAAAAAAGGGAAACAAAAACAAAAAAATGAGGAAAGGGCTTCGGTCTAAGCCAGATCTATAGGGTTAGGGGGCTTTTTAGCTAAAACCAAGATCAGAATCGGGTAGAGGGATCGAAGAGCTTTCGGAAGGTAGGTTCGTTTTTGATTTCCAACGACCGGCAGCGGCGATCGGCGGCGGCGACGGTGGTCCGGCGGCTGTCGAAAATCGCCTGGAGAGGGAGGTTGAGAGAGCTCTGAAATTTTTTTTGTGTGAAAAAGGAAGAAAATGAACTGAAAAAAAAAAGAGGGATCTTTTATAGTAAAAAAAAAAAAGAGAAGAGTTGCTGCCGACCCGCGTGTGGACCCAGATCCGACCCGGGATCCGCGCGCCCGACCTAGTAGAGGAAGATTAGCGTACCAGCTAGCCGACCCAGCTCACGACCCGCGTGCTACCCGATCTGGCCCACTTGTTTTGGACCACGTGGGCCTTTCCTTGGGCTGTTAATTGGGCCTCCTTGCTATTGGGTTTAAACCCAATTAATTTGGGTATATGTTTTAGCCTTTTGTTTTATTATTATTATTATTATTATTATTATTATTATTATTATTATTATTATTATTATTATTATTATTATTATTATTATTTTTATTATTATTATTATTATTATTATTATTATTGTGTTTTATTTTTATTTATTATTATTATTATTATTATTATATTATTATTATTATTATTATTATTATTATTATTATTATTATTATTATTATTATTATTATGTTTGTGTTATTATTATTGTTGTTGTTATTATTATTGTTATTACTATTATTATTGTGCTTTTATTATTGTTTTTATTATCTTTGTTATTATTATTATTACATGTTGTAAAATAAGAAATTGAAAATTTTTCTTTTACTTGTATTTTCATTAATTATTATTGTTAGAAAATGTATTTAAAAATAAATAAATAATGAATTTTATAATTTGATTAAAAATAGTCCGATGATGGGATGTTACGGAAGTCACAAGTAGTGATTCCTAGCTGATCCCTAGGTAAGAAGGGTCGTACTAAATATTGTCAAAAGTATTGAGGTATTTAGTATGATTTTTCAATAATTTAAATTTTTGAAAAAAAAATTGAATTTTTAAAATTAATAATAAAATTAAAATTAAGTAAATAAGTCCGATGATGGGATGTTATGAAAGTCACAAGTAGTGATTCCTTAACTGATCCCTAGGTGAGAAGAGTCGTACTAAATGTTGCCAAAAGTATTGGAATATTTAGTATGATTTTTCAATAATTTAATTTTTTTGTTAAACATAAAAATAAATAATTTTTTACAAGAAAATAGAAAAAGGAAAATAATAATAAAATTTAAATAAATGAAATATTTTTCCGATAATGGGATGTTACGGAAGTCACAAGTAGTGATTCTTAGCTGATCCCTAGGTGAGAAGAATTGTACTAAATGTTGCCAAAAGTATTGGAATATTTAGTATGATTTTTCAATAATTTAATTTTTTGTTAAAAATAAAAAATAAGTTTTTAAAAGGAAAACTAATAATAAAAGTTAATTTCAAAATAAATGAAATATTTTTCCGATGATGGGATGTTATGGAAGTCACAAGTAGTGATTCCTTAACTGATCCCTAGGTAAGAAGAGTCTACTAAATATTGTCAAAAGTATTGAGGTATTTAATATGATTTTTCAATAATTTAAATTTTTATAAAAAAGAAAATGAATAAGTTTTTTTAAAACAAAGAAATATAAATAAATCAATAAATAAATAATGAAAGTTAAAATTAAAAATTCATTTGCATCATATATTATTTGTTTGCATCATATGCATTTATTTAATTTTCAAATAAACGTGAATCTACCGAGGATGAGATTCTATAGAAGTCACAAGTAGTGATTCTTTAGAAATCTCTAGGTGAGGAAAATTATTTCAAATGTTGCCAAAAGTATTGGGGTATTTGATTTAATTTTTCAATACAAAAAGGTTCACATTTATTTTTTAAAAATAAAATTTAACTTTTTTAAAATAAAACAAAAATGATTTTTTACAAATGAAAAATAACTTTGAATAAAAGGAATAAAATTGGTTGCAATAAAATAGGAATTATTTTTAAATATTAATTCAAGATCATTTTATTAAAACAACAAGGATAACATATGATTATTATGGTACCGTTTTTTAACGGGCTCGTGGGGGTGCTAATCCTTCCCCACGCGTAACCGTACTCCCGAACCCGATTTTTGTTTTCGCAGACCAAAAATTGTCTTTTTAATAAAACTTAATTAATTTTAAGATTTTGTTAGAATGACAAGATTTTCAGGTGACCAATCACACCTAGTCAAAAAAGATTGGTGGCGACTCCCTTTGTTTTTAAATGTTTTCAAAATCGTCGAGCGCGAAGTCGTTACGACAGCTTGGCGACTCTACTCGGGATGCTAAGAGGGTCAAGCCATTAATTAACCATGTGGTGTCTTAAATTTTAATTTGATAGTCTTGGTTAACATTTAAGTCTAGTTTTTCATTTTAAAACAAATTTCTTTAAAAACAACAAATAATAATCCTTTCATTCATTTTTGATCATTTGATTCATTACATTCTTTATGTATGAAAATATTGCAAATAAAGTAGAATACATGCTCATTCATTTTACATACATAAATGCATGGGCATAACATGAGCTCTATACCGGGCTCTGTCCTCATTAGGGGGGAGTAAAGTACCTATGCTCTCGTGAGGTAATCACCTCTGCAATGGCAAGCGAAATACTCCCACTCAAATCTGTTCCTTACTAGTCCAGTGTGGACGACAGTAGAGAATGGTTTAGGAACCTGTTAGATGGGTGATAGTGTGTTGTGAGGAGACCAACCTAGGATAGAGCCATTTCCACCTTTTTGAGAATGACCTTTGATAGGGCATAAATAAGCATTTCATTTTTTATCTGCTTTTATTTCTTTTGTTTATATATTTTATACACATATTGATTCGTATTTGTTTTCCTGTTTTCTTTTGCATAAATCACCTTGCATCACATAGTCATATAAGGGGTGTTTTTAGCCATGGCTCTCTTCAACGAGGAATTTTTCACAGAATCCATAGAAAGGTTGGCTTGTTCATCATCCGTGAATGTTCCGTGTGATTCCTACAAAGAAGTGCAAATTTGGTCTGAAAGAGTTCAACAAGTGAAAAGAGATTGTTTGACTGGAGATTTTGTGTCCCCACTACCGCAAGAGGTGAATTTGAATTTGAAACAAAACAACCTAATAGACTTAGCTAATTTATGGAATCAAATCAGCGAGGAGGGGAAGAAGGATTTTCGGGAGAAATATGGCCAGATAGAATCCTTGATTGCTGTGAAAGTTGAAGAACCTATGATTAGAGCAGCTATTCAGTTTTAGGATCCTTCTCACAGGTGCTTTTCTTTCAATGGGTTGGACTTAACACCTACGATCGAGGAATACTCCGTCTTGTTGGGAATAGACTCGAAAAGTCCGGATAAGATATATGTTCGAAAGCCAAAGTCCGGATTTCGCAAGAAGCTAGCTAAGCTTTTGGGAGTCGGACCGGAGGACGTAGATCTCCATGTGAAGCATAAAGGGTCCAATATTTGTGTGCCATGGGATTTTCTCCATGAATTCATCAAGGGGCATCTAGGTGACAAGCAAGGGTTAGCAGTTTTTGCTTTGGCAATCTATGGGTTGGTTATCTTTCCGAAAGTATTAGGACACATCGAAATAGCTATGATAGATCTTTTCGAGCAAATCGAGAACAATGGAAATCCATCGCCTGCCATCCTAGCTGAAACTTTCAGATCTTTGAATTATTGTAGGTGGCATGAAGAAGGCCGATTTGTGGGATGTATACAGTTACTTAATGTTTGGGTGAAGAGCCATTTCAAGTGCAAGGAAAAAGCGTTCAAGAGAACATTCATCCATCACCGTGCCCCAGTCAAAGAGTTCTGCAACAGCAAGTGGCCGAAACCGAAGAACAAGGAAGAATGGGCTGATTTTCTGCAAAGATTCGGGTAAAATCAAGTAGTGTGGATGGCGCCATGGATGCCTCATGTACCCATCTTATATCGATGCGGAGAAGAGTCGTGGGTACAACTTTTGGGACCGTGGGGAATAGTGAGCTACGCGCCGCTTATGGTACTAAGACAATTCGGAGCAAAACAATTCATTCCTCCGACACAGGGACTCAATGACATGGAATTTTCTTATGGTGAATCAAAGGCAATGAAGAAAGTCGAGCAAGCTGTTCGATCGTGGAAACAAACCCGAAGAGTCAATCTTGGACCCCTCTCTGATAAGGCTACCCCGGAATACTTGGTGTGGAGGACAAAGCAAGTGAGGGAGGTAGTCTTTCTCCCAAAAGAATGCAACATGCCTCTAGAACCGGAAGTAGAAATATCCGAGGTTGAGATCGCTAGGCAGCAATACAAGATAGAAAAGGAAAGGTGGAGGCAAGAGAATTTGAAGCTTCGGAAAGAAATGGAACAGCTCAGATACGAGGCAGAAATGCGAGAAGTCAAGCTCAAGAAGGTCCAACAAGAGCACAACGTCACCAGCAAGGATCTCAGAAATCTGCACCTAGAGAACAAGAAGTTGAGATCTGAAATGAGGGTTGGAGGAATTATGCAAACTTCAAATGAAAGAAAAAGGGAATTAGAAGACTTGCACAAAAGGTTAGAACACTGGGCACACAAAGCAAGAAAAGTGAAGAAGAAGTCATCTATTTGTCCCAAGAACGACAAAATTGGGAAGGCATGTACTCAGCAAGTGCAAGGAAGTTAGCCCAATGTCAGAAAGAGAATGAAGAACTAAAAGAGAAGTTGAAAAAAGGAAAGCAAGTTGAGGTAGATGATGAAAAAACTACATTGCAACAAAAGGTTCAAATGTTAGAGGAATAGCTACAAGCACATAAGAACCACATCAAAGTGATAATAGAAGATTGGGAACAAAGTGAAAACAACTGGAGTTATGGATATGACATGGCACAAGATGCAAGCATGACGTGGAGAGTGGAAAGCCTCGGGAGACAGCAATATACAGAGCATATGGCCACTCAAGTTTGCAAAGCCGTGACAAAGGCAAGGGAGATGGTTGATGAAGCTGAAGCTCTGAGATGAGAAATCCTCCCAACAAAAAAATACGGGCAAAGGCTGCTAAACTTTTTAGATGAGGCTAAGGATCAATATCAGCAAGTTAGTCGTTTTTATGGATTTAATCAGAATATGATCAGAATGTAACAAGTGACTTTTCGAATGAATGAAAGTTCCTTTTGTCGAAATTGTTATGGCTTAAATATCCCTCAAAGTATCATTCATTTAGTATCACATTCATTCATCTAACATCACATTCATTCATTTCTTCATATAGTTTAAATAAAACGTAATATTTCAAAGATTGCATCATGTAGTAATTAGTTTCTTATTGTGGTAATCAAGATTCAAAGATTGCTCCAACATTCAAGATTTCAGCCCAAATCCCCAACCACTCATATAATACTCGGCTACGTTCAAGAGCAATGGAGGAAGAACATGGTAATAGGATCGATAGAATGGAGAAAGCACAAGAAGAAATCCGAGGGCAGTTAGCCGCTCTAATGGAAATGATGACTAGGATGTACCGAGAGAAAGAAGTGGCTAGAGAAACACCTAACCCAGGGACGGATCAGCCCCGGGAAGATGACAATCCTCAATACCCTCCAGGGTTTCCCCTACCTTATGCCCAATCCTCACAAGGCATACCTCCACCTCCACCTTATGCCCAATCCTCACAAGGTATACCTCCACCTCCACCTCCTCCACAACCTATGGGCAGCTACGCCTACATATATCCGGGAGCACCGAGCACCTCAGCACAACCTCATATCACAGTACCTAAACCTCCCGCTCAAGGGACAAGACCTGTGGATCCAATTCAAGTCCCTAACTTAGATGATCCAAGAGAGCAAGAGAAATTAAGGGGTAGTGTGTCGGAGGTAAAAGGTGATTCCGACTCTAAAAAGTTCAGCATTATAGAGGAAAGGCTACGGGCCATCGAGGGCAGTGACTTCTACGGGTCAGTGGATGCAATGGGACTATGCTTAGTTCCGGATGTAATAATCCCTCCTAAGTTTAAGACTCCTGAGTTCGAGAAGTATGATGGGACCAAGTGCCCCATTACTCATGTGACAATGTACTATCGCAAAATGGCCACGTATAACCACGATGACAAGTTGTTGATACATGTGTTCCAAGACAGCCTCACGGGGTCCGCTGCTAGGTGGTATGTGCAGCTAGATCGTACACGCATCCACAATTGGAGTGACCTAGCTAGAGCATTTATTGCTCAGTACAAGCATGTCACAGATATGGCCCCATACAGGTTATCTCTGCAAAACATTGAGAAGAAGGCTAATGAAAGCTTTAAGAAGTATGCTCAACGATGGAGAGACTCGGCTGCGCAAGTCCAGCCGCCTTTGACTGAGAAGGAGATTACAGTGCTATTTGTTAATACTCTGAAGGCCCCCTATTATGAGCGTATGATAGGGAACGCAACAAAGAATTTCGCTGACATGGTCATCACGGGTGAAATAATCGAAAATGCAATTAAGAGTGGGAAGTTGGAAGGCAGTGATTCGAAGAAGGGTGGAGTGTCCAAGAAGAAAGAGGCTGAAACCCAAGCAATCGCCCATACAGCACCTCGGTATAGGGGATATGCTCCTTACCCACCTCGATTTCGACCACAGCCTCAACCTTACCCATATTATCAACCCTATTTCCCGGCCTCAAACAATGTCTCTCCCGCTCCCTACCAAAGCCCATTACAACCACCAACTTTTCGGCCAAATCTTCGTCCTCCAGCACCGTACTATACACCAACACCCACGGCCCAACCTTACCAACCAAATAGTAACCCAACTGCTAACCAAAGGCCTCCCCGAAGAAATATTGAAAGACCTCCTATTGATCCTATCCCCATGTCATACATAGACTTATTCCCACAATTGGTGAAAGGTCACATGATCGCGCCTCTTTACATAGAGCCAATGAAACCACCTTTTCCAAGATGGTATGACCCCAATGCTAGATGTGACTATCATGGTAGAAACTCGGGTCATTCAATGGAGAATTGAACAGCTCTAAAGTATAAGGTGCAAGATCTAGTTACGTCAGGGAGATTGACCTTTTCGAAAGAAGTGGAACCAAGTATCAATGCTAACCCACTTCCCAGTCACAGTGGAGGATCAGTTAGTGCGGCTGAAGTTGGGAGGAAGTGTTGTATAAAGAAACGCGTGGAAGAGGTTAAGACTCCGATGAGTCTAGTATTCGATGCTTTAGTCAAAGCCGAGATGATTCAACCTATACTGATAGATTCGGGGATTTGTCAAGATGAATTAAGCCCAGAACAGACTTGCAAATATCACATGGGATACGTGGGTCACTCTGTCCAAAATTGTCCCCACTTTCGACACGTGGTCCAATCAATGATGGATTCATCTTTAATAGAGTTTTATACGGAGAAAGAGGGAGATATAGTGAGCACCGCCTCAGATGAATCTTCGGGATATGATTACCCTTGGGGAAAACCACTGACGGTGCTTTACAAGGAGAAGCCTAGTCCCAAAAAGGAAGAATCTAGCCATGTCGCCCCCCCCAACCATGACAATCAAAATTCTGAGCTCTTTCCCGTACAAGAGCAATAAAGCCGTCCCTTGGAATTATGAATTCAAAGCGGAGGTTGAAGGATCAGGCAACACGGACTCGGACACGCCAACATAAGTGGAATAGGGGGAATTACACTGAGTGGGAGGTGCTATACCTCGGAGATGTTAGATAGGGCCCGAAAAGAGAAAGGAAAGGAGAAAGAGGAAGACAATCAAGCGGAGAAAGAAGAGGAATAGGCCTCATTTTCCAAGGACCAAGGAGGAAACTTGCAAAAGCCAGTATCAGAGGACGATGCAAAGGAGTTTTTAAAGTTGATTAAGCACAGCGAATATAGTGTGGTCGAGCAATTGAACAAGATGCTTGCTCGAATTTCACTATTATCTCTACTGTTAAATTCAGAATCGCATCGGAACGCCTTAATGAAGGTGTTGAATCAAGCCTATGTGCCTAATGATATTCCGATTGACAGTATGGACCAGCTGGCGGGGAATATCACAGCAGCAAACTTCATATCTTTTACCAACGACAAAATTTCGCCGGAAGGGCGAGGAAGTATTAAGGCTTTGAACATCACTATAAGCTGTAAGGGTCACACAATTGCCAAGGTTTTGATTGACAATGGCTCGTCGATCAACGTCATGCCTATGGTCACGCTAAAAAAGATGCCCGTTGACCTATCTTACATACAACCGAGTAACATGGTTGTGAGGGCCTTTGATGGTTCAGAAGGGATGTAGTAGGTGATATCGAGATCCCAATTGAAATCGGGCCGGTCACTTTCAATATCCAGTTTCAAGTGATGGATATTTCCCCGTCATACAGTTTCCTACTGGGAAGATCATGGATCCACACGGCAGGTGCTGTTCCTTCATCATTGCATCAGAAAGTGAAGTTTGTTATCGGTGATAAACAAATTTCTGTCTCCGGAGAAGAAGACCTCTTGATCACCAAACCCTTATCCGTACCCTACATCGAGGCAGCCGAGGAAGCGTTAGAATGTTCCTTCAGGGCCTTTGAGATAGTGAATGCAACATATGTGGGAGAAGGATCAAGAATACCCACCCCTCGGTTGTTAACCACTGCCAAGATGGTTGTTAAACAAACACTGCAAAAGGGCTGGCATGTCGGAAGAGGCTTAGGGAAGAATCTCCAAGGGCAAAGGAAGCCTGTGAGGATTGAGGAGAATAAAGACAGGTTCGGCCTCGGATATAGGGCCACTGGTTCGGAGAGAAAGAAGATTCTAGAAGAGAGAAGGAAGAAAAGAATAGCCCGCCTCCGAGGATACGAAGAAGAACTGGAGAAGATGGTGATCCCGTACCTCTATGATACATTTCATTTTGGCGGATGCTATCATCCCGATTCATTAGAGGCAGTGGAAGCGGGACCTATGTTATTGACGAAAGGATCCTCTCGCGGGTTCCTAGTCTAAAATGGTGCATGGAGGAATAGCAACTTTTGTATGAAATGATTGTGTTGTTGGGCACAGAGCTGAAAGACTGAATTGTTGAAAGGATACCTTCTATCTTTTTGTTTTTTCTTTTGTAATGTAGTGAGGTATATTATCAACATCTCGGTCTAGAGAGCTCTAGAATATTCTTTTGTAAACTTGATCTTCATCATCATTTCAATAAATTAACAAGTTCAACGCATTTCGAGTACTTTCTTTTCGTCCATCATCATTTCTATGATTGTTCTTTCTTTTCATTCACTACCATTGGCATGAACAACCAACTCTATCTGTCAAATTTTTTTACCTTTTCAGGAAAATGAATAATGAATGTGAAGATAACCTTAAGAGCTATTCGGGGTTTGATTTTGAAAATTCTATGCATGTTGGTGAACTTGATAGCAATGTAGATTCAGACGATGATGCTTTGTCTCCAGATCTATTGAAAATGATTGAGCAAGAGAAAAGACCTATTGAACCCAACAAAGAAGCCACTGATATGGTCAACCTAGGGGATGATGAGAACGTCAAAGAAGTCAAAGTGGGCACAGCACTTCCCTTGGTTGAGAGGCAAAAACTAGAGGAATTGCTGCGTGAATATGTAGATGTTTTTGTTTGGTCTTATCAGGACATGCTCGGGTTAAACACTGATGTTGTGGAGCACCGTCTGCCTTTGAAAACAGAATGTAAGCCAGTACAACAGAAGCTTAGGCGCATGAAGCCGGAGATGTTGTTGAAGGTGAAGGAAGAAGTAAAAAAGCAGTTCGAGGCAGGGTTCTTAAAGGTAGCCAAGTATCCGGAATGGGTGGCTAACATAGTTCCGGTGCCGAAAAAAGATGGGAAAGTAAGGATGTGTGTGGATTATCGGAACCTAAACAGAGCTAGCCCTAAGGATAATTTTCCATTGCCTCATATTGATACTCTGGTGGATAATACAGCCCACCACTACATGTTTTCGTTCATGGATGGTTTTTCAGGCTACAATCAGATTAAAATGGCTGAGGATGACATGGAGATAACCACTTTTGTGACAGTTTGGGGCACATTTTGCTACAAAGTTATGCCTTTTGGTCTAAAGAATGCCGGGGCCACCTACCAAAGGGCGATGGTAACCCTCTTTCATGATATGATGCATGAGGAAATGGAGGTCTATGTCGATGACATGATCGTCAAGTCATGGGCTGAAGAAGACCGTGAATTTAAAGAAAGTGTTTGACAGATTACGGAAATACAGTCTTCGTCTTCATCCGCAAAAGCACTTTTGGTGCTTCGTTAGGTAAGCTACTCGGGTTCATTGTCAGCGAAGAGTAATCGAAGTCGACCTGCAAAAGCTAAAGCAATTATCAAAATGCCGGTACCAAAAACAGAGAAAGAAATCAGAGGTTTTTTGGGCAGGCTACAATACATCAGCAGGTTCATTGCCCAGCTCACACCCATCTGTGAGCCGATCTTTAAACTGCTTCAGAAAGAAGATCCGGGAGAAGGAACGAGGATTGCCAAAAGGCGTTTGACAAAGTAAAAAAATATCTACTCAATCCTCCCATCCTGGTACCGCCAACGCCTGGTCGACCTCGTTATTGTACATGACTGTCAACGAACATTCTATGGGATGCGTGCTGGGCCAGCATGATGATACGGGCAAGAAAGAACGGGCTATCTACTACTTGAGCAAGAAGTTCACTGATTATGAGGCCAAGTACACTACGATAGAAAAGATGTGTTGTGCATTGGCTTGGGTTGCTTAAAGATTGAGACAATATATGTTGTACCACTCGACTTGGTTGATAGCCAGATTGGACCCCCTTAAATACATCTTTGAAAAGCCATCATTATCAGGAAGACTAGCTAGGTGGCAAGTTATGCTGTCTGAGTATGACATTGTATACGTATCTCAAAAGACAATCAAAGGTGGGGCAATAGCCGACTTCCTTATAGATCGTGCTACCGACGAGTATGAGCCCATCAAGCTAGATTTTTCAAATGAAGATATAATGTCTGTCTTTCACGTGGATAAGGAGGAGCTCGACAGCAAACCATGGAAAATGTTCTTCGATGACGCATCCAACGCCTTAGGACATGGGATAGGAGCAGTTTTAATATCTCCAAATGGAAAGTATTACTCTTCCACAGCCAGATTAAATTTCAACTGCACCAACAACATGGCTGAATACGAAGCTTGTGCAATGGGCTTAGAAGCTGCAATCGAGATGGGAATCAAGAACTTGGAAGTTTATGGAGATTCAGCACTGGTTATCTATCAGTTACGAGGTGAATGGGAAACAAGGGATCAGAAGCTAGTTCAGTACTAGAAGTACATAGCCGACCTTGTACAACAATTTGACGATATCATCTTCCAGCATTTATCTCGAGAAGAAAACCAGGTTGCCGATGCCTTGGCAACACTAGCTGCGATGTTTAAAATGAAGACAGAAGCAAATGTTTCACTGATCAAACTGCGCATGAGAGATTCTCCAATCCACTGTTCTAGTATTGAAGAGGAAGCAGATGGACAACCTTGGTATTATGACATCATGCAATACCTTAAGAGTCAACAATACCCAGAGCATGCATCAGAGAATGATAAAAAGATCCTTAGAAGATTGGCAATGGGATTCCTCGTTGATGGAGACGTTTTGTATAAAAGAGGTAGAGATCAGATGTTGTTGAGATGTGTAAAAGCATCTGAAGCCAAAAGGATTCTGGAAGAGGTACACGATGGAACTTGTGGGGCACATGCAAATGGTCATTTCATGGCTAGACAGATTATGAGGGCAGGCTATTATTGGACTACACTAGAAAGAGATTGCATAGATTATGCTAGAAAATCCACTAGTGTCAAATCTATGCGGACAAGATCCAAGTCCCCCCGACTTCACTGAACGTCATGGCACCACCGTGGCCTTTTTCTATGTTGGGAATGGATGTGATTGGACCCATCTCTCCCAAGGCATCAAATGGGCACAGATTCATTTTCGTGATGATAGATTACTTTACAAAATGGGTTGAAGCTGCCTCTTATGCGAATGTAACTAAGTCTACTGTTTGTAAGTTCCTAAAGAAGGAGATAATATGTCGGTACGGGCTCCCAGAAAGGATCATATCAGACAATGCCCTCAACTTGAATAATGACATGATGAAGGAAGTATGTGCGCAGTTCAAGATTAAGCATCACAACTAGCCCCGTATCGCCCGAAGATGAATGGAGCCGTTGAGGCTGCCAACAAGAATATTAAGAGGATTGTGGGGAAGATGACCAGCACATACAAAAACTGGCACGAGAAGTTACCATTCGCTTTGCATGCTTATAGAACGTCAGTGCGCACTTCTACTGGGGCAACTCCTTTTTCTTTGGTTTACGGCATGGAAGCGGTGCTGCCTGTTGAGGTAGAAATCCCCTCCCTAAGAGTCTTAATGGAATTAGACTTGGACGAGGCTGAATGGGTTCGAAGTCGCTTTGAACAATTGAATCTTATAGAAGAGAAAAGGCTTACAGCACTATGTCATGGTCAGATGTACCAGAAGAGAATGATGCGAGCCCATGATAAAAAGGTTCGACCCAGGCATTTCCGTGAAGGGGAATTGGTGTTGAAAAGAATTCTTCCAAACCACTATGATAATCGGGGCAAATGGACACCAAATTGGGAAGGACCATATGTGGTAAAAAGAGCGTTCTCAGGTGGAGCGTTGATCTTGACAGAGATGGATGGCAATGATCTGCCTAATCCGATGAATTCCGACGCTGTGAAGAAATACTATGCTTAAAAAAAACAACAACAACAAACAAAAAGAAGAAAAAAGAAAAGAAAGAGTGCAGCTCTAGGGTGAAAACCCGAAAAGGGCAGTATAGAGCAAACAATGAACTTTTAGAGCAACAAATCAAGCAGTGACACGAATTGAAAACATAGAAAAAGAACCAATAGTCCTTGAGAAATCCTTAAGATATCCAAAGATCCTGATGTCACTTGATTGCCCGACATTTTTCTAAAAAGTTTGAACCTTTCTTCCTGTACATACTTTTCCTAAATAGAAAGAACCTCAGTCATTCATATCTCATCTTGGCATCTGTAGGACGCCATTATTTGAGAATTTAAGAGATTGTCAAACCAAGTTGTAAATATTTTGTTTCTTTTCTCATTCAAAACTTTGTTCCAAAAAAAGAAAAAAGAAGAAAAGCGATGGTATTTTAAGAAAACCATTTTGAAAAAAAAAAACCATTGTTTTTTGGATAAGTGGCAAAATATTCCCCAAACAGAATATCCTGGTGCACCAAACTTTCAATTGTCCAGTTGAAAAGATCCGAATAGGATTTATGTCACTGATCTTGAAAAGTAATAATTAATTTTTCGAAAGCATCAAGTATCACTTGTGAAATTGGGATTCATTCCCCCTGGAAAATAGATATGAGGAAAATTTCAGTGCTTTTCGTCAAAAGGCTGTAATGAGCACCAGAACTGTGCAAAAATGGAAAAAGAAAGGAGCTTTCATGATCATGTTAGGGCAAAGAAAACACAAAAGACAAATGATGTACCTCTTTGACAGGATAGAGTTTCAAAGTTAGAGAATGTACAAAGATTGAGTGCCATGCATACATACACAGTATCATACGGCATCAGCATTGAAAGTTTTGTGTAAAATTTTGAGATTAAAACATGTTTCTCAAGCTAAAGGCTCTACACCATCCATTCAAAATTTTGAAGGTTATGCAACCTTTTTTTCAAAACAAAAAGTTAAGTTTGCTCATGATAAAGAAATTTTCAAATCCAGTTTGATCAATGCCATGTTTAATCAAGATTGAAGATTGATTTTCAGAAGATAAGCTAAATTCAACTCCTCCGGGCATAAATCTCAAGTCCTCCGGGCATAAAGTTCAAGTCCTCCGGGCATAAATTTCAAGTCCTCCGGGCATAAATCTCAAGTCCTCCGGGCATAAATCTCAAGTCCTTCGGGCATAAATCTCAAGTCCTCCGGGCACAAATTGTAAGTCCTCCGGGCACAAATTGTAAGTCCTCCGGGCGAAACTTTTAAAGTTTCAAGGCCTCTGCTGCAAGAGGAGCACTTTTCAAGAATTCAGAAAAAGAACTTTAAAGTCTCATGGCCTCTGCTGCAAGAGGAGCACATTTCAGAAAAAGAATTTAAAGTTTCATCGCCTCTGCTGCAAGAGGAGCCCATTTCAGAAAAAGAATTTAAAGTTTCATCGCCTCTGCTGCAAGAGGAGCACATTTCTAGGAAAAATTTAAAGTTTCAAGGCCTCTGCTGCAAGAGGAGCACCTTTCTAGGAAAAATTTAAAGTTTCATCGTCTCTGCTACAAGAGGAGCACATTTCAGAAAAAAGAATTTAAAGTTTCATCGCCTCTGCTGCAAGAGGAGCCCATTTCAGAAAAAGAATTTAAAGTTTCATCGCCTCTGCTGCAAGAGAAGCCCATTTCAGAAAAAGAATTTAAAGTTTCATCGCCTCTGCTGCAAGAGGAGCACATTTCTAGGAAAAATTTAAAGTTTCAAGGCCTCTGCTGCAAGAGGAGCACCTTTCTAGGAAAAATTTAAAGTTTCATCGTCTCTGCTACAAGAGGAGCACATTTCAGAAAAAAGAATTTAAAGTTTCATCGCCTCTGCTGCAAGAGGAACCCATTTCAGAAAAAGAATTTAAAGTTTCATCGCCTATGCTGCAAGAGGAGCACATTTTAGGAAGGATTTTAAAGTTTCATCGCCTCTGCTGCAAGAGGAGCACATTTCAAGAAGAATTTAAAGTTTCATCGCCTCTGCTGCAAGAGGAGCACATTTTAGAAAAAAAAATTCAAAGTTTCATTGCCTCTGTTGCAAGAGGAGCACATTTCAAAAAAAAATTTTCATTGCCTCTGCTGCAAGAGGAGCCCATTTCAGAAAAAGAATTTGAAGTTTCATCGCCTCTACTGCAAGAGGAGCACATTTTAGGAAGGATTTTAAAGTTTCATCGCCTCTGCTGCAAGAGGAGCACATTTCAAGAAGAATTTAAAGTTTTATTGTCTCTACTGCAAGAGGAGCACATTTTAGAAAAAAAAATTCAAAGTTTCATTGCCTCTGTTGCAAGAGGAGCACATTTCAAAAAAAAAATTTTCATTGCCTCTGCTGCAAGAGGAGCCCATTTTAGAAAAAGAATTTGAAGTTTCATCGCCTCTGCTACAAGAGGAGCACATTTTAGGAAGGATTTCAAAGTTTCATCGCCTCTGCTGCAAGAGGAGCACATTTCAAGAAGAATTTAAAGTTTCATTGCCTCTGCTGCAAGAGGAGCACATTTCAAAAAGAAAATTTAAAGTTTCATTGCCTCTGCTACAAGAGGAGCTTTCTCGAAAAAAGAAAAAAACAAAACAAAAACGAATTTAAAGTTTCATCGCCTCTGCTACAAGAGGAGCACATTTCCAGGAAGAACATTTAAAGTTTCAAGGCCTCTGCTGCAAGAGGAGCATTTTTCAGGAAAAGAATTTAAAGTTTCATCGCCTCTGCTGCAAGAGGAGCACGTTTTTAGGAAAGAATTTAAAGTTTCATTGCCTCTATTGCAAAAGGAGCACGTTTTCAGGAAAGAATTTAAAGTTTCATTACCTCTGTTGCAAAAGGAGCACATTTCCAGGAAGAACATTTAAAGTTTCATGGCCTCTGTTGTAAGGGAAGCACATTTAAGAAAGAATTTTTTGGTTCCAATGTCTCTATTGTAGGAAGAGCACTAAAAAAAGAAAAAAAGAAAGAATTAAGTCTTGAGTTGGACAAAATTGTTGTCTATCGTCTTTGCTCTATTCTTGATCCTCAGCAATGAGCAAAGAAGGACAGCTGTTGACACCTAATTTTGTCCCATTTTTGTTATTATTAATATTATTAATATTATGTTTATATTTATATTTATTTTTATTTTTATTATCTGTTTTGTTATTATGTATATTATTGTTGTTTTTGTTTTTATTATTATTATTATCACATGTGTTTTATTTTTATTATTTATTATTATTATTATTACTATTATTGTTACTATTTTATTATTATTATTATTATTATTATTATTATTATTATCTTTATTATTATTATTATTATTATTATTATTATTATTATTATTATTATTATTATTATTATTATTATTGTTGTTGTTGTTGTTGTTGTTGTTGTTGTTGTTGTTGTTGTTTTGTTTGTCTGTCATCCACTTGCCGCCGGCGGTTCCAGACCTTCACCCCAGGTCTCGGGAATCACCAAAATGCATCTTCCCCAGGCTACCCATCCCATCTCTGACCACTGCCTTGGAGAACCGGGAAACAATAGGGAGAACCCAGATGGGTTCTAACCCACCGGATCGAAGGAAGACTCGGAATTTTGTTTAAAAGATTTGAATAATTCAAGCACCGGGGCTTTTTTTGGGAAACTTTCGGACACTAAAACAAAAACCCTACCCCAACCGAGACACCACCATCATCACTAGCCACTCACTACCATCATCACCGTCACCATCATCACCCGCCACTCACCACCATCATCACCGTCACCACCATCACCAAGTTACCACCACCAGATCCTAGCCACCACTGACCACTGAAACCACCACTGCCCCATACCCTAAATCAAACTACAACAGAAACCCTATTCCGCCACCACCATCACCGTCAAACCGCCACCATCACCTACCCAAAACCTAACCAAAAAAACAAACAAACAAACCCAAAAAAAATTTGGGACCCGAAACCCTAGAATCCGAGGACCCCGGATCCCAGATCTGAGATCTAGATCTAATACCTACAAACAACCAACAGCAAACCACAGCCACAACCAAAAACCATCAATCACAAAAAAAAGGGAAACAAAAACAAAAAATTGAGGAAAGGGCTTCGGTCTAAGTCAGATCTATAGGGTTAGGGGGCTTTTTAGCTAAAACCAAGATCAGAATCGGGTAGAGGGATCGAAGAGCTTTCGGAAGGTAGGTTCGTTTTTGATTTCGGCGACCTACAGCGGCGATCGGCGGCTACGAACGGTGGTCCGGCGGCTGTCGAAAATCGCCTGGAGAGGGAGGTTGAGAGAGCTCTGAAATTTTTTTTGCGTGAAAAAGGAAGAAAATGAACTGAAAAAAAAAAGAGGGATCTTTTATAGTAAAAAAAAAAAAGAGAAGAGTTACTGCCGACCCGCGCGTGGACCCGGATCCTACCCGGGATCCGCGCGCCCGACCCAGTAGAGGAAGATCAGCGTACCAGCTAGCCAACCTGACTCCACGACCCACGACCCGGATTCCGCGACCCGCGTGCTACCCGATCTGGCCCATCTGTTTTGGACCACGTGGGCCTTTCCTTGGGCTGTTAATTGGGCCTCCTTGCTATTGGGTTTAAACCCAATTAATTTGGGTATATTTTTTAGCCTTTTATTTTATTATTATTATGATTATTATTATTATGTTTATTATTATTATTATTATTATTATTATTATTATTATTATTGTTGTTGTTGTTG
The DNA here is from genome assembly GCA_031772115.1 of Heritiera littoralis. Lineage (NCBI taxonomy): Eukaryota > Viridiplantae > Streptophyta > Magnoliopsida > Malvales > Malvaceae > Heritiera > Heritiera littoralis. The sequence continues at coordinate 2,785,201 of JAPDPK010000074.1, forward strand.
TTGTTGTTGTTGTTGTTGTTGTTGTTGTTGTTGTTGTTGTTGTTGTTGTTATTATTGTTATTACTATTATTATTGTGCTTTTATTATTGTTTTTATTATCTTTGTTATTATTATTATTATTACATGTTGTAAAATAAGAAATTGAAAAATTTTCTTTTACTTGTATTTTCATTAATTATTATTGTTAGAAAATGTATTTAAAAATAAATAAATAATGAATTTTATAATTTGATTAAAAATAGTCCGATGATGGGATGTTACGGAAGTCACAAGTAGTGATTCCTAGCTGATCCCTAGGTAAGAAGGGTCGTACTAAATATTGTCAAAAGTATTGGGGTATTTAGTATGATTTTTCAATAATTTAAATTTTTGAAAATAAAATTGAATTTTTAAAATTAATAATAAAATTAAAATTAAGTAAATAAGTCCGATGATGTGATGTTATGGAAGTCACAAGTAGTGATTCCTTAACCGATCCCTAGGTGAGAAGAGTCGTACTAAATGTTGTCAAAAGTATTGGAATATTTAGTATGATTTTTCAATAATTTAATTTTTTTGTTAAACATAAAAATAAATAATTTTTTACAAGAAAATAGAAAAAGGAAAATAATAATAAAATTTAAATAAATGAAATATTTTTCCAATGATGGGATGTTACGGAAGTCACAAGTAGTGATTCCTAGCTGATCTCTAGGTGAGAAGAATTGTACTAAATGTTGCCAAAAGTATTGGAATATTTAGTATGATTTTTCAATAATTTAATTTTTTGTTAAAAATAAAAAATAAGTTTTTAAAAGGAAAACTAATAATAAAAGTTAATTTCAAAATAAATGAAATATTTTTCCGATGATGGGATGTTACGGAAGTCACAAGGAGTGATTCCTTAACTGATCCCTAGGTGAGAAGAGTCTACTAAATATTGTCAAAAGTATTGAGGTATTTAGTATGATTTTTCAATAATTTAAATTTTTATAAAAAAGAAAATGAATAAGTTTTTTTAAAACAAAGAAATATAAATAAATCAATAAATAAATAATGACAGTTAAAATTAAAAATTCATTTGCATCATATATTATTTGTTTGCATCATATGCATTTATTTAATTTTCAAATAAACGTGAATCTACCGATGATGAGATTCTATAGAAGTCACAAGTAGTGATTCTTTAGAAATCTCTAGGTGAGGAAAATTATTTCAAATGTTGCCAAAAGTATTGGGGTATTTGATTTAATTTTTCAATACAAAAAGGTTCACATTTATTTTTGAAAAATAAAATTTAACTTTTTAAAAATAAAACAAAAATAATTTTTTACAAATGAAAAATAACTTTGAATAAAAGGAATAAAATTGGTTGCAATAAAATAGGAATTATTTTTAAATATTAATTCAAGATCATTTTATTAAAACAAAAAGGATAACATATGATTATTATGGTACCGTTTTTTAACGGGCGTCGTGGGAGTGCTAATCCTTCCCCACGTGTAACCGTACTCCCGAACCCGATTTTTGTTTTCGCAGACCAAAAATTGTCTTTTTAATAAAACTTAATTAATTTTAAGATTTTGTTAGAATGACAAGATTTTCAGGTGACCAATCACACCTAGTCAAAAAGGATTGGTGGCGACTCCCTTTGTTTTTAAATGTTTTCAAAGTCGTCGAGCGCGAAGCCGTTACGACACCAAGCATGCATACTAGGCGTCAATACATAATCCTACACTGCACTTAACTCAAAAAACTAGTATAGGATTTCGCCTAGTTTCATTATACCGAGCATAAAATTCATCACTACTGTCTGATCATTGCCTTAAGCAGCGCAGCGGAATTAATCAGAATGCCTAAGGCCTCTATAAGATCAGATCTTTCACTCTATATGACCTAAATCAAAATGGTCTTTAGTGAAGGTGATTAAACACTTATATCCACTAAATACAGGATGTGGAAATGATCTACAATTGTCAGTATATATCAGCTCCTAATCATTTCAATATCTGCTAATCATTTCCTTAATATTAGCAGTAAGATTTGCCTTAATACAATCTTACATGTGCCTCAAAATATTCCTAACTCTTACGCCACTATACGACAGATTTCCTATTTATTCTATCATAATTTGAATCGATAGTCACGTCATTCACAACTGAAGAAAATTTACCTAATATTGGGGTATAAGTCTACTAAATATCCATTACACAGAATGCCAGAATCAATACACATATTGTTACTAAATAGAAATACTTTTCTGTTATCAAGATGAAAAGTATAAACTGACAGTAGTTCCAAAACTGTCTTCAAAATGTAACAACAATCTGGCTATGTTTTCAATATGGATTTTAACTCTATAGCCCCAATTCACAACAATTTTCCCTTATTCTATCTCCGGTTGCTAATAGCTTTATCAATAATAGCACCGGTATCCAAACACCAACAACTAGAGTGCATATCTTCTAGATTGGATTCAAAATAAAGGCTAACGGAATGCCTTTTTACACATCCCAATCTAGAGGACTCTTGCAATCTACCCTCTTGTGCCCAGGATTATTATAGAAGTGGCACACTTTGATATTTAGAGATGTTGGTGGAATCAGAATGGGAAATAGACTTGGCAAATTTCTTCTTTTAAAATGACCTTTTTATTGAGACCTCTTAATAATATTTCCTTTTTGCAGTGATATCGGCATATGTCATCATTATGGCTGAATGAGATCTGTTAACATGAAAGATCTCCCACTCTTAAATGACAATATCAATTTTGATATTAAAATGTCATACTTCCTTCTGCATTAAATGAGATCTGTAAAACTGGAAGATCTCCAATTCTCCATCCCAAAAGGAAGTAGTACTGAATCTGCCATATATGGAATCAAAATCCTATAGCAACCTTTATCCATCTTATGCGAACTATTTTCTAATGGCATCCATAAATGCTTCTTGGTTATTCCTAATCGAAACACTTCCTCTGATGTACTCTTTCATAGTATACTTTATATAATCAGAGAATTTTCACTTGAGTGTTCCTGAAATTTCAAATATTTTGTCCTCAAAGAGCTCACATTATTGGGTATAAAAGATAGATCGACTCTCGGGACTACTTCCTAGTTCAATATGTCCCTAACTGTAGAGAATAATTCATATTATCTATCTAATTTGATCCTACTAGAAATTCGATATGTGATAGTTGCACAATATGGAGGCTAGTGGAATAACTCAATAATTTCCACAATACACTACCAAGGATAAGACAAAACCAGTTGAATATAACCTGAATGATCGCCCACTGACAGGGTAGGAAGACCGTGTCATATCCCAACCAGAATCCTCTCAGTCCTAAGCATCTCTAAAAGCAACTAACAATCCGACAGGGAGAGACTAGCCACTTCTAGAGATCTTAGTAAATTTATACAACTGCAACTATCACTATGCATTGCCTTATTATAATATCCTTAAAATTATCAAAATAAATCGTCAGAAAATCTTCATGACTATTCCTGCGACAGGCAAGTACTAGTCAATCCAATTAATGATTTATAATTTTAAGAATATTCACATAATTAATTGACCAAAATTAACTACATCCAAAATATGCAATTTCTTAAGCATATGTAGCAATTTCAGATCCAACATTAATTAATTAAATTAATTTCATATAAATGCGAATATTCAAATAATAAGGCAATTTTCATTTCTAGAGAGTTTATTTATTTAAATAAATTATTAACGGAATGGGTAGCCAGAATCCAAAATGGCTAAACAAAATACCCTAATAATTTATTTAAACTTATTTAATTTGGCCAATTATTAATAATTTATGGGCATGTGTATATTTTCAAAAAATTAAGTGAATTATAAATTAAATGAGTAATTAAATTTCTAGAAATTACTCCAAAATTAATTCCTCCAAAAAATTCACTCATATCACATTAATTTTGGGCTTAATAACTAATTATGGCTATTAAATAAAATTTTGGTTATGTCCAAAATTGTCCAAAATTAATTATCCAAATGGCTCATAATTAATTAATCAAAATGGCCCTTAAAACCATAATCCAAAATGGCCATTAATTAATTATGCAAAATAACCATAAATTAATCCAAATTTAATAGCCAAATAAAATTAATTAATCAAAATAGCCCCTAAGTTAATTAGGCAAAATGGCCTCAAAACTAATTAATTTTAATTGCCCAAAAATAATTATTACTAAATGGTCAATTAAAATAACTAAATAAAATAATGCCCATAATTTAATAAAATAATTTTGGCCTAAATTAAGTTTAATTAAATAAACAAATGGCAATTTAATTTCTAAAATTAAAAGCCTAAAATATTAACAATAATGGTCCAAAAAAAAACTAATTAAACCAGCCCAAAAAAATGGCCCAAGACCCAAAAAAACAGCCCAAAAAAACGCTGGCCCAAAGTCATATGGACCAGCCAAAAAACAAAAAAATCAGGCCCAAACGTGCGGCCCAAACTAGCTGAAAAAAAATTATTTTAATTTTTATATGCGGGCGCGTGTGCCTCATCATCTTCGGCGCCCGTGGGTGCCTCTTTGAGGCTATCGGGCGCGTGCAACATCGTCTTCTTCACCAAACTCGGGTAAAAATGCAGAAAACAGATCTTTTGACCCGACCCGGCGTTTTCTCTCTTAATACAGCTCCATTTTAATACATTTTCATATTTTTCATACACTATCATCCTCAAGCAGCATATGACATTATTTTTGTCTAAAAACATATAAATCTGATGGGTATCAATTAAATCCGAAAATACCCAAAAAATAAAAAAATGTACAGATTCTCTTTTCTTCATCGAAAATGGCTAATGGCTTTAAGGTGGACATGCTCTCATGCCAATTGTTGGAACCAAATCATCCACAAAGCCCATTAGCACAATAACAAAGAGGAGAAAAACTACCTTTGGTGGGTAAGCTATAACCCACCAAATCACCACCATTTTCGCCAATCTCGCCACTGCCATGGAGAGGGGATGACACCGGTGCTCCGCCGAAGGTCCGTCGGTACTGGTGTGGTGCGATGGTGATCTATGCAAAAAGGAAAAATGAAGATGATGGTGAGTGAGGATGATGAACGGGAGAGCAAGGGAGAGAAACTACCCTTGTTCATTTTCTATCAAAATGCTATTATGATTAATGGGTCATCCTGTAGCTTATATATATGCCAAGGGCAGGGACCTCCTATATCATAAATCATGCATTATATCCGTCCCATTAAGGATAAATACATGTATAATATAAATATATTAAATAAATTATGGTCACACTATACATAAATTATACTACTAAATAAATTATATGATAATCATTATACTTAATTAATCTACACAAATAGAGATATTACAACATAGATCAGTCATGAGCCAAGCAAAATGTCTTCAAACTTTAAGTCGTAAAAACAGGAAAAAAAATCCTACAAAAATAAAATAAAAAAGACAGCTAAAAATTTAATGCAGAGCGGGAGGGAAGCCATAAATGGTGATTACGTTCACATGTTAAGGTTCTTTAACAGTTCCATGAAGTGTGAACCCAAGCGGTGTCGGTATTGTTGGTTACATTCAGTCGTCCACCATTCCCAATTTTCAGCTAGCGTTTTGCAATGTGACGATAGCCCACATTGGCATGTGATTTTTATTGTGAAATCGTCCTTGCCTATGATTTTAGGTTATATAACCATCCAATAGTCTTCTTCGTAGCATAAATATTGGTACGAAACGTAAAAACTCGATCTCCTATTACCTTAGCTTCTCATCAACCATGGTAAGCCCTGCATCTTATCATCAATTTACTCTACTTTTATTTTTATTTTTTGGTTTATTTATTTCCAAAATTGTTGTAAGTGTTAAAGCCCTTGAAAATTGGGGTAAATGGGTTTGGTGGAACACACTGTTTCTTTGGTTGTAGGCGTGTGTTATGGAGGTTGGTTATACTTACTTTGGCCTTGGCAGAGAAATCACATTTTTCACATTCTTTTTCCTTTAGGGATAATAATATTCAAATATACCCTTAAATTTTAATTAAAATAAAAATAAGTTCTTGACCTTTTATTCTACAAAATTATGAGCATTGACTTTTATTTTTTTGTAATTAAAATTTTGACTTTATAAAATATTTGCATTTTTGTTAAATATTTTTGAATTTTTTTTTATCAATTTGGCTTTATTAATCTATTTACAAGATTTAATGGGTATTTTCAAAATTATAATGAAATTAAAATTTATAATCTTATTTTTTATACGATAAAAAATTGAGAATTTATTTTATTTTTTATTAAAGTTTGAGAATTTATTCTAATGTTATTTCTTTATACTTAATATATTTTGTAAAATGAACGTAATAAAAATATGTACGGTAGCACAGCATACTTAAAAGTGCAATAAATTATCCGTGAAGTGATATTTGACTTAATTAATAATAACAACCAGTGATGGAAAAGTTTCATCTCCTATCTTGTTGGCAACAAATTCAAAGAGTTAAATCAGATGGGAATAAGTATTATCTCAAAAAAGTAAAAGAATTAAATCAGATCTTCTTAGTTATAGCTCCAGTCATGAAAATTTATTGGCTAAGCTACCATGTCTCTCACTAATACCTTAATTCTCCATGAGAAATTTGTAAGGATTATCTTAAGACAATCTTTAAAATTAATTATTATACAAAATAATATCTTCACTAAATGCACTAGAACTCATTAATAAAGTCGTCAATTATTATTATTATTATTATTATTATTATTATTATAATATAATCATTAATTTTAAAGAATGATTATAATCTCATGGATTGTTAGTGGAGTTTTTTAATTTCATAAGTGACATTAAAATAATGACACATAATCTTTTAAAAATATTAAAAAGATTAATATGTAATATACTAGAGTTATTTTATTTCACAAGTAGTAGTAAAATAATGGTATATATCTTTTAAAAATATTTAAAAAATAATAAATAAATAAAATAAAATATACGTCATTATTTTAATCATGTTTGTGAAATTAAAAAACTTTACTAATTAACAGTATATGTGAGAATAATTCTAAAAAAAATGAAAAATAGGGTTATTATTAGACATTCTGAGTAATTTAACCCGTCTCCTCCTACTCAGTTGCCATTACTAGATCTTTAAGAGCTTCCCATGCTTATTTTTTCCTTTCCTTGATGTTTGAACTTTCAAAAAAAAAAGGAAAAAGAAAAACACGTTGAGTAATTTTAAATAAAAAATTAAAGCCCAAACAAAAGGTAAAATTTTGGCGATTTTAAAAAGGAGAACGCGTACTGCTTTGGCATTAGATTCTGGATTTGGCACTGGCACGCCGTCCCGAAACCAAAGCCAGGCATGTCAGCACTGTTAATTTTGCATTGACTGTTATTGCTTGCAAAAGACAAATTTTGCATCTAAATTTTCCTCCGCCACGCTGTTGAAGATTAGCTGCCACCAACCCACGTAGTTTCTTCTTATTGGCTCATGGATATATATATATATACACACACACAAATGTGTTGACTGATGGATATAATTAATTATTAGGATAAAATTCATCTAATTTTTTAATGTTTGATTATAATTAAACTTTAATCAATTAATTTTAAAAATAAATATCTCATTTCAAAAATCTTAATACTGTTAATAATAGTAAACAAAATATGTAAAATGACAACATTATTCAATGCTTAGCTATGGGTTTTATACTTAGATAATTAAGAATATATTTCTTATCAAAGAAAAATTCCATATAAAAAATAATGGTTGGAAAAAATTTGAAGTAAAACTAGGAATTAAAACCAATAAATAAAAATTAAAAGGACATGTAGTAGCTACTTAGTATAAAACAACAATAGGGCGCTACTTAGCGCAGAATATAATAAAAAATAATAATAAATAATAAGTAAATAAATAAACAAAAAATAAATTGAACAAAAAAAAATATCTATCACAAGTGCCAAGTATTTAAAGCATTCCAAGTGACTTATGGGGTAAAATAGTCTTAAAATTAAACTGTTAACGGTTTACTTAACAATTAATTAACAAAAAAACTTAGTTGTTCAACGAAATAAAAAAGTTTGAGACAGAGTATTCATTTTTGAAACTAATAAATTAAAGTTAGATTATAATCAAATGTTAAATAGTTGGATGAAATTTACCCTAATTATTATTATTATTATTATTATTATTATTATTAAAAAATTGAGTATTTTTTTGTGTAACAATAAGTATATTCATCTATTTCACGATTTAAAATTAATCATATTAAAATAAAAAATGATAAACGATAAAACACTTTAACAATAATAATATTAAAAATCGAATTATATTGAAATGCTTAATACCTTGAGTTCGGCCAACCATTTATTGGTAGTACTCTTTTTCTTTGGTTGTAATTAAGTACTCTCTTTCAATGCTACGGTGCCACAGCTAATAATGACAAACAACTATAATTTCTTGATTGCTACACAAATTTTACATAATTGGAGTTTGGTAACTACATTACGATATAAAATCCAACAACACACAAGTTGGGTCGGACTTAATTATATTCTCAATTATTAAAATGAATTTTCTATTTTAATTTTTAACAAAAAGAGTTGCATACGACATTGTTTTCTCAAATTGAAAAAAAAAAGAATATAAATAATAAAGGATATCAGGGATGCATTTGGTACGAGATATGGATAATTATTTTGAGACATTAAATTTAAAATATAGTTAGGCATTGGAAAAGGGACAATTGTATTTTGATTTGTTTGGTTGTCAAAATAAATGTCTAATTAATTTGAGCATTTGCTATCCTCATCTCTGTTTTTGTTATTATCAATCATCGTCAGCAACGACAAAAAAAAATTTCTAATTAATTACACCAAGTAGTCCCCACTTCCACTCATTACTTGTTTTTATTTGGAAACTTTGGATATAAGAATAGAAAAAACTTTTTTCTATATATAACACACACTAGTAGTGTGATCTCCTATGCAATGACGTTAAAATTAAAAGGTAAACTATTAACAAAATCAACTATAAATCATTAAAAAAATTATCAGTACAGTAAATCCCTTTTAAATTAATAATTTCTTTAAATTAATAAAAAATTACAGTCCCGAGTCGGATCAATATAGGAAATTAATAAATCCATCTATTGTAATAATTAATGATTTCATTTTAAAACCTAGTTTAAAATTTTAAAACCTAGTTTAAAATTTTAATCTCGACTCTTGTATAAGTTAACTATTTGATAAAAATACAAAGTATATTTACATAATATTTAAGAACTAGAAGAACTCAAAAATTAATTTGCAAAATGTTATCATGTTTGAGATTTTTATTTTAATAACTAGAAAAGTATTTAATTTACATAACATACATTTGCAAGCAGATTTTTAAGGAGTTTATGAGTCAAAATGATATTTTAAGAAAATTAAATGCTATAGAATTATCGGATGAGTTTAATGAATCTGAAAAATTAAAGAGGTGCACTTTTTTAAAATAAAATAACAAATGACAAAGTAAACCCTTTAAATTAATAATCAATTATTAGTCCCAAGAGTATTACTGTAAAAAATTTAAACATTTATATTAATAACCTGGGTTTTATATGTACATAAAAAGAGTAAAATGAGATACATACAAATAATTTAAAGAGAAAAAACAACAAAAGTATAAGCATTATATTAATGTCAATACATATATACAAAAACGTGTCAAAGATGAAATTGACTAAGGCTTATTAAGCCAATGGGAGTTAAAACAAGTGATAAAGGTTTGAATATTGAATGTAAAGCATTTAAGTTCAATCCCCAAGGTCCTTTATTGGTAGGTGATCCGTAAATTCCAAAAAATTCGCAGGTGAAAGTTCAATGGATCTATAAATTCTAATAATGAGTTGGTGATAGTGCCCTGGCCTTAAAAATGGGTAACCTCCTTTGCTCTTAAATTTGTTGTAAAAAAAAAAAGAATCAGGCTAATTAAAAGAGTTTATTATACACAAAATAATTGTACAAAATATAATAGATTTACATTCATGATATTGACTTTAAGTTGATATTGTATATCTTAAATTTTGAAATGAAAAGTTCAATGTTTATTTTTTAAGTGAAATTGTTGTATTTTATTATTTTTAAATATTTCTATCTTTTACATTACATAATTTATATTGAGTTAATAATTCTATTTTCATAATTTTTATTATTTTTAAAATTTTAAAATAATTTATTCAATTAATAATTGTTTTCTTAAAATTTTATTATAAAATTTTTAAAACAATTTCATTATTTCAATTCATGCACAAAAATTAAAAATTAAATAGACAAAATAAAAAATATAAAATAGGAGCAAAGCTCCTTAAATATAATTAAATATATCTATTATTTATTGCTGCCCTGCTCTTGAGAGGAGAAAGATATATATATATATATATATATATATATATATATATATATATATATATATATATATATATATATATATATATATATATTTATATATATTTATGTGAGCATTTAAGTGTAATTTCTATATACTGTCAATGTATTAAAAGTTGATACTTCATCAATAAACAAACTAAAAAAAATCAAGACTTTAAAAATAAGTACAAATATATTTTTTAATTTACTCATAAGAGCTTACTGATGAGATACAAACTTACTTATTTATCCTTTTCTTTCTTTTTCCTCTTCTCTTTTCTTCCCTAATTTCAGTGGTATAAAAAATTTATACCTAGGTTTTGATTTGATCATATTTAGCAAATCATTTTAATGTCTTCCCAAGTTTTCAAATATGAATTCTTTGTCTGGATCTTCAAAGTTTGTATGGATTTGAACCAAAATATTCGGTTTTATAAGCTTTGGCTATTCATCTTCTTCTTGCTCTGAATTTGTTATATGGATTTTTAAGATTTTGCAATGAAGATGTGAAGCTTCAAAGAACTCCAACAGCATCCCCATCCTTTCCTCATTTACTTCACCTAGTGCATGCACTAGTTTTAATAACTTTGCTTACTTTGGTTTCATTGATTGTGCTGGGTTTGATCTGGGTCTTCAAGGTTGAATCTAACTTCTCTTTCTCAGCCACCTCTACAAGCATTAGAATATTCCATTTCGATCTTTCTAAAACCATATTTTTTTTCTTTACGAAAAATATTATATGTAGTCATTGAATTATTGATGAGATCATAACATTGTGCATATAGTATTATATTACATGCACTGTATTTACCTGAATTTAGTAATCGCACCAAACATAGAAATTGGATTGTCCTTAATCCTCACACAACGTTTCCCAATTGGTTAGCCAACCTGATTAACAACACTTACTACGTGTCATTATAAGTAAGACTGGTCACTTGCGTGCATCAGTAAGACAGTAACGTAAATAACTTTCCAAATTAAAGCCTAAATTCAGACATGATGTTTCATCCTAAATCAGAACCATTAAAGAGCTTGTTGAATCAATCTACGTTCCTTGAATCCAAGGCATTTAGTTCAGAGTTTTTCAACCAGATTCTAGCTGCAAGGAGCCTCAGGGGAAGAGAATTTCGATACGATCAACGACATATAGATCAGTTGGGCCTGTCCCAGTTCCACCTATCTTACAAAGAAAAACAGTGAAAGCGTCCGATCTTGTCCCTGTCGCTATTTCCATCATGCCTTACGCATAATCCAATATTTTCTAAGCTGGCCAGGTGCCCAATTTTGTCTTATCTAACCAGTCTCATGGAAAAAAAAAAATTCAAGACCCCTCGTATGAAAATTTTCCATGTTTATAAGAACAATTTTCTTTATTTTTTTTGGTACATGAAAAAGAGAAAATACAAAATATAAGATATGAACCTCAGATAACTAAAGCTTTTACTCATATTTTAAAAATAAAAACATAACCATTTGAATTAAAGATTAATATTTAATACACCGTCAGTAAAATTTTTTGATTTCACAAACAAAATTAAAATAAGACACTTTTTTGAATTAATATTAAGTCATAAAAAAGTATCTTTCAATATATTGTTTCTTTTTCTTGGTTACCTATGGTGCTCCTTCTGGTCCAAACTTTGGAAAGAGAAAACCTACCAAGAATTTGAATCACAAATTGCTGTTGCTTTCTTATATCTGTTCTGGAGTTCTTTCCTGTATGGATATTACCGGTGTGGTGTGGGTGGCGTTGCCTTCATTAGCCCTACCTACGCTCACATCCAGGAAATTCCACTGTTTCCTCGACCAGCAGTTGTGTGTCACTATCTAGGTAACCATTGTTCCAATAAATCCAAATTGCCACTATAATTATATTCAAAAAAAAAATTGGCACTATAATTTGTAGTGCCCGGTTTTATTTTGGCCCGACATTCACAGTTTAATATTATTTTATGGACCGGCAAAAGTGAAATTAGTTACACTTACTTTTTTGGTTTTGAAAAGAATGCTTGCCGGAACTATATTAAATCAATTTTTAAACATATAAATATATTCTGATTTTAAATTTTTGAATTCATTTATACAAGTGATTATTAGAAATATGAGCAACCAATTTCAAATTAAGAAATAAACCAACAAATTTACATTTAATTGACAAGAAAAAGTCAATATAAATTAAATTCATAAATAGCAAGACTCCAACTTAAAATAAATAAATAACTACTCTGATTTTTTTATTTGATCGAGTACATTTTTGAAAAAAAAAGATTGAAATCTGATTTTTTAAAAATAGAAGATACATATCACATTAAATTTAATACTCAAAACCTATATAGTTCTATTTTAATTTCTTCCCATTTCCCTGAATTAGTAATTTCCCTCTTTTTCAATAAATTAATTTCGGACCATTCTAACAAGCCCACAACATTTACTTCAAGGTTCAAATATTGATGCTCACCGAATTTTTTGAGCTTCAAGATGCATTGATATGAGATTAGGTCCAAAGTTCAAATATCTCTTCACCTTGGTACCTCCTTATGAAAAAAAAGTACTAATAAAAAATAATAAACAAATGTATAAAACAACATAATACATGAAATAAATAATCTTGTTACAATTGTGAGCAATTTTCCTTCAGAAAAAAAATATAAATAAATCAATTGTTAAACAATATTATACTTTGTCAATCAGGTTTTAGCTAACTAGTGGCATGGAGATCTTGAAATTTTGAAATTTTATTAAATTCAAGTTTTACTATATGTGAGTTTGAACTACCTTTATTTTATATTTGTTCAGTTATATACCGTTTGTCTGATTGGTTTAAATTATTTCTTATTACATGGGTAACACTTGATAATGATTATAACTTTTCTTATAAATATACAGTTAATAACTTAAAAAGAAATTACTATACTTTCATCAAAACTAAAAATAAAAAAAAAAATTTATCATTAAAATAATAAAGCTAAATCTTTGAAATTAGAAGTTAGGGATTTTTTAACCTTTTTATAAAGTGATCTCATTTTATAAAGGGACTGGTATACGTGCATATAGTTGAAAGATTACTGCATTTACTTAGAGGTGTCAAACGGGTTGGGCGGCCCATGGCACGATACGATTCAGCACGGTATGGGTTGTGCTTGGCACGACCCATACTTAAATGGGCGGGCTGGTTCAAGCACGAAATACACTTGTGTGCCGTGCTGGGCTAGAGGTTTTCAGGCACATGGATTAGCACGGCACGACCCATGAAGGGCCAGTGCTAGCACGTAGCACGCGGGTTAGCACGGCACGGCACGGCACGCAAGCCCATGTGCCGTGCTATAATGGCCTATTTATATAAATAAAATTATATTTAACAAATCTAAGTATAATGTATTTCAATAATTGATATATAAATTGATAAAATTTTCGTTTGAAATATAAAATATATGATATGTCACATATTTTGTATATAACTTTTTATTAAATACACTTCTAATAAAAACTCATCAAAAAATAAATTATTAAAGATTATTTTATTCAAAGATTGGTTAAGTGTAGAAGCTAGAGTATTAGATTAAACCATATTATATAAGTAAATAATCAGGTGAAGAGAATGAAAAATAAAATAATAATAATAATTTGTGTTTTATAGTCTTATATTTGTGTTTATGTTTTTAAATATTAGGATTATAAATTTCAAAGGAGAACATTGGTACAAAGGTAAATGTTGTTCCTTTGTGATTTGGAAATCATGAGTTCAAGGTAAAATACTCTCTCTTAATGCAGATAGAATGCTATATACAATGACCCTCCCTAAACCTTACAAAGTGAAAATCTTTTGGTTGTGTATATTGACTTTCCCCAGACCCCACAAAGTGGAGCCTTTTTTTATCGTGTTGCTCTTTTTTTTTTATGATTGTAAATTTCAATATCTTTTTTTTAACACAAATTTCAATATCTTTATTAAGTAAATTTTATTATGTTTTCTAATGGAGATAAGCATTTTGCCTTTTAAAATTATAAATTTCAATATCTTTATTTAATATATATTATTATGTTTTCTTGTGGATATAGGCATTTTGTCAAAGTGAATTATGTGTCTTTTTTATTTTTTTATATTTATTTATATTGCATATTATTTAAATTAATAAATAAACACTTTAAAAATAATAAAAAAATAAAAATTTATTAATGGGCCGTACTTGGCACGATAAGACACGAAAAATAATATTGGGATTGGCCAAGCACGACCCATTACCCAACACGACCCATTAGTGCTATGGGCCATGTGCTGTGCCGGGTCACATCTTTAAATTTCATGGACGGTGCCAGCACATCCCATTTAAAAATAGTGTCGTGCTAGCACGAATCCATTAACAAATGATTTACTAAGAGACCAATTTGAGTTTCATTGTATTTGAATGTATAAATCAGGGTATTCAAATTCCATATTGATTGAAGCTTCAGCATTGAAAACTAAGAAGGAATTCAAATACCTTGATATAAGTATTCGAATACCCATAAGTACAACACACGATTGGTATATGTACCACTACAAGAATCTGACCCAATAGCAACTGAATTAGAAATGGATTTTTTGTTGCTAATTTTTGGTTTTCGTTGCTAATGAGTTTTAGTGACGGAAATTCTGTGAACAAAATCTTGAGCCCTATAAGGATAAGAGATCTACTATGACATGTACTACTTGAATGGCAACTCTTGTTAAAACAAGAGTGGTGTTGTTTATTAAAGCATGTTTATTAAAGCTTGTTTACAGGGAGGCCAATGCATTTGCTGATTTCTTGGTGAGCCTTGCATAAGCGAGCACGATAGATGTGATGAGGATTTCCATCCTCCTCTTGGTTTAGATGTTTTATTGAAAGAGGATAAGCTTGGCTGTGGAAGAAGTAGATTTTGTGGGTCCTATGGACCAAAAAAAATGACAGTACATGAACCATTTTCTAACCAACAAACAAAAAAAATCTCGTCCAGATAGGAAATATCGATCAAGTATGTATGTGTGTGTGTGTGTATATATATATATATATATATATATATATATATATATATATATATATATATATATATATATATATATAGGGAATATCGATCAAGTATGTATATATATATTATTTGAAATTATAAAATTATAAAATTTTACAACTCAAGCCCAAAGCAAAAATTATAAAATTTTAGCTACAAGCACAGCTTGCTGCTGCTTTATCCTTTACAACAAGAAACATATAGTATTTGAGGAGCAAGCACTTAGGTTACAAGTCGAAGGTCACTAACAGAACAGTCCATTATAGACAAAGTTCGGGTTTGGCTAAGTCGGATCTGTATTTCGAATGGCATAATTTAGGACTGGCTCGATTTTTTATTGAGCCTCAATTTTCCAAGTACAAGCCCATGAAATAGGGTTAATAGTATTGTTCAAGTCCAACCCAGGAAAAGGTCTAGCAACATGTTATGATTCAGTGGTAAGGTGTATCAAATATAAATTCATAAAAAATTCACACCCAAATATAGATTCTACGACTCATTTAAAGCTTGGGATTTGGGAACTGTTGACTATGAATTTTCTTTAATACACGCAAGTTATAATTTTATTGCCAGATATCATAATAGTAGCATATATATACATCATGCAAATATGGATGTGTGATAAAAGGATTATTACATATACATTATTACATATATACACACACATAGGGCAATCATTTACATATCTAGAAAAGGTGATTCCAATATGTTTAAATGCCCTCAAATTTAGGTACAAAGCTAGCTGCCACTTGCTATGGCCAGTGGACTTCCAAGATCGCATCTTCTGTAGATTCATCTGATCCGTTACTCTGGTTAGAATTGTGAATTTCCTGAATACTGTTCATTTCAGGAGGATTGTTAGCATTAGCAACAGTCATCTCGACTTTAGGTTGACCTCTTGATCCTGATTGCGAGACATGATCAGGAGAATTACAGAAAATGTATCTTTGGACGAGTCGACCCAAAATATGGTTTTCTGAGACAACCAAGGCTAACAATAAAACGATCCCAACCATAATGAAGAGCCCTGCAAAGCTCTTTGAAGTAAGACTAGGGCTACTCGAAGACATTGGCCCAGTCTCGTCTTGATCTACGGCTATTTTGCCAAAATACTTTTTCTTGAAAGGAGATATGTATTTATCTTGAGTGAAATTTAGGATTGCCCTCGAAAAACTAGCAACATGAGGAGAGCCTATTGGGAATGCCTGAAATTTTGAAACCATGGAATAATAGTCAAAATTGATTTTGTTTGATAAAAAAATGAAAATGAACCGACAAATGAAAATGAAATTTTTTGAGAAATTAGAAATCAAGGATGATAATTGATGTAGTCATGCAGATCATATATATAGAAAGATGAGAACTTACAAAACCGAAACCATCGGTTCTGTAGGTGGGTTCAACCATCTTGTAACCAGTAGCATGTTCTGCTAGAAAGAGTTTAATGTAGGGAGTTTCATCAAAGATGGCAGAAACTCCACCCTTGTCAGTTCCTTTGGACAATGCCTCATGGTAGTCTTCAACAGTGTCATATGGCTTGAGCATAGACTCCTTGAACTCCAACTGATCGATCAAGAAATCTCTCACAAATGAGTGATTCTGGTAACCAACATAATGTGTTCTGAGTTCTTTTAAACTGGGGATTCTCGACTGTAATTGGTTTACTGTTAATATTGAAGACAGGTTTGCCGTGTAACTCTGCATCAAAATAAATGCCAAAAATATCCATGTGACCAACACCAACCTTGAGCAGTTGGTTTTTACCATGTCTCCTGTTGCTACCGAAAAAAAGTAGGCTATTTTATGATGACAGTTAAATTTCCAGCTAGATTGAAAAGAAAAGCTATTTTAAATCTATGAATTGAGAGGAAAAATCTTTAAATTTTTAATATTTAATTATTTCTAGTGTTTGCCAAATTATCTAAAATCATTTACATTGTCCAAACACTGAATATGTAGCTCAATGAAAGGAACATGTATTCTCTATTCAATGAGTGAATGAAATCTCCTTTTTCTTCAAAATAAAAGAAAAAAAAGAAATTCATGATTGAATATTCTAAAGTTCTAACACTAAAATTAGATGCACTTTTATTATTTAGTTAAAATTTTAGTGATACTGTCTATAAAATAATATTTTTCTACCTTACAATTAAAACAAGCAACATCATCTGTGATTTAACCTATAATATAAGTTATACAGCTGATCTCACTCCATCGATCCAAAAGTCCTTTAATTTGATTTCTTCCTTTTTAGGCAATTTTGTTTTCTTTACTAATTAAATTGCTTGAACAAATATTATGAAAATTAAGGTAGTCAAGTAATATTATAGCATCGGTTTTAACTAGATCGAGAGGTGAGACTACGAGCATTTATGAGTTCGATTTCCCTTTGAAAAGCTGGTTCAAAGTAACTCAGTTTCTTGGATAAAATGGAGAAATGATAAAATAAAAAAATAGAGAAATAAAATGGAAGATACTTTACTTTGAGGGATCGCCACGGATAAGCATGGAAGTACAAAAATTGTACAGAGCAACCTTCGGGATGATCTATCAAATTTCACGTTTTTACGGCGCTCTAAAACATGAACAACAATTCCCATGAAAATACAGATGGAGATGATTGTCAGCCATAGATCCCAGCTCAAAGGCTTCAAGAATATCCACATGTCTTTCGGCCCATTATGGCTAACTTTTATAACCATGACCACCCCTGAATCCAAATATGGCAGCGTAAAATCAACACAATTTGTCCTGCTAGCCACAATCGAGATATCTCCCACAGCGGCGTCTATTTTCTATGAAATTTCACCCCAAAAAATTACAAGAAATTATAAGAAAATTGCAATATTCAAACAAATATTACTTCTTGAATTGATTTCGGAAGCAATAAATTGAAAGAAATAGAACTAACCTTATCTTTAACCAGGCAACAAAGGTTATCATAAGTTTCATTAATGGGATAAAATTCATAATCAATAGGTAAGGCCAAGGCGTTCCATACGGCTTTGAAAACATCAATGGAGAACCCTGGTACATCGCCATCTCCCTTCGTATTCCCATCATGCACGTTCACAAATTCTGTGAAACCTGTCGTAATTGGAACCCCTATTTTCCACTTGCCTCCAACCGCAGCCTTCAGTGTTCTTCGGATGCCTCCAGGTGTAATGATATTTTTGAGTTTGTTCCTGGAAGTTGAATATGCTGATGCCGAATGTAAATTTCTTGATATTCCCTGGTCAGGAGTCCAATAACCAAACTTCCTGATCTCTCCTTTTCCGGTTGAATTACATATTTCGAAGATCGAGGCTGCAACGTTCCATTAACCAAGTCAAAAGATCCACTGATCCCTGTAAAACTAGTGCTCAATATTTCCTCGAGTACTCTTCTTGGATCTATATCTGTGATCACGGCGACAGCGTCTGCTGAAGTTCTGCCTTTCGTGTCCTTCAAGAAGCCAGAATTCGATGTCCCAATTCTCTCCACAGTCATAGCTAAAGCCCAAATTGTATCGTAAACCCACAGACCGAAGAGATTTAGCTCACTTGCCTCGTTGTTTTGCTTCATTAAAGACAACTTTTTATATCTCGTTTGGAAGTTCTTGAGAGCTTTCGTCTTGGGTATATAAGGCCTTACGCCTATTACAGTACCCTTTATTGAACCAATCGCTATAGAATCCATGGTGTCTGCAAAGTTAGATAAACCATCTGTAACGAGCCATGCAAATCCTTTGCTCATCACTCCTGCCTTGTTTGCAACAACGAACAAACGAGAGGCAAGGGTTGTAGTCATGTGCACCACAAATACCCTACTTTGCATAGTCAGTAGCACTTCTAGCTTTCTAAAATTTGAAAATCCTCGGCAGATGTGGGGATTGCACTCTTGTATGATAGTTGAATGTCCATATTTTCTAATGCGTGGGTTAAATAAGGGATAATCGCATTACCGTACTCCATGTCTTCATATATAAGTATAACTTCGTTCCATTCAAAAATTTTCAAAGTGGCAACCGTAGCATTTGCTAGGCGAGAGAAGTCAGCTAAGGATGTTCTGATAAGAAAAGGACTGTGGGAGGAAGAAAAGCTTTCTCCAAATTTTATTCCAAAGGAGGCTTCAACTGATCGTTCTGGTAGATATTCTGCAATATTCCAAACAAAACTGTAACTTTCAATGGTATACATGGATAGGGATACAAACAGGATTTTCGGGGTAAACATCACCTCAACTTTCTTTTTTATAAAATTTCATTTTCATTAATTCTAAACCTTTCAACAAAGATCGGGTATTATAGTTACTTTTCACGCAATCTGATCTAATCATCTAATTATTGTTCTCCCAAGCAGTCTTCTTTTTGGCAATAAAAAGCAACCCACCTACGTTCTACTTAGAAATATCAATTTTCATTTTATATACAAATTTTTTATTTAAAAATAATAATAATTATTAAGCATCTACTCTGATTCTAAAACCAATTGATTGTAAGTAGATTTAATCATGGGCCAAATAGGGTCTAAACATGATATTAACAAATTTTATGTGTGTTTAAACCCAACCGAACCTGATGTTCGGGCCTAAGTTTTTCTATCTAAGATCGTTTTTAAAAATAACAAAAAAAAAAACCCAGGCTTGCTTAAGCCCACTCAAATAAAACAATTTTTTTCAACAAAAAAATAATTTTGATTCTATTTTTAGGTTATTTATTTAATTAGGTCATTCAATATAGATTTCTTTAATCGTAAATAGGTTGGCAAATTTAATGGGTTTTATTCATTGAGTTCAATTTTGTTGACTTTAATTGATTTTGACAAATTTATTATTTAATGGGTTTATGTAAGGCACACCAGGATATTTAAAATCATAAATACAAATATTGTCAGGCCGGACTGAGTTGAGCCTAGACTTTTGACGACAAGACCAAGGCCCAAACGAATTTTGATCAGGCCAATTTTGTTTTTCCAAGCCTATTTTAATGAATTTAATATTTTATCTAAACTTGACTAAATATCAAGCAACCCTTTGAGCTTGGACAGATAATTCAATTCTTGAGCAAGTCCAATAATAAATAAAGAGATCCAATTAAATATACAGAAAACTTAAAAGTTGTCAAAGGTGATGAGATAATATCATTTAACAAATCTTTTCACTTGTTGACCCAAAAACAAAAGACCTATTACGTGACAAATTTAAGATTATAGGGCAAGAATAACAAAACAAATTTGGGCTCGTGTACCCTATTAAAATTTAATTTAAAACTAATTATTTATAAGTGAAAAGATTAAAATCATATTCAAACTTAGGTTATTTTTAAAATGGTTAGATTTAAATAGGTGATCAAACGAACTTTAAAAAAAATTGTTATAACTTCTTAATTCTGTCTAGTGGTCAAATTTTAAAACTTAATACATTATAACAATGCGTTATATGTATTTTTTTTTTATGTTTCCTTGTTTTATTAATCACATTTGCTTGTTTTACACTTGATCAAAATTATTAAAGATTTAGTCGATCATTAAAATTAAGAATTAACACTTCAACGTTTGTTAGTATTTCCTTCAAACTCCAATATGCTTAAACATTTGTTAATATTTTCTTTTAACTTTTCTTTTCTTCATCCTTGGACACTAAAAATTCATTTACATAATTTTGAAAATGGTTTAAGGTGTCATTTGCTCTAAATAACTAATGCACAATTAATCGACAATTCTACACGATTGTTTAGTTTCATTTAACTTCTGAAAATTAAATGGACATGGAAATTGTACTCTTACACAAAGTTATACCCATTATTAATGTTAATCGAAGTCAATCAAAGTAGTCAATTGCCCAATAACTGGCTCTTTTTGAAGTTCTTGTTATTTTTTTATTTGTTTATTAAAAAAAATCAACATTTAATGAATTGATAATATATGAATTTTATACACTATCAATGAATCATATATAAATTTTAAAAAATTTTCATTGAAACATACAAAAAGACCCACACGACCCGAAACATACCCGGCGATGCTAAAGCCACCCCATCAAGCAAATCCCTTCTCTTCAGAGACAATCTCGTTCCATAATTCGGGTGATCCGCATAAAAATCTGAAAGAGCCATGGACAAGCATATATTCGCCATAGCACCCAATTTTGAGTTCTCATTGAGAACTACGCCAGTATTATACACCAACCTTGTTGAATCCCTGGTTTCATTTAGTGCAGTTCCAGCAGTTTCTGATGTTACGATGAAGCCAATCAAGAAAAGAGAAAAGAAAATGAAGAGAAAATAAGAAAGACGGCAGTCGGAAGTTGACATCGGGACAGAATACAGGATGGCCAGTTTCGAAAGTTTCTTGCCAGCTGTTAGCGGTTTGGTTAACGTCGTTATATAGACAGATTGCGCCTGCTCGTTTGACGTACGGTTGTTTAGTGTTTGTCTACTGGGTTTGAAGAAGGAAGGAAAAAAAAAGAACAGGAGTTGTGAAGTGTCTTCGTTCGAAAGTGTGCAATATATTTCATTCAATAACACTAAAAAAAGTGTCTTTCATTCAATGTACCAAAAAAAATATCTTTCATTCAACAGAATCCAATTAAAAGAGTTAGAGTATATACCTTTCTATACCTCATATAAAAACAATCTCCAAACAATTTTACATTTGACCGCTGTTTAATGAGAACAAAAAAATGAAATGTCTAGGGTGTTTTAATGATTCTGAATTGACAAACAAAAATCCCCCAATAGGTTTTCCTGTTGACAACTGTTCAAAGATAGAAAAGTCATTTACGTTCATAATTTTTGTTTTTATACATTTATTCGGTGGTTCAGTTAATTATTTATCCTCTATATTTTTCAGACCCAACACCACTATATACTAGAAAACAAAAAAGGAGGATAGAAAGCAACTAAATCAACACAAGAAGGGAACTATAAGCACATACATCTCTCTACAAATAAGGGTGTAAAACGGGCCGAAGTTTGCGGGTCAATCCGTTAAACATGCAGGTTTTTTAAGTGTCGGTTACAATTTTTTAGGCCCGTTTACGGATTGGCCCGCGGGCCTTCAATTTGCTAGGGTCGGTTCATGCAAACCGCGAGTTGACCCACGGGCTAGCCCATTTAGGCCCTTTTATTTTTTTTATATAATTAGTTTTTTAATTATATTATTAATGTATTTTTATTTCTTATAAAATAATAAATACATGACATAATTTTATTATATTCTACCAAAAAAATAAATTCATGTAATTTTATTTTGAATTCAAACCATATCATTATATATATATATATATATATATACACACACACACACACACACTCACACACATATAATAGTGAAAAAAAGATGTTGGAAGAATTTAATGTTTAATAGAAATTTATGTTTTTTTTAAGATTGTGATTATTTATTTTAAAATATTGTAAGGAATTGTAATTTTATTTAGATTGTATTTATATATAAATTTTAATAATTTTTAAAATTTTATTTTTATAATTTTTATTTAAAAATTACTTAATCCGCAGATCGGCCTGATTCACATTAAAAACAGACCAAATATATAAAAATTGATCCGTTTAAAAATGGGTATAAACGGACTTAACCCGTTTAAACCCATATCCATGCAGCGCGGGCTGCCCGGCCCGTTTTACATCCCTAACAAAACAGCTGTTACGAGAGAGTCTCAATAATCAAACGTATGCAGCAAACGCAGCAAAAACAACAGTATTTAAATGTACACACAAAGAACTCAAAAGAATATGCGGGCTTTGAAAATCAAAATACATAAAAAATCAAAACTTTGAAAAAAATGAATAAGTTCCCAGTTTTAGTTTTTTATTTAATGTTTATTTTATTCTTTAATTTTCTTTTAGAAGAGTAATTATTTGATGTATTTAATTATTTAATTTATTTTAATTATTTATTTTATATAATTTAATTAATTTAAGGAAGTTACAAAGAAATTTTCTGGAATTTCTTCTTTTTTTTTTTTTGTTTTTTTGGCTTTGGCGGATACCAAATTTATCCTCTAATTATTATATTGTTATTAAAAAAAATTTAAATCGAAATCTTCATGATGAAGTAGATAATTATACCTTCCACTATAATAAAAATCTAATAATTTATATTTTAAAATAATAAAAAAAAACTCTAATCTTCATGTAATTAGAGAGGCACATATTATTTATGAGTTTATATATGATTCACTGACAATGTATAATCTATATACATTATTAATACACTAAATGTTGAAACCTTATCAATTAGCAAACTAAAAAAATGCCAAGACTTTAAAAATAAATACAAATAAATTTTTTTCAATTTGCTCATAAGAGCTTATTAATGAGGTATCTACCTTTAGTGCATTGACAGTGTATAGAGATTATACGTTTTCAGTACATAATATATAAATCTATTATTTATATCTATAAATGCATTTATACTATGTAAATTATAATAAATGGATAAATACTTTCAGCATATTTAATTTATTATTTTTAAAATATTATTTCATTTAAAATTACTTTTTATTATTACATTGATTAAACAAATTTAAATTTTTTAAATGATTATAACTAGCGCAGCGGGGGTCATTGTACTAGTATTAGTGCATGTTTGACTTAGCTTATGGAATAGCTTATTTACTTTATAAGCAAAAGCTAGGTGTTTGGTTCTCAAATTTTTAAAAATTTTAGCTTATTTGGGAAGCAGATTCGAGTTTTTTAATGAAGCTATAAATTGAAACTTTTTCAAGAAGTGTTACTATTAATAATATGTATTTAGTGAAATTTTTACACTTTCACTTTGTTTTTCAATAATTTACAAAATTATAAAAGAGAATTCATGTTATTTTACAATAATTTATTTATTTTGTGCCATTTTTATATTTATTTCATTTGTTTAATTTTAATTAACAAAAATTTTTATTTAGTTTTTTTTCACTTAAAAACTTGTGATTTAATTTAATAAAGTTTATTATTTTATTTTTTTCATTTATAAAAAATATACAAAAATTCTTGTAAATAGCTTGTAACATTCTACAATACTTTTATACTAAGTTTGCCAAAGACTAATTTAATTTTCCTTAACAGCACTTTTAAAAAAGCTCTATTCAAACAACACTTTTTATAATAGTTTCAGCTAGACCAAACAGACCCTTATTAATAAAATCCGGAATGGATGACATGACATCAATTAAGTTAATATATATATATATATATGTATATAATAATAACATCAAATACTAAAATAAAAATACTCTTATTTCTTATTTTTTTAATATATATATTAAAAATTCTTCTCATTAAAGAGCTACTTCTACTCAAAAAACTATCAATACTACATTTTTTTTTCCCTCTCTCCAAGACATTTTCTCATTTTTTTTTCTTTCCACCCCACACCGTGGGTGTGCATAATTTTTGTAAATATAGATGTAGATACCATATTTTATTCAGAGTCCTTTGAAATATCTTCTAAAAAATTCGGATTTATTTAAATTGAATTATTAGACCAATTCTATATTAAGTTTATTCAATGCAGCGCAACTTTCGTAGATCATGGTTAAATGTTAATCGAGTTTAAAGTCTAATATTTGCTTTTGAACCTTTTAATTGTTAATGGGACCTCAAGATTTTCTAATGGATCTCGACATTTTCTCTTGGAGCTTTAATTCGTTAATTGGGTTTAGGTTTGCCAATTGTATCTCTTATTTTTTTTATTAGGCTTTAAGCTCGATAAAGAATTATCATCACTGTTAAGTCATAAAATTTAACCACTAGACACAAACCTAAAGTGTCGTAACGGCTTCGCGCTCGACGATTTTCGAAAAACGTTTAAAAAATAAAAGTGGGAGTCGTCACCAATCTTTTTTTTCTAGGTATGATTGGCCACCTGAAAACGTTTATCTTTTCAACAAAATCTCAAAATTAATTAAGTTTTATTAAAAAGATAATCTTTTGGTTACGAAACAAAAATTGGGTTCGGGGGTACGGTTACGCGTGGGGAAGGATTAGCACCCCCACGACGCCCGTTAAAAAACGGTACCATAATAATCATGTGTTATCCTTTTTGTTTTAATAAAATGTTCTTAATTTAATATTTAAAATTAATTCCTTTTTTATTCCAACCTTTTTATTCAAAATCATTTTTTATTTGCAAATTTATTTTGTTTTACTTTATTTTTCGAAAGTAAATGTGAACCTTTTTGTATTGAATAATTAAATCAAATACTCCAATACTTTTGGCAGCATTTGAAATAATTTTCCTCACCTAGAGATTTCTTAGAATCACTACTTGTGACTTCTACAGAATCTCATCCTCGGAAAATTCACACTTGCTTCGAAATTAAATGGATGCATATGATGCAGACAAATAATATATGATGCAAATGAATTTCTAATTTCAAATTTCCTTATTTATTTGTTGATTTATTTATATTTCTTTATTTTTAACAAAACTTATTCATTTTCATTTTTTAGTAAAAATTTAAATTATCGAAAAACCGTACTAAATATTCCAATACTTTTGGCAACATTTAGTAGGATTTCTCTCACCTAGGGATCAGTTAAGGAATCACTACTTGTGACTTCCATAACATCCCATCATCGGAATTTTATTTAATTAAATTTAATATTTATTATTAATTTTCTTTTTCTATTTTCTTTTAAAAAACTCATTTATTTATTTTTTTAATAAAAAACTAAATTATTGAAAAATCATACTAAATATTCCAATACTTTTGGCAACATTTAGTACGACTCTTCTCACCTAGGGATCAGCTAGGAATCACTACTTGTGACTTCCGTAGCATCCCATCATCGGACTTTAATTATTTAAATTTAAATTTTATTATTATATTTAAAAGAAATTATTTTATTTTTATTTTAATAAAAATTTAAATTATTGAAAAATCATACTAAATATTCCAATACTTTTGGCAACATTTAGTACAACTCTTCTCACCTAGGGATCAGCTAAGAATCACTACTTGTGACTTCCGTAGCATCCCATCATCGGACGATTTGTTTACTTAAATTTAAATTTTATTATTTATTTCCTTTTCTTATTTTCTTTTAAAAAAACTTATTTATTTTATTTTTTAATAAAAATTTAAATTATTGAAAAATCATACTAAATATTCCAATACTTTTGGCAATAATTAGTACGACTCTTCTCACCTAGGGATCAGCTAGGAATCACTACTTGTGACTTCCGTAGCATCCCATCATCGGAAATTTCATTTAATTAAATTTAATTTTTATTTTTGAATATGATTCCTAATTAATAATAATTAATGAAGATGCAAATAAAAGAAAATTTTTCAAAAACTTTTATTTTATAACATGCATTAATAATAATAATAACAATAACAACCATAACAATAACAATAACAATAACAATAACAACAACAAGAAGAATAATAATAATAATAAAAACACAAATAATAATAATAATAATAATAATAATAATAATAATAATAATAATAATAATAATAATTAAACATTAAAAAAGGCTAAAATTAAAGTAAATATACCAAAAGGGTTTGGGTTTCAAAACCCAAAAGAAAACCTTCCAAATTGGCCCGAGCTGGACAGCCCAAAGAGTGGGCCCAAGAGGAGCTGGAATGGGCCGGATTCGGCTGGGCCAAGCAGACCACGGATGGGCCGGATCAGGTGCGGGTCGGGTCGGGTACACGGGGCGACGCGCGGATCTTCTTTCCGCGGACGGGTCGGGCGCGCGGATCCCGGGTCGCGCGCGGGTCGGCCTCCCTCTATAAACTCTTCTCCTTTTTTTTTTCACTTTTCCTTTTTTTCACAAAAAAACTTCAGAGCTTTCCGAAGCTCTCCCGGCCATGCGATTCCCGGCCACCGCCGGGCCACCGTCCTCCGCCGCCTTTCTCGCCGCCGGCCACCGTTGATCGCCGTCTCCGGTGGCCAAAAAATCAAAAAGTTCACCCTTTTCCGAAAGCTTTCAACCTTCTAAATCTAAATCCGGCCACCGTTTCACTAAAAAAACTCTCTAACCACCTAGATCTAACTCCACCGAAAGCCCTTTCCCTTTTTTTTCGTGTGTTTTTTTTTGTTTTTTTGGTTTTTTGTTTTAGATCTGGTTGTGGCCGTGGTTTGCTTGTGGTTTTTGTGTTTTCTTTTTTTTTGTAGGTTTGGGGCTTCGGTTTTGGGACGGTGGTGGTTTAGGGTTCTTTGGGTCATCTGGTTGGAGTGATCGGAGCTGGGTTTTGTGAGGGTCGAAAGGGGTGGATTCGGGATGGTGGGTGATGGCCGTCTGGTGGTTTCGATGGTGGTGGTTGATTGAACGGAGAGGGTGAGTGAGGGATCCGGTGAGGGTTGAATGGGTGAGGATTAGGGGGCTCGGTTGGGTGATGGTTGCTTGGGTTGGCCGTGGCTCTCGGGTGAATGGGGAGAGCTTCAAGCTTCGGCTCCCCTCATCTCGAGTTGCAGATGGGGTTTTTGGAGGGAAAAGCTTGGGGTCTCGGGCTGGTGGAGATGGGACGGCTAGCAGAGTAGCTGGCTGTGGCAGACCTGCCGGTGGCAGGAGCTGGTGGTGATTGATGGACTAGACAAAAACAAAAACAAAATAAAAATAAATAAATAAATAAATAAATAAAAACAATAATAATAATAATAATAATAATAATAATAATAATAACAAAAATAATAATAATAATATTAATAGTAATAATATAATAATAATAATAACAGATAATAATAAAAATAATATAAATAAGAAAAATAAAAATAAATACATATATATGTAATAATAATAACAAAGAAAATGGGACAAAATTAGGTGTCAACATAAAGAATCGTTATCTATTCAAATTTAAATATAAGTACTAATCTAAATTTCAAGCTCTAACATCAAGAGTACGTTGATTAATTAATTTTTGTTTCTTCTTTTTCAGCTTTGAAAGTAATAATAAGATTAGCATTCCACCCACCATGAACACCGGCCGCCACATACTCATTACCGGCCACTATACCTTTCCTCAGAAAAAAATTATATAAAAAAAAACTAATAGAAAGCTCCTCTCCTTCTCCTTTTCATCTTCAAACCCAATTTCTCCACAAATCTTATGTCTTCCTTGAAAAAAAAAAAGAAAACAGATCTCATTCCCCCAAATCAATTCTCCTTGCTCTTAGATGCCTCTGTATGAGGCTGTTGGATGCAACTTCTCAATCTAGGAAGAAGAATAACACAGCGCCCATTATCGTGTCGTCTCACGGCTACCGTCACCAGCCATTGCTGCCGACTGCCGTACTCCATTGACGAAACTTCTTCAAACTACATCCAAAAGTTCTTCTTTTCCTCTCCCAGATCTAGGCTTGTATTCTGTAAAATCTCTTATCTCGTTTAGATCTAAGGAAAAAAAAGGGCAAGGCCTTCCCACCTCCACCACTTGTAAGGCTCGCCAATTTCACCCTCCACCTCTTTTTTTTAAATGCTTTCTTGTCTTCAAGCCTTAAAAGTGGTCTTCCCCATCCCATGGTTCCTTTTAATCTTGCAACTCATCTTTTAAGTGATTTTAATTACCTGTTGATCCATGTCTTGTTGTTGTGTTTTGGTGTGACTTTCTTTGGTTGCATGTACTTTCTAAATTAGTTCTAGTGGTCATCCTACAAAAAAGAAATTTGTTTTCTTGTTGTCCTATATCATGTATGCTTCCTTTAATTGTTTGTAATTGATATTTGATTTGTGAAGTTGTTCTTCTATTTTGGTGCTTGTAATCTTCTGACTATGTTTGGCATGAAAAAGGGCTTTCTCTCTTGCAAAGGGCATGCAATTGCAAACAGTGGGAAAGATGAGCTTCTCCAACAGGAAAAAATCCTTAAACAACCAGTATCTCATGATTTCATTGAAACTTCTTCAATGGAAAGTGTTGATGATGACGAAGAAGTTGATGGTGATTGTGAACTAGACGATTTTGAAGGGGATCTGTGGGTTTCTTTCATAAAGGATTTTGATCACTTCCAAAATGTTTGCTTAGATGAGATTGCTTGTATGCAAAAAGAGGGTTTGGGACAAGCTTTGCATTTAGACTCCATATTTGTGCGACAACTTCCTATGCCATCCTTTTCCATTGTATTGGAAAGAGTTATTAGGAGGTACTTTCCTGACTTTGTTAAGAATAAAATTAGTGAAACTCTTGAAGCAAAGATAAAGAAACTAAAAGAGGAAATTTCAAGATTTAATAACAAAACAAGTTTCAAGAGGTAAACAACTTGAAAGCTCAAGCTACAACATCTGTTAAAGACTTTTAGGCTAAAGTTGATGAGTTAGAAAATAGAAATGCAGAGTTGGTGAATATCATGTCACATCTCCTTGAGGAAAAAGAGCTTTTGAAGTAAGATAAGTTGAGATTGTTTGAGATGGAAACCAAAATTCAGAAATTTGAGACAATAAATAAAGAATTGGAGCGAATGACTCTAGACAAAAGGGAATCCTCAGTTGCCAAAGAGAATGCACATGGAAGACATGCAATGTTTAGGAAGCCATGTCAACCAGAAACATGTAAGGAATGGCAAATTACATCAACTGTGCATTAATAATCCTAATAAGTTCATGTCATCGAAAAGGTTTGCTACTTTCTTACCTTTTGATGATGAAAAGTTAGTTTGGCTTAATTTCAAAAGAGAGAAAAGAATTTTTGTTTGTAGCATGTGTGGAAAACTGGGTCATCCTAAATCTAAATGCAACTTTTCTAGCTTGGAATTTAATGATTATGGACAATTTGCTTATACTTTGTATGTACAAGAGAAAATTCAACCTCAATCCTTCAAATCAAAGTGAAGATGGAACATATCCAAAGTGAAGTCCGAAAACACTTTTTGTTGTCTAAAGTTGAATATTCAATGGTTAAAGAGATTAACATGTGTGTTGAAAACATATCTTCAAATGAAGATAACTCTTCAATTGAAATCAGCAAATCTAAGAGTACAAGTACAGGTCAGGTGGATTCATGGAATGGTTTTGATAACCCAAGTGGTTAGATTCTAGGAATAGTCAAGACATCAAATACTTTTATCTTCGCTACCAAATGCAAGACACAAGAGATAAGTAATCTTTTGTCTGAAGATGAACAAAGAAAAGGGGATGAATGCATGCGAACAATTACTAGTAAAAAGACCACTCAATTAAGGAAGAAGATGCCAACGTTGGACAAAGCCAAGCTTGCTCAAGCCAAAAAAAGGTATCATCTCTACAATTGGAATCCGAAACAAACAAAATTTGTCAAGAAGAATAAGCGGGAATCCAAGAGAATAATTACACAGTTAGGAAAGAGGAGTTTAAGTTGTGAGCTTGGTTCAACATTCATATTAAGCACTCTTGATAGGAAAAAGATCAAGTTATTAGGGGACAGAAATTGAATGACTGAAACATGCCTTTGTGAACTTTAGCTTTGAGTGATTTTGGTGACATTACTGATGGGTTATCTTTCTTTATTTACCTTTCCCTACTTTCATTTTGATGTTCTTATTTTGATGTTCATCTTTTGTACTGACTACTTGTATGTCTTGTTTGTTTTTAATGAACTTTCTTGATTCGATACCAAAAAATAAAGATCGAGAGTACAGTTATATAGAAAAATATTTTTAACACTTAAAAATGTGTATCCTAAATAGTACCGACTAGTCTTAAATATCTTTAAATTGTCTTTAATTTGTATTATTTCGATAATTTAAATATTGAAATAGTGCTTAAAATTCTTCCATCAATATAGCTCAAATCTAAGAAATATCTCTCACCTTGAGAATTTTCAAGTAATGTTGACTTGACTTTTTTGAAGAAATTTCATTTTGGATGTATTTTATGTTTTGTGAAATAACTTGACTTTGTTCCCAATTTTTTTGGTCGAAACATCTTGGTATCAATCAAAAGGCCACTTTGGGCGCTAACCAATCTTGATTACCACTTTATTCCTACATATGTTATCTTTTTTTTTTATTTCTTATGTTTTATTATTTTTTAGGAATAAATATTCATTATCTATTATTGACAATTTTCTTTAAATTTCCATTAATATGAAATTTAAATATTATTTTCTCACTTAGAATTTTTCAAATAATACCGATTGACTTTTTTGAATTTCACCATTAGAATAATTATTATTTATTCTTGAATTATTTATAAAATTTTATTTTATTCCAAAAGAATTTTAAATTGTAATTTATAAGGAATCTTTTATTTATTTGTTTCTTTGTCATTTTTGCATAGAGGATAATGTAGTTTTTGATGATTTCTAGATGGAATACATGAATTCTTTGACATTTGTTATCAAAAGGCCTTGGGCTGATGGCGTCGTGTGGAGTCTGAACTTGGGGCTTGGTTGCCTTGCCATTATGCTAAGCATTTTGTTAATAGTTGTTGTTGTGTGGAACTTAGCTGACAATGGCCTTAATGACATATTCAAAAGAAAATAAAAGCATGTATACATATGAGCTTAGACAAGCCAATCAATTCCTTGTGGCCAATTAATCAGATCCTTTTGTAAAGTATATGAGAATTGAAACAGGAGAAACTACTTGTCCACTAGATTAGTTTCAATATGATTTTTGGATGGCCAATTAATGATAGGTTTTTCCACATGAAACTTTTCTTTTGTATGGTTTCTTTTTCTCTTTTTTAATATTATTATATATATATATATATATATATATATATATATATATATATTACAAATTTTGGTTTTTTAGATTTGAGGAGATGTAACCCCAAGGATGTGGAAAAGATGGTGGCTATTTTGTAATGCAGGTATGTTACTAAATCTAGTCCTTACACATAAAATTATGCTTTAGTTACACATATGCTCTTCTAAGATAATGCTAGTTCTAATAACTATGCTTTCTTTATTGTTTTGTGGTTACAGAGTGGATGTTGTAGTCTTTGTTATATGGGCAACTTTTGTCAAAGAAAGAAAGGGCAACTTTTGGATGCAAAAGCTTAAGTATTCTATAACCTTAATCTTTGTTTTTTCTTTTTTCTTACATAAGTATTCTGTAAAAGCTTAGATGTTGGGAGACTCAAATGTTTAGGACAAATAGAGACTTATTTTATATATATATATATATATATATATATATATATATTTACATTACACTTATTTTATATATGAACAAGTTGATCAATGGTTTATGACTCTCATATGACTATAAGAAGTCTATTTTACATTCTTAACAATTGACAACTCTTAATATTGAAGGCAAAAGCTCATAGTTTCATCATTTCCTTCTGTTCTTTTCTAAAAATAATTAAAATGTTTTCTAAAAATATAATTAAAAATCACTAAATATATTCAAATTGAAAAAAATATAAAATCTAATTATATAATTAAAATTTTAAAAAATATACTTAGCAGCGTTTTATCCAGAAAAACGCTGCTAATTTCGCGGAATTTTACTAGAAAATGTCGCTAATTTTGCAACGTTTAAACAAAAAACACTGCTAACTTGCGACGATTATAAACACTGTTAATTGATATAAAATCACCACGAACTTTGTAGCGTTTTTTTTCTAAAAATGCCACTACTTTTCCCGCCGCTAGCAGAGCCGACGTTTTTTGCTAGTGCTGTGATAGTTTAGCAGCATTTATAAATGTCGCTAAATAAAAAAAAATGCCACGAACAGCACATTTTGTTACAGTGCTTGTGTGCTTAATTGTTATTTATTTATTTTTATTTTTAAATAAATGTTAATTTAAGTAAAATTATTTCCTTAAATTTCGTATGTATCTGGGTTAATTTAAAAAAAAATTCTCTCATAAATAAATTTTCAAGAAGTTCCAATCGACTTTCTTGAATTATCATCCTCGAAAATAAATTTCATTTATTCCCATTTTATTCACAAAAAGCTTATGAAGAATATATTTTATCTATTATGTTACTTCTTCTTCTTCTTCTTATTATTATTATGTAAGGCTCTAACTAATAAATAGTTCCTATGTATGTATTTATATTAAAATTTATGCATTATTTCTTATGATCTATATTTTATATTTATTATATATATTTAAGTTATGTTTCATGTTTAAGGCAAGCATCCCTTAATACATTAACAAATAAAAGAGAAAATAATCAAACTAATCTAATTAACCAATTTACTAATTAACTAAAACAGATTACCCAAATCAAGTTAAACTACATTAATTAAATAAAATAAATATGTTAGATAAATAAACAAATTACTAAACTAAATAACTATATTAAACAA
Source organism: Heritiera littoralis (assembly GCA_031772115.1). Taxonomy (NCBI): domain Eukaryota; kingdom Viridiplantae; phylum Streptophyta; class Magnoliopsida; order Malvales; family Malvaceae; genus Heritiera; species Heritiera littoralis. The sequence continues at coordinate 2,818,831 of JAPDPK010000074.1, forward strand.
TAAATAAAACAAAAAACAAAATAAAATTGTAGAAAAAGAGAAGGAAAATTGAAGCAATCGGATTGGATCTTTGCTGGGTCAACACATGGGTCAAAAGGGGATTCGGGTTGCTCGATACAACATCCTTTGAAATCTGTAGATTTGGCGATGGAATGTTGTCGATTCTATGTTAAATGTCAGCTTTGAATTACATAGGATTTTCATATGACCAAATTAACTTAAATAAATCAATAATTTCAATATGTTTTAGCGGTGCGGCTAGTGACTTTTTTCACTAGACAGGGTAAAATTATCCTTTCATCTTTAATTCAATTTTTTAATTATTTTATTTTAAAATATAAATTTTTAATGATAATTTTATTTTTTTTCAATCTCACCGAAATCAATTTTATCGTCCATCCAAACTAACATTAAAATTGTGAGAACCGCAATTTCTTTAAAACCGATCATGTACTCAACGTGTAATTATAAGTGAATGTAATGCAATGCAATAATGTAAATTGCAGATTTCGAATATATGATTATGGTTCATAATCTATAGAAATGAAATTTTTTAAAGTAGAAATCGAGAATGAAGTGAAATGTATACATATGTCGTATATTTGATGGACATTAAATGGATACGAAAGGAATACACAATCCTATATATATGTATACGTATATACTGACAACTACATGTAACGTGCATGTATGCATACGCACGCATATAGATCAATGCGTATAAATAAATTATCAAGCGAACTAAAAATAAAATATTGTACATAGGTATATACGTATGTTTGAATATATATATATATATATATATATATATATATATATATAAACTTGTAAGGACAAAGAATTTAAATTCATGTATATAAGTATAAAAAAATACACATAAGTGTATGAAGTATGTGTATATACGTGTGTGTATACTTATACACACATATATATAAAGGAAAATGGATAACTAAATATATAGTATAAATATATTAAGACTATATATATATAAAACATAATATATAATATATGTGATATATATATTGTAAAATATATATTAAAAGTTTTATATAATAAAAGTTATAAATTTTAAAGGTTTAGAAATATAATAATTTTATATTGAAAATAATATTATTAAAAAAAATAATAGTAATAATGGACCAAGTGATTGGCTTCATGAGGAAGCCAATCACGTTGGCCAACAACTCTCACAAACGTGAGAGCTTTAATAATAGGTAAAAAAAAAAAAAACCAAAACCCATCACACTTCTGCTATCTCTTTACTTTAAATATTATATATATATATATATATATATAAATAATGTAGTGAAGTGGACACTAGCTGGAGAGCACCGAAGGTGAGAGAATGAACTAAAAAAATATATATCTATAAAAGAAATCATACTGAAAAGAAAGGAAAGATTAGAACGGCAAAAAAAAAAAAATAAACAAAAGAAAGAATGGAGGAAATAAGCAGAGGCGTGAACTGAGGCTAGACGACTTGGTGATGCGTGAAGTTGACTCGGGCAGCAAAGGCCTTGGGTGGTGATGGTTTAGACTTGAATTGGAGGCCTCGTTCATGGCATTTGCTGCTGTTAGAATGGGTTGAAGTGTGGCTGGCTCGCCAGCTAAAGGAGGTTGAAATTAGTGACTTCTTGGTGTCCTGTGGTGTTTTTTTCAAAGTCAAGACAGTAGCCGATCAAGGTAAAAATAAATAATAAATAAAATAGCTGCTGTTAAGGAGGCATTATAGGGTATTTTGGAAAAGCAATAAAGTGCTGATTTCCAGGGTTTAGAATGGGGCATACTTGTGACAGTTGGCTGAGTTTTGCACTCGATTTTGGGTGTTGAAATGGCCTGGAGCAGGGACTGATCAAGGCAGTTTCTAGGGGCTGTTTAGAAATTGTGTTTTGAGGGGATTCAAGGCTGGAAACTAAAGGCTGAATGGTACTACTTTGAGGTTTGGTTTAAGTAGTTTAAAGATTGATGTTCTGGTGAATTGTAAAAGCTGGAAACGAGAGAGAGGAAAGGGAAGAGCAGGGCAGTTTTGAAGGCTGAAAAGTAAGAGATTTCAAGACTGTTACCAGAAGATCCTCAGGGGCTAAAGTTGGCATTTGAGAATGGTGGTTTTGGGTGGCTAAAAGAGGCAATTTCGGACTGTTAAAGGCTGCTTAAGGAGTGTCTAAGGGCTGCCGTAGGTGGTGTTCCACACAAAGCTGCCGAGATAGTAAGGTAAAAGAAAAGAAAAAAAATAAAAGAAAGGAAAAGAATTTAAAAAAAGAAAAGAAATAAATATATATATGCGTATTAAGTTGGAAGTTAAAATTTCAAGTATATAGAAATGGGCTAGACATTATTAAGTCGGATTTTTATTGTGAAGGTGTAGCACGACGGGAGGACGACGGACACGGTCTAGCTAATCACGGGACACGCTTGAACTAACCTCGCATTAGGTAAGACATTTATATAACGTAGAAGTAGGATTATCCTATATAGGATTGAATCTTACGATGAATTAATTTGACTACCTAGAGATTTGATTTAACGAAACGAAATGCAGGTACGATATTAGATTTGATAAAGTACCATAGTGGTGAGATATTAACCGGAAATGAATCGATATGGTATAGACTCATAAACATCATGAGATGAAATGATAAACATTCATGCAATTCATGAGTATGTCATTTTACAGTTTTTATTTCACTTCCTTGAATTTTATTGCCATTAAGCATGCCTTAATTACTATACATGAAACTCGAAATGATTTATTCTTATCCTGTTTATAAGAATATTTTGGATGCTTAAATGGCTTTGAAAAGAATGAAATTATAGTTTTCATATACGTACGTATATATATGTAAATGATCTTAAGAAAAGTATTACGTACATTGAACTATTTTCATAAGAAAGATTGAATGCTTTATGAGACTATAGGCGCCCTAAGAGAATTTAATTCAATAAAGCATAGTGGAAGCCGCCTAATTGGAGATTACTCATTAGGCATAGATGTTTGTCCGACAATAGTCGTGGACAGATCTCAGTCTCGCCTGATCAGTGGGGCTGAGAGATATGAGGTCTATAGCCATAGATAGCGCCCTAGTGGTTTCCAGGGGACGATGATATGATTCTTCACTGCTAGCTACAGTGATCTAAGCCTTTATTGATAGAGAAATAGGGATCTAGCCTAGTCTCAACGATATAAAATGAAGTTTAGAGTATGGTTTTAAAAACGAAAATGAACTCTAAACTCGATATAGCTATATAGTATATGAAATGTATTTTGCTGATACATATGACACGAAATATGCTTCAAAAGTATACATGACATGAAATATGAGTCAAAAGTACAAATGATATGAAATGAAGTTTAGAGTATGGTGTTAAACGGAAATGAACTCTAAACTCGATATAGTCATGTGGCATACGAAATGTATTTTGATATCGTACATGGCATAATATATGCTTCAAAAGTACAAATGACATGAAATGAAGTTTAGAGTATGGTTTTAAAAAAAATGAACTCTAAACTCGATATAGCTTTATGCCATATGAAATGTATTTGATATTGTACATGACATGAAATATGTTTCAAAAGTACATGTGACATGAAATGAAGTTTAGAGTACGGTTTTGAAAACGGAAATGAACTCTAAACTTGATATAATTTTATAGCATATGAAAAGTATTTTAATGTTGCACGTGACATGAAATATGCTTAAAAAAGTCCAATGGTTAGTCGTTACTCGACACTTACGGGAAGTAAGGGGTTCGAGTAGCGGCGGACGCGAAAGAAATCCGTGAGGACCTAAGTGCCACGTCAGCCGAACTGACGGGGGCCACCTCTAGAATCCAAAGCGGACAATACGGATGCGTGAGGTAGTCTGGGAAGCGAGCCTCACAAAAATAGACACTTACTTACACTACTTTACAATGTTAATTTAGGGTAAACAAATAAAAAGTTTGAAAATATAATAATTCTCAAAAGTTTTATATAATATTTGGTCCAATGGTTAGTCGTTACTCGACTCTTGAGGAAGTTAAGGGTTCGAGTAGCGGCGGACGCGAAAGAAATCCGTGAGGACCTAAGTGCCACGTCAGCCGAACTGACGGGGGCCACCTCTAGAATCCAAAGCGGACAATACGGATGCGTGAGGTAGTCCGGGAAGCGGCCCTCACAAAAATAGACACTTACTTACACTACTTTACAATGTTAATTTAGGGTAAACAAATAAAAAGTTTGAAAATATAATAATTCTCAAAAGTTTTATATAATATTTATATTTAAAATTTATATTATTTGCTGTTTTTTTGACGCATTTTTTTTCTCATTATTTCTGTTATGCTGCCTCCTCATCTTCAATTTTTATATTATTAGCACAATTCTTTATGGAGGGGATAGTTGACAGAAAGCATTACACGATGACATAGAGACATAACATAACATGGTTATGAAAAATATTAAATTTATCACGTCAATATAAAATAAATTATACTTTTAAAATGGTTCAAATATCATATTAAAAGGTCAACAGATGTTGGTTGACTTGATAAAGATAGCTCATTTCACTTATAAAATTTAGATTCAACTTCGGTTACTAACAATTTTTTTTGATGGACAATTTATAAGTCCTCATTAAAACCTACAGAATGTCATGATCCTTTTCTTTTTTGGTGAGAGAATGTCTTGAACCTAGACCGTATGAACCTCATCACCTTATCTAAACTTTTTTTTACCAAAAGAAAAATCTTATTAAAAGAATCTCAAGATATTCCTAAAAAAATAAAATAATTAAGAACACTGAAATACGAGCTAAATCGTGAACCTAAGGTGAGACCTCAGTGGGTTTAGTTTTTATCTTTAAAATTGACAGTGTTATTTGTGACTGAGATGATCTCGTTTACTTTTAAGAAATTTTTGTTATGTCATTTAGGTGGATTCGATCAGTTTCAAATTGATTTTGACGTCAGAACTAATTTTATATTGTCAAATCCATAATAAACAATAATTGAAATTTGATTTAACGATTATTATTTATTTTTTAAGAGAAATTAAATTTAAAGTTTAAACTATTTTGAGAAAGAAGGAGAGAATAAAGAATGAGCGAGAGAAACAAAATGTGGAAAGAAAAAAAATTCAAATATAAAATTTATTCTTAAAATTTTTATATTTCTTAAAATTGTTGCACTTGACAGCCACATGTTTGTCACATAAATAGATTGGGCTGATTTCCATGGACGACATGGCAACTGATATGAAATGTTTCATCATTTAATTGGGTTGTTAGCTATGTATCATCTTCAAATAACAATATTAGTGATTAGATTAAATTAGTGCGTAGAATGATAATACAGATATCATATTGCCCATTTTAATTAAAAATACATGTAACACATTCAAAGTTTTATTTTTTTTAATAACGAGGTAAAATATAATGGATAATTATTTTAAGAACATTTTGAGGGGCCAAATGCACCTTTTACAATTCACCTTACTGCCACATTTTGGAATGTTCACCACATTACCCCCTCCCCTTATATATTTATTTTTTCATTTTTTCATTTTAATTTTTTATTTAAAAATATTAGATTAATTTTATTAATTTAATATAATATATAAAAATCATTATTATATAGTAAATTCATATATGTATAAATATACATAATGTTTTTAAATAGTTAATAAGAAATGTATATTTGATATAAAAATAAGTTTTAATTTATTAATAAAAATTTTATTTGATATAAAATAATTTTAATAAATTTTTAAATTATTTATCTAATTTACAAAAATCAAATATATATACTATACAATTTAATTATATATAATTTTTATCAAATATCCTTAATAATCAATTTTTTTATAACTACAATTCACCTTACTGCCACTGTTGCATTTACATCCAAACATGTATCTCATCACTAATTTTAATCCCATAACTATAATGCTCAATCTCATTGCTACAATAACTAATCTTACTTCCCTTATTATTTTCAATCTCATTAAAACTAATTTTACAGTCATTCGGCATCAAGGTGCAATGGTGACCATCCAACCAAATCCCCACACCTACGAAGGGGTGCTAAGATCCTGGAAGAGTGAACCGGTCCAGAATCCAGGCCCAGTAGAACCCAACATTGTTTCAAAGAATATAAAGCAGCCATTTTCACATTATGGTCTTCCAGTCTTACTCAATTTGGGCCATTACCGATCACTTTGGGTTGGGTCTTCCTTCATTATTGATTATTCACCGGCTGAAAAATGGCCACATTTCTACGAATAAATTTCTGACCACTAAAAAAGCTTACTCTATCATGATTATCCACTCACTTTATCCCTTCTAGTTCCATAGGGAAAAAGCAAACAAGAAGAAGAACTAATCTGATTGAACAAAGAAAAAGCTCCAAAAGTGAGATGAGGTTGAAGAACTTCCTTTTCTGCATAATCTCCTCAGTGATATTTCTACAATCTATAAATCCTTCTGTTGAATGGCCCGCGCCTGACTCAGTCCCCACCCCAACGCCATGGCCTGAACAATTCCATGCACTTCTTACCACGACATTGGACTCAGGGGGTCACCTAGTCAGTGACTTTTGGTATGATTGGCCAAAAGGCCGCAATGTTTATCTGCGGCAGAAGCAGCTTGGGGAGTTTACGTACGATGTAGAGTGGAACAATGGCACCTCCTTTTACTACACAAAGGGCACGAGTAGAACATGCGAGATCGTTGATTTTGGAGTTGGCATTCCCAGGCCTGATTTTCTTGATGGAGCTAACTATCTGGGGACTGAAGTCAAGGATGGGTTCCTTTGTAATGTGTGGCAGAAAGTTGGTTTTATTTGGTACTCTGAAGATGTTGCTACAAAGAGGCCAGTTCGATGGGATTTCTCTGATGGTACGTGATCGTTAGTTTTTCTTTGGTCCAATTAAAGAATTATGTTAATTTATAGGTAATTTAGTGATTCCGTTTTCTAAAACTTTGACATTCCTCACTGAAACTGGAAAAAATAGTTAAAAAAAGGTTTTTCCTCTGAACTTGGCAAAAAATAATTCGAGGTTTGCAGTACTGCTCTACTGCTCTAGCCAAATTTGTGTTTGTGTCTTTAATTATAGACTGATGAATTAGCATCAAAATTTTCAGGAATAATAACACATGTGATGACATTTGAAGTTGGTGTCACTGTGCCAGATTCAATCGTCCAAGCACCCGAATATTGTTTCACTGCTCAAAAAGATGTGTGAACTAGCTACGTATAAGAGCCTAGGATTATAGATTTATGGTCAGTCTATATATGATCAGTCTGTTGCTGTATGTTGCATGTGTTGTTTAGAGGACTATCAGAGGCACTTTGATGAGGTTTTTTAATCAAAATATAAACCGGCATAGAATTAATAGACTAGAATATAATTGTAAAATAGACTTGCCAAATTGTTTATGAAAGAGTTGAATCTTCTAAATTCAAATCACAATATGATAGCATCAACGGAAAATTAATAAAATCACGAGCATGAGGAAAAAAATAGGGAAACGAGAGAATATATAAATTAGATAAATCTGATCATGGGTCGGTCTCGTGATAGATAATAAGAATTTTAGTGTAGTCCAAGTCCGGCCCGACCCAAAAATTGGGTCCTGACTTTTAGTTTAGGCCAGTTTTATTTTTACACTATAAACTCGAGCCCGACTCAACCTGTTCGAATATAATTTTATTTATTTTTTATATTTTAATTATTTATTTATTTGTTTTTATTATTTTATTCCCTTTAAATTTTAATTTAATTTGTTAAAATTAGTATATCAATTTTCATATTAAATATTTATAATCATATTTATTAATCAATAATGTTTTATATATATATAATTATATTATATTTAATAAATATATAAAAAATATAATTAATATTAATATTCGGGAGGGGCCTGAGCTTTGAAAGGTTAAGCCCGGGCTTGACCCGATTCTAAAACGGGCCTAAAAAATTTTGCCCAAACTCGATGATTGCATCAGATATTTTTGTCCAAACTTGACCAAATATCTGACGGACCTTCGGTTTTGGGTGGATAGCCCAGTCCTTGAACAAGTCGAAAACCAAATATGATTATGTTTGATCAGGCTGAAATTTTATTGTAAGATGTCATCACGTATTAAGTTTCGGGGGAAACCTAATAGCTAGACACAAAACTATGGAGTCGCCACCAACCATTCTAACCTAGGTGTGATTGGTCACCTATTCAAACTAAGGATAAGGCTTGGTCTATGTTCAAAGATACTAGGGTTCGGGAGTACGGTTACGTGTAGGGATGGATTAGCACCCCTACAACGCCCATCTTAAAATGGTACCAACTAGTTTTAGGTTATCTTTACAATTTGCCTTGTGTTTATATTAATTTCGATATGCTTACATATTAGGAATATTTCTAAGATTTTTCCATCAATTTGGCTCCAATCTTAAAAATCTCCCTCACCTCAAGGTTTTCAAGGAGCCTCGATTGACTTTCTTGAATTCTATCATCGGATTAATTAAATAATTTATGAAAATCTTATTCTTTCTAACTTTGGCTATAATTTCGACTCCATATTAATCTCTATATTTTTTTAATCTTAATTTATTTATATATTTTATTTATTTATTTTATTTATTTAGAGAATAAATAAGAATCATGATTTGTTAAAGTTTTCTTAAAAGCGTCCCATCAATTTGGCTCAGCCTAAAAGAAATCTTTTTACCTAGAAATTTCCAAGGAGTCTCAATTGACTTTCTTGGAATTTCATCATCAGCATGATTCATACTTATTTCTTATTTTATTTTTATTGTACTCTTGTCTTCGTATCACCTCTATTTATTTACTTATGCATTCGTTTATTTATTTAATTGGTATTTATATTTATTTAAGCTCAACTTATATTTTATTCATTTTGTTTATTTATATTTATTTAATCTTAAAATAAACATGAATTATGTTTTATTGAAAATTCTCCCGAAAGTATCCCATCAATTTGGCTCAACTTAAGGGAGGATCCTCTCACCTAGAAATTTCAAGGAGTCTCAATTGACTTTCTCGAAATTTCATCATCGGCATAATTCACATTCATTCCAATTCTCAACCTAATTCCTATTTCTTACTTATTTATTATTCTTGTCTATGTTCATTTTATTTCAGTTTTTACTAATTAATTTTTATTCCTTCCATTTATTTTATATCTATTTAGTTTTAAAATAAATATAAATTATATTTTATTGAAAATTCTCCCAAAAGTATCCCATCAATTTGGCTCAACTTAAGGGAGAATCCTCTCACCTAGAAATATCTAAGGAGTCTCGATTGACTTTCTTGGAATTTCATCCTCGGTATAACTCATATTTATTTATTTATTATCTAGTCTTAACAATTACTAATTATTTTCAATCTAGACTATTTCATTCTATTTATTTAATCTTTCATCTAATTTATGTTCTTGTATTTATGTATATTCATTTATATTTTATTCATATTTAATTTATTAAGAATAAACATGGATAAAATTCTTTCAAAAGTATTCCATCAATTTGGCTCAACTAAAGAAAGGATTTTCTCATCTAGACATTTTTAAGATGTCTCAATTGACTTTCTCAAAATGTCATCATTGGTATAACTCATATTCATTCCTTTCAATTATTTGTTTTCACTTAATTCTTAATTAATTTTTATGTGAGTTTGTACAAAGATTTATTTTTAGGCTAATTTACTTTTTAATTTCGATTGGTTAACAAATCTAATTCTAAACTAAATAAATAATACATAAATTAATAAAACAAAATAAATTAAGGAAAACTAATAAGCTAACGAAATAATGAATTAATTAAAAATACTAAAAATTTCATAGACACCTTAATAATGTATTGAATCCATGCTTAAATATTAAAACTAAATAAAATCACCTTTAACAAAATAATAAACACCATCATGATTAGAAAAAGAAAAATTAAAAAAAAAAAGCCTAATACACGTTAATGTAAAGGAAGCAAAAATAGTTAAATAATCACCATGCATGTGAACAAGAAAAAAACATTTAGTATTGTCAGAATATTTGTTACCTTTCTATTGCAATTTGTTTTCTTGCCTTGATTTGTCTTTTCTTTTAGTCCACGTTTTTTCTCTTTTGTTGGGCTGGAATGGTGCAACGAGACACAGCAGAGGACAGAGGATTGGCACAGGCGATCGCAGCAGAGGGGAAGAAAATGTGGAGCAGCAGCGTGCGGCGTTGATGGATGCAGAAGACGACAGAACTGGATGAGCAAGGGAGATAGCGCGAGAGAAATGGTGCAGTAAAGGAGGCAGCGAGGTTAATGATGATGATGGTTAACGGTAATGATGATTCACGATAGAGGCAGTATAGCAAAGTTAAGGATGAAGATGGTGCACAGATTTGAATCAAGAATGGAACAGCCAATGCAAAACGTGAGAGGCAGCAAAGAACAAAGCAGTATAGGCAGTGGTGCAGTGACCAGTAGCCAACGTAGAGGGTTGGTCACGATGCCAACATGCAGGGAAGCGATGCGGCGTGGTATGGCTGCAGCGTGCAAGGTACAGTGAGACTTTTTGCTGTGTTCATGCAGTAGCAGCAAAGATGGAGGTGACGATGGGCAGTAGCAGTAAAGATGGAGATGGAGGTGACGATGGGCAGTAGCAGTAAAGATGGAGGTGACGATGGGCAGTAGCAGTAAAGATGGAGATGAAGGTGATGGTCCCAGTAGAAAGAAACAGTAGCCTCCCCCTCGCTTTTTGCTTTTTTCTAGGGTTTTCGTGTGCTCCCCTTTATATTTTTATTTTTTGGCCTCTATATAGGCTTAGGAATTTATCAATTTTAGAATCTGTTTTAATGGCCAAAATCACCTCCCATAAATTTTGATTCTCATTTCTATTTATTTTGCTTCAGTAATTAATTCCAGAATATCTTCATTGAGGTATAATTCTTTTCCTAATTGATTTCCTTCCCAAAAACTTTAATTGTAATTATCTCTACTTGTTTAGTCTGATTTAATTTCTTTCCAATTTCTGACCAGATTTTTATTTTGATTTCTTTCTTGAATTCCCAAATCAGATTTTTGACTTTGCCTTTATAGTAAGATCCCGATTTTCCTTTCCGAATTTCTTTTTTTCGGAGCTTGACCACTTTATTATTATTTTTTTTCTATTTTTTTATTTTCTTTTCATCAATTTTTTTTATATTTTTTTTAATAATAAACAAGATAGTAATACAAAAAATTAGATTCATCTTCTAATTATCAAACCCAATATGCCCAATAACATTAAAAGATCCCGGACAAAATGGGGTGTCTACAGTTGCCCCTCTTTGTACATTTGCTATGAAATAGTAATTGTGCAAAGACATAGACATCCATTTTGTCCGTATCCATTTTATTATTTTTTTTTCTCTTTTTTTTTTCAATTTTTTTATATTTACTTATTCTAAAAGAAATTGGTTTTCATCATGAAAATGCTCTTTCGACCAGGAAGGCCCTGAAACTTTAAATTTTCTCATCTCTAAAATGCTCCTTCGACTAGGAAGGCCCTGAAACTTTAAATTTCTCATCTCTAAAATGCTCCTTCGACTAGGAAGGCCCTGAAACTTTAAATTTCTCATCTCCAAAATGCTCCTTCGACTAGGAAGGCCCTGAAACTTTAAATTTTCTCATCTCTTAAATGCTCCTTCGACTAGGAAGGCCCTGAAACTTTAAATTTCTCATCTCTTAAATGCTCCTTCGACTAGGAAGGCCCTGAAACTTTAAATTTTCTCATCTCTTAAATGCTCCTTCGACTAGGAAGGCCCTGAAACTTTAAATTTCTCATCTCCAAAATGCTCCTTCGACTAGGAAGGCCCTGAAACTTTAAATTTTCTCATCTCTTAAATGCTCCTTCGACTAGGAAGGCCCTGAAACTTTAAATTTCTCTCATCTCTTAAATGCTCCTTCGACTAGGAAGGCCTTGAAACTTTAAATTTCTCATCTTTTGAGGAAACATGCTCGGAAGTCTTACAACTTGTACCTGGAGGTTTTAATGAATCATGCCCGGAAGTCTTACAGAATATACCCTGAGGTTTTAGTGAATCATGCCCGGAGGTCTTACAGAATGTACCCGAAAGTTTTAATGAATCAAGCCCGGAGGTCTTACAGATTGTACCCGGAGGTTTTAATGAATCATGCCCGGAGGTCTTACAGAATGTACCCGGAGGTTTTAATGAATCAAGCCCGGAGGTCTTACAGATTGTACCCGGAGGTCTTAATGAATCATGCCCGGAGCCTTACAGAATGTACCCGGAGGTTTTAGTGAATCAAGCCCGGAGGTCTTACAGATTGTACCCGGAGGTTTTAATGAATCAAGCCCGGAGGTCTTACAGATTGTACCCGGAGGTTTTAATGAATCATGCCCGAAGGTCTTATAGATTGTACCCGGAGGTTTTAATGAATCATGCCCGGAGGTCTTACAGATTGTACCCGGAGGTTTTGATCTTATCTTATCATTTCAATTCTATCTTCTAGATCATTTTATCATTCCAGTTTCTTCTTTTTGTTATTTTCTATCACATTTTTTTATCTCATCACATCTTTCAATCCCTTTTTCATTATCCCATCATAACCATACCTTTTTAGTTTCCTCTTCCTTTCCAAATTTTTAACATTTTTGTTTCAAACTTCATACCTTTTTCGTCACATCTTATTCCGAATCCTTCTCATATTTTCTGATTTTCTTTTTCTTCTTTTTTTTTTTATAAAATTTTTCAAAATTTTTGTCATCTAATCTTTCAATACTTTTTATCTTATTGTCTCAACAAACAGTTCAAAATTTTTTTTTGGTGTAAAAATGCATATAATGAATGTCATGCATGTCATGAATGCAATGCAAATGATAAATGATGCCTTACCAAGTCACATCATCAATCTACCATATTCCTCTCTTCAAAAATTTGTCATCCTTTAATCTTCTCTCTGCCTTATCATTCAATCTTTCAATGCCTCATCATTCTTCTTTCTTCAAATTTAGCAATCCTAAAATCATTTGCCCCCATCATCATCATTCATTCAGTCTTCTTCTTGCCCCACAATTCTTCTTTCTTTAAATTTAGCAATCATCACTCATTCAGTCTTCGCATTGCCCCATCATCATCATTCATTTAGCTTTCTTCTTACCCCACAATTCTTATCAAATTAAAATTCATCTATCCAAATTATAACAACAAAATCATCCCAAACTATTCACAAGAACACTTCACCACTTCTCATATCTTCAAGAAAATTCATGTTCTCAAATCAACCAAAGATTGCCCCAAGAATAGTCTTAAAAACACAATTACCACACTTGATTTCTTTAAAACAAGAGCTTGCCCCCACAAAATCACAAAACTTTTATTTTTCACTTCTTCAAGTTTCCTTTTTTTTTTTTGAAAATAGAAAATTGCCCCATATAATAATTTTCCAAGATAAAAACATTTGACATTTAAATCTCTTAAAAATTGGTTATTACTATTGAGAACAAATAGAATGAGTCACAACTTGGTCTAGCTGAATAAGTGTACTGATTTGGTGCATCAAGGATGTTTGGTTATCAAGAAAGGTTCTATTGATCAATGTCCCTTCATCTTTGCTCATAAAGGAAACAAACTCCTTGAAAATCAAAATTCCTTTTGTAAAGACAACTTTCACAGAACACAATCCATTTTAGCACTCTCTTAATTTCTTGATACGTGGACTTTAACAAATGTCAAGACTAGCTGTGATGGCTCAAATTTTGGGGTAAGGAAACCAAAGATACAAATCTGAAGTCAAAATTTCAAGGTGATGGTTTTTGAATTTCTCAAAAGGTCTTGACTGAAAGCATCACTCCTCTGGTTTTTCTTCTTTCTTGTTATTGCCTTAGCATCGTCACAAACAATGGCCTTGAGTTGTTTCAAATTTGCTCTAGACTGCCCTTTCATGGGTTTTCACCCTAGAGCTTCATTCTTTTTTTTTTCCTTTTTTTTCTTGCTTTTTTTGTTGAGTATTCTACCATGCATTTAAGAATTCAAATTTTATTCCAAGCCAAATAATGATGATGGTTTCTCAAAGAAAAACTTTTCAATACAAGCATCCCTATTTGATCAAAATGGACTTTTAAACACGTAACGTAGGCCAAGGTTTAGGGTTTTCGAAGAATGGATAAATAGGCCCAAAACAAGTGTTTTCAAGGTTTATCGAACCAAGGATCATTTCTTCGATTGTGAACATCTGTTCTTCCCACTCTTCGAAGCATTTTTTTTCTCATTCATTTCTTTTTTCTTCTCTTTTTTTTCACATCTACGTTTTTCATTTTTTTTCAACTTCTTGCTTTTTCATATTGATTTCCATCTTCACATATCCTTCTTCTCACATTTTCCTCTTAACATAGGGCATCATTTTCTTACATTTGACATAAGAACAAACACCAATGCTTCTAAAACTCCTCTGATGTATTTGCCTCTCCAATGTGGAGGGTGATCCTTGGTCAAGGTTTGTTTAGAAAGAAATCAATAGGCTCAAAAGGGGTAACAAATGGATGATTTTATTTCAGTAATAGGAATATGAAAGATGGCCATTTGTCATATCAAATATTGACACTTCTATTGAAAACCAATCCTCAAGAAAAAAATTTTATTTTGCTTTTGAAATTGTTTGAATATCCCTCATGCATGGTTTCACAATCAATTTTTCCTTTTCTTTTCTTCTTTTGTTTTTTTTTTGTTTTTTTTGTTTTACTCCCTTTTTTCTTCACTTTTTTTTTTCACAAATCATGCCCAGTATGTATTAACTCAACTTTATGAAGGCCATATGCAGCAATTTTCATCATCCTGGTTTAAGATCGGAAAAAGGATATCAATCAAATTAAGGATGGCCATTAAAAGATGTTGAGGTTATCAAAAGCTTGGCTCTTTCAATCATTGAGAATGGCCATTAAAAGATGTTAAGGTTATCAAAAGCTTGGCTCTTTCAATCATTTTGCCCCAAGGTGTAGCGAAGGATGATTCAAGTTATGAGACAGAATTTTGGGTTGATGTATTTGGGACTCTTAGCTTGGCCTTAACATCTGTCAGATTTCCAAATACAAAGTCCTTGAGAGAATGCTTCGTGAATTGGTCCTTTAAAACAATTCAAAAAGTTTTGCAAATCAATCATTTCATTGCTCATTGCCTTAACAAAGATCATTGACTTCAAAAGTTCACCATGGTAAGCAAAAATGAATGAATTTCAAGTTTGTGTGTCTTTTTGGATTCCAAGTTTTCACTGAATCGGTAAATATACTGGAAATTTAATGGTTAAGTCTATTCATTCTCAATAACAACCACCAATGTTTTCAAAATTATTTTATTTCATCTGCTTGGAAAGAAAAAATATGGAAAGCTTTTCAAAACATCTTGATGCAAATCACATCCACAAATTACACATAGGAAATTTGGCTTATGGAGAAGCAAACTTCCATTGTTCAATAAGCTCTTGAGTCAAGGCACCATTGCTGATGAGTTCTTCAACCTTTTCCTTCAATTGCCTGCACTTTTCTGTTGAATGCCCAACTGCCCCCATGTGATATTCACATTTGCTATTTGGTTCATAACTCCTTGCTGCTGGGTTTGGAGTTGTTTTCAAAGGCGTAGGCACTAGATACTGGTTCTTTATTAGCAAAGGCAATAGTTTAGAAATTGGAATTGGCAACCTCTCCACACCGTTTCTTGACCTCCTTGGATTGTTTGGTGGGGCGGAGAGTGATTGAGGACAAAAGTTAGGCTGAAAACCATTTTGAGGAATTGACTGGTAAGGATGTGGACAAAAGTGGTGGGTTTCTTGCATGGGGTATGGGTGATATGGGGTATAACTTTCATACTGCTTTTCATTAGTCACAGCTTGAACATCTTGACTTTCGTTATTGAATGTTGCACCTCTCACTGTATTTGCCCATTCGATCTTCCCGCTTTTTATAGCGTATTCAATCATCTCACCCGAGAGTACCATATCCGCAAAGTTTTTGGTGACATTTCCAATCATTCTCTCGTAGTATGGAGCCTTAAGTGTATTGACAAACAGAATTGTCGTCTCTTCCTCCGTAAGGGGAGGCTGAACCTGAGCAGCAATGTCTCGCCATCTTTGAGCGTATTCTCTAAAGCTTTCGGTAGCCCTCTTTTCCATATTCTGTAAGAACAATCGATCTGGCGCTATATCCTTTGCATGTTGATATTGAACTATGAAGGCCTTCGCAAGATCCTTCCATGAATGGATGCGTTCTCTATCTAATTGGACATACCACCTTGCTGCGGACCCAGTAAGGCTATCTTGAAAACAGTGAATGAGCAACTTTTCATTATGAGTATGCCCTGCCATTTTTCGACAAAACATTGTAATATGGGCTAATGGGCATTTAGTTCCATCATATTTTTCAAAGTTGGGGACTTTGAATTTCACGGGTAACACCAAATCAGGAACCAAACTCAATTTCTCCACATCAATTTTTCCATAAATAGTGCTCCTTTCGATAGCCCTTAGTCTCTCCTCTAACATATCACACATACGATGCATCCCCTTATGAAAACCTAGTTCAATTGCTTCCCTCCTAAGCTTCTCTTGCTTGATGGGGTCCTCCATTTGGGATGCCACTCTAACATTAGTGTCTTCATCAACTCCCTTCCCTTTTGCCAAGCTCATCATCATCTCCATCATCTTGGTCATTTGTTCCTTAGACTCTTCTTGAGCCCTGACAATCTCTAGTTGCACCTTTTCAATCAATTCGTGCCAATTGCTCATTCTCCATTACTCTTGTTTGCAAACAAGTATCGTGTAGGTGACTGGCAATTTTGATGGCTGAGCTATCTTCTCACCTTAGTTGCCATAATCTAAGTCAAGATGCCATGATATGCAATTACAAACCTATGCATGAGATGCATGCCCAATTTATGTATGACAAAAAAATGTCTAGATGCATAGGTGCAGTGTTCAAATTGACATGTTAGGCATCACAAAATCAAAAGAAGAAATTTTCCTTCATGTGTCCTGGTCCTTGGTTATCTCTACATGATGAGCTAGCATGCCTCTAACTTAAGTTGGCCTCTTAGGTTTCTTTATATGCTTGGTTTGGATAAGTCGACCTTCTAAAAGTTCCCAAATTGGTCCTTACTATCATCCACATGGACTAGTAAGGCACCCAATCCTCACCCATCATAGGCTACAAACGGAAAGGTTCAATTTGAGTGGGAGTATTTCGCTAGCCATTGCGGAGGTATTACCTCACGAGAGCGTAAGTACTCTACTCCCTCCTAAGAAAGGGTAAAGCCCGGGAAGAGGGCTAATGTATGCAAATGCGCGTGAAGTGTG
The DNA here is from genome assembly GCA_031772115.1 of Heritiera littoralis. Classification (NCBI taxonomy): domain Eukaryota; kingdom Viridiplantae; phylum Streptophyta; class Magnoliopsida; order Malvales; family Malvaceae; genus Heritiera; species Heritiera littoralis. Next base: position 2,836,160 of record JAPDPK010000074.1, read on the forward strand.
TGTTGAAGGAACAATGTTTTTATTTAATGTTTATTTTCTACTAAGATCTCTTAAGCAAATTCTAAGACAACCTAAAACTAAGTATTGGCCTGACTCTCTTAAGTCCCCAGTGGAGTCGCCAAACTGTCATCACGTATTAAGTTTCGGGGGAAACCTAATAGCTAGACACAAAACTATGGAGTCGCCACCAACCATTCTAACCTAGGTGTGATTGGTCACCTATTCAAACTAAGGATAAGGCTTGGTCTATGTTCAAAGATACTAGGGTTCGGGAGTACGGTTACGTGTAGGGAAGGATTAGCACCCCTACAACGCCCATCTTAAAATGGTACCAACTAGTTTTAGGTTATCTTTACAATTTGCCTTGTGTTTATATTAATTTCGATATGCTTACATATTAGGAATATTTCTAAGATTTTTCCATCAATTTGGCTCCAATCTTAAAAATCTCCCTCACCTCAAGGTTTTCAAGGAGCCTCGATTGACTTTCTTGAATTCTATCGTCGGATTAATTAAATAATTTATGAAAATCTTATTCTTTCTAACTTTGGCTATAATTTCGACTCCATATTAATCTCTATATTTTTTTAATCTTAATTTATTTATATATTTTATTTATTTATTTTATTTATTTAGAGAATAAATAAGAATCATGATTTGTTAAAGTTTTCTTAAAAGCGTCCCATCAATTTGGCTCAGCCTAAAAGAAATCTTTTTACCTAGAAATTTCCAAGGAGTCTCAATTGACTTTCTTGGAATTTCATCATCAGCATGATTCATACTTATTTCTTATTTTATTTTTATTGTACTCTTGTCTTCGTATCACCTCTATTTATTTACTTATGCATTCGTTTATTTATTTAATTGGTATTTATATTTATTTAAGCTCAACTTATATTTTATTCATTTTGTTTATTTATATTTATTTAATCTTAAAATAAACATGAATTATGTTTTATTGAAAATTCTCCCGAAAGTATCCCATCAATTTGGCTCAACTTAAGGGAGGATCCTCTCACCTAGAAATTTCAAGGAGTCTCAATTGACTTTCTCGAAATTTCATCATCGGCATAATTCACATTCATTCCAATTCTCAACCTAATTCCTATTTCTTACTTATTTATTATTCTTGTCTATGTTCATTTTATTTCAGTTTTTACTAATTAATTTTTATTCCTTCCATTTATTTTATATCTATTTAGTTTTAAAATAAATATAAATTATATTTTATTGAAAATTCTCCCAAAAGTATCCCATCAATTTGGCTCAACTTAAGGGAGAATCCTCTCACCTAGAAATATCTAAGGAGTCTCGATTGACTTTCTTGGAATTTCATCCTCGGTATAACTCATATTTATTTATTTATTATCTAGTCTTAACAATTACTAATTATTTTCAATCTAGACTATTTCATTCTATTTATTTAATCTTTCATCTAATTTATGTTCTTGTATTTATGTATATTCATTTATATTTTATTCATATTTAATTTATTAAGAATAAACATGGATAAAATTCTTTCAAAAGTATTCCATCAATTTGGCTCAACTAAAGAAAGGATTTTCTCATCTAGACATTTTTAAGATGTCTCAATTGACTTTCTCAAAATGTCATCATTGGTATAACTCATATTCATTCCTTTCAATTATTTGTTTTCACTTAATTCTTAATTAATTTTTATGTGAGTTTGTACAAAGATTTATTTTTAGGCTAATTTACTTTTTAATTTCGATTGGTTAACAAATCTAATTCTAAACTAAATAAATAATACATAAATTAATAAAACAAAATAAATTAAGGAAAACTAATAAGCTAACGAAATAATGAATTAATTAAAAATACTAAAAATTTCATAGACACCTTAATAATGTATTGAATCCATGCTTAAATATTAAAACTAAATAAAATCACCTTTAACAAAATAATAAACACCATCATGATTAGAAAAAGAAAAATTAAAAAAAAAAAGCCTAATACACGTTAATGTAAAGGAAGCAAAAATAGTTAAATAATCACCATGCATGTGAACAAGAAAAAAACATTTAGTATTGTCAGAATATTTGTTACCTTCCTATTGCAATTTGTTTTCTTGCCTTGATTTGTCTTTTCTTTTAGTCCACGTTTTTTCTCTTTTGTTGGGCTGGAATGGTGCAACGAGACACAGCAGAGGACAGAGGATTGGCACAGGCGATCGCAGCAGAGGGGAAGAAAATGTGGAGCAGCAGCGTGCGGCGTTGATGGATGCAGAAGACGACAGAACTGGATGAGCAAGGGAGATAGCGCGAGAGAAATGGTGCAGTAAAGGAGGCAGCGAGGTTAATGATGATGATGGTTAACGGTAATGATGATTCACGATAGAGGCAGTATAGCAAAGTTAAGGATGAAGATGGTGCACAGATTTGAATCAAGAATGGAACAGCCAATGCAAAACGTGAGAGGCAGCAAAGAACAAAGCAGTATAGGCAGTGGTGCAGTGACCAGTAGCCAACGTAGAGGGTTGGTCACGATGCCAACATGCAGGGAAGCGATGCGGCGTGGTATGGCTGCAGCGTGCAAGGTACAGTGAGACTTTTTGCTGTGTTCATGCAGTAGCAGCAAAGATGGAGGTGACGATGGGCAGTAGCAGTAAAGATGGAGATGGAGGTGACGATGGGCAGTAGCAGTAAAGATGGAGGTGACGATGGGCAGTAGCAGTAAAGATGGAGATGAAGGTGATGGTCCCAGTAGAAAGAAACAGTAGCCTCCCCCTCGCTTTTTGCTTTTTTCTAGGGTTTTCGTGTGCTCCCCTTTATATTTTTATTTTTTGGCCTCTATATAGGCTTAGGAATTTATCAATTTTAGAATCTGTTTTAATGGCCAAAATCACCTCCCATAAATTTTGATTCTCATTTCTATTTATTTTGCTTCAGTAATTAATTCCAGAATATCTTCATTGAGGTATAATTCTTTTCCTAATTGATTTCCTTCCCAAAAACTTTAATTGTAATTATCTCTACTTGTTTAGTCTGATTTAATTTCTTTCCAATTTCTGACCAGATTTTTATTTTGATTTCTTTCTTGAATTCCCAAATCAGATTTTTGACTTTGCCTTTATAGTAAGATCCCGATTTTCCTTTCCGAATTTCTTTTTTTCGGAGCTTGACCACTTTATTATTATTTTTTTTCTATTTTTTTATTTTCTTTTCATCAATTTTTTTTATATTTTTTTTAATAATAAACAAGATAGTAATACAAAAAATTAGATTCATCTTCTAATTATCAAACCCAATATGCCCAATAACATTAAAAGATCCCGGACAAAATGGGGTGTCTACATAAGATATATGTTCTCTTAATACATAATCCAAATATTAATTCAAATATATTTAAGTTTAATAATAAAAAGGGTATATGTAACCGTTTTTAAAATTGTTAATTAGTAAAGAGGGTATCCTAGTATTTAGATCTAAGTTATGAACTTAAAGATATTGGTTTCGAAATCTTAGAATAGAAGAGAGTTACTACCTTAACTGTCTACTTCAATAGTATATATACCAACAATTAGCTTGGTTTTAATTAAATTCAATGAAAATTAACTTAGTTTTATGTAAAATGCCAAAGACCCAAAGAATTGGATGAAAAGGAGTGTCATATTAGTCAAGTAGTTTAAAATGTGCGGCTTGAAAATTAAGTTGGAATTGCCAAAAGTTATGTTTAATATACGTTGAATAGACATAACTGGTTGGAAAGTTATGTCTAACAGATAAAACTAGTCCTATTAAACATGATTTGTGAAGGAAACCGAAATAAACATGCAGCGGAATTTAAATCATTCGGCCTCCACCAGGATCGATTCGGAGAGTTGCCTGATTAGGGTTTCGAGATTTTACCTAACGTTTTTCTCTGATTTCTATCGTTGGTCGAGTCACAAGCAACAACCTTTCGTTCTTGCCTCTATGGTATCCACACGAACGGATCTCACGACTCTTGAACGTCTCACGATCAGAAGCCTTAAGGAGCGCTTTTGATTCTTTATAACCGAACTGCTAGCTTCGATTAAAAGAATACTTTTCTGTTTTCTAATTGTTGTGCGGCTATGTTTCAGAAAACATCCTTTTATAGGCAGTAAATTTTACCCTAAAATTTACTGCCAAACAGAACTCTAATCCTACTTAGAATAGGATTAGTTATACCCCTAATCCAATTCAGAATAGGATTAGTTATATCCTTAATCCAATTCAGAATAGGATTAATTAAGCTCCTCATTGATCCGTTCTAAGTGTGTGACCCAATAGGTTCTCAAAGCAATGGCAATGACAAAATTGTCACAGGCAATGAGCGGTATCTAGCAACACATCATTGCTACTCATGTAACGAGAATGTCAATGACTCGACATAACCTTACTCGTGATAGATGTTACCGTGTAGTCTAATCCCTTTATCCTTTGATGTCATGATTAGACACAAGTCATGGAATGTGTCACACTTGTATAGTCTAATCAGCGTTTCTTGATTCCTGAGTAGACTAATTAAACAAATAAAATCAATATCTCATATTGACTTATTCGAGCACGGCCATGCATTTCTTAGTCTCACTCTATCAAAGGCCCCAAGACATCACTCTTCTTATATAAGAGGGATAAATCCTATCTTGATCACTCAACATCCCTCTACATAGATCAAGGCATACCCAATTACTACCTTTATAGTCCATCCTATTACGAATGACATCTAGCAGCATTAAAGTATGCAATTCTCTATGTTGGGATCTCTGATGATCTCAAGTCAAAAGATCACATACACCATCATCACTATGAGAATCGCTTATGACACTCATATAACAATCCATGTAGCGTTCTCATGGAGGGTCGATCCAGTACATAGTTCTCTAACATGTACCTATGTGATGACTTGATATCCCATATCCATGACAATGGTCATCAGTCAACCACATACTAGTCTTATCGTACATTGTTATCCTTGTTCACAATAATACTTGACTAGGGATATTTTAAGAATAGTGTGTTATTACTATTCTAAGGACATTATCATATAAGATTACATTACGCAGTTATAAGACAAATATAATAATGAGCTATAATAAATAAAATGTCATGATACATAAAAAAATGCCAAAGTCAATCATCTAATGAATGGTTCTAAGGGCATAATCCAACAATTTGTCCAAAAATGATGTTTAAAAGACAAAAATTTATTTCAAAAAAATATCTTTTGGGCAAAATATGTCTATTCAAAGTGTTTATTGACCATTAAAAATATTCAGACTTATGTGATTAATTTTGTTCTGAAGTTTTATACTTGTATATGAGAGAGTTTGAAAAATTTTGTTATATCCTAGAAGATTTTTGAATCCTTAAATATAATGATTAATATTCATGCCTCAGAATTTTTTCATTTTGTTACTTTATTTCTATTTTTCAAACAATCTTAAGGATTTAAAAATTCTTGGAACTTCCTTTGAGTAAAAGTTTCAAGATTTTGAATTAAGATATATCTTATGTGCTTGGTCCAAGTCTATCGTTACTACTAATACTAAAGGAAAATGACTTTGAAGATGTGAAGAAGGAAAGGCTTAAACATGAATAAGATGAAATGAAAGTTTCTCACGAAGGAAGAAAGTTAATGGTTTGTTGTTGAATTACCATATAAGTTGCATTTACTTCTTTAGTTCTATGCATGATTACTTGAATTGTTAGTTGTTGCATATTTATTTTGAATTATACCATGAAAACTATGTGTAGTTATTTTATATAGAATTAACTCAATAATTTATATATATATATATATATTCTTCCATCATTTTCATGTAAAGCTTGTGTGAATAATATCACAAGGAATATAAAAAAATGTGAAAATATGTTATGGAAGAATAATAGTCCAACAAATACACAAAAAGAAAAGTTTTATGCTAATCCATGCCCATGAAGTTAAAGTAAATAAACGGTCAGTGTCTGTGACGTCCCCGTCACTACATCTTACCATCTAACTTTTTTTCTTATTTCTTATTATCTTATACGACTTGATTCGATTTGATTCATCAATTTCATTCATTATTTTCCTTCTTAAGCTTAATATCTAACAGCTCAATATAAGTAATTTAGTTCCAATAAAAAAGACTAATGATATATATAAATATCATTCCATTCCACAGGATCTTACACATCATTCTTAACTTAAATCCCTGACATCTTATATACATAATTGCTACTTGTACTGTACCATAGCTAAATTACAATTTAACTTTACATAAGTATACCTTCTATGCTAATTGGGAAGTGTATCACGAGGGTACACTTCGATCTCTCAAAAGCAAGCTCCTCTAATCGGAGCGAGGTTTACTTCAGATAATTTGTAGGAAAAATAGTCGTAAAAGGATGAGTTTACGCTCAGTGAGAAAAATATGTAAAAGAGCGTACTATGCCTCTATATGCATTTTTCCTACTTGGCTCTATAATGTCATGTAAATCATTATAAAGCATGCTTCATGTACTTCTTTCAAACATCATTTGCAAACATGCATACTTCTTTCAAATGGTATAAGCAAGCATACTTTACATGCTTCTTTAAAACATATGTCATATGTTTCAATTTAAAACACACATCATATACTTCTTGAAAACATACATCGTATACTTCTTCAAAACATACATCTTATACTTCTTCAAAACATACATCGTATGCTTCTTCAAAACATACATCTTATACTTCTTCAAACATGCATCATATACTTTAAATCAGGTGGAGACTCTGTACAATTATTCAAGGGATTGCATCATCATATAAATCATTTATACCCATTTATATGATTCCAATCATGCATTAGAACAAGGTGCACTATGTAATGGTCAGGGATTCTCTCCTGCCTTTAGTAATCCACAGTGAACACTAGTCAAGTGTCATCTGTGGTATTGAGGACCGGACTAGGGTTCCTCGCTTAAACATAAATAATATTGAGGACTTGATCAGAGTCTCTCAGCTATGTACAGGGATGCATGATCATAACATAGTCCATAGTCTCAAAACATTTATCATATACTTCTTTAGAAAACACTTTTGTGTTTAAACCAAATAGGCTTGAAATCTCTTTTTATACAGGGCAGTCGGCTGCTGCTTCATAACTTCATTTATCAAAATGATTTCTTTTTAAAATTTTGATATTTTTCATTTCTAAAAATACATGGGGCAGTCGACTGGTCCATATAACAGTCGACTAGTTTTCAAACAGAATGCTTTTTAAGAAATAGCAGTCGACTGGTCATATAGCAGTCGACTGGTTTTCAAACAGAATGCTTCTGGAAACATAGCAGTCGACCGGTCTTATAGGCAGTCAACTGGTTTTGAAACAGAATGCATTTTAGCATATAGCAGTCGACTGTCCCATATAGTAGTCGACTAGTTTGAAACAGAATGTTTTCTGGGTAAATAGCAGTCGACTGCTACTTAAAGCAGTCGGCTGCTCCTAGCCTAATTGGTACTAGGAGTACAACTTGAAAAATTCAATTCCTGCACTTCAAATCAACTTTTGATTCATCCCAAAAGGCATTTAAAATACATCAAAACATACGGACATAGTCACCTTACGTCCGTTACATAAATTCCTTACCTCGATTACTTCGAGAACACGAAATCACTTGATGACTTCAACTCCTTTCTTTCACTTCTTCAAAGCTGTACATCATATCAAATTAAACCTTCAAACAATCATCATACACATGCTATACCAATTCAGTACAACTCCAAACTATGAACAAAATTGAAAGAATCATCTTCTTCTCTTACCTTTGTCAATAACCCAAAATTTCAGATTTTGAGATCTCCTCTAATACTTGGATTCGACCTACCAAACTTCAGGTATAGCTTAGTCTAGTGACAAGGATCGATTTTCATTTATCAAACTTAACAAATTGATGACGTATGATGGTGGTTTGTCAAGGTGATAAAAATGGAAACTTATGGAAACTTGGAGAGGGAACGAGAGTGAAAGGCTGGAAAGGGAGCTGCCGTGGGGTGATGGAGATGATGATGACTCATTAACTTCATTAATTGCATGCTTTATCTCATCATCTATCTCAGCCTTTGACCTCCCCTTTAACTCAAGACCATTTGACTCATTTGACCATCAATTAATTTGTCTTCTCTCTTCCATATGACTCATATTTAAATACCAATTAAATTTTCTGATATTAGTTTCCTTGACCGTTTGACCTCTTTAACATTTAATTATTCAATTGTTATAATTCTATTCATGTCCCATACATCATTCATACATCAAGACTTCATATTTATTTCAATAATTCAACTTATAACACTTTACAATCATGGAGGAATTTACATGGAATTAGGGGATTTCACATTCTCCCCACCTTAGAGAATTTGGTCCTCCAAATTCAAATCGGGTTATTAGGTAAACAACTCCGAATATCTTTCCTTCATCAAGCTCTCTAGCTCCCATATAGCTTCTTTAATTGTAGGGTATTGCCAGAGAACTTTCACTAATGGGATCGTCTTAGACCTCAAAATTTTCTCTTTTTTGTCCATAATCTGAACCGATTTCTCTATATAGCTCATATCTTCCTTTATCTCTAAGGGCTCGTACTCTATGACATGGGACGGATCCGGATTATACTTCCGAAGCATCGATACATGAAACACATTATGCACTCCCGATAGCTCCGAAGGCAATGCCAATCTATAGGCAACATCACCAACTCGATCTAAGACCTCAAATGGATCGATGTAGCTAGGACTCAGCTTACCTCATCGGCCAAATCTCTTGATCCCCTTGGATGGAGAAACTTTCAGAAACACAAAATCTCTAACCATAAACTCGAGTGGTCTCCGTCGAGCATCCGCATATCTCTTTTGTCTACTCTGAGCTGTCTTAAGCCTTTGGCAAATCATCTTATCCTCAAAGGCTTGCTCGACTAACTCTAGAACCAATAACTTACGTTCGCCCACTTCTTCCCACCCAATCAGAGATCGACACCTTCTTTCATATAAAGCTTCATATGGTGCCATCCCGATTCTTGAGTGATAACTATTATTGTAAGCAAACTCAACCAATGGCAGATGGTCATCCCAAGAGCCTTTAAAATCCATAGCACAAGCTCTCAACAAATCCTCGAGCGTCTGAATCGTGCGCTTGGACTGTCCATTAGTCTGCGGATGAAAAGCTGTGTTGAAATTCAACTTAGATCCCATGGCCTCTTGAAAATGCTCCCAAAAGTGAGAGGTAAACCTGGAATCTCTAGCAGATGTGATGCTCACTGGAACACCGTGTAGTCTTACAACTTCTCTTACATACAAGTCTGCCAAAGCACTAAGTGTATCTGTTAACTTCATAGGCAGGAAGTGAGCTGACTTGGTCAATCTATCCACGATCACCCAAATATCATCATGATTCCTCTTGGTCCTGGGCAATCCTATAATGAAATGCATCGTAATGTGCTCCCATTTCCACATAGGTATAAGTAGAGGATGTAGCAAACTTGCTGGTCTTTGGTGCTCTACCTTAACCTGTTGACATGTGAGACATTTTGCCACAAACTCAGCTATGTCTCTCTTCATGCCAGTCCACCAATACACCTTGCGAAGATTCTGATACATCTTTGTATTTCCTGGATGCAATGTGTACTTAGTGGCATGTGCTTCAGTCAAAATTAGCTTCCTCAACTCATTATCCTTAGGAACACATATACGGTTGTTAAAACTCAAAATTCCATCATTACTTATATCGAACTCTGAGGTCATACCTGACTGAATCTAACTCATAGCCTCAATACATTGATCATCCTCCTTCTGAGCAATCCGAATTTTGTCCATCAATTCCGACTCAATCCTCAAACTAGCCATCATTCCAAATTGCTCATAAGGCTTAACATTCAAGCTGAGGCTTGTAAACTGCTCAATCAGTTTATACTCTTTCACCATCATATATGCTACCATTCCCATATGCTTCTGGCTCAGAGCATCCGCCACCATATTAGCTTTCACCGGGTGGTACAAGATCTCACAATCATAGTTCTTCAGGAGTTCGAGCCATCTTCTTTGTCTCATATTCAATTCTCTTTAGGAGAACAAGTATTTCAGACTTTTGTGATCCGTAAAAATTTGAAATCTCTCACCATACAAGTAATGCCTCTATATTTTCAAAGCAAACACCACTGCAGCTAACTCCAAATCATGAGTGGGGTAGTTCTTCTCATGGTCTTTTAATTGTTTAAAACCATATGCTACTACCTTACCATGTTGCATTAGTACACATCCTAAACCTTGCCCTGAGGCACCACTATACACCGAAAATCCTCCTGAACCACTAGGAATGGTGAGGATAGGTGCAGTCATCAGCCTGCACTTCAACTCTTGGAAGCTACACTCACAGGCATCATTCCACTCATACTTCACCTCTTTGCGCGTTAAGAGCGTCAGTGGAGCAGCTAACTTTGAGAAACCCTCTACAAATCATCGATAGTAGCTAGCTAGACCCAAGAAACTCCTTATCTCTGTCACTGTCTTCGGTCTCTCCCATTGAACCACTGCTTCAATCTTTGGTGGGTCAACCGAAACTCCATCTTTACTAATTATGTGACCTAAAAAGGAGATATGATATAGCAAAAAATCACACTTACTTAGCTTGGCATACAATCCTCAATCTCTAAGGGTCTCCAAAACTATATTCAAATGCTGCTCATGCTCTTCCCAAAACCTCGAGTACACCAAGATGTCATCGATGAAGACAATGACAAACTGGTCCAAGTACTACTTGAACACATCATTCATCAAGTTCATGAAGGCTGAGGGTGCATTGGTCAAACCGAACGACATCACTAGAAACTCGTAGTGACCATACCGTGTCCTGAATGCAGTCTTAGGGATATCTTCACTTCGGATCTTCAACTGATGATATCCCGACCTCAAGTCTATCTTGGAAAAGACTTGTGCACCCTTTAGCTGATCAAAGAGGTCATCAATCCTGGGAAGAGGATACTTGTTCTTGATCGTCACCTTATTCAGCTATCGGTAGTCTATACACAATCTCATACTACCATCTTTCTTCCGGACAAAGAGCACAGGAGCACCCCAAGGGGATACGCTCGGTCGTATGAATCCTTTATCCAGTAACTCTTGAAGCTGCTTTTTCAATTCTTCCAATTCGACTAACACCATCCGATAGGGTAATCTCGAAATGGGCTCTGTCCCTGGCACCAAATCGATCGTAAACTCCACTTCCCTATTCGGAGGAAGTCTTGGAAGATCATTCGGAAATACTTCTGGAAAATCTTGGACTACAGGAATTTCATGAAGTCCGGGACGTTTCTGATTTATGTCCTCCACATAAGCAATAAATCCTTCACCTAACCATACATACTTTTCATTACTTTCACTTGCAAACAAATTAAGTAATGCATATGCTATTGCATTAATCACTTGCAAAATTTACAACATAGCTAACGGGTGAAGAGAAGGTTACACTCTTAGCATAACAATCTAGGATGACATGGTTCTTAACTAACCAATCCATACCCAAGATAACGTCAAATCCATACATATTTAGTAGGATTAGGTCAGCTATAGATTCTCTTTCTCCTACCCGTAGCTTACGATTTTTATACACTATTTCTGTCATTTGTGATTCTTTAAATGGTGTGCTTATTTGCAACAAGTGTCCTAAAGGCTTAGGCTTAACAGGTACCTTCATGGAAATCATAGGAGAAATGAATGAATGCGTAGAGCCTGGATCAAACAGTGCCGTAACATTTATATCAAACAAGTAAATCTTACCTTTAATCACTTTGGACGAGGCATCGGCAGACTCTTCGTCGATGGCAAACACTCATCCTTGGGTCACAGCTTTCTTTTCCTTCTCGGCAGCAGTGACCTTAGGCTGTGGTTGAGGGGTCTTATCAGATTCCTCGGGCACCCTCTGATTTCTCTTAGGGCAATCCTTAGTCATGTGTCCCTACTCACCACATCTGAAACATGCGCCACTTGTTAACCGGCATGGCTGCGATCTATGAAACTTTTCGCATTGCTCACATCTTTGCATTGTACTCTTCGGTGAGCTAGCGGTACTACCTGCTGGATATCGGGATCTTTCATCACTTATCTTGATCCCGATAGCTCTAAGAGTACCTATATCATCATCATCATCACTCCAATTTCAATATAATTCCATATAACTATGTAATTGAAATAAGGATTGTTTTCTTTTAATTCATTTACTTACCTATAGAAACTCCTTCAGATCGTCTACTTCTCCGATATGGATACCTATCACTAGAGGCTTTCTCATCCGATTTCCGCTTCATTGGCTCGGAAGTCAGCGTGGTAAAGGTCATAGTCCTGCTCACACAACTGAGCTTTACGGATCGCCTCTCCATACGTGGTGATATCAATCGGATACAGCTTAGATCTAATAGGGGACTTCAATCCCTCTATGAACCGGTAGATCTTATGTCCTTCATCCCTTAGGACCTCTGGATCGAATCTACTCAAGGTAATAAACTTCAATTCATACTGATTTACCGTCATCGTACCTTGAGTCAAACTCAAAAACTCGATCTTCAGCGTATTCCGATCAGTGCGTGGGATGTACTGCTCATTAAAAGCTTCTACAAACCGATCCCACGTGACCTCATCTTATCGGGCCTCCAATACGGTCTAAGTGGCCTGCCACCAATGCTCGGCATCATCTATCAACAGATAAGCAGCCAAACCTACTTTCTCCCTTTCGGAGCAGGTCATATACTCAAATGACTTCATGACCGCCTTCATCTAGTTTTCTGCGGCCAACAGATCTCTATCCTCCTTATACTTAGGTGGATCCAATTTCTTGAACTCTTTAATTAAGGTCACACTGCAGTATGCCTTAGGATCCTGCCTTTCAGTAACTGGGACTGGTGGGGGTAACTCTGTAAGAGGAACAACAGGTGTAGCTGCTGGGGTACTTGTGGCCACATTTGGGAAGTTCGACATGAATTGTGTGAACATCGTGGCAATATTCTCCATATGCTTTTCCATTTTCGCTAGCCTAGTATTCGGGCTATGCGGTGGAAATGGAGGAGGAGACTGTACTGGGGGCTGTTCTTCACGACCCTATCCTCTTCCTCTACTTGTACCTCTTCTACGTGAGCTCATGCTGTAAATATAGTCACAATCGAGCTCTTTAGTATAACTATAAACAGTTATATTATGCATATGCATTCAGACAAGTATAGTACAATTGGGGATATACTTTATTTCTAGCTTCTTGACAATGACAAACACCAACCGAATCGCTCTGATACCAATCTGTGACGTCCCTGTCACTACATCTTACCATCTAACTTTTTCTCTTATTTCTTATTATCTTATACGACTTGATTCGATTTGATTCATCAATGTCATTCATTCTTTTCCTTCTTAAGCTTAATATCTAACAGCTCAATATGAGTAATTCAGTTCCAATAAAACAGACTAATGATATATATAAATATCATTCCATTCCATAAGATCTTACACATCATTCTTAACTTAAATCCCCGATATCTTATATGCATAATTGCTACTTGTACTGTACCATAGCTGAATTACAATTTAACTTTACATAAGTACATAAGTATACCTTCTATGCTAAATGGGAAGCGTATCACGAGGGTACACTTTGATCTCTCAAAAGCAAGCTCCTCTAATCGGAGCGAGGTTTACTTCAGATAATCTGTAGCAAAAATAGTCGTAAAAGGATGAGTTTACGCTCAGTAAGAAAAATATGTAAAAGAGCGTACTATGCCTCTATATGCATTTTCCCTACTTGGCTCTATAATGTCATGTAAATCATTATAAAGCATGCTTCATGTACTTCTTTCAAACATCATTTGCAAACATGCATACTTCTTTCAAATGGTATAAGCAAGCATACTTTACATGCTTCTTTAAAACATACGTCATATGTTTCAATTTAAAACATACATCATATACTTCTTGAAAACATACATCGTATACTTCTTCAAAACATACATCGTATACTTCTTCAAACATGCATCATATACTTTAAATTAGGTGGAGACTGTGTACAATTATTCAAGGAATTGCATCATCATATAAATCATTTATACCCATTTATATGATTCCAATCATGCATTAGAACAAGGTGCACCATGTAATGGTCAGGGATTCTCTCCTACCTTTAGTAATCTATAGTGAACACTAGTCAGGTGTCATCTGTGGTATTGAGGACAGGACTAGTGTTCTTCGCTCAAACATAAATAATACTGAGGACTTGATCAGAGTCTCTCATCCATGTACAGGGATGCATGATCATAACATAGTCCATAGTCTTAAAACATTTATCATATAATTCTTCAGAAAACACTTTTGTGTTTAAACCAAATAGGCTTGAAATCTCTTTTCATACAGGGCAGTCGACTGGCCTCATAGGGCAATCGGCTGCTGCTTCATAACTTCATTTATCGTAATTATTTCTTTTTAAAATTCTGATATTTTTCATTTCTGAAAACACATGGGGCAGTCGACTGGTCCATATAGCAGTTGACTGGTTTTCAAATTGAATGCTTCTTAAGAAATAGCAGTCGACTAGTTTTCAAACAGAATGCTTTTGGAAACATAGCAGTCTATTGGTCTTATAGGCAGTCGGCTGGTTTTGAAACAGAATGCATTTTAGCAAATAGCAGTCGACTGGTTTGAAACAGAATGCTTTCTGGGTAAATAGCAGTTGATTGGCTTATATAGCAGTCGACTGATTTGTCTCGGTTTTCGAAAAACAACGCTTTGGTTGTCTGTAGGCAGTCGGTTGCTACTTAAGGTAGTCGACTGCTCCTAGCCTAATTGGTACTAGGAGTACAACCCGAGAAATTCATTTCCTACACTTCAAATGAACTTTTGATTCATCCCAAAAGGCATTTAAACTACATCAAAACATGCGGACATAGTCACCCTACGTCCGTTACATAAATTCCTTACCTCGATTACTTTGAGAACACGAAATCACTTGATGACTTCAACTCCTTTCCTTCATTTCTTCAAAGCTGTACATCATTTCAAATTAAACCTTTAAACAATCATCATACACATGCTATACCAATTCAGTACAACTCTAAACTATGAACAAAATTGAAAGAATCATCTTCTTCTCTTACCTTTGTCAATAACCTAAAATTTCAGATTTTGAGATCTCCTCTAATACTTGGATTCAACCTACCAAACTTCGGGTATAGCCTAGTCTAGTGACAAGGATCGATTTTCGTTTACCAAACTTAACTAATCGATGACATATGATGGTGGTTTGTCAAGGTGATAAAAATGGAAACTTATGGAAACTTGGAGAGGGAACGAGAGTGAAGGGCTGGAAAGGGAGCTGCCGTGGGGTGATGGAGATGATGATGACTCATTAACTTCATTAATTGCATTCTTTATCTCGTCATCTATCTCAGACTTTGACCACCCTTTAACTCAAAACCCTTTGACTTATTTGACCATCAATTAATTTGTCTTCTCTCTTCCATATGACTCATATATTTAAATACCAATTAAATTTTCTGATATTAGTTTCCTTGACCGTTTGACCTCTTTAACATTTAATTATTCAATTGTTCTAATTCCATTCATTTCCCATACATCATTCATACATCAAGACTTCATATTTATTTCATTACTTCAGCTTATAACACTTTACAATCATGGAGGAATTTATATAGAATTGGGGGATTTCACAGTGTCTTTATTACAAAAAATAAAGTCATTAATGAATAACTATTGCTTCTTTTTAAAGAATGAAAATGAACTGGTTACAACAACTTTAATTTGTTACAGTAATGTACAATTTAAAAAAACTTGAATAAATGAGGCATGGTGAATAAAGACTAATGAGTAAGAATTAAGATTTATTTAAAAATATTTCAAATAAGATAATGAAGGAAATATGACATATATGAAATTTCATCAATATTGAAACCAAAGTTGAAGATCTATAAATTGAAAATTTATAGATTGCTTGGTAAGTTTGGTAATATTGAAGATAAGAATAAATTGCATTGTCTGAAGTTGGAATATTTAAAAAGGGCTATGTATGTGAGAACATGTTGAAATTTATTTGGCAATAAATGATGTTTGATTAAGATAAATTGTTTAAGCATATTTTTGATTAAAAGTAAGTTTGATATGACTAAATTAGATCATTTATGAATATAAAAGCATGTATTAAGAAATTCATGTTTTAAAATAAATTTTGGTAATATGTATTAGTTGTTATAATTGTTACCTTAAGATAAAAATGCTTTTACAATAACCTGAATTAGTGCATAGCTTTACGTTGCATCATTTTGATATAAGGAAAAAAATTAGTACATGACTTCTATATGTTAATTATTTGAAATAATTCTACGATTTCATGATGATCATTAGATATATTTTGATCATACAAATATGATTATAAAGTTGATAGGGCTATAAATAAGAAGCCGAATATTTTGCTAAGGAAATATTTACACAAATATGGAATGATTACTTTCGTACATAGACCATATCAAATATTAATTTCTACAAAGAGAATGTTTATTGCATTCATATCAGTTTAAAATTGATACTAATTCACCAAAGGATGTGAAAATTCACATTGTAGACACCTAAATTTGTCCGGAACTATAAATGTATTTGGATTAGATCTTGTTTCAGTCATAGTGATTTGAGATTGAAATTTGCTAATTAATTCGATTTAATCGTGCGCTTGAATTAATTTGTCAAAGACAAATTTCGAGTAATTTGGCTTCCGAGATGAATTTAAAGCTTAAATTAGTTCAAGTATCATGAATATCGAATTCTGTTTTTCAAGATCGATTCCAAATTTGTTGTAAAGAATTGGGCTTTCTTTG
Organism: Heritiera littoralis; assembly: GCA_031772115.1. Lineage (NCBI taxonomy): Eukaryota > Viridiplantae > Streptophyta > Magnoliopsida > Malvales > Malvaceae > Heritiera > Heritiera littoralis. The sequence continues at coordinate 2,853,025 of JAPDPK010000074.1, forward strand.
ATTTGTTAAAATTAAACTAAAGCCCAAATTAAATGAAATTGGGCTGCTGAAGCTAAAAATTTAAGCCCACTTAAAGCCGATCTTATAAGTTTAGGATTATAAAAGCAAAAAAAAAAATAATTATTGATAATAAAAAATAAAAAATAAGAAAATTAAAAAATTAAAAAAAAAGGAGAAAAATTGCAGTGCCGGTGCCGATACCAACTTGGGACGGGGAGACTGCCAACCATTTTCAAACAGCTAGCCACCCTAAAAATAGCCCTTCTATCTCCACCAAACTCTTGACAAACCTCATTTGAGATTGAAAGTCTTCTGCAAATTAATTCTCTGAGATTTGCTCTGTTTTTATTGACCAAAAATACATGTTAAGAGCAGCTTGAGGGAGATAAAGAAGAAAAGGGGAAGCGGTTTCAAAAGAATCCCTGTTTTCAGTATCCTAAGGGCCTTCCCCTATAGCCCTCTGCCTTCACGATAGAATCACCATTTTCAAGTCACTTTTCTCTATCATTTAAGAACACCAAAAAAATCAAACACTTTTGGATTTGAAAGTCATCTGAACAATGGATTACAATCCATGAATTCAAAAGATTTGATTCGTTTTTCTTGACTAAAATTATCTATAAAAGTTTTTTGAAGAAACGCAGAAAGGGAACTCAGCACCAGAACAGCACAGATAAAACAAATCAATTTCAGCTCAAAAATCAACAACCCAAAACACAATCTGAGATTCAATCAAAAGAGCAAAACACTGTCAAAAGAAGCATAGAAAAAAAAATGAAGAGAACAAAGGCAGAACTTGCAAAGTAACCGTACTCAGAGGAGGTCTCACGGAGGCTGCTAGCAGGAGAAGAGCAGGTGACGGCGTTACTGTGACTGGCCCATGACTGATCTGCGAGGAGAAAAAGACCCATTTAGAAAAGGAAAAGAACGAAAGAAGAAAAAGAGGAGAAGCTTCACCCGATTCTGTGAGGCAATTAATTTTCAATTTTCTATTTGGATTTTTATTTCATTTGGAATCTGTGACGCTTTAGATTTGGGCCATGTTAAAAAAATGAAATGGACATGCTTTGGGCTGGGTACATGTTGCTTCCATTTTTTTTTACTTGCCTTTTACTCTTTGTTTTGGACACTTATTTGCTTGATTATGAATATTTGTTCCATGTAAAAAAACGTGATGGATGTGGATTGGGCTGGCCACACATTTGCTTGCTTTGCTTTCTAATTATTTGCTTTTTTTATTTTGTTTTGTATTTATTTGCATTGCTTTGGGTCATTTGCATAAGAACCTGATTAGATGGGAATTTTGACTTGAATTTTGTTTACATGATGTTTTTTTTTATATCTTTGCTTTTATATATTGTATATATATTTATAAGTATATGTTTGGGTTTGTAACTTGTTGAATGTTAGCTTCAAAACATATAAAATAAAATTCAAGTAATAATAATAATTTCACATAAAAGTAAATAATCATACCAGATCAAAAAATAAATTGAGTAAATTTTTAATAGTAAAAAAATTAAATTAAAAGTCCCTAAGTGAGGGGCTTACTCTAAAACCTTACCAAAGGTGTTGGAAAGGTTTAATGAAATTTTTACAAACAAATATCTTAAAATTGGTTATTTCAAAATAAAAGATTTTTGGTAGTCAGATTAAAAGAGCATAATAAATTTTTTAGGGAAGTCCCCAAGTGAGAGACTTACTCTATGAATTTCCCAAAAGTGTTAGGACATTTAAATAAAAATTTATAAAAGGATTTATATAGCATAAAATATTAACAAAAAAATAATAAATATAGAATTTCAACTAAGAAATAAAATCCGCTAATTAATAACATTTATAAAAACACATATAGCTATTTTCCCAAAAAGTTCCTAAGTGAGGAATTTTTAATTTAAAGTTTTCCAAATGTTGGATGGTTTGTTTCAAAATCAGATTTATGAGAAGGTAACTTAAAATAAAACTTGCAAATGAAAAGTAATAAAATAAAATAGTTTTTATAAACTTTAATAAAATTTATTTAAATTATATAAAAGAAATATAATAATTTTTTTTCAAAAAAAAGGGTTCCTAAGTGAGGGACTGTCTCTAAATACTTACCAAGAGTGTTGGTAGGGCTTACTCTTTAATAAAGAAAATAAAAAATGTCTAAAAATAATTTTAAAATATTTTCAAAATAATAATATGAAGTTTTCCATTAAATATAACTAGAACTAATTTTAAATTTTTTTTAAACAAGCAAGAAATGATTTTCAAAAAAAAAAATTCTAAGTGAGGAATTATGTTTAAATCTTTCCAAAGGGTGGAAAAATTGTAAAATACTTTAATAAAAACTTAATAAATAAATGAATACAAATATAAATATTGATTTTCCTAAAAGTCTCTAAGTGAGGGATTGTTTCTATAACTTTCCCAAAGGTGTTGGGAAATGCAAATAAAATTTAGAAGATGATAAATACAGAAATTTCCTTAAGTAATAAAATTAACTATAAAATCTTATTTTTAATAATTAACTTGAAAAGAATTTTCATATAATGATTTTGTAAGAAAGGTTCCTAAATGAAGAACTTTTATCTCACCAAAAGTGTTGGAGAGATTTTAAAATATTAAAATAAAATATCAAAATAAAATTAACTATAAAATCTCAAGTAATAAAATTAACTATAAAATCTTATTTTCAATAATTAACTTGAAAAGAATTTTCATATAATGATTTTCTAAAAAAAAAAGGGTTCCTAAGTGAGGAACTTTGCCTCTCCAAAAGTGTTGGAGAGATTTTAAAATATTATAATAAAATATAAAAATAAAATATTTAAAAAAGGGGGTAAAATATTTAAAGAGTTCAAGATAAAGTAAAAGTCTTTTATCTAAAAATATTAAAATTAAAACCGACGACGGAGCCTCTTCAAGAGAATAAGTGATTTTCTTGAATACTTTTGAGGTGAGAGAATTTCTTAAATTATACCGAAAGTGTCATAAAATATTTAAGAAAAATCTCATTATTTTAATAATAAATAATAAATAAAGTAATAAAGAATAGAAGACCATCTTAGTTAAGACCTCTTAGAATAACATGTGATTAATTGGTACCGTCCATCAGACGGGCGTTGTAGGGGTGCTAATACCTTCCTCATACGTAATCGTACTTCTGAACCCAAATTTTGAAACATAGATCAATGTACTTATCCTTAGTTTTGAATATGTGGCCAATCACACCAAAGTTAAAAAATATCGGTGGCGACTCCATAATTTTTAACGTCTAGCAATTAAATACCCAGACAAAAATCGTAACTACACACATTATTTTAAAGTAGTGAGAATTAGACAAAAGATCATGTATATGGAATAACCTAAATGGTTATTGATTCCATGACAAAAATAGAAGTGTGTAAATTAGTCTAGTTTCTTTAATAAATTTAACAATATCTTGAGCAATGACATCATAATATAATGAGACAATTTTGGCTTACGATTATGTTTGTGGTAAGTTTTACAAGATGTCATCAAATGATTATATGAAGATGACATGTTAATTTTGGTACATGTCAATAATAAATTCAAATTGCCAAAGCGTCTTTGTTTTGCAATTTTGCGATAAAAGATATAAGTGTTCCATTTGTGATTTTGGGTATAAAAAATTAGTAGCCATATTCATGGGATCCTAGTTGACGAGGAACCAGCAAAATACACATACTTATCTAGGATACTTCAATTAGTTTAAACCCCCTCTATTTTAGAAATCTAAAACCAAAACAAGATGCGTACATGGTTGATCACTTTCCAATACATAGATGACCTAGTCAAACCTTTTACAAAAGCAACTAGTTTCATTACTGTAATGGTTTGTGACCACATTTTTCACGTATTTCTACACAATTTTGTCGGTTGGGCTGTTTGCGATACTTTACTTTTCAGTTACATTTAAACAGTTTCATATGAAATTATAATATGAATTACATCCCCTATCTCAATTCACAATAAAGTAGTACTGTAGCTAAGTCTAAATACGAAAAATAAATGATCGTACCTCATGTAGTAAATCAAGCTGTCGCATCGTCCCCAAATGCACAGCCAAAATCCTTAGATACCAGACTCTCAGTCCTCAAAAAACTGAAATGTTAAAATTAAGGGGTGAGCAAACCATGGCTCAGTAAGAGAGTTATATGCCACACTTGATATTCAGCTATCTATATGATGAAAATATTTTTTTTCACTTTCTTTAAAATTTCCTAGATGGGCTCTAGGTTCACATGTAGGAAGGATACTACAGTTGACTAGGGATCCAGATAGAGTAAGGTAGGTATTCTAAAATACCTTACTTGTTCCGGAACCTAGAAGCAACTGTAGAGAGTACTATATCAATTGTTCTCAAAACGATATAATATTCATTTTCGTAAAGTAAACCATTTATTTCTCTTCACTTCAGTATATTTTAAAACACGTGACAGTTCAATAGTAAAATAATGGTTTACTTCTGTTCTCATCAGTACAGTGAAAACACATGACAGTACAGTGGTTTATAAATATCCGAAACCGTTGGATCAGTAAACAGTAGTTTTCGGTACTATTTATTAATTCAGTACCTTACAATTCAGTAAAACCGTAATATTCAGTAAAACAATATTTCGATACAGTTTAGTCAGAAAACAGTAAACAGTAGCTACCAATTCAGAAAATAGTATACGGTAGCTTTCCATTCAGTAAACAGTAAATGGTAGCTTCAGTTCAGTAAAACAGTAATCAGTGGCTACCATTTCAGTAAATAGTACAGTTTAGTAAACAGTGTTGTGGTACGGTTTTTCATCATTAAACAGTAAACAGTACATTAATTCAGTACAGTAAATAGGATTCCGTAAATCCTTTCAGTAAACAGTAACAGTAAGCAGTAAGTGAGACTAGGCAACACCATACAAGTAAATCATGCTATCATCGTCCACTAAAGGACACAGTAACAGTAATGAGATCTATGGCCATGATCTATAATATGTCATTGGTGTATACTTGCTAGGTGACAATCTGGGACGCTGATGACTAGCTAGTCAATCAACCACGTGACAATAACAGTATGTGTGATGCATGAAGCTCGGGGCCTAAGTCTCAAAATAGTGTAAACCGTACCATAGCCTTTATGGATTATAAACACAAAAATTTGAAATATTTCTCAAATATCCATAAGGCTCATATATAATAAAATCATCACCTTTATGAAATTATAATTTAAATAACATTTCTCAAAATATTTCATAAAGGTATAAATCATATTTTTCATACGGTGAAAATAGTTATAAAATAGTCACACTGTAAAACAAATCTCATGACAGTGTCTTATTCACCGTAACACATGTATGCACGTCTTTCAGTGCTATCAATTGAAAACATGATTTTTAAAATCATCGGAATTCAATTCAAATATTTTTGTAATTTATGAAAAAATAAAAATATTTATTTTTCCAATTTCAATAATTCTGTTTCCATGTTTTCTTCTAAAAATACGTGTAAAGACCTCTAGTCTCGAAATCATAGTTTTTCATCATTTCTTAATCTTTATGGAATTTTCATAATTAATTGTTTCATAATTAAAACCATAAAGGTTTTATATTAAATTGAGTGAATATTTAAGAATATTTATAAAAATATTCACTTCAGTCTCTTTTTCATTTTCATCTCGTTTCACGTGAAATATCACCTACCGGGTGAATTTTCGGTGATTTCATTTTCACCATTCTCAAAAACATGAGTTTTTTAAAATCAAATCTCCATATATTCATGTTTTATGAAAAATACTTGATTTCTAGATTTTCGTACTTGAAAATCGTTTCTTGTGAAATCAAATAATTTATTATGGTTTTCGGTGATTTTCGGTAAATTTTAGTAATTTTTCGATAATTTTTCGGTAGTATATTAGCTGCCGATTGGATAACCTCCTGCACAGAAAATACAGTTTAATCTTTTCAACCGGTATTTCACCACAATTTCAAACCGATAAATCACCACAAATTTCAAACAATCATTGTCAATTGCATTTATAAAATTTAAATGCATAATTTAAAACATATGGCCGAATATCCTTACAGGCGGCACATGTCTCCCTTACCTGTTTCGAGTCGGCGACTGCCTCTCGAAGGTCGCACCCGTGTTCACCTCACCCGATTCCATCGGCTTGGTCATCGAGGGAATTTTCTGGAAATTAAATTCTAAAATTTAGAATTTTTTCATAATTATCTAAATTAAATACTCGAAATTAAATCTCGAATTTCTTACTGAATTTCTTGGATTTTTCAAATTTCTGAATTCCCGAGATTTCTCGAAATTTTTGAATTTCCCGAATCCTGAAAATTTCTCTTTTTCTCTGCTCTTTTCTTTCTTTCTTTTCTTTCTTTTTTCTTTTCTTTTCTTTTTTCCTTTTTCCTTTTCTTTTCTTTCCCAGCCGAACCGGTCACCTCTCCTCACCGTCGGTTCTTCTCCGGCGATCGATTCTCCTGTGGTTCGACGGCTCCACTGCTGGCCGGCACCACGGTGAAGCCGGGTCTGGCCTCCGTTGATCCCTAATCGATGGCACGGCGACAGATCGACTTGGTTTAGGTCCGGTCTCTTCCACCTTTCTGTCGTTCCTCCTCCACCATTCTCCACCTCATCGGTGACCTCCTACCTCTTCCTCTTCCTTCGGCGGTGCTTCGGTGGCAGTGGCGGTAGCTAATTTGGCTGACACCGCCAGATCCATTTTTCCTCTTTTTCTTTCCTTTCTTCCGCCACCGGCAGCTTCTTTCCTTCCTCTGGCCGGTGGCGTCTCACCCTTCTCCTTTCTTCCTCACCGGCGGTGGCAGCTCCGCCGCCGTCGGCCTCACCTGGGAGGATCGGGTTCCTCCCGATCTTTCCTTTTCTTCTGTTTTCTGTTTTCTTTCCTCTTTTGTTTTTTGTCTTATTTCCATATTTAGTATATAATATACTATATACTATATACTATATAATATATTTTATGCATATAATATATACTATATATTATACATATATTATTTCATATATAGTATTATATATTATATATAAAAATATATTGTATATTACAAAATATATATCTAGTAGTATATATATATATGTATATTTATATATTTTTAATTAGATAACCTTTATATATATTTTCTTAAAATTTAATGTAAATTAATATTTACATTTCTTATATATGTGTATATATATATACATAAAATATCATATTTATATACGTATGTATTATTTAAATTTACTAAATAGTATATATATACATATATATACTAATGTATATTAAAATATACTATATAATATTTCAATACATATGTATTTGTATAAAAATACATTTATATAAATTATAAATTATATAAACGTATTTCTCTTTTATTTCTTATTTTCTTATTCAATTTGGATTTCTATTTTTCTAAATTAAATTTTCCTCTCTTTTTTATTTTCCATAATTCCAACCTTATTTTTTCTATTTAATTTTCCTTCACTCGGATTTCCACCATCCGTTCCTTTCTCAATTCTCGGAATTTTCACCAATATCTCGTTCTCACAATTTTATTTATTTCCATTGATTTATTTTCTCCAATATTTATTTCCAATAAATGAAAAATTTACGGTTCTCACATTCTCCCCACCTTAAGAAATTCGGTCCTTCGAATTTAACTTAAGTCCAAAGGTGGTACATGCCGTACACTTACGACTTCTAACCTCTAGGTCATCCTCCAAGTAATACTACCAGTACACTTTCAACATCAAGAGTACTTTAGACCACTACATGCTGTCTTTCATCATATATGTCTATACTCCCGAAGTGAGATACATAAGAGTCCATGCACAGTATTTTTTTCATGTCACAGTCAATCTATGCTGTTCATCATCCATTTTTCTCACTTAGTGCCAAGTCGACATAATTTAGTACTATCATGTACTCATGTTAATCAGTTGTATGTAATTGTCCCATTAGCTTTCATATCTCATGCATCTGCTCTTTCAATGTATCTTCAAGTGTTTCAACATCACGCTAAGATATTTACATCAGTACGAAGCGATGCTATCAATACACTTGGGATCTCAAAGCCTTTTGCTATTTCTCATTAAGCATATGGCAACTCAGAGACTCCCATCACATGTAATGCTCACTGAAACTGTACATATACATTTCCACTGTCTCATACTCATACTTCGACTGAGGCACTAGAGAATCTAAGAGTCTGATAATGGAAAGTGATTCTATTCAGATTTTCAATCTTTAATCACTTCCATATCATCACTTCTCTTTTGAACTCTTTATTATTCACAATATTCATTTTATCAAGGCAGCATCTCACTTGCAGACTTTATTATGGATCATCTTTTACAATCATAAATCATGAGACAATCATGTTCTTTTCATGTAGTATGGTCCTTACATCTCTTTTCATAATTTAGATTCTACAACTGAATCCTCCAATCATCCCTTTAGTCATTACATTATCTATATACTTCCACCATTTATCATTTCAAGATGGTTATATGTATGTATAACACTTTTCTATTTAGATATTGGTAGTAAACATATTATTCTTCTTACTCCTTTGAGTACCCTTAATTCCACTTGTCAAGTTTGGCTTAATTTTACATCTGGCCACTGTCATGTGATAACCAAAACAAATCACTTTCAGTTTTACCTTCGGAATTGTTTCATATTGGTGTTCCCTTCTCATCATGCAACTTATTTCCTTATTCCACTTTCATTTTCGTTTTCATATTTCCACTTTCATCTTTTCATATTTTTACTCTCATCCTTTTAGTTGGTTTTCTCAATTGGTATAGTACTATACTGCTAAGATCTTTTAACATCTTGCATACCATCTTCTCTTCACACTTTTCCATTTACCGACTTTAATTTCTCTAATTATGTCTCATTAGTAGAGCAGCTAATCCCATCACTCTTCTATAGACTAGCATTAGTATCTAGCTAGACTCATTAATCTTGTATCTCAATCATTCTCTATATCATAGACAGATCCACTATCATTCTGTCATTTCGAGATTTCTATCTTAGAAAGAGACACTGTCTAGCCAAGCCTCTTATTTGCTAACCTTAACATAAATTTACAGTCTTTGAGAGTTTGGGAGCATACCACAATGCTGCTCATGTTCCATTTATACTTTAGACTCTATCAGTATTTCATCCATTTACTCATGTATGGATGCCTCATTCCTTAGGTTTATATACTTCACAAGGCAATTCATTAACCTTGTAACCTCAATAAGAACTCGTAACATTCTCTCCGAGTTCTAATCATCATCTTATGGACATCAATCTCCAATCTTTTATCTTATGACGCTTTGTACTGAATCTAGTCTTATTAACTCCTCATGTCTCTTTGATTAGATCAATAAAGCGTCCATTTTCATGTAGATGAATACTTGTTCTTCACAAGAACTTTATTAATGATGGGAAATTAATACATCCTTTTTATTCATCTACGTCTCAATATCATCAGTGCTTCTCTCATTTACACTTATACAGATAACTTCATTATCTTCAAATTTATGTTATCTGTATTATCATTAATCACACCTTTACACGTGAATTTCATTATTCACACATTTTTCTGAGTTATTTTCTTAAGCTTTTCGGACATTTTCTATATTCTTCGATATAAGCTTATAATTAAGTTTCATATAATCAACCGAGTCAATTTTAGCTCGATTTCTCCAATCTATATAACTCTAAAAAATTTATCATGAATCATGTCCGATACTTTCTTTAATCACACATCTCTTATCATTCGGACATCTCATCCTTATGTTTTGTCATTTTCGCTATTCTCAAGGCAGAGACATTTACTATTCAATCATTTTGACACACACTCTACCTTGATTTCATTATTTACTCATGTTTCACAGCATATTATTCGAAGTGATTACAATGCTGTATTGAGTATAACTATTCAGTTGACACATTTCACAGCTAACCCATTCATTATAGTTATTCACTTTGAAATCATTTCCATTTAATGAACTCAGGCTTAATTCCCTTGAGCATGCTATGCACGAGGTTCAAACCCTGGTACCCTTACGTTCCTAGTTCCTTACACTTATTTTACCATTAAAATAGTTGTAAAAGCCTCGGCCGTTCGTATCGGCCGTCGGCGAGCATCCCCTAATCGGTCCTTTCGCCCCAGGTTTACCCTTACCAGTGAGTTGGCGACCGCATAATTCGCCCACACCTCACAACACTTGGTCCACTATGGGTCGACCATCCTTGGGTCGCCCTTCACATTTTATCTCAAGGGTCTCGAAGAACTTAGGTTAGCTATCATCTTCTTCTGTTTATCACTTTACTATTTTTATGCACATTTTCCAATTTACAGTACTCCATATAATACATCAATTTGTAAGGCATATCTCAAATTGCTCCAGTTCTATAATTAATTGTTCGTTTAACGCCTCAGAAATAGTATCAGTATATAGAACCATAATTAATCGTACTGTTATGGATTTCATTATCTATACTATTCACTTTTTCAATCATTTTTGTAGTCATATCACTTTTTGTAATATCCAACGATCCTATAATAATATCCAATTCAGTACACTCATAATTCAGGCCCTTACAGTCAATAACAGGGCCAATCATCTTGTGACATTCCACTACACTCTTATTGGATCGCATCATATAAGGCCTCGGCCCGTCCGCCGTCCGCCTTCCGCCTTTACACATGTGTACTATCCTCTTTGAGAATGCCTAGCCCTTTCACTAGGTCACCCTCAAGGTTTCGTCGTGAGGCCCAGCCCGTTCACTAGGTCACTCACAGTCTGCGTCCGTAATCTAAGTGCAAGTGGGATCAGTAATAGGGATCGCTATATTCATATTGCATCCTCTATGCCATTAATAACTCCATCACCATCAATGGATTCAAGATTAACTTGGTTTTATCACTGTTCAGAACATAGTCCAACATAGGGGCATTTTCATCATTTCGACATTTATTTTTTTCTCCTCAGTATACATCTAACTCAGTATCTTATTATTTATGTGCTGATAATATCCTTTCTCATACTTGTATCAGCAATTTGAGATTTTATTTGATTTCGACAGAGAAGTCCACTGAAATCCATAATTGGATTACTTTGCATGAAATGCAGCTTTACATCATCAATTACTCTGTCAAATCCATCAATTCCAACTTCTGTTGACCTAGTTTGACTGCAGGTAAAATTTTGGAGGTAGGGGTATTTTGGTCATTTTTGGCCAAGAATTTTCTCTCTCTTCAAAATACCTTCAATCAGTGATCTTAAAGTCTATCTAATGATGATATTTCATTCTCCTCCTTTATATCATCACTTTTAGGTCTCAGTTTGATTCGGACAGAAAAGTACTAGTAGGGCCCTCACCGAGTCCTTTTCTATTCCTTACCGAACCGACCTTCATTTAGATTATAAGATCATCATTTTTCAGATAAATTCCAATGCCGTTTTCTCTCTTTAGCCATCCTTATTTCATAACTCTCACCCTTTTCAAAACATTTAACTCGATTTACAATCATTTATTTTCTCTATGTATTTAGACTATACAGTACTACAGAGGATGTTAATCTTTTTGAAACATTTCCTCTTCAAAAGTATCGACAGACATCAGGCCAACCTTGCTCTAATACCATTAAATATGTAATGGTCTGTGACCACATTTTTCATGTATTTCTACACAATTTTGCTGGTTGGGCTGTCTGCGATACTTTACTTTTTAGTTACATTTAAACAATTTCATATGAAATTATAATATGAATTACATTCCCTATCTTAATTCACAATAAAGTAATACTGTAGCTAAGTCTAAATACAAAAAATAAATGATCGTACCTCATGTAGTAAATCAAGCTGTCGCATCGTCCACAAATGCATAGCCAAAATCCTTAGATACCAGACTCTCAGTCCTCGAAAATCTGAAATGTTAAAATTAAGGGGTGAGCAAACCACGGCTCAGTAAGAGAGTTATATGGCACACTTGATATTCAGCTATCTATATGCTGAAAATATTTTTTTTCACTTTCTTTAAAATTTCCTAGATGGGCTCTAGGTTCACATGTAGGTAGGATACTACAGTCGGCTAGGGATCCAGATAGAGTAAGGTAGGTATTTTAAAATACCTGACTTGTTCCGGAACCTAGAAGCAACTGTAGAGAGTACTATATCAATTGTTCTCAAAACGATATAATATTCGTTTTCGTAAAGTAAACCATTTATTTCTCTTCACTTCAGTATATTTTAAAACACGTGACAGTTCAGTAGTAAAATAATGGTTTTGTAATGACCCGTTACCACATTTTTCACCTTATTTTACGCAACTTATCTGGTTGGGCTGTCTATGATACTTCACTTTCCACTTAATGTTAAACAATTTCATAAAATAATTAATATTATATACATCCCCTATCTTAATCTACAAGTAAGTAGTACTGTACACATGTCTAAATACAGAAAATAATTGATCATACCTCATAAATCTTAGTCGGTAGTCGTAATCCACAAATGTCGGATCTCACAATCATCAAAACCTGAAATGTTAATATTGGGGAGTGAGCAAACCACGGCTCAGTAAGAGAGTTATATGTCACACTTGATATTCAGCTATCTATATGCTGAAATTTTTTTTTATTTTCTTTAAAATCTTCCTAACTGGCTCTAGGCTTACATGTAGGAAGGATACTACAGTCGGCTAGGGATCCAGATAGAATAAGGTAGGTATTTTAGAATACCATACTTGTTACGGAACCTAGAAGCAACTGTAGAGAATATATTAATTTCGTTGTTTTCAAAACGATATAATTTTCGTTTTTCCACAGAGTAAACCACTTATTTCTTTTCACTTCAGTATACTTTAAAACACGTGGCAATTCAGTAATAAAAACAGTGGTTTACTTCTCTTCTCTTCAGTACAGTAAAAACAATACAGTACAGTGATTTGTAAATATCCAATCATTGGATAATTACTTCTTCGATTATCTCTATCTTAGAAATAATTCTTATGTTATTCTTTTAGAATAAACATTTATTTCTCTTTTCAAGTCAGTAACTATATTGTACTAAAGCCCTATAAGAAATGCATTTAAAATAGTCATAGTATCGATATATGCAGAAAACAAATGCCATAATAATGCATTTCATACTTTAAATCATTGTATGAATTCTTTAATACATATATGAAAAATTCATACTTGTTTCAAACATGCATCATACTTTAGAAACTTAACATCATAATTAATAAAACTTATCATACAGTTCATGGAGACTAGGCAGAATTATATAGCCAGTATGCGGGTCATGACACTTACTTCATCCTCCGAAGAGGGAACAGAACATCATCCTTCGAAGAGGGAACAGAATACCTATGGCCATGGTATAAGCTGTAGACCTGATCAGGGTCGTACAGCGAACATTGCACCACGAAGGACCAACATACCCACAATGGATGAAAACATGCACAATGTGGGCGAGAACATGCACGACGTGGGCTAAACATATGCCACAAGGGATGAAAACATGCATGATGTGGCAAGCATGACAAGCAATAACATAAACTATAGGAAGGCCTTAGTCTCAAATCTTACTTACTTATGTAACTTCTTAAATTATACATTTGGTACAAAATAGTAAGGACCGGACGTGCCTGGGTCTAAGTTAGCTAGGGGTTTGCCACTCCGATCACTGTTTCGAAAAACATACTTATTTACTTTCATACATAAAAAGCTTATTGAAAAATATGCATAGAAATCATAAGGTTCGTTTAGCTAATTATCAAAAGACTACGAGAATTAATTTCGGAACGAAATTCATGCTTCAAACATTTCTTTATAAATTGCGATGAAGACAGTTTGCAAAATCATCACTGAAAATATAGAAGGGCAAAACTATCCTTTTTCCACCATAAAACACATATGTATGTTTTTCCGTGCATTTAATCGAAAACATGGTTTTATAATTATCGGAATTCAAATAGATTATTTTTATAATTTATGAAAATAAAATATTTATTTTCTAACTTTAAATTCCCATCACCATGTTTTCTTCTAAAAACACGTGTAGAGACCTCTAGTCTCGAAAACATAGTTGTTCATCATATCTTAACCTTTATGGAATTTTCATAATTAATTATTTCCATGATTAAAACTATAAAGATTTTATATGAAATCTAGTGAATATTTAAGAATATTTATAAAAATATTCACTTCAGTCTCTTTTTCATTTTCTTCTCATTTCATGTGAAATATCACCTATAGGATGAAATTTTGGTGATTTCCTTTTTTTACCATTCACGAAAACATGAATATTTTAAAATCAATTATCATTATATTCATGTTTTATGAAATTTACTTAATTTCTTGATTTTCGTACATAAAAATCGTTTCACGTGAAATCAAATCATTTATTATGATTTTCGGTAAATTTTAGTAATTATTCGGTAATTTTTCGGCAATATAACGGCTACCGATTTGGCTAGCCTCCTACACGAAAAATACAGTTTATATTTCTCAACTGGTATTTTACCACAATTTGAAACCGATAAATCACCACAAATTTCAAAACTAATCATTGTCAATTGCATTTATAAATTAAATGCATAATTTAAAACATGTGGCCGATTATCCTTACAGGCGGCACATGTCTCCCTTACTTGTTTCGGGTCGGCGACTGCCTCTCGAAGGTCGCGCTCGTGTTCACCTCGCCCGATTCCATCGGCTCGATCATCGAGGAAATTTTTTGGAAATTAAATTCTAAAATTTAGAATTTTTCCATAATTATTTAAATAAATAAATTATTTAAATAATTTAACATTTTTCGGGATTTCTTACCAATTCCCGTAATTCTTAGGATTTCCCACAATTTTTGAATTCTTGGGAATTTTTCAAATTCCCGAAATTCCTATTTCTCTTTCTCTCTCTCTTTCTTCTTTTCTTTTTCTTTTTCCTTTTTCTTTTCTTTTTCTTTTCTTTTTCCTCTTCCTTTCCCGGTCAAACCGGTTCGGACCGGTCAGTGTTCCTCCTCACCAGTTCCTTGCCGACGACCAGTTCTTCGGCAGTTCGGCAGCTCCTCAGCTGGCCGACGTTGAGATGAACTTGCCGCTGGCCTCAGCTCGGCCTGGATCGACGGCACGGCGGCCAATCTACTCGATTTTGCGTCGATTTCTTCTCCTCCTCCGTCGGCCTTCCTCCGCCGTTCACCGCACCTCGGGTGGCCTCCATCCTCTTCCTCTTCCTCCGGCGATGCTTCGGTGGCAGTGGCGGTGTCCAATTCGACCGGCACCGCCAGATCCTCTTTCTTTTTCTTTTCCGGCTTCCTCCGGTTCCGATTCTATTTTCTTTCTCCTTTCCGCCGACGGTCGATTTCTTCCTCTTCTTCCCTCGCCGGTGATGGTCTCGGCTCCCTCGTTTCGCCCTCGGTCGGCCAGCCGACGGTGGTCGGCTTCCACACGGGAGGCAGAATCGGGAGTTCCCGATTTTGTTTCTTCTTCTTTTTTTTTGTTTTAATTTTATTATATACATATTATACTATATATATTATACTATATATAATTTTATATATAGTATAGTACTATATATATGTTTTATATACAAAAATATGTATATATATTATATATTACAAATATATATTGTACGTACATATATATATCTAATATATATTATGTATACATATATACTTTAAAATAGAATAACATTTATATATATATTTATATAATGAAATAATAAAATATATATTGTATGTACAATATATATATTTTCTTCCTCATTTTCTTATTTAATTTGGATTTCCATTTATCCAAATTAAATTTCCTCTATTCCTTATTTTATTTCCAACTTAATTTCTTTTACTCGAATTTCTCAATTTCGTCACTTCCTCTATTTTCAGAATTTCCATAATATTCCATCTTGTAAATAATTCCTTTATTTACTTTAATTTATCTTTCGCATTAAAAATTAAATTTTCGAATAAGTAATATAAAGATTCAAAAATTTGCGATTATCACAGGTTTACTTCTATTCTCATCAGTACAGTTAAAACACGTGACAGTACAGTGGTTATAAATATCCAAAACCGTTGGATCAGTAAACAGTAGTTTTCGGTACTATTTATTAATTCAGTACCTTACAATTCAGTAAAATAGTAATATTAAGTAAAACAATATTTCGATACAGTTTAGTCAGAAAATAGTAAACAGTAGCTACCAATTCAAAAAATAGTATACGGTAGCTTTCCATTCAGTAAACAGTAAATGGTAGCTTTCAGTTCAGTAAAACAGTAATCAGTGGCTACCATTTCAGTAAACAGTACAATTTAGTAAACAGTATTTTGGTACGATTTTTCATCATTAAACAGTAAACAGTATAGTACAGTAAATAGGATTTCATAAATCCTTTCAGTAAACAGTAACAGTAAGCAGTAAGCAGTAAGTGAGACTAGGCAACACCCTACAAGTAAATCATGCTATCACGTCCACTAAGGGACACAGTAACAGTAATGAGATCTATGGCCATGATCTATAATATGTCCTCGGTGTACACTTGCTAGGTGACAATCCGGGACGCTGATGACTAGGTGGTCAGTCAGCCACGTGATAGTAACAGTATGTGTGATGCATGAAGCTCGGGGCCTAAGTCTCAAAACAGTGTAAACCGTACCATAGCCTTTATGGATTATAAACACAGTAATTTGAAATATTTCTCAAATATCCATAAGGCTCATATGTAATAAAATCATCACCTTTATAAAATTATAATTTAAATAACATTTCTCAAAATATTTCATAAAGGTATAAATCATATTTTTCATACGGTGAAAACAGTTATAAAATAGTCACACTGTAAAACAAATCTCATGACAGTGTCTTATTCACCGTAACACATGTATGCACGTCTTTCCGTGCTATCAATCGAAAACATGGTTTTTAAAATCATCGGAATTCAATTCAAATATTTTTGTAATTTATGAAAAAATAAAAATATTTATTTTTCCAATTTCAATAATTCCGTATCTATGTTTTCTTCTAAAAAACGTGTAGAGACCTCTAGTCTCGAAATCATAGTTTTTCATTATTTCTTAACCTTTATGAAATTTTCATAATTAATTGTTTCATAATTAAAACCATAAAGGTTTTATATTAA
Source organism: Heritiera littoralis (assembly GCA_031772115.1). Classification (NCBI taxonomy): domain Eukaryota; kingdom Viridiplantae; phylum Streptophyta; class Magnoliopsida; order Malvales; family Malvaceae; genus Heritiera; species Heritiera littoralis. The sequence goes on from JAPDPK010000074.1 coordinate 2,870,163, forward strand.
ATTAAGTGAATATTTAAGAATATTTATAAAAATATTCACTTCAGTCTCTTTTTCATTTTCATCTCATTTCACGTGAAATATCACCTACCAAGTGAATTTTCGGTGATTTCATTTTCACCATTCTCGAAAACATGAATTTTTTAAAAATCAAATCTCCATATATTCATGTTTTATGAAAAATACTTGATTTCTCGATTTTCGTACTTGAAAATCGTTTCTTGTGAAATCAAATCATTTATTATGGTTTTCGACGGCAGTATATCGACTACCGATTAGCTAACCTCCTGCACAAAAAATACAGTTTAATCTTTTCAACCGGTATTTCACCACAATTTCAAACCGATAAATCACCACAAATTTCAACCAATCATTGTCAATTGCATTTATAAAATTTAAATGCATAATTTAAAACATGTGACTGAATATCCTTACAGGCGGCACATGTCTCCCTTACCTATTTCAGGTCGACGACTGCCTCTCGAAGGTCGCGCTCGTGTTCTCCTCGCCTGATTCCATCGGCTTGGTCATCGAAGGAATTTTCTAGAAATGAAATTCTAAAATTTAGAATTTTTTCATAATTATCTAAATTAAATACTTGGCATTAAATCTCAAATTTCTTACCGAATTTCTCGGATTTTTCGAATTTCTGAATTCTCGGGATTTCTCGAAATTTTCAAAATTCCCGAATACTGAAAATTTCTCTTTTTCTCTTTTCTTTTCTTTCTTTCTTTTCTTTCTTTTTCTTTTCTTTTCTTTTTCTTTTTTTTTCTTTTTCTTTTTCCTTCTTCCTTTTCTTTTCTTTCCCAGCTGAACCGGTCACCTCCCCTCACCGCCGATTCTTCTCTGACGACCGGTTCTCCGGCGGTTCGGCTGCTCCACAGCTGGCCGGCACCACGACGAAGCCGGATTTGGCCTCCGTTCATCTCGAATCAGCAGCACGGCGACGGATTGACTCGGTATAGGTCCGGTTTCTTCCACCTCTTTGCCGTTCCTCCTCCATCGTTCTCCGCCTCATCGGTGACCTCCTACCTCTTCCTCTTCCTTTGGCGGTACTTCGGTGGTAGTGGCGGTGGCCAATTTGGCCGGCATCGCCAGATCCCTTTTCCTCTTTTTCTTTCCTTTCTTTCGTCGGCTTCTTCTGTTTCTTTCCTTTCTTCCGCCGCCGGCAGCTTCTTTCCTTCCTCTGGCCGGTGGCGTCTCACCCTTCTCCTTTCTCCCTCGCCGGTGGTGGCAGCTCCACAGCCGTCGGCCTCACTTCGGAGGACCGATTCCTCCCGATCTTTCCTTTCCTTCTGTTTTCTATTTTCTTTCCTCTTTTGTTTTTTGTCTTATTTCCATATTTAGTATATAATATACTATATACTATATAATATATTTTATGCATATAATATATACTATATATTATACATATATTATTTCATATATAATATAGTACTATATATTGTATATAAAATATATATTGTATATTACAAAATATATATCTAGTAGTATATATATTTATATTTATATATTTTTAATTAGATAACCTTTATATACATTTTCTTAAACTTTAATGTAAATTAATATTTACATTTCTTATATACGTATATATATATATATCTAGATATATATATATATATATATATATATATATATCTAGATATATATACATAAAATATCATATTTATATACATATGTATTATTTAAATTTACTAAATAGTATATATATACATATATATCCTAATGTATATTAAAATATACTATATAGTATTTCAATACATATGTATTTGTATAAAAATACATTTATATAAATTATAAATTATATAAACGTATTTCTCTTTTATTTCTTATTTTCTTATTTAATTTGGATTTCCATTTATCCAAATTAAATTTTCCTCTCTTTTTTATTTTCCATAATTCCAACCTTATTTTTCCTATTTAATTTTCCTTCACTCGGATTTGCACCATCCGTTACTTTCTCAATTCTCGAGATTTTCACCAATATCTCGTTCTCACAATTTTATTTATTTCCACTGATTTATTTTCTCCAATATTTATTTTCAATAAATGAAAAATTTACGGTTCTCACAATTACACTTCACAAAACCTAAAAGATTATGATATAATGTACACATATATTAAATATATATCAAGAGAATAGAAGTATAGTATAAAAACTATTAAGAAGCTTACAACTTCAACAATTATTCAATTTCTTCAATAATTTTAGTGGGTCTCAAGGAATCCAAATAATATATTACACCTAGGGGTCTAAACGATACACTGGTGCTTGCAAGCTACTCGGGCTCGACTCGAAAAAAACTTGAATTCGACTTGATTCTTGTCGAGCTGAGCTCGAGCTTGAGCTATCAAGCGAGCCGAGTTCGAGTAATAATATACCCGGCTCGAGTAACTCACGAGTCTTATCGAGCTTTTAATATTTTATTATGTTATTATTAAATTACAAATATACCCTAAACTAAACCCTAATACATTTTTCTTTAGCTTTTTATTTAACTTTCCATTCCACTCTTCAAGTTTTAGATGCACCATTCTCCCTTAGCATTATCGTCCACACTCCACATCGGCAATAGAGACGACACCCTTGCCTTCAACTTCAGCAACCCCTTCACCTTCGGATCCTGCCTCCCCTCATCAGACGAGTGCCATCATACCCAGATCCAAAAATGACAAACCCCCTAACCCTTAGAGACAGATCTCGCACCGATGAGCCCATTGTTTGTCAGATCTGGCACCGATGAACCCCTGAGCCCTTAGATCTGACCCCTCCTCAGCCATCCTTTACATCGCTAGACCTTACCTCACTCAAGGGTCAAGGCAACAACCAACCTCATCGTTTACCCTTTGTGTTTTTATAAAAGGAGCCACATTGGCAACAATGGAGTTGCCAAATCTTTGGGTTTTTGGTTGGTAGGAAAAAGCTCTTTAACTAGGGCTTAGTTAATGGTGTGCAGGCCTTAAAGTTTGTTTTGTTCTTTTCTATAATCTGAGTTAGTTATATATTGCATTCAACTTTCTGGAAATGAGGATTTGGTTTTATTTTTTATTGTTCGATTATTTCTGGAAGGTTTGTTTAAGCAAAGTTCATCGTAAGCTGTTGTATCACCTAATTTTGGCATTCAAGTATAGTTTTTTTCTTAATCTTAGGTTTGAATTTAACTCAAGTTGGGTAGTAAGGTGTAGATGTGATTTGGGATATGTTTTGTCCTTAACTCTTTTGATTTATTATTTGCTGGAGAATAAATTATGAGGGAATGGCTTTACACTATATGTTTGGTTGAAAAGAAATCATCATGTGTATTTTAAGTTTTATCCATTTTCATCTTTTATAACTCTTAGCTATGGAAAGTTTCTATTTTATCTTTCTCTGATCACACTTGCCAAGCTAACCAGTAAGCAAAACAGGTTTAGTGGAGTCTTTAAAGTTGAGATGCTTTGGTTCACTAAGGCATCTCAAAGTTTTGTGTCTAATTTTGCCTATCTTTCAATATTATAATTAATTATCTTGTTCTATATTTGCTCCCTTTCCTACTTATAAAGAAAAGGTTTTAAACATTCAAGTTTTGATGTATATACAATGAACTGAAAATGTGTCGAGCTTGAGTTCAAGCATGAGAATCGAGCTTGAATTCGAGCATAAAAATTGAGCCGGATAAATAGCTTAATCGAGCGAGCTCGAGTAGCTCGATTTTATTTCGAGTCGAGCTGGAGCTCAGAAATTAAAACTCGATCAACCTCGAGCTGAGCATCGAGCAGCGAGTTTTCAAGTCGAGCTCGAGCTCGAGTACCTTACTGTATCAGCTCGGCTCAGCTCGATTACACGCTTAATTACACCATCCTAAAGGTAGATAACAAGCAATATCCAATGGCTTTTGCATAACTTATTTATATAAATAAAATATTTTAAATATATATAAATTCAAGATGGCAAATAAATAAGTTGATACATCATTATTTAGAAAAAAAAATCTAAGAAAAACAAACTCGGGATTATAAGGAGCCAAAAATAATTGCTTGTTGAATGCTGACTCAATACAGGTTAATTTCAAATAATTTGATCGTGCTGTTGCTCTATCAGAGCCACACGAGACGTGTGAAGGGAAGGACTTATTTGTTAATTACAACATGACTTTAGTAGAAATGTCAACGGGACAGGTACCTACTAATTTTGAGGCATCTGAACTAGATTATGTTTTAAAATACCTAAATTTGATTATGTTTTAGAATATCCTGTCACATCCTAATATATACAGTATTTTCCAATAGTAATCACTATTTATTGAAAATTCAAATCAACAGCTGATATAAATATTTATAGCAAAATATTATTAAAAGTATTTACATGTGTTCTACATCCCCTGCACAAAGCTATACAATTGTAGTACTGTACCAAATTCACGTCTGAACATATAAAAAGAACTAAATGTACCTCCAGGATCCACTCAAGCTGTCTCGAGAATTGATAGTGCAGTCGACAATCCGTGAAATGATATCACTGTAGGTAATATGTGGATTTGAAAAAATAAAAGGTGAGCTAACGTGCTCAGTAAGAGAGTTGTATGCAAACACTGATACTCTGAAATCTATGTGCTAAAACATTTAAATCCTAATAGCATACTAAGGTACAAAACAGGATGGATACTATAGTCGGCTAGAAAACTGGATGGAGTAAGGAAGGTATTTTAGAATACCTATCTTGTCCCGGCTCCTAGAAGTAACTATATAGAGTAGTTGATTTAATTTGATCTTAAAACTGCATAAAATGCTATTAAAATTAAATAGCAAAATAATTTAATAAATCAACAAATATTTATTTTCAATAATAATATTCACTTCACATTTTGATAAACACCATATAATAAACCAGTTCGTAAATAGTATTTATAAAAGCTCACTATTAGTATCCAAATCAGTACCAGTAACCAGTTTAGTGAAAACAATACAGTAATAAGTAATCAATTTAGAGGAGACTAGGCAACACCCAAGGTATATCATGCTATAATAATGTCCCAAAAAGAGAGAAATAATAACACATGAGACCTATGGCCATAGTCTAGGAGTCCACAGTGTGCACTAATCAGGTGACCACTGGGACGATGATAGTAGGATCAGTATCTATCAGCATAGTATAGCAACAGTAACACATGACACGTGAGCATGATACGGGGTCTAACAGTCTCAAAATAGTGAACACACAGTAGAAACATCACTTATGAAATCACTTTTACTGATAGTATCTTCAATTAGCCTATAAATAAATATTATGAAAATATATATTCAGTTTATGAATAAAAATTCATAAAATATTCACACTTCGGTATTCTTTCGTGAAAATGTACTATTTATTTATAGAACTATAATAAGCACATGCTGGTACTTTCACGTAATTAAAATTCCATAACAAGAATATTTAAATATTTTTTTTTGGCAATTAATCATATAATGCATTTTTAATAATTCACATGGAAATCACTTCTAATTTTAGTTATTTCTATCATTGAAAAATATTAGAATTTAATTCTTAAAGTTCCTATAATTTTCGGCAGAATAACAACTATTTTTTTAACCTAGCCTTCATACACTGAAAACACAGTTTTATATCCAGCCAGTATCCACAATTTCACCAATTCCAAGGTAATTCATTTCCAAATCACTTTATAAAAATCACGTGAACCAATTTATGCATTCACAGTATCCCTACGGTTCACACACACATCCCTTACCTGTTCGATTAAATCGAACTTCTCGATAGCACCACATGCAAATTAGTACTCTAAGGCTTCAAGATATTACACCAAACACCATTATTCACCATAATTAAATTTCTAATAAATTTTACTTCACTAAATTCTACTATATTACTAGTAGCAAATATTTTTCCAATCTAAATTACACCGGTAGTAAAACGTAACTTCGCCTACACAACTCCGAATTTAAATCCGACTTCACCAACAGCCTCCTTATGATTTCTACAGTCTAATAGCACTCTAAATTCATCAAATTGAACCATGAATCCCTCTCCCCTAGCCTAGGCCTAAAATGGCATTTTACCATTTTAATGGTTTTTCTTCCATTAACCATTATTTCGTATTTAAACCTTAATTTCCTTTCATTTATCATCAATTTCATGCATCAAATAGCATAGATTCCCAACCTTCTATCAATGGTCGAACGGTATAGGGAGAGATTTAATGAGATTCAATTAAAATAAACACTAATTTCATGCTTAGGAAGCTTAGATCTATTATTTTCTAACATTTAAATTAAAAGAAATAAAAAGTATGTGGGATCATTACCTTGGCCGAATTCCTTGGGCTGCTTTTCCTCTTAATTTTGTCATTTATTCAAAGGACTATTGGTATAGATGAAGAGAGGAAGATGAGTAGAAGATGTTTGTAAAAGGAATTTTGTTGAAAAGGTGAGTAGTTTATGACTTATGGAAATTTCCTTCTCTTTTCTCTTTTTCTTCTCTCCAATGGCGTGAATGGGAGGTTGAAGAAGATCAAATATGGCTGGCCAAAGAAGAAGGAAGACCAAATTTAGAAGCTTCCACATGATAAAATGATCATTTTACCTTTAGTTATGATATTTTTGGATAAAAATACCCTTAAGCTTTCGTAATTTTTATCAACATGTAATTGCACTCCAAAAATTCAGATTTCATCTCCAAAAATTCTTATTGGATATATTTTGATGAATCATGGTGGTTTGGTTCGGGTTTGACCTACCCAGAAGGTGAAATTATGAAATTACCCTTATCAGGTAAATTACGTAAATTTCTAATTCTACACTGATTCAATCCATCTGTTGCCATAGCTTAGGACTTATTTTCATGTAGAATATCATGCTATTTTCCCTTAGTCCAAATTCCTTTCAGTTTAGGCACAATTCACAAAAATGCCACTGAGTTATGGACTAATTTGTCATTTTCCAATTTGTTTTCATACCTCTCAAAAATAATATAAATGAGGGATTTTAGGTTCAAAATTTTTACCGAGGGTTATTGGGCTCTCTGAATTTTATCTGTCCGGTCTCACATCCATTTGGGCACTGTAGAGCCTGTGGGACCCAACTTACTGTACCGGCTAATAACTACTAAATGCACAGGAATGAATAGTGGTGAGTACCCTACATGTACAACAGTATCTGAACATACGGTTTTCACATATCCTAACTGGATTAATTATCTGAATATTTTGATTTTTACTACCCGGACTCTATCTATTTAATATAAGAAATACCTGTTAACTAACTGAACTTGATTAGACACCTGTTTATTAAGTCAAAATTTGAATTTCATATTCAAATTTAAAATCAATTTTAATACATATTATTAGGTAAAATTAAATTAATAAATTTAAATTAACTCATAAAAATAAATTAATATTAAAATTCACAATTAAAATACTTATTAAATTAATTTAATTATGTATTATATTAAAAATAAATATTTTGTAAATAAATATGTGTTGGCTCTACCGAGAGGGGGGGGGGTGAATCGATTTTTCTACTTCTTTTCGGTTTTTCTACCTCTTAATGCACAATTAAAACTAATGAAACAACAATGTAATAAGTGCAGTAAAAAGAGTAAGGGAAAGAGAAGCAAACACAAATTTATAGAGGTTCGGCCAATCTCTTGCCTATGTCCTCTCTTCTTGATCCTCTTGTCAAGGTTTTGATTCAGCTCTTCTTTGATAATCTTTACACACCACTTTAAGGTGTGGTGAGACCTCTTAAAATGTTTCTTGATGACTTAGAACTCACCTTCTAAGCCTCTCCCCTTGTAAGACTATCCACACTCTACAATAACAGACCTTACAAGGACAGCTCACCCCTTTAAATAACAGAAATATCAGTAAAATGGGTGAAAAACAACAAGGAATCTCACAAATGGAGTTACACAATAAGAATTTTCAGATTTGAATTTCTCTTTAGAAGCTTGAAGATTTTTTGAGTGCTTGTTCTACCTCCAAACTTCATAAATACCTCTATTTATATCCCACCAAATGACTAGAACAGTTAGTGAAGCATTTAATGCATTTCCTCCCGTTGAAACCCTCAGAAACTAACCGTTGGAGTCAGATTTCGAGCAAAGGGATCGATCCCTTTTCTGGGGGGATCGATCCCTGTAAGATCTGATTTTACCCTACTGTAGACCTTAATCTCATAAAATGGATATTGGAAATTAAGTAAATAATAAATAAAGATTTACATTTTGGTGAAAAGCTCCTTAACTTTGGTTGCAAATAGGGCAATTCCCGTGAGATACTCCATGGGCGAGTATCATAATGAAACAATTCACCAATGGGCTAGCAAGATATGGCCATTGCAAGAGTTGATGGCGAGATTGATGCTGGCGAGTTAATGCAATTGCCTTTTTGTGAATACGTGAGTTCACTAGCTAGTGGCTTATGGTGATAGCCAAATGATGTAAGGGCGAATAGGTGTGTTCGCCAATGTGTGAGGTGAATCAGAAAAAGGCTGGCGAGTTGAGCATACTTGGTGTTCGCCTAATTGGGCGAGAACTTATGATCGCCATACTGAGAGGCAAAGAATAGCCTAGATTGGTGAGAAAGGCAATTGTCACTTGCTAAATCTCAATATGATTGCCGAGAAAAAGGAAATTCTTTTAATTGCCAAGATAAAGCTCGCAAGCTGAATGGCTGGCGAACTGGTGTAGTGTGGCGAGCTGAGCTCTCAAGTTGATTAGGCGAGCTGAAATTAGCATGGACAGAATGAAATAATAAATCAGAAATCGTGCAGCCAAAATTGACTTGTAAGTCGTACGGTTGAAGACAATAAATGAAGAAAAGTTAAAGTCAATAAGGGAGTTAGCCTTATTGGTTGAGGAGTTAAGCAAAGTCTGCAGCAGAAGAAAAAGGTATGTGAAAGGGAGACTTCCACACCACTTTGAGCTGCAGTTTTCTTCATGCATTAAATGCATGATAGACGTGAGGAATGATGAAAGAAACAGGATAAGGGACAGGCGGTAGCTATTGATTGGTTGAGTATGGTTATATAAGCAGAAACAATTGAGGAAAAACGAGTTAGCCAATTTCAGCTTCTTCACGAAAGCCATTTCTCTGTTTCTTCCATTTCTCTGCCATGTTCGATCTACTAAAGTCCAACCTTAAGTTGGTTAAAAACATAAACCAGCTTGCAAACCTTTCTTTCTTAGCCTGATGAGCTGAAGGAATAAGCAAAAGAAAGGCCAACATGAGACAGAAAGCAATCTGTTCTGGAAGTGAAGTTGGTTGAGGTGAGTTTCATATTTTCTGAGGAGTTCTTGATGCTCAATGATAGATTTCTATGTTTTATGAAGTAATAAACATAGATACAGTTTTGTTTTTAGTTAGATCTTTGGAGAATATGAAAACAAGGAAAATAATGGAATAAGTGACGACAATGGCGATTAGAGTGATCGCCCAAGTTGAAAAGTAAGTAATCGCCAACGGGCGAGTAGAAGATAAGTAACTCGCCAATGTAAAGTGTGTGTCAAAAGGACGAGAACGCCCAATTCTAGTGAAGTGAATTAATTGGCGAGCTCAAATGCGGAGGCTTTGGGCGAATAGAATTGTGGGCGAACTCCCACAATTAAGCCTATGAAAGCTTCGTGAATTGACTGGCGGGCGATCTCCCACGTGTAAGCCATATGATGAATGGCGAGCTCGGTTAAGAAGCTAGTAAAATGTCTGTGGGCGAGCTGGTAGAATTACCTGAAGTCTCGCCTAAGTAATGGAAAAATATATAAAGAAAATATTAATAGAATTTATATAATTTGCAGTCGATAATTGGGAATGGCTATGGGCGAACAGAGAGCAGGGCGAAGCAAGACTTCGTTTCTAACAGGTAAGGGAGATGTGTGTGAAGTGATGCATGTCCTGTGGGGTAAATTTTATGAAAACTTTAAGTTAAATGTTTTGTTTTCTGACATGCATTGTTTGAGGAAGTTAATTGATAATTATTTTGATTCGGGCGAGCTAAAAGCCGACCCCTATGCTGTTTTCTGGATGAACTGACACAGGGCGGGCGAGCTCTTGTATTTTATGTTGGGCGAATTGGTATTGGCGGGCGAATCAAGTGTCAAACTCTCTTTTGTAAGAGCTGGGCGAGTGCCCTTGTTTTAAAGAGAAATCCGGGTAAAGTCGTAATCGGGCGAACCCTTTTTTAAAGTGTTTGGGCGGGCGGCCCTTGTTTTAAATTCAAGGCGGGCGAACCGCTATCAACCGGACATCTATTTCGAAAGCAAAGTGGCGGACGAATACTAATTCACCGTCTTGTCGAGTTAGTTTGGGGCGAGCCGTGAAGGGCGAGCTGACTCTGACGAACAGTTTTAAAGTGTAATTTCTTATACGAAAAATAAGACGTTTTAATATTTTCAAAATAGAAATATGAAATGTTTGGGCGAGTTGCCTAGTGGGCGAGCCACTGAGGGCGAGCCAATTTTGCTTGTCGATTTAAAAGGCAAAGTTGGGCGGGCGAACACATGTTCTCCGCCATGGGCGAGCTGCCATGGGCAAGCCATATCGGGCGAGCTGACCATGGGCGAGCAGGTTTTAAAAGTTGAGATTACGGGCTGTTTTTGGTGTTTTATTGTTTTATAAGAAATCAAATCATTTTGTGGAAATGATACATAAGATATAACTTGATTTTGAGACATTAGGCATTGAATTCATGTGTTATTAATCATATATTTTGCGTGACCCATCTGGGGCGATGGCTCGGGTCATATAGACCAACGAGTGCACCCTAGGGCGTCACAGGGCTGATGGACCCGCCAAGTCTTCAGCGGTCTCGAGGTCACTTGGCAAGTGGACCCGAGGACCACTATAGATTATGGCCATAGATCTGAGATAGCCGTGAGGGGCGATGGCCTACGGGTGCACCCCAAAAGCGGCAGATTCCGTTCTCGCAAGGGGGAGGGGGAACGATGATAGCATGATTTATTTGTTGCCTAGTCTCAACTTATCAATTTCTGTTTACTGTGAGGATTTGTTGAAATCCTAGATAGTGTTTACTACATTTTAAGTAAACTGTTAGTCGGTGTTTTGAATGGCGTTTTAAGAGAGTTGTTTACTATATATCTACTGTCTTTTCTACTGGGTTATTGTTAAGAAAAGAATAAATGCGTTGTGATATATAGTTTTGCTTTATTTAAAACAGCATATGTTTCTTTTACTGAGCGTATGAATCGCTCCCTTTGTTTTAACTCCATTGATAAGAAGTACACGGAGTTGAGAGAATTAGCTCTCAGATGGGTATAGCTATGCTTAAAGCACTGAGGCATGGCATGTTAAATATGGCAGGTACAATCTCTGCTCTTTTACATTTCAGACATATGTATACAGTACTACCTTAGTGAAATAAAGGTTAATAGGGGATGTTAGATGTAAGGAATAATGAAAAGAAATTTCATATTCTGTATTTGATAAATAAATATTATTATTTATCACCATTATGGTAGAATGTTATTGGCATCGCAGACAGCCCAACCAGTAAAGTTGTATAGAAATACGTGCAAAATGTGGTAACGGGATGTTACAGATTTAATGGTATCAGAGCTTTTGTTGGTCTGATGTCTGTTGATGCCTTTAGCATGGAAAGTGTTGAGAAAGGTTAACATCCCCTGTAGTACTGTATAGTCTGAATGTATAGAGGAGTCGAATGACTGTGAATTGAGTTAAGTGGTGAAATATGGTGAAAGTTGATGAATTATGGTTACAAATAGAGATAGTAATCCGGAAATTTTGCATGAGATAGGCGATCTTATCATCATTTTGTCGGGTCTATTCGATAAGGTACAGTGAGGAACTCGGTGAGGGCCCAACCAGGGCTTCTCTGTCCATATCGAACTAAGATCCTGAAATGATGATATTAAGATAAAAAGGGGTAATATTAATATATAAGCCCTAAGATCGCGTGTTTGGAGTTATATTGATGAGAGAGAAAATTTAAAGGGGAATTTATGAATATACCACCATATTAATATGTTTTCTTTCAAAGTCATAAGTGATTGAATGGATTTAAAATAAAAATTGATGGTGTAAAGGATGATCCCTACTGTGGACCCCACTGATATAATTGATAAGTAAGGCGACCCAGAGTACAAGCTATGAGAGGTCGCGAGATAGTCAGCCCCGTTGTGGATTTTGGGGTCTGGATTTAAAAAAAAAAGTGAATTGTGTGAGAAATGATGTAAAATCGATTATGATAATACTGGTTTATATATACTCCTTATGTTTTAGGAGAATGGATATTAGTAGTAACTTGACATTTGAGGAAGTCAAGTGTTTGAGTCTGTGGATGAGAAAGAAAACTTTGAGATGGGCGAACTCGAGCACGGTTGGAAGAACCGGGCATCGAGGTGATCGCCAAAGAGGACAGTATGGATGAGTAGCATTGTCACAGCAATCGTTGTCGATGGGCCCAAAAAGGGGATTGCCTTAGCCTGTTGGGCTGGTCCGTTACGATATCCATAGAACCGGGATGAGATTTATGCGAAATACTCGATGGGCGAGAACTACATTGGGATAGCTCGCCAATGGGCATGCAAATGTATGATCGCCAACGGTGTGGGCGAGTTAGATGATGGCGAGAACTAACATTAGTCCGCCAATATAACATGAATTTCTAAAGTGGGCGAGGATCCTGATCGCCCAAATAATTTTAGTGATGATCGCCCAAAGAGTATGGTGAGTAATCTGATCAACAAATTGTGGTGTAAATCATGACAATGTGGCGAGAAGAGCGATCGCCAATGATATGATATGAATCAAAGCAATGTGACGAATAGAACAAAAGCTGTAATCGCCAAGAAAATGAAATATCTCATATTTGCCAAATAATAAAGTTGGTATCGAGATTTAGTTGACAAGCTTAGAGGTTGGTAAATTGAAATAAAAATTGTTGTAAGCTCTTACCAGTGAATCAGTAGAGCTTGAGAAATTACTCGAGAGATTGATGAGTAAAGAATTAAACTAGTTTGTTATAACTGGTGAAAACGAAAATTTTATCGTTTTGAAAACAATGGGATTAGTACTCTCTACAGTTGCTTCTAGGTTCCGGAACAAGTATGGTATTCTAAAATACCTATCATCTTCTATCTGGATCCCTAGCCGACTGTAGTATCCTTCCTATTTGTGTGCCTAGAGCCAACTAGGATGATTTTAAAGAGAATAAATATGTATATTAATATAAACAATATTGCTGTATAAGGTATGGAAAACCTTATTGTTAAGTCAGTGACCATGAGTCCTGATTGAACTATGTATATTAGAGACGTGAGGTCTCGAAAGATTAAGTGGGAAAATAATTGTGGTGATGAATGTAAAAGATGAAATTGTCATACTCAGAGGAGCAGATACAAGAAGTACTGCTAATCCTGGAAAAGGATATACACATGTGTATATATGTACATATTGGGAATGTGAAATTGTATAAGTAAAGTGGTGATGAAATTTGAATGATAATAAATTTAAATTTCATAAATTGATGCAAGGAAAAGTATATTCTCCAAGTAGTGACATTACATGTACTAGGAGAATAAGAGATAGAATGATCACTTGAGATAAGAGAAGTGATCGAGGGGAAACTGATTACCTGAGACGTAATCGGTGGTTAATAGTAAGCTCTGCAAAAGAAAAGCAATCCTAGATTAATCATGAAACAATCACTGTGAGGTGGTGAAGAATCCGAAAGAACCATGATGTTATGAAGTAATTATGGATTGAGTAACCATTATTTCACTTCTTTCATCATCAGGTTTCGGGATGTAATAAGTGCCTTAGTCGTCTATACATTGGTGAAACAGAGAGGACGTATGTGAAGTTCCAGTGAGTGGGTACTTGTGATAGGGATCCCAAATTTGCCATATGCTTTGAGAGAATAGCAGAGGCTTTGGCTTCCAAAATTTTATGTTTAGCACCGCCTCAGATTGATATAGATATCCGCGCGAGCGCATTGTTGGACGCTCCGGGATATATTGAGAGCGAGTGCGTGGTATTTTAGAGACTACTGGGACAATTACATACGAATGATTAAAATTATTATACATGATAGTCATCAAATTATAATCGATTAGCACTGAATGAGATGATAAGTGATATATAGTATAGATGAGTTACTAACTCTCAGGATGATAAAAGACTTGAGGGAGTTTGTAAATTGGTTTGGAGAAAAGACGCCCGAGCCGAGATTCTTCAGACCTTGAGAAAATTCGGGATGGGGGACCCACGAGTGGGGTGATCGCCTCAACATCGGATAACATGTTGTGAGATGTGGGCGAACTAGGTGGTCGCCACTCACTTGAGAGAATAATCTTAGAGCGCGGAGAGCGCAAGGGGATGATTATTGATGGCCTGAAGAGACGGGCAGTACTCTTAGAGACAATGAGGAGTATAAAGAGATATTCGTGGTCTCATATTGGAGACAAGATTAAATAGAGTTGAGAAGGTGAAAAAAAAATTTGAAAAGAGTAAAATGCTATCTGGATAGTTGTGGATATATTGAGCAAATCTGCTCATTCCTTGAGTTTGGAATTTGTTGAGCTAATTAATGCCTTGGCCGGATTATATGTCAGGGAAATGGTGAGGTTTTACAGTATTCCAGTGAGCATTATAGTTGATAGGGAGTTCCGCTTCGTATCTCGTGTTGAGAGAGATTACAGGAAGCTAAAGGATCCCGATTGAGTTTTGCACGCAGATTATCCAAAGACTGAGAGACAGTCCGAGCGTATGATATGGACGCTCGAGGATATGGTGTGAGCGTGTGCGTTGATTTTATAGGCTCCTGGGATAATCCTCTACCCTGGCAGAGTTTGTTGATGATAATGGCCAAAGGGAGTATAGGCATAGCACGTGAAAGAAATTATTTAGCAGACGATATAATCCACGATAGCATGCGAAATGGGAGACCGAAAATTATTTTCGACTTGGTCGAACAGACTTCTTGAAATATACAAGAGGTTATGTATATTAAGGTGTTACCATTGGGATGCATAATGAGAGGGAAATTGAGTTCCCGACGTATTAGATCTTTGGGAGATATTAGATCATGTGAAAGAGGTGCACTATCTCCCGAGTTGTCAAGAGTGCATAACGTTTTCCATGTCTCAATGATGAGAAAGTACTATCCATATCCTTCTCACGTGATTCGACAGGAATTACGTTGAGAAATCGGTACAGATTTTGGTAGGAAGGATAAAGTGTAGTGATAAAGTGTCGTATCTAAGATTAATCTTTTGATTGGATATTCTGGTAGTAGGAGGCTCCTTGAGAATTAAAGGGCCTTATGTGTAAGAAATATTCAGAGCTTTCACACTGACAGGTCTGGTTGAAATTTGGAGGACCAAATTTCTTAAGGTGGGGAGAAAATGTAAGATCTGATTTTACCCTACTGTAGACCTTAATCTCATAAAATGGATATTGGAAATTAAGTAAATAATAAATAAAGATTTACATTTTGGTGAAAAGCTCCTTAACTTTGGTTGCAAATGGGGCAATTCCCGTGAGATACTCCATGGGCGAGTATCATAATGAAACAGTTCGCCAATGGGCTAGCAAGATATGGCCATTGCAAGAGTTGATGGCGAGATTGATGCTGGCGAGTTAATGCAATTGCCTTTTTGTGAATACGTGAGTTGCCAGCTAGTGGCTTATGGTGATAGCCGAATGATGTAAGGGCGAATAGGTGTGTTCGCCAATGTGTGAGGTGAATCAGAAAAAGGCTGGCGAGTTGAGCATACTTGGTGTTCGCCTAATTGGGCGAGAACTTATGATCGCCATACTGAGTGGCAAAGAATAGCCTAGATTGGCGAGAAAGGCAATTGTCACTTGCTAAATCTCAATATGATTGCCGAGAAAAAGGAAATTCTTTTAATTGCCAAGATAAAGCTCGCAAGCTGAATGGCTGGCGAACTGGTGTAGTGTGGCGAGCTGAGCTCTCAAGTTGATTAGGCGAGCTGAAATTAGCATGGACAGAATGAAATAATAAATCAGAAACCGTGCAGCCAAAATTGACTTGTAAGTCGTACGGTTGAAGACAATAAATGAAGAAAAGTTAAAGTCAATAAGGGAGTTAGCCTTATTGGTTGAGGAGTTAAGCAAAGTCTGCAGCAGAAGAAAAAGGTATGTGAAAGGGAGACTTCCACGCCACTTTGAGCTGCAGTTTTCTTCATGCATTAAATGCATGATAGACGTGAGGAATGATGAAAGAAACAGGATAAGGGACAGGCGGTAGCTATTGATTGGTTGAGTATGGTTATATAAGCAGAAACAATTGAGGAAAAACGAGTTAGCCAATTTCAGCTTCTTCACGAAAGCCATTTCTCTGTTTCTTCCATTTCTCTGCCATGTTCGATCTACTAAAGTCCAACCTTAAGTTGGTTAAATACATAAACCAGCTTGCAAACCTTTCTTTCTTAGCCTGATGAGCTGAAGGAATAAGCAAAAGAAAGGCCAACATGAGACAGAAAGCAATCTGTTCTGGAAGTGAAGTTGGTTGAGGTGAGTTTCATATTTTCTGAGGAGTTCTTGATGCTCAATGATAGATTTCTATGTTTTATGAAGTAATAAACATAGATACAGTTTTGTTTTTAGTTAGATCTTTGGAGAATATGAAAACAAGGAAAATAATGGAATAAGTGACGACAATGGCGATTAGAGTGATCGCCCAGGTTGAAAAGTAAGTAATCGCCAACGGGCGAGTAAAAGATAAGTAACTCGCCAATGTAAAGTGTGTGTCAAAAGGGCGATAACGCCCAATTCTAGTGAAGTGAATTAATGGGCGAGCTCAAATGCGGAGGCTTTGGGCGAATAGAATTGTGGGCGAACTCCCACAATTAAGCCTATGAAAGCTTCGTGAATTGACTGGCGGGCAATCTCCCACGTGTAAGCCATATGATGAATGGCGAGCTCGGTTAAGAAGCTAGTAAAATGTCTGTGGGCGAGCTGGTAGATTTACCTGAAGTCTCACCCAAGTAATGGAAAAATATATAAAGAAAATATTAATAGAATTTATATAATTTGCAGCCGATAATTGGGAATGGCTATGGGCGAACAGAGAGCAAGGCGAAGCAAGACTTCGTTTCTAACAGGTAAGGGAGATGTGTGTGAAGTGATGCATGTCCTGTGGAGTAAATTTTATGAAAACATTAAGTTAAATGTTTTGTTTTCTAACATGCATTGTTTGAGGAAGTTAATTGATAATTATTTTGATTCGGGCGAGCTAAACGCCGACCCCTATGCTGTTTTCTGGATGAACTGATATAGGGCGGGAGAGCTCTTGTATTTTATGTTGGGCGAATTGGTATTGGCGGGCGAACCAAGTGTCAAACTCTCTTTTGTAAGAGCTGGGCGAGTGCCCTTGTTTTAAAGAGAAATCCGAGTAAAGCCGTAATCGGGCGAACCCTTTTTTAAAGTGTTTGGGTGGGCGGCCCTTGTTTTAAATTCAAGGCGGGCGAACCGCTATCAACCGGACATCTATTTCGAAAGCAAAGTGGCGGGCGAATACTAATTCACCGTCTTGTCGAGTTAGTTTGGGGCGAGCCGTGAAGGGCGAGCTGACTCTGACGAACAGTTTTAAAGTGTAATTTCTTATACGAAAAATAAGACGTTTTAATATTTTCAAAATAGAAATATGAAATGTTTGGGCGAGTTGCCTAGTGGGCGAGCCACTGAGGGCGAGCCAATTTTGCTTGTCGATTTAAAAGGCAAAGTTGGGCGGGCGAACACATGTTCTCCGCCATGGGCGAGCTGCCATGGGCAAGCCATATCGGGCGAGCTGACCATGGGCGAGCAGGTTTTAAAAGTTGAGATTACGGGCTGTTTTTGGTGTTTTATTGTTTTATAAGAAATCAAATCATTTTGTGGAAATGATACATAAGATATAACTTGATTTTGAGACATTAGGCATTGAATTCATGTGTTATTAATCATATACTTTGCGTGACCCATCTGGGGCGATGGCTCGGGTCATATAGACCAACGAGTGCACCTTAGGGCGTCACAAGGCTGATGGACCCGTCAAGTCATCAGCGGTCTCGAGGTCACTTGGCAAGTGGACCCGAGGACCACTATAGATTATGGCCATAGATCTGAGATAGCCGTGAGGGGCGATGGCCTACGGGTGTACCCCAAAAGCGGCAGATTCCGTTCTCGCAAGGGGGAGGGGGAACGGTGATAGCATGATTTATTTGTTGCCTAGTCTCAACTTATCAATTTCTGTTTACTGTGAGGATTTGTTGAAATCCTAGATAGTGTTTACTACATTTTAAGTAAACTGTTAGTCGGTGTTTTGAATGGTGTTTTAAGAGAGTTGTTTACTATATATCTACTGTCTTTTCTACTGGGTTATTGTTAAGAAAAGAATAAATGCGTTGTGATATATAGTTTTGCTTTATTTAAAACAGCATATGTTTCTTTTACTGAGCGTATGAATCGCTCACCCCTTTGTTTTAACTCCACAGATAAGAAGTACACGGAGTTGAGAGAATTAGCTCTCAGATGGGTATAGCTATGCTTAAAGCACTGAGGCATGGCATGTTAAATATGGCAGGTACAATCTCTGCTCTTTTACATTTCAGACATATGTATACAGTACTACCTTAGTGAAATAAAGGTTAATAGGGGATGTTAGATGTAAGGAATAATGAAAAGAAATTTCATATTCTGTATTTGATAAATAAATATTATTATTTATCACCATTATGGTAGAATGTTATTGGCATCGCAGACAGCCCAACCAGTAAAGTTGTATAGAAATACGTGCAAAATGTGGTAACGGGATGTTACAATCCTTTTTCTCCAGAATGCATTCCTATCATTCTCTGGACCTCTTCCAAGCATTCTGCCACTTAAGGATTGATCCCTTTCCTGGGGGTATCGATCCCTCATAATTTCCTGCACCTATTTTGCTGCAAATTGATACAAATTGATGACTTTTGTGATTCTAAGTCAGTTCATGTAACAATATGAGTGTACAATATTACACTGTATTTACTCATATTTTACATATTCTTACCGGTTGGGCTGTCTGTAATGCCTTTAACACTTGATCATTAATAGTAATAAATGGTGAACATTTATTCAATAAATTCAGAATATAAATTTTTTTCAATATTTCATACACTTTACATCCCCTGTTTCTATTGTACAATAATGTAGTACTGTATACAAGTGTCTGAATATATAAGAGAAGTGACTGTACCTTTAAATTTCCATGCTCTTTGTCCTAGTAGGCTACTCGCAACTATATTTAACTGAGGAAGCCATCAAATAATCCTTGTGACTAATCTGAGAAGTTTGAAAGTAAGGGGTGAGCGAACCACATGCTCAGTAAAGAAGTCGTATGCTGCTTGATATAATGAAATCTATATGCTGGAAAATATATATTTTTCCATAAATCTAAATGGAATAAATCCTTTAATTTTCACCACTTTAGTAACAGTTCAAAACACGTGACAACACAGTGGTAAAACAGTAGTTACGGTAAACAGTCTTTTCAGTACAGTAGTTTATAAATATCCAAATCAGTGGATAAACCATTTAGTAATTATTTCTGTTTTAGAAATAATTTTCAAAGTATTCTTTCTCGATAACAGTAAATTTCCTTTCAGTTCAGTAAACAGTATTTCGTATAATTCAGTTCAGTAAACAGTAATCAGTAGATTCAGTTCAGTAAACCGAAATCAGTAGCTAATAGTTCAGTAAACTATAATCAGTAGCTACTAGTTCAGTAAACAGTAAACAGTAAACAGTAATCAGTAGCTTTCAGTTCAGTAAATAGAAATCAGTAGCTACCAGTTCAGTACATTTCAATAAAAAATTATTTCGGTACGGTTCAGTTTAGTAAACAGTAATTCATAGTGCAATACAGTAAAACAAGATTCAATAAATCCCTTCAGTAAACAGTAATCAGTAAGTTGAGACTAGGCATCACCCTACAATTAAATCATGCTATCATCGTCCACTAAGGGACACAGTAATCATCCCCGAAGGGATACAGTAACAGTATACAATGAGATCTATGGCCATGATCTATAGGGGGTCTTCGGTGTACACTTGCCAGGTGACATCCGGGACGTTGATGACTGGCGGGTCAATCAGCCACGTGACAGTAACAGTAATAGTAACAGTAGTAAGCATGAATCTCGGGGCCTAAGTCTCAAAACAGTATAAAAACTGTACCACAGCCTTTATGGATCTTATTCAAAATAATTTGAAATATTTTATGTTTATCCGTAAGGCTCTCACATTTTCATATAACATCACCTTTATGGAATTTATAAAATAAATAAAATCATCACTTAATTCCATAGAGGTATAAAAATCATTCATTTTCTCATAAAAATACCTTTAAGGAAATCAAATGAATTAAATCATTTATTTAAATAATTATTTCCAAAAAGGCATTTATTTTTCATTTTCACATACCGTAAATCAGTGGGTAAATATTCATGTATTAAGTGAGAACACAAATAAATATTCATTTTGAATATTTAATATCATATAAAACATAATTAATTTCTCACTTTAATGAAAATATAAAACATGAATATTTAATTTTGTAACTTTCTTATAATTTCCAATTTATGGAAAGTTGGTGGAAACTATATTCAAAATTTCCCATTGAAATCATTTCATGCATCTAAAATATTTTATAATATTTTAGAATACTTTTGAAAATTTTCCGACAACATAACGACTGCGGATTCCTAACCTTCTGGACACAACTCATAGTATATAAACCAGCTTTTCAACCACAGATTTTGCATGTTTTCAAACCAATTCTTGCATTCAATATGCTCATAACATTTAACTCAAGAAAACATGCAATTCATTATATCACTACAACTCACACACTCCCCCCTTACCTGTCTCATGGTGTCGAACTTTTCGATGTCACCACTTGAATTCCAATTATTCATGCTGCAAAATAATTTTATAAATAATTGTCATTAATTATTTTCTAAATTTCTACAGTCATTTCTATATTCAAACCATGAAATTGCAACATGATAACAGTCCAAAATGCTCATGGCCAAATGCTTTCATGAATCCCTTCTCATGGTGATTCATTTATTCTTGCATTAATCCCATTTATGCATGTCTATTATTTCCTTTATTTCTCTTCTTGATGCATTTGAGAAATATTTTCTACTTATCCTTAACTATTTTTCTTTAGTCATTAATCATAAACTGACATGAGAATTTCCCATGAACAATACCTTGTCATTATAACTAGGTGTCTTGATTAAATGATTTATCATATTAATAATTTTTCTTTCCTTTCTTTCTGTTTCACGCCTAGTACAGCTTTATATTTTTTTCTTCTTCACGTATTCCTCTCCATACCGTGAGCTTCTTGTTATTCTTGCTTGTAGTTATTCATACTTCATTTAATCCTAACTCTATGACCTTTTTCTACCATCATGAAATTATCATCAACCCCTTCAAATCATTAAAACATCACCACCATCGGTTAGCTCTATTTCTGCCAATAATTTCTCAGATTCACATCAGCCTTGTTGTTTTAGTAACTATCACAAAAATCAATTTAACTTCATCATCTAATATTTCTCTTTTATTACTTCCCTACATAATTATACATTAAAATCACAAATTCCTTTTTTTTTTCCTCTTCAGCCGAACTCTCTGTTTCTTCTTTCTCTTTTTTTTTTCCTTTTAATTCCTAAACACCTCATCTCAGCCATGAGCACACTAAGGCCATCACAATTATCAAGTAACACATACAAAATCATCTTACCTTCAACATTGTTGAACCGAAACAAGCTTCCCAACTGATTCTGTTCTTTACGTTCAGCCTTCCCCTCTATACTTCTAGCTTTCATGATGAAAAGCAAGGTTAAGGAAGAAAGCTTAGTAGAATAAAGCTTGAAGATGAGGTTGTGGCGTAGTGGAGATGACGAGAATGTGAGAAAATGGAAGAAGAAATGAGCTGTAGCAGAGCAATTCGGTTTTGCTCGTGTAAACAAAACAGAATTTTTGGTTTAAACCAGTATTTTCAACCCATTGTTATCTTCTTTTATAATTATTCATCCAGTGGTTAATTGCCACGTAGCTAACTAATATCCTTTCTTCATCATTTCTTTTCTTTAACTGATTTTTGTTGGATTATGCCCTTAGAACCATTCATTAGATGATTGACTTTGGCATTTTTATATATATCATGACATTTTTATTTATAGTTCATTATTATATTTGTCTTATAACTGCGTAATATAATCTTATATGATAATGTCCTTAGAATAGTAATAACACACTATTCTTAAAATATCTCTAGTCAAGTATTATTGTGAACAAGGATAACAATGATACGATAAGACTAGTATGTGGTTGACTGATGACCATTGTCATGGATATAGGATATCAAGTCATCACATAGGTACATGTTAGAGAACTATGTACTGGATCGACCCTCCATGAGAACGCTACATGGATTGTTATATGAGTGTCATAAGCGATTCTCATAGTGATGATGGTGTATGTGATCCTTTGACTTGAGATCATCAGAGATCCCAACATAGAGAATTGCATACTTTAATGCTGCTAGATGTCATTCGTAACAGGATGGACTATAAAGGTAGTAATTGGGTATGCCTCGATCTATGTAGAGGGATGTTGAGTGATCAAGATAGGATTTATCCCTCTTATATAACAAGAGTGATATCTTGGGCCCTTTGATAGAGTGAGACTAAAATGCATGGCCGTGCTCAAATAAGTCAATATGAGATATTGATTTTATTTGTTTAATTAGTCTACTCAGGAATCAAGAAACGCTGATTAGACTATACAAGTGTGACACATTCCATGACTTGTGTCTAATCAAGACATAAAAGGATAAAGGGATTAGACTACACAGTAACATCTATCACGAGTAAGGTTATGTCGAGTCATTGACATTCTCGTTACATGGGTAGCAATGATGTGTTGCTAGATACCGCTCATTGCCTGTGACAATTTTGTCATTGCCATTGTTTTGAGAACCTATTGGGTCGCACACTTAGAACGGATCAATGAGGAGCTTAATTAATCCTATTCTAAATTGGATTAAGGATATAACTAATCCTATTCTGAATTGGATTAGGGATATAACTAATCCTATTCTAAGTAGGATTAGAGTTCTGTTTGGCAGTAAATTTTAGGGTAAAATTTACTGTCTATAAAAGGATGTTTTCTGAAACATAGCCGCACAACAATTAGAAAACAGAAAAGTATTCTTTTAATCGAAGCTAGCAGTTCGGTTATAAAGAATCAAAAACGCTCCTTAAGGCTTCTGATCGTGAGACGTTCAAGAGTTGTGAGATCCGTTCGTGTGGATACCATAGAGGCAGGAACGAAAGGTTGTTGCTTGTGACTCGACCAACGACAGAAATCAAAGAAAACTTTAGGTAAAATCTCTAATCAGGCAACTCTCTGAATCGATCCTGGTGGAGGCCGAATGATTTAAATTCCGCTGCATGTTTGTTTCGGTTTCCTTCACTGGTATCCGAGCCAGATTCGGAGTCCCTGATTTGTTTTGATAAAAGCATGATCTCTGGTTACTTTCTGTTTATGATTACATGCAATCGTTTTAATGAGATTAATACGGATTAGAATGTATATGATATATTCAGAGGCTACAAATCGAATTGTTGAAATTATATATATGATATATATCAATTTCGATTCAACTTATATGTGAGATATAATCTGTGATGCGAATTATTAATGGCGTTTCTGTTCTGCATAAACGTTATGGATAATCTGTGATGCGAATTATTAATGGCGGTTTCTGTTCTGCATGAACGTTATGGAAGAAACAGAATAATGTCAAAAGTGTATAAAGATTGAAACACTTTTAGATAAGAGTTCTAATGCGACTAAAATTATAGTCAGTATGAGATACTGGCTGGAACATCCTGATAAGATTGGGACACTTCCGGATAAGGGGCGTTGGCAATGTCAATACTGTTGGCAAGGGGGAGGGGGAACGATGATAGCATGATTTATTTGTTGCCTAGTCTCAACTTATCAATTTCTGTTTACTGTGCCGCCCCTGGGAACCCCGCAGTCAGGGTTATAATTCTTTTCAAATGTGCCTCGTTAATAAAACTAAAATTTTGAAATTGCATCACACTTGTTTGTATAACACAGTGGTTGTTGTTTGAGCATGGTGCATAGTTATAGCCCTAGCCCAATATGATTGTATTTTGGTGGTTGTAAATTTTAATAAATACGACCTGCGTGTCGTGCCTTGTTCTTGAAATTCTTGTTGTACATTCTTTTCTCATCTTACTCCCCTCGAATGTAACTCGAGGTTTCTCTTAAACTATGTAATTGGAGCTGACAACCATGCAAAGGATGACCAAAGAGGCACTTGGAGAAGATGCTATTACCCTTAGGTTAACCCTTAGGGTTTCTCATTGGCTTGGGAAATCCATTTAGTTTGGGCTATAACTATGTCACGTTTATTTTATTGCTTAATTGCATGTGATGCATGGTTTATTTTGTACGTTTATGATATGAAAATCATATGATAATTTTAGAAAAGTAAAATTGGTGAGATCTTATTCAATAAACTAAGAAAATCCCTCAAATTAAATTAAGTCAATAATAGATGCCTACCAATGAATAGCACTCGTCAAGGCTAGAATCGATTTTGTTATGTTTGCCAAAGCAAAATATCATATCTATCTTAGTAAGACGCGATGGGATAATAGTGATATCCAAAGGCTATAAATTGGGTTGACTTAACTAGATTTCCTCAATAGGATTGGGAATTTAGAGGCATAAAGTTGGGCTTCCATTCATGAGATGAATTAGAACAAGTGTTGTTCACCCAACTATCCAAGAGTTACATGAGATGTAATTGGTAAGTGTTGCCTACCTAAATAGCCAAATCTTGGGCGATTAGCCAAAGCTAACTCTAGATAAGGTGAAATATGGATCTTGGCCCACTAGAGAAATTATGTGATAATTTTTCCGAATTAATAGTGAGGGTTGTTGATTCGATAAAAATAGTGGGAGCATCATTTAATAAATAAATATTTAATTAAATGAATGCATTCATGATACTTATATTTTGCATATTTTTGTTGTAGATTACCATGGCATCAAACACAAATAACACACTTTCACTGCGATCTGTCCTTGAGAAGGACAAGTTAAATGGGACAAACTTCCTGGATTGGTACAGGAACCTGAGGATAGTCCTCAAGCAAGAAAAGAAGTTGTATGTCCTTGAGATTCCTTTACCTGAGGAACCACCCTCTAATGCTCCAAGGGCAGAAAGAGATGCTTATAAGAAGCATCAAGATGATGCATTGGATGTTAGTTGCCTTATGCTTGCCTCCATGAATCCCGAGCTTCAAAAGCAACATGAGGAAATGGATGCGTTCAATATGATCGAGCATCTCAAGCAACTCTATCAAGAGGAAGCTAGGCAAGAAAGGTACAATGTCTCTAAGGCATTGTTTCAGTGTAGGATGGCAGAGGGGACTCCCGTTGGTACTCATGTGCTCAAGATGATTGGGTACACTGAAAACCTTGAAAAATTGGGATTTCCTTTGGGCCAAGAGTTGGCCACTGATGTGATTCTGCAATCGTTGCCAGACAGCTACAGTCAATTTGTTGTTAATTACAACATGAATGAAATTGACAAGACTCTGCCACAGTTACTTAGCATGTTGAAAACAGCTGAATCCAACATGAAAAAGGCCAAGCCCAAAGATGTCTTAATAGTTAAGAAAGCTAAGGCAAGGCTAATGCAAAGGGCAAGAAAAAGGGTAATAAAGCCAATGGCAAGTTCAAGCCCAATGATACTGCACTAAAGCCTAAAGGTGGGGTTGCCAAAGAAGGGAAATGCTTCCATTGCGGTGAGACCGGACATTGGAAGAGGAACTGCAACAAATACCTGGAAGAGCTAAAGAAGAAGAAAGGAAGTGAGACTACCACTTCAGGTATTTATGTTATAGAAGTTAATCTATCTACTTCTTCATCATGGGTATTAGATACTGGATGTGGTTCTCACATTTGTGTAAATGTGCAGGAACTCAAAAGGAGTAGATCGTTGACTAAGGGCGAGGTCGACCTACGAGTGGGAAATGGAGCAAGGGTTGCTGCATTAGCTGTAGGAACTTATATTTTGACATTGCCCACAGGGCTTGTTTTAGAATTAGATGATTGTTATTATGTGCCTTCCATCACTAAAAACATTATTTCTATTTCTTGTTTGGACAAGAAGGGTTTTTCATTTATAATAAAGGACAACTGTTGCTCCATTTATTTAAATGATATCTTTTATGGTAGTGCACAACTAATTAATGGTCTTTACATTCTAAATCTTGATATGCCTATTTATAACATAAATGCTAAAAGGATTAAATCTAATGATCAAAATCCAACATATCTCTGGCATTGTCGCTTGGGACACATAAATGAGAATCGCATTTCCAAACTCCATAAAGATGGACTTTTGGACTCATTTGATTTTGAATCGTATGAGACATGTGAATCTTGTTTGATGGGTAAGATGACTAAAGCCCCTTTCAAAGGACATAGTGAAAGGGCAAGTGATTTATTGGGCTTAGTACATACAGATGTATGTGGACCTTTAAACACACAGGCCAGAGGTGGGTTTATGTACTTTATTACATTTACTGATGATTTCAGTAGATATGGCTATGTGTATCTTATGAGACACAAGTCAGAATCTTTTGAAAAGTTCAAAGAATTCAAGAATGAAGTACAAAACCAACTTGGCAAGAGCATTAAGGCACTTCGATCAGATCGAGGTGGTGAATACTTAAGCCAAGAATTGCTTGACTATCTTAAAGAGTGTGGGATTGTCTCACAACTCACTCCTCCAGGTACACCACAATGGAATGGTGTATCTGAAAGGAGAAATCGAACTTTATTAGATATGGTTCGATCAATGATGAGTCATACAGATCTTCCAGAATCCTTTTGGGGACATGCATTAGAAACAGCTGCTTTTACATTGAACCGTGTTCCATCTAAATCGGTTCCAAAGACACCATATGAGATATGGATTGGTAAACATCCTAGTATGTCTTTTATGAAGATTTGGGGTTGTGAGGCTTATGTAAGACGTCAAGTCTCTAACAAACTTGCACCTAAATCTGATAAGTGCTATTTTGTGGGATATCCTAAACTAACTAAAGGATATTATTTTTACAATCCCACTGAGCGCAAAGTGTTTGTAGCTCGAACAGGTGTCTTTCTAGAAAGAGAATTCATTTCTAGAAGAACTAGTGGGAGAAAAGTAGAACTTGAAGAAATTCAAGAGCTACAAGATAGCGCACCCGATGTTGAGATGGAGCCTGAGCAAGCACCACAAGTTGTTGTGGAACCAGAACCACAAGCTGTTGTGGAGCAACCGCCTGCTCAAGAGACACAAGCCTTGCGTAGATCAGTTAGAACACATCGTGATCCACAGAAATATGGATTTCTAATGACTCAGAACGGTGATGTTTTGCTCATGGACCAAGATGAGCCTACTACCTATCAAGAGGCTATAACAGGGCCAGACTCTGAGAAATGGCTTGAAGCCATGAGATCTGAGATGGAATCCATGTATGCCAACCAAGTTTGGACCTTGGTTGACTTACCGAAAGGGTAAAACCTATAGGGTGTAAATGGGTTTTTAAGAAGAAAACCGACATGGAAGGAAATGTTCATACCTATAAAGGGCGATTGGTTGCTAAAGGTTTTAAACAAATTCATGGTATTGACTATGATGAAACTTTTTCACCAGTCGCGATGATCAAATCCATTAGGATCTTGCTTGCGATAGCTGCATACCATGATTATGAAATCTGGCAAATGGACGTCAAGACTGCTTTTCTTAATGGAAAGCTACTCGAGGATGTGTACATGACACAACCTGAGGGTTTTGTTGATCCAAAAAATGCTGGAAAGGTTTGTAAGCTGCAACGTTCTATTTATGGACTACAGCAAGCTTCTCGAAGTTGGAATCTTCGTTTTGATGATGCAATCAAAGAGTTTGGTTTCATCAAGAACGAAGATGAACCTTGTGTCTACAAGAAGGTCAGTGGGAGCACTATTGTCTTCCTGGTGTTGTATGTAGATGACATACTACTCATTGGGAATGACATCCCTACCCTTCAGTCTGTAAAGACTTGGTTAGGGAATTGCTTTTCAATGAAGGGCTTGGGCGAAGCTACCTATGTACTGGGTATAAGGATCTATAGAGATAGATCAAGGAAATTAATTGGCCTAAGTCAAAGTGCATACATAGATAAAGTGCTAAAGAGGTTTAGCATGCAGGATTCCAAGAAAGGATTCTTGCCTATGACACATGGCATTACTCTCTCAAAGAACAGTGTCCTACAACACAAGAAGAGAGAGAACGTATGAGTAAAGTTCCATATGCATCTGCTATTGGATCCATTATGTATGCCATGTTATGCACACGCCCGATGTCTCGTATGCCTTGAGCATGACGAGTAGATATCAAGTTGATCCTGGTGAACGTCACTGGATCACTGTCAAGAATATTCTTAAGTACTTGAGAAAGACTAAGGATACATTCTTGATATATGGAGGTGAGGAAGAGCTCATTGTAACAGGTTACACTGATGCTAGCTTCCAAACTGATAAAGATGACTATAGATCGCAGTCTGGTTATGTGTTTTGCCTTAATGGTGGTGCTGTGAGCTGGAAGAGTTCAAAGCAGGCGACAGTGGCCGATTCTACAACAGAGGCTGAGTATATAGCTACCTCTGAAGCTGCTAAGGAGGCTGTTTGGATCAGGAAGTTCATAACTGAGCTTGAAGTTGTTCCTAGCATTGTAGATCCGATTGAGCTCTATTGTGACAACAATGGAGCCATCGCACAAGCTAAGGAACCTAGATCTCACCAACGATCCAAACATATACTACGACGCTTCCATCTCATTCGAGATATCATCGAGAGAGGAGATGTGAGGATATGCAAAGTACCAACTGACGATAACATCGCCGACCCACTGACGAAGCCTTTGGCGCAGCAGAGACATGATCGTCACACTAGGTCACTAGGTATTAGATACATGAGTGAATGGTCTTAGTGCAAGTGGGAGATTGTTGGATTATGCCCTTAGAACCATTCATTAGATGATTGACTTTGGCATTTTTATATATATCATGACATTTTTATTTATAGTTCATTATTATATTTGTCTTATAACTGCGTAATATAATCTTATATGATAATGTCCTTAGAATAGTAATAACACACTATTCTTAAAATATCCCTAGTCAAGTATTATTGTGAACAAGGATAACAATGATACGATAAGACTAGTATGTGGTTGACTGATGACCATTGTCATGGATATAGGATATCAAGTCATCACATAGGTACATGTTAGAGAACTATGTACTAGATCGACCCTCTATGAGAACGCTACATGGATTGTTATATGAGTGTCATAAGCGATTCTCATAGTGATGATGGTGTATGTGATCCTTTGACTTGAGATCATCAGAGATCCCAACATAGAGAATTGCATACTTTAATGCTGCTAGATGTCATTCGTAACAGGATGGACTATAAAGGTAGTAATTGGGTATGCCTCGATCTATGTAGAGGGATGTTGAGTGATCAAGATAGGATTTATCCCTCTTATATAAAAGAGTGATGTCTTGGGCCCTTTGATAGAGTGAGACTAAAATGCATGGCCGTGCTCAAATAAGTCAATATGAGATATTGATTTTATTTGTTTAATTAGTCTACTCAGGAATCAAGAAACGCTGATTAGACTATACAAGTGTGACACATTCCATGACTTGTGTCTAATCAAGACATAAAAGGATAAAGGGATTAGACTACACAGTAACATCTATCACAAGTAAGGTTATGTCGAGTCATTGACATTCTCGTTACATGGGTAGCAATGATGTGTTGCTAGATACCGCTCATTGCCTGTGACAATTTTGTCATTGCCATTGTTTTGAGAACCTATTGGGTCGCACACTTAGAACGGATCAATGAGGAGCTTAATTAATCTTATTCTAAATTGGATTAAGGATATAACTAATCCTATTCTGAATTGGATTAGGGATATAACTAATCCTATTCTAAGTAGGATTAGAGTTCTGTTTGGCAGTAAATTTTAGGGTAAAATTTACTGCCTATAAAAGGATGTTTTCTGAAACATAGCCGCACAACAATTAGAAAACAGAAAAGTATTCTTTTAATCGAAGCTAGCAGTTCGGTTATAAAGAATCAAAAACGCTCCTTAAGGCTTCTGATCGTGAGACGTTCAAGAGTCGTGAGATCCGTTCGTGTGGATACCATAGAGGCAGGAACGAAAGGTTGTTGCTTGTGACTCAACCAACGACAGAAATCAAAGAAAACTTTAGGTAAAATCTCAAAATCCTAATCAGGCAACTCTCCAAATCGATCCTGGTGGAGGCCGAATGATTTAAATTCCGCTGCATGTTTGTTTTGGTTTCCTTCAATTTTACACATGCAGGAAGTAGCAGCAAAGAGGGGAAGCGGTGAAGCTAAGTTTCTGTTCAAATTTTGACTTTTTTCCTCTCTTTATAATGAATCCAACCGAGCAGTAGTGGAGCAGCAATTAAAATGGCGTGTAGTCCACTTGTTACACGGTTTTTGACTCATATTTTTCCTTTGTCTTTTCTCTTCTCTTTCCTTTCATCATTTTCTTTTCTTTATTGAACATTAAAATGAGTCAAAGAAAACTGCAGCAAGGAAGTGGCGGTGATGAAGTGGCTGCACGTTTCCTTGACTTAGTTTCTTCTTCATTTTTTTTTGCAGGCTTTAACCAATAAAATTACTCACATGCTAAACTTTTAACTTCTTCTCCTTTAAGTATTACTTACATTGTATTTTATGCTATAAAAAAAATCAAACCATACGGCACAACAGCAGCCAACAAAAATGGCGCGAAGATCATAATTTTCTGCACATTTGTGATTTGTTTTGCTTCTCTTTTGTGAATTCCAACCAATAGAAATTGGCTATATTTCCAAATACAAAATTTCCTCCATTTAAATATTATTTAATTTCAATTTTTGTACCATAAAAATTGAAGTTAGCTTCCCTTGAGATGGATCCAGCCGGCAGCAGTATACTAGTGAAAGGAAGTGACGAGGAAATCAATTTACTGCACATTTTAATTAATCTCAATAGGCTTCACCCAATAGGAATTAAATCTCCTATTAAACTTTTAATTTCTCTTCTTTTATGTTGCATTTTTACACCACAAAATTGCACTTTAATTTTCCTTTAGATGAATCATGGCATGCAGCCTATAACAGCAGAAAATTGGCGTGCATTTCTATTTTACTGCACGATTTTAACTTATTTTTCCACCTCTTTAATATATTCCAACCAATGACACTTTAACATATGTCCAAAATAAAGATTTCCCTCTCTTATAAATCATATATTTGCAAAATATAATATGAAATTATCACTTCCATGTATAATTTTCAGATTTATTTTCTTTATTTATTCAACACCTTCAATTCATCCTTTAATATTTATTTTACCTCATATACACCATATTATAATTCATAATTCTAATAAATCCAAATCCAAAGTGGAAATCTAAATTAAATATTTATTTAATTTCACTTATTAATTTATTTCCACTATCAAGGATTTATAAAATATGGTGTACAGTATTATAAAATCGGGTCTCACAGTTCAAAACCTTCTAACACTTTTATAAGAATATTTTACTGACTTTTTCAATTGAAATCACCAACCAAAATTTTGTTTAAAATATTTTCTACCATTGAGTTCATTTAAAGTAAATTTACTTTGAAAAAATTATTCTTAAGCTTACTTGAGTTTTGTCATTTCAAAATACTTGTC
This sequence comes from Heritiera littoralis, assembly GCA_031772115.1. Taxonomy (NCBI): domain Eukaryota; kingdom Viridiplantae; phylum Streptophyta; class Magnoliopsida; order Malvales; family Malvaceae; genus Heritiera; species Heritiera littoralis. The sequence goes on from JAPDPK010000074.1 coordinate 2,902,031, forward strand.
AATTTAAAGCTAACAATCTCTCCCTTTTTGATATGACAAACTTAAGGTAAATTTGCTTATATGTTTGAAAATTGAGGTTACTTAAATTTTTAAAAAACATTGCTCCCCCTCACTTTAATATAAATTTACCACATTAATTCTCCCCTTTTTTTGTCATAGCAAAGCAATAAAAAATAGAATGAAGATGTAGAAATACTCCCCCTCAATAAGAGAAATAAATAACATGGAGAAATGGTTAGTGGTATAAGGCAATTTAAAGCAATAATGGTTAGGAAATATAGACCAAGCAAAGGGATAAACCAAGCCAATGGAAATATAGATTAAGCCAAAGTCAGACATATAGACCAAGCCAATGGAAATAGACATTAAGCCAAAGTCATACATATAGATCAAGCCAATGGAAATATACACTAGTCATAGTTATAAACATAAAACTAAAACATCATAAACACACTAGAAAATGGCATAAACAGACAGCATAAACAGCAGACATAGTAGAAGGTGAGAAATCATAATAAGCTAAACACTTATTCCACACAACAATCATAATCAGCGCCTAGGGAACGTCTTGTAGTACTGATCCATGAAATCCTCTTGCCGCATACGGACATCTTGGACTTCATCGTACAAAGTAGCTTGGGTTTCCTCGAGTTGATCAAGTAGCTGAGTGACATCCTGCTAGAAATTTTGCTGAGAGGTGTGCATTTGTTGAAGCATTAGCATGATCTGGTCGAGAGAGGTTGACGTGGAGCCGGAGGGTGCAGAAGATGTGGGCACTGCAGGGATGTCGTCTTCGTCTCCTCCTTCTTCTTCGACTTCTTCCGGAGCATGTTCGGGAGATTCAGGCGGTCCATGACCCTTGACCCGTTCGATTGTATTGCCCCATCGACGTTGATACCACCCAAGGTTATGGAGAGTGGTGAGATTGATTGTGGTGCTGGGGTTCGAAAGTACACCAACCTCACATGAACAGTTAACGCCTTTAGAGATTAAGTAAAAGGCGAGAGGCTGAGGAAAGACAACTGTATGTACTTTGTCAGTGACAATCTTCACCCAACCTTGAAGGATAAAGTGAAGGAGGTGTGGCTGAAGACCATCAGCTGAATGAATATGATGGAGCCAAAAACAATCAAGTTTCCAAAATTGAGAATATTTTGTGCCAAGGGGTTGGAGATTTCAGGAGATTATTATATGTAGGAGTCGGGCGAAGACAGGAAGGTCACTTGCACGATTATTGGTAACGGGAAACTCTAAGGGGACTTCAACATTCTCATATATAGTACCGTCGTCGAGAACTCTAAAGACATGAAAGAGGGATTGTGTGGTGATTTCAATATGTTTGCCCATGACATAGGATCGAATTCTTACAACACTACATTCATCGTTTGGATCCGTGATGGTTTCAGCATTGGAAAAGAAAGCGGGAATGATTTTTGAAGGAACCGGAGTGTTGATTTTGAGAAACTCAAGCCAATGATATTCATTAAATTTGGCTAAGTAGGGAAAGTTAATTGATTCGAGGAAATCGAAATCAATTAGATGCCAATGCTTAATAGGCATATTTGCAAAGTTCGCTAGAAATTTTGTTTTCTCATTGGCATGTCGAAAGCATCGATTAAAGGTGGCTGGTATGAAGGAGGAAGAGGAAGAGGAAGGACGGGTTTTGCGTTTTTGAGCGGTATGTTTAACTTTGGGAGCCATATGGACTAGGAGAAAGTAAGGAGATTTCGTTGAGGAATTTTACCGAACAGGTTGTGAGCACAATTTTGGTGAACTATGGATGAGTGTATGGGAGAGATAAGATCTAACCAACAACGTAGAGCCACAACCCAAGATGCAAGTAACAAAGATGACAATGAAATAATGATGAAAAACTAAAGATATTCTAAGTATAGACCCTAGAAATTAGATAAGTGCCAAATGAAGTGAAAACCTAGATGGAAAGGAAATCAATGCAAGATATGCAAATGGGCAGTCAAGACATGATGAAATAAACTAGAAATGCACGAAAAATTTAATGAAAAATGTGAGAAAAACTTACAATTGAAATGTTGGGTGAATAGTAACCATGGTGTGGAAGAAGAAAGAAGAGAAGAAAAGAGGAAGTTTTGTTAGGAAATGAGGAGGGGAAATGAAAAAGAGAAAGAGATGAGAAGATTGGTGAAGGAATGAAGCGATTTGGTGAAGAAATGAGTGAGATCTAGAAGATCTGGGTGAGAGGAAATGGTGAAAGGGCGTTGGGAGTGAAGAGAAAGAGGAATAGTGAGATAGGAGTGGGGGGCACGACGTTTAAAATGACCCGCGAAATACATTCTGGTACAAGGGGATATATCCCCTCTAGGAAGGGATCGATCCCTTCCAGGCAGAATGCTTCCCAGCCCGGTTCAGATGCTAGGGGATCGATCCCATGGTGAAAGGGATCGATCCCTCATAGCAGAAACCCAGATTTTTAGCCTGATAGACTTGGAAATCAATCCTATTTTGGAAGAATTGTCTCCTCAGTCACTTGCCTCTTTTGTAATGCATAAAAATGATTTGAAAACAATAGAAATTATGCATTTTTACTATTTTAAAATCAAAATCTGGTTGTTGCCACTTGGGATGCATGAGATTGAGTTGAAAACTGCAGAGAAAGTGCAGAAAAATGCAGAAAAGTGCAGAAAATTGCATAAGTATGCAGAAACGATGCAGAACAGTTTTGAACAATAAGTGACCATGACTGTGATAGTGTCTTAACATCAGAAATGGGTTTTGGCTGATGAAGAGAGTTTAACATGATCAAAACACACAAAATTCAACCACTCAATCTCAAAAAGCTAAGAACATGAACAGTAACATGGTAAGATAAGGTCATGAATTGCAAGTGGTAATTATATTCGTCGAATTTCTTTCTTGCAATCATTACAAATCAACTTATGTCATTCATTCAACATTAAATCAATTCAAGGAGCATTCATAATACCTAATTCACCTCTAAGAATGCAAAATCTCTCCTTGTCCAAGGGTTTTGTGAAGATATCAGCTAATTGGTGTAAGGTATCTACATACTTTAGAATTATGTCCCCTTTTTGCACATGATCTCATATAAAATGATGTCTAATCTCAATATGCTTGGTTCTAGAGTGTTGAATGGGATTTTTTGAAAGGTTGATAGCACTAGTGTTGTCACACTTGATGGGAACTTGGTTCATTTCTATTCCATAGTCTCTCATTTGTTGTTTAATCCACAAAACTTGAACACAGCAACTTCCGGAAGCTATATATTTAGCCTCGGTTGTGGATTGAGCTAGCTATGTTGTTTCTTAGAGAACCATGAAATAAGCCTACTTCCTAAGAATTGACATGTTCCCGATGTGCTTTTCCTATCCATTTTGCATCCACCAAAATCGACATCAGAATAAGCATGGAGATCAAGTGTAGAATCTTTAGGATACCAAAGTCCTAAGGAAGAGGTATCTTTAAGGTATCTAAGGATTCTTTTTATTGCTTGTAAGTGTGATTCTCTAGGAGATGACTGAAATCTAGCACACAAGCATGCACTAAACATTATATCGAGTCTATTAGCAGTTAAATATAGCAATGAACCAATCATAGACCTATATAGTTTAGTGTCTACACACTTTCCTCCTTCATCCTTATCAAGCTTGATATTTGTGCTCATTGGTGTAGAGTAAGGTTTAGACTCATCCATTCCAAATCTTTTGAGTAAATCTTTAGTGTACTTAGCTTGATTTATGAAAATACCCTCTTTGCATTGTTTAACTTGAAGTCCTAGAAAGAAAGTTAGTTCTCCCATCATACTCATCTCAAATTCACCTTGCATTAATTTTGAGAAATCTTTACACAATGACTTATTTGTAAATCCAAAGATGATATCATCCACATAAATTTGAACTACTAATAAGTCACTATCCTTAGATTGGATAAACAAGATTGTGTCTACTTTGCCTCTTGTAAAACCTTTTTCAATTAAAAACTTTGAAAGTCTTTCGTACCAAGCTCTAGGAGCTTGTTTTAATCCATATAAAGCTTTTGATAGTTTAAAAACATGGTTAGGAAACTTTGGATTTTCAAAACCGGGAGGTTGTTCAACATATACCTCTTCATTTATGTAACCATTTAAAAAGGCACTTTTTACATCCATTTGATATAATTTAAAATCCTTGTAGCATGCAAATGCAAGTAGCATCCTAATGGCTTCTAATCCAGCTACCGGAGCATATGTTTCATCATAATCTATTCCTTCTTCTTGCTTATAGCCTTGAGCCACTAACCTAGCCTTATTTCTAACAATAATGCTATTCTCATCCATCTTATTCTTGAATATCCATTTGGTTCCAATGATGGAATAATCTTTAGGTCTTTCCACTAGTGTCCACACTTTGCTTCTCTCAAATTGATTTAATTCCTCTTGCATGACCATAATCCAATTTTCATCTTTCAAGGCCTCATCCACATTCTTTGGCTCAAATTGTGACACAAAGGCTACATATTGACATATGTTTCTATAGGTTGACCTAGTTCTAACGCCAATGTTTGGATCTCCAACAATATCATTTTCCTTCACATAACCAAGTTCTCTTGGACACCTAGATTCTTTCTCAATTATTTCTTGTTCCATAGACTCCTCATTTTTGTTAATATTAATATCTTCTAATTGTTCTCTAACATCCTTATCTTGGGATGGATCAACTATAGGTTCATCAAAGATCTCTACTTCATCATCAAGATTGGTTCTACTAGTGATATTTGATTCATCAAAGATTACATGAATTGACTCTTCTACTACAAGTGTTCTTTTATTGAAAACTCTATAAGCCTTAGAATTTAAAGAATAACCAAGAAAAATACCTTCATCACTTTTTGCATCAAATTTTCCTAGGTTATCTTTACCATTGTTCAAAACAAAACTTTTACATCCAAATGGATGAAAGTAACTTATGTTAGGCCTTTTTCCTTTATAAAGCTCATAAGGAGTTTTCTTTAAAATAAGCCTTACCATAGCTCTATTTATGACATAGCAAGCAGTATTTATAAATTCAACCCAAAAATATTTTGGTAAATTATTTTCACAAAGCATGGTTCTAGCCATTTCTACTAAGATTCTATTTTCCTTTCAACTACCCCATTTTGTTGAGGAGTTCTAGGAGCTGAAAAATTATGACTAATACCATTTTCATTACAATATGTATCAAAACCAAAATTTTCAAATTCTTTTCCATGATCGCTCATAATGCTAGAAATAGAGTAACCTTTTTCATTTTGAACAAGTTTTGAAAAGATAATGAATTTCTCTAAAGCTTTATTTTTCACACTTAAAAAGAACACCCAAGTAAACCTAGTGTAATCATCAACTATGACAAATCCATAGTGTTTTCCTACTAAGCTAGTGGTTCTAGTTGGTCCAAAGAGATCTAAGTAGAGAAGTTGAAGTGACCTAGAGGTTAAAACACACTTCTTAGATTTAAATGATATTCTCTTGTGTTTTCCTCTTACACATGCCTCGCAAACTCTATCATTTTCAAATTGAAGTTTAGGCAAACCTACCACTAAGTCTCCTTTGACTAATTTAGATAAAACATGCATGCTAGCATGACCTAGTCTTCTATGCCATAACCAAGGTTCATCTTCTCTAGTGGCCATAAAGCATACATTTTTGCTATTTAGTTCATCTAAATTAACAATATAAATGTTTCCTTGTCTATGTCTAATAAAGAGAATTTGATTAGTTTTAGCATTAACAACATTGCAACATAAAGCATCAAATACAACTTTAAAACCCTTGTCACACAATTGACTAATACTAAGCAAATTATGTTTTAATCCTCTAACATACAAAACATTCTCAATAGTTGAGGAAGAGTTACCAATGGAGCCAATTCCTTCAATTTGTCCTTTGGAGTTGTCTCCAAATGTGACTTCTCCACCACTTTTATACTTTAGGAACTTGAATTGGCTCTTGTCACCCGTCATGTGTCTTGAGCATCCACTATCAAGGTACCAATGCTCCTTGGACTTAGCCTTGTAGCAATACTTTTCCTCCTACATACAAACACATCAAGCTTTCATCTTAGGTACCCAAATTTTCTTGGGTCCTTGAGAGTTAGTACTAGTAATTTTTTATCCTTTAGGGATCCATTTCATTTTTAAGGACTCACACTTGAATTTAAAACATGTTTAGGCACCCAAATCTTGACAACCATTTTTCCTTTAATCATGGTCTTCCTAGAGGTGCATGCTTGTGAAGAATGTCCTAGTTTATTACATAATGTGCACAAAACAAATTTTCTATCTTTAACTAGGGAATTTTTTAGATGAGTCTCTTTGTTTGATGTATTATAGCCTAACCCTTCTCTATCAAAGAATGCTCTTTGAGTCTCTAGCATATGATCAAGTTTTTGTTGACCCATGAAAAATCTAGAAAAGGAGTTTTGCAAATTAGTGTTCTTCTTATTTAACTCTTCTATTTCTAGATTTTCATTTTCTAATTTCTTTTCACATTCTAATTTAACATTCATAAGCATTTCATTTTCCTTTTTCAACTTAGAGACATTTTCTTATATTTCAAATTCATGCATTCAAATTCATTTGCTAACTCATCAAATGCATCTTGCAATTCATCAAAAGTGTATTCATTAGTATCTAATGAGTTAGAAGTTACCTTCTCATCTTCAAAGGCCATAAAACAAAGGTTGGCTACTTCATCTTCCACATTCTCTTCATCGGAGCACTCACTATCACTCCAAGTAGCCATTATAGCCTTCTTCTTTGGTTTCTTCTCATTTTGCCTTCTATAAAAAGGACAATCAAATTTAATATGACCGGGTTTTTTGCATTCATAACAAATGATTTGATCATTTTCTTTCCTACTTTTCTCTCCTTTATTAAAGTCTCTCCTAGGGGGTCTCCTAGAGTTACTACTAGTTCTCATCCTCATAAATTTATTAAACCTCTTAGCAAACATAGCCATTTCTAAATCTCATCATCACCACTCCCATCATGATCTTTTGATTCCTCAATCGTGGTGGATTTTAAAGCTACTCCAACTTTCTTAGAAGGATCTTGATTTCTCTTGATTTTCATCTTATAGGTGAGTAGAGATCCCATGAGTTCATCTAGTGAAAGAGTATGGGGATCCTTAGATTTCTCAATAGCTGTAACTTTAGCTTCCCATGATTTAGGTAAGCTATTAAGGACCTTTTTTTACCATTTCTACATTAAAATATGTTTTTCCTAAGGCTTCAAGACCATTTGTAATGTTAGTAAACCTAGTAAACATGTCACTAATAGATTCATCACTCTTCATTTTAAATAATTCATAATCTTGAGTGAACATGCCTACCTTAGTTTCTTTAACTTGTGTGGTTCCCTCATTTGTAATGGCTAGTTTATCCCAAACTTGTTTAGCATTCTCACATTGAGAAACTCTATTATACTTGTCATAACGTATTGAGTTTTAGAAAGAAAACCTAATAGCTAGACACAAAATCTATGGAGTCGCCACCAACCATTCTACTAGGTGTGATTGGTCACCTATTCAAACTATGGATAAGACTGGTCTACATCTCAAATTTAGGGTTTGGGAGTACGGTTACGTGTGAGGAAGGATTAGCACCATCACAACGCCCATCCTAAAATGGTACCAACTAGCTTTAGGTTATCTCAAATTTGCCTTAGTTAATCTTAAGTTCAATAATTTAATATTGGAAAATATTTCTAAGCATCCTCCATTAAGCTGGTGGGATAGCTTAAAAAATTATCCTCACCTCAAGAGTATTCAAGTAGTACTATGCGACTTGCTTGAAGAGGCTCCGTCGTCGGATTCATTTTAATATCTTATGAAAAATTCTAACTTTCACTCCTACCCAACTTGTTCTTACTATTCTATTATTTTCTATTATTAATTATTAATTTATTTATTTATTTTTATGCAAAAATGAATATGAATTATTTTTATCAAAAATCCCTTTTAGATCTTCCATTAAGCTGGTGAGACCCAAAAGAAATTTTCTTACCTAAAGATTTCCAAAGCGTTACTTAAGCATAACTCTACTTGGAATCTCCTCATAGGAACAATCAATATTTATTCTCAATAACTCCTATTTATTATTATCCTTTTATTATTTCATCAAATTTTATTTCTATTTATTTTTGTTATTTTGTTATTTTAGTTAACATGAATTATTGAAATTTTTTATCTTCTTAATTCACCACTTTGATCTTAATTTAATAATATTTTTTAGATACAAATAACTTATTTTATAATTTTAAAAGATGAATAAAAATCACTTATTATTGAAAACTATCCTTAGGCCATCCATTAAGCTGGTGAGGCCTCAAAAATAATCTTCACACCTAGAAAATTTCAAGAAAATCACTTATGCGTAATCCTCTCGATATTTCATCATTGGAGTAATTCGTATTCACCTTCATTATAATTTTCATATCTAATTTTTATTCTATTCCATTCCTTATTTTGTGACTCATTATTATTTCTATTATATTATCATGGATTATTAATATCGTTTCTAATTAATCTTGTTCTAATTCAATGACAAATCTACTAATTATTCATATTTTAAAAAAAATGAATATAAATTACTTTTTATTGAAGACCCTATTTAGACCTTCCATTAAGCTGGTGAGGCCTTGAATAGAACTTTCTCATCTAGAAATCTTTAAGAAAATTACTTAAGCGTAATCCTCTTAATATTTCATCATCGAAGCAAATTGTATTCATTTTCATTATTATTTTAATATCCAACTCTAGTTATTTTATTTATTTCCTTCGTTATTTTATTGTTTGCTATTACTATTTTTATCATATTATTACTAATCATTAACATCTTTTCTAATTTTGTAAATAATTATTTTTATTGTTATTTTATGATAAACTTATTTTATTTTATTTTTTTTTAAAAATGAATATGAATTATTTATTATCAAAAATCCTATTTAGACCCTCCATTAAGCTGGCGAGACCTTGGATAGAATTTTTTACCTCAAAATCTCTAAAAGTACCACTTGAGCGTAGTCCTTTAAGAGTTCCATCGTCGGATAATTTATATCTTGTATCTTTATTTATTATTATTATTATTATTATTATTATTATTATTATTATTATTATTATTATTATCTTATTTTAAAACATCTTACAAGTTTTATATTTAATTTTAATCTCTTAATCTACATCTAAACTTTTATTAGCAAATCTAATGAATAATTTACAAAATAACCTAAAAGAGTAAGTCAAATAAATTAAACAATTAAATGAACTAACAAAAAAAGAACCATTATAAGTATCATAAAAAAAAAATAGAAATCACACTTAAAATAATTAAAACTTGTATAAGCTTTTGCAAGGTGAAACATTGTGATTGGAGAATAAAATGTTGAGGGAATCCAAAGTCACGTGAATACGCAAAGAATCTCAGAAGAAAAAAAAAATTTAAACCTTAAATTGTAAGTGCTTACCGTGGCTGATAGCTCTTTTGTATCTCCACTATTTGCTTCACGTTGCTTCTTTATTCTTTGCTTTCTTACTTTTTCACACAAAGCAGTAGTGTAGAGTTTGTAACAGGCTTCAAGCAGTAGCAAGGTGGTCGTCTCGCAAGGCTTGGCAAGGCAGATTCTTTTCGTTCTCTTTCTTTTTCTCCCACGTGAATAGGTCAACTTTCTCTTTTGTTTTAATATTGTAAACAGCAGTAAGCAGCAAACGTGGAAGATGACAGCTTGGTGATGCAACAATGAACAGCAAGGAACAGCAGCAGCTTGGACAGCAGTGATGAAAGAGCCAGGAATAACGACAGTATAGAGAATTATAATGCAGGAAGAATGAAGAAAGGTCGCAGGTCAGAGCAAGAGATGACGTCGGCAAATGGAGCTGGCTTCAGGACTGGTGAAGACCATGGTGATAGCAGACTAAAACCAGAGAAACGGTGTTTACAGCAGTAAGGATGGTAAGGATGCAACAAGCAAGGGAGTCAGGCAAGGTTACGGTAAACGGCAGCTAACGATGGAGATGGCATGAACAGAAGATGACGATACGTGGCCAGAAACGATGATAGCAGCCAGCCAAGATAGGTGGTTCCCGTGGAAAAGAAAAACAGTAGCCAAAACTCCCTTCTTTTCTTTTTTTCTTTCTCCTTTCCTCTTTCTAGGCTTTTTTTAGGGTTTTTTTCTAGGGTTTTCTTTAGGTTTTCTTAGGGTTTCCTCTCCTCTAGGTCTTTTTTTTCTCTCCCCCTCCCTTCGGTTAACCGTGGCCCCTCTTATATTTATTTTTGTCTTTTTCCATTTTTTAGAAAGAAAAATCCTAATTTTAATGTATTGACCCCAAAATTATGGGATCTTTATTTTATCATTTATTCTTTGTTTGATCCCTTTTAACTTATTTCCTTTTTATTATTATTTTTTTATTTTGGGCAATGAATTTTCAGATTTAATTTCAACCAATTTCCTTCCTTTTATTGATTTATTCATTGATTTAATGGCTGATTATTCTTTTTCTTTTTAAGCAACAAATTTCTTTTATTTTTGGCAACAATATCAACTTTAGTCAACTCTTGAAGGTGTGAATTTTGCATGTGCTTCACATGAGATTTTCAAATTTGAAATTTTTTAATTTTAGAGTTTGCATGGGATGCATGGAGTTCCAACTTAAGATTTGACCAAAATTGATTTTTTTTTATCATTTTTTATTTTTTTGATTTTTTTTAATTTGGAGAAATTGTTCGGACAAAATTAGGTGTCTACAGTTGCCCCTCTTTGCACATTTTCTGAAAATCAGGAATTGTGCAAAGACAATTAGACAACTATTTTGTCCGGATTTTTTTTTTTATTATTTTTTGTTTTTTGTTTTTGTTTTTTGTTTTTTTTTGCAAAATATTTACAATTTTTAAGAAACATTTAGTTCCTCTCACCAGAGGCTATAAGACTTTGAAAAATGACCTTGTGCTCCTCTCACCAGAGGCATTGAAACTTTGAAAAATAATCTTGTGCTCCTCTTACCAGAGGCATTGAGACTTCTGAAAAATAACCTTGTGCTCCTCTCACCAGAGGCATTGGAACTTTGAAAAATAATCTTGTGCTCCTCTTACCAGAGGCATTGAGACTTTTGAAAAATAACCTTGTGCTCCTCTCACCAGAGGCATTGGAACTTTGAAAAATAATCTTGTGCTCCTCTCACCAGAGGCATTGGAACTTTGAAAAATAACCTTGTGCTCCTCTTACCAGAGGCATTGAGACTTTTGAAAAATAACCTTGTGCTCCTCTCACCAGAGGCATTGGAACTTTGAAAAATAAAGAGCTCCTCTCAACAGAGGCATTGAGACTTTTTGAGAAATAAAGCTCCTCTCAACAGAGGCAATGAGACTTTGAAAAATAAAGCTCCTCTCACCAGAGGCAATGAGACTTTGAAAAATAAAGCTCCTCTCACCAGAGGCAATGAGACTTTGAAAACAAAAAGCTCCTCTCAACAGAGGCAATGAGACTTTGAAAATAAAGCTCCTCTCAACAGAGGCAATGAGACTTTGAAAACAAAAAGCTCCTCTCAACAGAGGCAATGAGACTTTGAAAATAAAGCTCCTCTCAACAGAGGTAATGAGACTTTGCAAAATAAAGAGCTCCTCTCAACAGAGGCAATGAGACTTTGCAAAATAAAGAGCTCCTCTCAACAGAGGCAATGAGACTTTGAAAAATAAAAAGCTCCTCTCAACAGAGGCAATGAGACTTTGAAAAATAAAAGATTTCATTTCAGAATGCCAGTTAACATGGGTTTGACTGGGGTTAAACTTTCACTTTGATACCAATAATATTGGACTTCATCCTCCTCTAAGGTGTCAACTAAACTGACTTTACTCTTATCCAGGGCTTTTCAAAAAAGTATTTTTCTCATCATTTTCTCATACCTCATCATTTTTTCAAATTACCATCTCTTATATTTTCTCTTTTCCTCAAAATTTTAATCATTCAAAACTTCTTATCCTAATGTCTTTAACAAATAGTTCAATATCAAAATGCACTAATGAAATGTCATGCATGTCATGGATATAATGAATGTCATGAATACTATGGATGCTATGAACGTTATGCACATGTCAATGTCATGCCTCCTGAATTATTCCATGAATGTCTGTAAATGCAATCTCAATTGTGGTAACAAGATTCTCAAGCTCATCTCGTTTTCCTCAAGTTCCACATATCTGCTGGATTCTTGTTATTCAAATCTTCTATCTCCACTTCTCATTCCACCTTCTAATGAGTCTTGGTCCAACTATGCCCGAAGACTAGGCATCATGTTTTCAGATTTATATATTCATCATTCACTTTTGTTTCTTTCTCTCTCTTAGTAATGTAAGATTTCTCAAAAGAAATTTTTTTTTAAAAAAATTTACCCAAAAAAGGTTACCAACATTTATTTATTTTCCTTCCAACTCGACCACCAATGTAATGCACTCATACATCTTCTCAATTTATTATAGGGATGGAATGAATTTAAAATAATCATGAGAGATATAGGTATTCATTCTTAGAAAAGGAACATGAAATCAAGAAAAATCAATAGGCAGTTTGTTTAGAATAGGGTTTTCAGTATCCATTTAATAAACATTCTGACAATTTCAATCAAGTTAATCTAGAATTCTTTTCCAAAAGCCCACTTTTATTGATATGTTCTTTCATGTAGTGTCTGCCTTCGTATCAGAACCTTTTTTATGCTGATATTTTCCTAAGCCGCCTTTTCAGGTTTTCAACTTAGGTGCTTCTTATTTGATTCAAACTGCCCTTTTTGGGTTTTCAATTCTGAATCCTCTTTTTTTCTTCTTTTTTTTTCTTTTTTTTTCTTTTTTCTTCTTTCTCTTTTTTCATATATATTTTTTCTTCTTCATTTTCAACTTCATTGGCTTTGACAAACTTCAACCTTCAGTGCTCAATCCAAATTCATGCCCTTAATAGGCGTTCTTGATTTCGATCCAAGATATCTTCTAAAGCTCATGGGTTTCTTCATTCAACTTGATCTGCTTCCTTCAAAGGATCATTATCTCATTGTACAAGTATGTTTTCATTCAACACATGATTCTTCAATTCAAGCATTTACATTTGATCAAAATGGGCTTTTAAAGGCATGTAATGTAGGCTCAGGTGAGGGTTTATGAAAGAAAAGGATAAAGTAGGCCCAAAATGTGTTTCAGGGTTTATAAACCAAAGGATCATTTTTTATCAAGTAAAACATTCAAGCATTTTGCCCTTTTCTAATTCACCCATTTCTTTTCTTGCTTTTTTTTTTCTTTTTGAATTCAAAGCCCTTTTTTCTTTTCTTCTCTTTTTCATAGAACTGGGCTATTTCTTTCTTTCTCTTTTTTTTGATTCATCATGAACACTTTCATCTTTGCCCCCAAAATTTCTTTATTTCATCTTCCTTGCCCCCAGTGTGAAGGGTGATCCTTGGTGGGTTATATTACAAAAATATAATAGGCTCAAAAAGAGGTAATCAAAGGATAATTTTACTTATGCTTGAAGGATAGTGAAAGAAGGCCATTTATCATTTCAAATGCAAGTGCTCTCATTAAAGATCATTTATTGAACAATGACAAACTTGTTGGAAGCTTCTGTAAGAGATTCACCTTTCTTGTACTGTCTATCAAGTGCAGATGATGAGGAACCTTTTCTTCATTTTCTTACTTTGGCAATATTGGTAAACTAGCAATTCATCAATAGTAGTAGTTCTTTCAAAATTGAATCCCAGATTTACTGACATCATTATCATTATGTTCATTATTTGGATACTTGTGAATAAAAGGTAAGGTAAGTATGTGGGAAATGGCAAATGAACAAAGAAAATGAGAAAATGGCAGTGCATCACACTAGTCGCTTTATTGATAGGGAAATAAATAAAAGTTAGCCCATACATAAAACTTTATCTCGTGCTTGTAGGCTTAAGCACTTTAGAAAATTGTTTTGCATTACTTAAAGAAATAAAAGAAAACAAAAACTAGAATTTATAAATCCTCAAAATCGCATGGCTAGAACCCTTCATGCCCCTATAAGACAGATCTCTTTTTGAACTACAACTTATCCTATTACTCCCTTTCCCTTACTCAAGTTTTTCAACAACTCAGTAATTTGGGCCAATTGCCCCCTTATATCCTCTTGAGCTTTTTCCATCTTCTCCATGCGAATGTTTGGTTCTTCTTTCATAATCCTAGCTTGATAATGAGTGTGATGTGAATGGACTTTTGGTCAAGCTATCCTTAAACCTTTATTACCACAATTAAGAGTTCATCATTTCACATGTGGTAATGCTTGAAATATTTTGAAAATGCTTTGTTTAATGAATGAAGATAAATCAAAACCAGATGATGTGTATGAATGGAATGGTGTGGTAAAAAGTTGTCATGTAACAATAATGGATGAGTAATGCATGAAATGTTTGGGTAAAAGACTCATGGTACCCTCTTAATGTCTCATGTGTAAACCGAAATCCAACAAACTTGATCAAGCATGTGTCTTGAGTAATGGGTATTTTCTAGACCATGGGTTGATATGGCTCTATCTTACAGTTGGTCTTCTTAATTTCACTATATGCATGGCTTTAGATAAAAGGGCTAAAGGTTCCCAAATTGTTCCTTACTGTCGTCCACAAAGGACTAGTAAGGTACCCAATCCTCACCCATGACAGGCTACAAATGGAAAGGTTCAATTTGAGCGGGAGTATTTCGCTAGCCATTGCGGAGGTATTACCTCATGAGAGCGTAGTTACTTTACTTCCTCCTAAAAGGACAGAGCCCGAGTAGAGGGCTAATGCATGCACATGCATGTGAAGTGTGTGTTGAAGAAACATGTAGTTATTAATGTTTTATTATTTTATCAAAATTAACATACCTAAGGCAAACCTAAAATAACCTAAAACCAATCATTGGCTTGACTCTCTTTCGTCCCCAGTGGAGTTGCCAAACTGTCATAACGCATTGAGTTTTAGAAAGAAAACCTAATAGCTAGACATAAAATCTATGGAGTCGCCACCAACCATTCTACTAGGTGTGATTGGTCACCTATTCAAACTATGGATAAGACTGGTCTACATCTCAAATTTAGGGTTCGGGAGTACGGTTACGTGTGAGGAAGGATTAGCACCCTCACAACGCCCATCCTAAAATGGTACCAACTAGCTTTAGGTTATCTCAAATTTGCCTTAGTTAATCTTAAGTTCAATAATTTAATATTGGAAAATATTTCTAAGCATCCTCCATTAAGCTGGTGGGATAGCTTAAAAAATTCTCCTCACCTCAAGAGTATTCAAGTAGTACTATGCGACTTGCTTGAAGAGGCTCCGTCGTCGGATTCATTTTAATATCTTATGAAAAATTCTAACTTTCACTCCTACCCAACTTATTCTTACTATTCTATTATTTTCTATTATTAATTATTAATTTATTTATTTATTTTTATGCAAAAATGAATATGAATTATTTTTATCAAAAATCCCTTTTAGATCTTCCATTAAGCTAGTGAGACCCAAAAGAAATTTTCTTATCTAAAGATTTCCAAAGCGTTACTTAAGCATAACTCTACTTGGAATCTCCTCATAGGAACAATCAATATTTATTCTCAATAACTCCTATTTATTATTATCCTTTTATTATTTCATCAAATTTTATTACTATTTATTTTTGTTATTTTGTTATTTTAGTTAACATGAATTATTGAAATTTTTTATCTTCTTAATTCACCACTTTGATCTTAATTTAATAATATTTTTTAGATACAAATAACTTATTTTATAATTTTAAAAGATGAATAAAAATCACTTATTATTGAAAACTATCTTTAGGCCATCCATTAAGCTGGTGAGGCCTCAAAAATAATCTTCACACCTAGAAAATTTCAAGAAAATCACTTATGCGTAATCCTCTCGATATTTCATCATTGGAGTAATTCGTATTCACCTTGATTATAATTTTCATATCTAATTTTTATTCTATTCCATTCCTTATTTTGTGACTCATTATTATTTCTATTATATTATCATGGATTATTAATATCGTTTCTAATTAATCTTGTTCTAATTCAATGACAAATCTACTAATTATTCATATTTTTAAAAAAATGAATATAAATTACTTTTTATTGAAGACCCTATTTAGACCTTCCATTAAGCTGGTGAGGCCTTGAATAGAACTTTCTCATCTAGAAATCTTTAAGAAAATTACTTAAGCGTAATCCTCTTAATATTTCATCATCGAAGCAAATTGTATTCATTTTCATTATTATTTTAATATCCAACTCTAGTTATTTTATTTATTTCCTTCGTTATTTTATTGTTTGCTATTACTATTTTTATCATATTATTACTAATCATTAACATCTTTTCTAATTTTGTAAATAATTATTTTTATTGTTATTTTATGATAAACTTATTTTATTTTATTTTTTTAAAAAATGAATATGAATTATTTATTATCAAAAATCCTATTTAGACCCTCCATTAAGCTGGTGAGGCCTTGGATAGAATTTTTTACCTCAAGATCTCTAAAAGTACCACTTGAGCGTAGTCCTTTAAGAGTTCCATCGTTGGATAATTTATATCTTGTATCTTTATTTATTATTATTATTATTATTATTATTATTATTATTATTATTATTATTATTATTATTATTATTATTATTATTATTATTATCTTATTTTAAAACATCTTACAAGTTTTATATTTAATTTTAATCTCTTAATCTACATCTAAACTTTTATTAACAAATCTAATGAATAATTTACAAAATAAACTAAAAGAGTAAGTCAAATAAATTAAACAATTAAATGAACTAACAAAAAAAGAACCATTATAAGTATCATAAAAAACAAATAGAAATCACACTTAAAATAATTAAAACATGTATAAGCTTTTGCAAGGTGAAACATTGTGATTGGAGAATAAAATGTTGAGGGAATCCAAAGTCACGTGAATACGCAAAGAATCTCAGAAGAAAAAAAACATTTAAACCTTAAATTGTAAGTGCTTACCGTGGCTGATAGCTCTTTTGTATCTCCACTATTTGCTTCACGTTGCTTCTTTATTCTTTGCTTTCTTTCTTTTTCACACAAAGCAGCAGTGTAGAGTTTGTAACAAGCTTCAAGCAGTAGCAAGGTGGTCGTCTCGCAAGGCTTGGCAAGGCAGATTCTTTTCGTTCTCTTTCTCTTTCTCCCACATGAATAGGTCAACGTTCTCTTTTGTTTTAATATTGTAAACAGCAGTAAGCAACAAACGTGGAAGATGACAGCTTGGTGATGCAACAATGAACTGCAAGGAACAGCAGCAGCTTGGACAGTAGTGATGAAGGAGCCAGGAATAACGGCAGTATAGAGAATTATAATGCAAGAAGAATGAAGAAAGGTCGCAGGTCAGAGCAAGAGATGACGTCGGCAAATGGAGCTGGCTTCAGGACTGGTGAAGACGATGGTGATAGCAAACTAAAACCAGAGAAACGGTGTTTACAGCAGTAAGGATGGCAAGGATGTAACAAGCAAGGGAGTCAGGCAAGGTTACGGTAAACGGCAGCTAACGATGGAGATGGCATGAACAGAAGATGACGATACGTGGCCAGAAACGATGATAGCAGCCAGCCAATATAGGTGGTTCCCGTGGAAAAGAAAAACAGTAGCCAAAACTCCCTTCTTTTCTTTTTTTCTTTCTCCTTTCCTCTTTCTAGGCTTTTTTTAGGGTTTTTTTCTAGGGTTTTCTTTGGGTCTTCTTAGGGTTTCCTCTCCTCTAGGTCTTTTTTTTCTCTCCCCCTCCCTTCGGTTAACCGTGGCCCCTATTATATTTATTTTTGTCTTTTTCCATTTTTTAGAAAGAAAAATCCTAATTTTAATGTATTAACCCCAAAATTATGGGATCTTTATTTTATCATTTATTCTTTGTTTGATCCCTTTTAACTTATTTCCTTTTTATTATTATTTTTATTTTGGGCAATGAATTTTCAGATTTAATTTCAACCAATTTCCTTCCTTTTATTGATTTATTCATTGATTTAATGGCTAATTATTCTTTTTCTTTTTAAGCAACAAATTTCTTTTATTTCTGGCAACAATATCAACTCTAGTCAACTCTTGAAGGTGTGAATTTTGCATGTGCTTCACATGAGATTTTCAAATTTGAAATTTTTTAATTTTAGAGTTTGCATGGGATGCATGGAGTTCCAACTTAAGATTTGACCAAAATTGATTTTTTTTATCATTTTTTATTTTTTTGATTTTTTTTAATTTAGAGAAATTGTTCGGACAAAATTAGGTGTCTACAATACTCATTTGGTCCTAATGCACAAAATAGTGTGTGCATTGCCTTAGCATTTAGTTGTGCCATTCTAACATCGTTTGCATCCCACTCATCCTCTTTCTTTGGCATATCCTCCCCATCTACTTTTTTAATAGGAACAATGGGACCTTTAATTATAATCCTCCATACTTCATAATCAATAGCTTGAATGAATAACATCATCATAGTCTTCCAATAAGCATAATTTTCACCATTGAAGAGTGGTGGTCTAACCGTAGAGTGTCCCTCTCCTACCAAAGGTGTAGATACACTAGTTTGAGCCATCTAGATCGTTTTTACTCGAAAGAAATTACTCCTAATCGATTCTCGAGTCCAAGCTCTGATACCAATTATTGGCTCTACCGAGAGGGGGGTGAATCGGTTTTTCTACTTCTTTTTGGTTTTTCTACCTCTAAATGCACAATTAAAACTAATGAAACAACAATGTAATAAGTGCAATAAAAAGAGTAAGGGAAAGAGAAGCAAACACAAATTTATAGAGGTTCGGCCAATCTCTTGGCTACGTCCTCTCTCCTTGATCCTCTTGTCAAGGTTTTGATTCAGCTCTTCCTTGATAATCTTTACACACCACTTCAAGGTGTGGTGAGACCTCTTATAATGTTTCTTGATGACTTAGAACTCACCTTCTAAGCCTCTCCCCTTGTAAGACTACCCACACTCTACAAGAACAGACCTTACAAGGACAGCTCATCCCTTTGAATAACAGAAATTTCAGTAAATGGGTGAAGAACAACAAGGAATCTCACAAATGGAGTTACACAATAAGAATTTTCAGATTTGAATTTCTCTTTAGAAGCTTGAAGATTTTTTGAGTGCTTGTTCTACCTCCAAACTTCATAAATACCTCTATTTATATCCCACCAAACGACTGGAACAGTTGGTGAAGCATTTAATACATTTCCTCCCGTTGAAACCCTCAGAAACTAGCCGTTGGAGTCAGATTTCGAGCAAAGGGATCAATCCCTTTTCTCCAAAATGCATTCTTATCCTTCTCTGGACCTCTTCCAAGCATTCTGCCACTTAGGGATCGATCCCTTTCCTGGAGGGATTGATCCCTCATAATTTCCTGCACCTATTTTGCTGCAAATTGATACAAATTGTGACTTTTGTGATTCTAAGTCAGTTCAAAAGATTCTAGTACTTTTCTAAGAATATTTACTGACTTTTCAATTGTAATCACCAACCAAAATTTTGTTTAAAATATTTTCTACCATTGAGTTCATTTAAAGCAAATTTACTTTGAAAAAATTATTCTTAAGCTTACTTGAGTTTTGTCATTTCAAAATACTTGTCAATTTAAAGCTAACAATATGTATACAATAATATTTTCAAAAAATTATTTATAATCGGGTTCAAGTAATAGGATACCCTAATATCACTACCCAAATCGTACCCAAACTCGTGATGGGTAATAAAATTAATATCCGAGCTCTATTCGAACCCGATAATTATATACTCTAACTCTACTTAATCGGGTCAAGTTGAACAAGGTACCCATTTACATCTCTAGACTTTGAGGACCATTTTATTACATTTTAAAATTTACGGACCAAAATAATATAACAATCAAACTATAAAGATCACGGATGTAATTTCGTGATAAAATTAAAAAAAAAACTGAATTATAAAAAAAATATTTGAGGTGTATACCACATATCTATTAAATTATTGCCGGTCAAAAATATCAACATATTTCTTGAATAAATTTCCAACCACTAAAAAAGCTTACTCTCATTATCCATTTCACTTTATCCCTTAACATTCTGTAGGGAGAAGCAAACAACACGAAGAAAGAATCTGGGTGAACAAGGAAAAAATTCCCAAAGTTCTTGAATAAATTTCCAACCACTAAAAAAGCTTACTCTCATTATCCATTTCACTTTGTCCCTTCTCAACATTCCGTAGGGAGAAACAAACAACGCGAAGAAAGAATCTGGGTGAACAAGGAAAAAATTCCCAAAGTGAAATGAGGTTGAAGAGCTTTCTTTTCTGCATAACCTCGACACTGATATTTCTACAATCTATAAATCCTTCACTTGAATGGCCTGCACCTGACTCAGTCCCTACCCCAACGCCATGGCCTGAACAATTCCATGCACTTCTCTGGATGACATTATACTCAGGGGGTTACCAAATGACTGATCTTTGGTATGATTGGCCAAATGGCCGCAATGTTAATCTGCAGCAGAAGCAGCTTGGGGTGTTTATGTACGATGTAGAGTGGAACAATGGCACCTCCTTTTACTACACACTGGGCATGAATGGAACATGCAAGACCGTTGATTTTGGAGTTGGCATTCCCAAGCCTGATTTTCTTTGTGGAGCGAATTACTTAGGGACTCAAGTCAAGGATGGGTTCCTTTGTAATGTGTGGGAGAAAGTTGATTTTATTTGGTACTATGAAGATGTTGCTACAAAGAGGCCAGTTCGATGGGATTTCTATGATGGTACGTGATTATTATTTTTTCTTTTTATTTTCAATGAACGATAAATTTTGAAATATATCAAAAATGTTCAAATTACTTTTGCAGAAAACCAGCTAATCGAATTAATCCAACAAAAGTCGGTTTCAATTAAAGACTTGATTTTCTATGTCTATTATGTCACACCTCGGTGTTGGATTATGCCCTTAGAACAATTCATTAGATGATTGGATTTGGCATTTTTTATGTATCATGACATTTTATTTATTATAGCTCATTATTATATTTGTCTTATAACTGCGTAATGTAATCTTATATGATAATGTCCTTAGAATAGTAATAACACACTATTCTTAAAATATCCCTAGTCAAGTATTATTGTGAACAAGGATAACAATGTACGATAAGACTAGTATGTGGTTGACTGATGACCATTGTCATGGATATAGGATATCAAGTCATCACATAGGTACATGTTAGAGAACTATGTACTGGATCGACCCTCCATGAGAACGCTACATGGATTGTTATATGAGTGTCATAAGCGATTCTCATAGTGATGATGGTGTATGTGATCCTTTGACTTGAGATCATCAGAGATCCCAACATAGAGAATTGCATACTTTAATGCTGCTAGATGTCATTCGTAACAGGATGGACTATAAAGGTAGTAATTGGGTATGCCTTGATCTATGTAGAGGGATGTTGAGTGATCAAGATAGGATTTATCCCTCTTATATAACAAGAGTGATGTCTTGGGCCCTTTGATAGAGTGAGACTAAGAAATGCATGGCCGTGCTCAAATAAGTCAATATGAGATATTGATTTTATTTGTTTAATTAGTCTACTCAGGAATCAAGAAACGCTGATTAGACTATACAAGTGTGACACATTCCATGACTTGTGTCTAATCAAGACATCAAAGGATAAAGGGATTAGACTACACGGTAACATCTATCACGAGTAAGGTTATGTCGAGTCATTGACATTCTCGTTACATGGGTAGCAATGATGTGTTGCTAGATACCGCTCATTGCCTGTGACAATTTTGTCATTGCCATTGTTTTGAGAACCTATTGGGTCGCACACTTAGAACGGATCAATGAGGAGCTTAATTAATCCTATTCTGAATTGGATTAAGGATATATCTAATCCTATTCTGAATTGGATTAAGGATATATCTAATCCTATTCTGAATTGGATTAAGGATATAGTTAATCCTATTCTAAGTAGGATTAGAGTTCTGTTTGGCAATAAATTTTAGGGTAAAATTTACTGCCTATAAAAGGATGTTTTTTCTAAAACATAGCTGGACAATTAAAAAAAACAGAAAAGGTATTCTTTTAATCGAAGCTAGCAATTCGATTATAAAGAATCAAAAACGCTCTTTAAGGCTTCTGATCGTGAGACGTTCAAGAGTCGTGAGATTTGTTCGTGTGGATACCATAGAGGCAGGAACGAAAAGTTGTTGCTTGTGACTCGACCAACGACAGAAAATCAGAGAAAACGTTAGGTAAAATCTCGAAACCCTAATCAGGCAACTCTCCGAATCGATCTTGGTGGAGGCCGAATGATTTAAATTCCGCTGTGTGTTTGTTTCGGTTTCCTTCACCCGGAAACGTGGAAGTTTTGGGCTAAATTTTTTTTATATATACATTTAATCTTAATTTCTTACTTGGGTTGCATTCTTGCCAGTATCACATCACACAAAACATCATAGTATTTTCATAAAATATTTCATTCACATTATATGGACGTATTCCTCAGAATAACGTTTACATTCATACAATATCGACTACATCCCAAAAGTATTACTTATATACAAATATCTGTGCTACACAGGATGTCGGGTATAAAAATATGAGTATACCTTACGTAAGTACAAAAAGTAGTTGGAGGAGAGACGTATCCCTCAATCTACATCATATGCGCAACAGGCAAAGGGATGATCACTGTAAATAATCTGGTAGAGTAGGGGAGTGAGCTTTTTGAAAAGCCCCGTAAGAAATGCATTTAAAATAGTCATAGCATCTATATATGCAGAAAACAAATGCCATAATAGTGCGTGTCATACTTTAAAACATTGTATGAATTCTTTAATACATATATCAAAATTTCATACTTGTTCAAACATGCATCATACTTTAGAAATTTAATATCAAAATTAATAAAACATATCATACAGTTCATGGAGACTAGGCAGAATCATATAGCCAGTATGCGGGTCATGACACTTACTTCTTCCTCTGAAGAGGGAACGGAATACCTATGGCCATGGTATGGGCTGTAGACTTGATCAGGGTCATACAGCGAACATTGCACCACGAAGGACCAACATACCCACAAGGGATGAAAACATGCACGACGTGGGCGAGAACATGCACGAAGTGGGCTAAACATATGCCACAAAGTGGCAAGCATGACAGGCAATAACATAAACTATAGGAAGGCCTTAGTCTCAAAACTTACTTACTTATGTAACATCTTAAATCATACAATTGATATAAAATAGTACAGACCGGACGTGCCAGGATCTAAGTTAGCCTGGGGTTTGCCACTCCGATACCTTTTTCGGAAAACATATTTATTTTCTGTCATACTTAAAATATTATGGAAAAATATGCATAGAAGTTATAAGGTTCATTTAACAAATTAACAAAAGATTATGAAAATTAACTTCGGAATAAAATTCATGCTTCAAACATTTCTTTAAAATTTGCGATGAAAGTAAGGGACACCATCACAACTTTAAATTACATCCCTTACCTCAGTACACCGTAGAGCAATGCCTTATGTTGCACCCATGTGTTTCCTATCTCTCCGAATTATAAACTGCAAGGTAACAGTTTTACTGAAATTAATTTTCAGTATGACTTATAAAAATTTCCTTTGCTTATCTAGCTCTTATTTATCTTATCATTACTTATAATATTAATATTTCCTATGATTTTCTCATAGGTAAATATTTTATTTACTTTTCCTCTCTTTTTTTTTTTCATGTCATATTCTATATCTAGCTTAGTGGTGTTATGCTAATCAACTTTGTTTCATCCTCTTGAAATCATAATCATCAGAGCTTTTATCCTAATGTTGGATATGCTATATGAACCAATATATAACTTCACACTAAGTTATCAGCATGAATTCTATTCCTCCGAAACAGAGAAAAAATTAAGCCAAATCTCCATTGTCAAGTGCATGAATCAATTTGGCTATCTACTGGTGCATCTACTTGTAATGGGTTTGCTTCCTCCTTAAAATCAATCTTCTTATTCGTTCTAGCCAATTATCTCTCCAAATTTGGTTCTTGTTAGATATCCATCTTAAAATCAATTGACAATAGGTAGAAGAGTCCAACTTGAATATAAGGTCATAAAGAATTTAGTATTTAATAGATGTGGGATGACACCACTTTAAAAACTCCTCATCACGTTTAGGCAGAGATGGAGATAAAGCCTATCATGTGATATTTTTTTTTTATAGAAGAGGTAACAAAAGAAATCAACAGAATAGAACTTGGGCTCTGATACCATATTAGATATTCGTTCTAGAACCAATTAGCAATAGGTGAAAGGGTTCAACTTAAATATAAGGTCATAGAGAATTTAGTATTTAACAAATGTGGGATGACATCACTTTAACAGTTCTTACTACCATTTCCCACTCTATATCTTACCTTAGGTTTAATAGATTTTTAGCCTTCCATATGCCTCTCATTGTATATGATACCTTAGTCCTCAAAAAAGTATTTAGAAAAGAAGAATTTGGAAAAAAATACTTTGACCTTAACTCTTGATATATTAACGAGTTGGTGTTCTTTAGCATCCTCCACCCTTGCTTGCCCAAAAGTGCCAGATTGAAAAGTTCAAAATGTCTAAATCCCATTCCACTATCATCTTTAACCAGATATATTTTATTCCAACAAAGCCAATGTATCCTTTTTCCTTTCAATTTTGAGTTCCACTAGTAATTGCTAATTAAACTACTTATTTCACTACTTAAACTTTTAGGAAAGAAGAAATACATTCATAGAATAAGCTGATATGATGAATAACTCCTTGGCACATTGGGATAGACATCTCTTACTCTAATGTTGGGTTCTCATTTGCACTCCATGCTTTAATGTTCTCTCAACTAGCCTAACTTACATTATCATTAAATATCAAAAATGATTTCTTAAAGTTGACCTTATGTCCCAAACCTTTCTCATACTGCTCTAGCATGTGCGTCACCTTTTCACATTCATTCTGCTTTGCCTTTATAAAAAGCACGCTATCATTTGTAAGATTAATTCAACTTGCTTGAAAACCATGTATGGAACCATCCCTCCAACATTTAGATAGTAATGCTAAGAGAGCCTTTGTACACAATAAAAATAGATAAGGAAAGAGAAGATTCTTTTGTCTAATTTCACGCTTTGGGTTAAACTTATATGTAAAAAATCCATTAAACACAATAGAAAAAGAGACAATAGTGATGCATATTGTGTTCAAAGCAATCCATCTTTGATTAAACCCTATATCTCCATCATAGCTTCAAGAAAAGGTCATTTCACTCTAATCTATCATAGGCTTTACTCATATTAATTTTTAGTGTAACATACCCCTCTTTTCCTCTCTTTTTTTTTTCATTTTAAGAGAATGCAATAGTTCATATACTACCAACATATTGTTTGCAATTAGGTGCCCTGGTACAAAAGTGCTCTGATGCTCACTATTGCATTTAGGGAGAATGTGTTTAAGCCTATTAACAAGTGTTTTAGCAATAATTTTATATATTACACTACATAGGCTTATAGGACAAAAATTGGCCATTGTTTTGGGATCTTTGATTTTTCGGATGAGCACTTTGTTTATATGATTAACATCTTTGATAGACCCTATCCTATTTAAAAACTCTAAGAAAAATTTTGGTGACGTCTACCCAGCCATATGCTAGTATTTTTTGATAAAATAGAGGAGGTATACCAGATGGTCCTGGTGCTTTATTTAGGTGCATTTGCTTAATATTAATAGCCTCTTTGATCTTTTCAAGTTGAAACTCAACAAGTAAGGTCTCGTTCGTCCCATCCAATGCTTTTTTATCAAATGCTTCGAAAACATCATAAAAAATGACTGGTCTTTAAGACTTTATGAAATGATCCATAAATATACCCTTCAGTTCGATCTCCTCCTCACACCATCTTCTCCCATTATCCTTTAAACCACCAATATGACTACTGCATTTTTGGCATTTTGTTTTGTAGCTTGGGCAAGAAAAAATGCAGTATTTTTATCTCCTTCATGTAGCCACGTGATCCTTGAATGTTACTTCCAGTATGCTTCTTCTTTCTTAAGCAAATAGTTTAGTTTCTTTCTTAATTCTTCCCCTAGTCTAAAAGTCAATAAGTCAGGTCGTATCCCATTGACATCTTTTACTTCCTTGCTCCAAATTATTATTTTCCTTTGCAAGCCTTTAAAAGTTATATGATTCCATTTGGTCAAAATTTTTTCCACTCAAGCAATTTTTTCTTTGACATCACTTTAAGTTCATTCATTCCAACCTTCTTTAATCACTTCTTTATAGCTCGCATCATTAACCCACATCGCCTCAAAGTAGAGTCTGTTCCTCTTTTGCCACCCTTGTTTATTCTTCTTACACCTTTCTCTATCCCCTATAATGGGATTATGGTCCAAGATCGAGATGACCAGATTAATTACTTTATAGAAAGGGAACATTCCACACCAAAGTCGACTTCCCAAAGCTCTGTCCAACCTTTCTCTTATAAGAGTTTGAATCTCTTTCCCTTTTTCCTAGGAAAACTATTGACCTTTGTACCCCAAATCAGTCAATCATGCATCCTCCACAATTTCTTTAAAATCTTGCATCTGCCTATGTGCACTAGGAACACCCCAACTTTTTCAATAGCCTACAGAATTTCGTTGAAATTACAAAGGCATAATAGTGGCTTTTGTGAGATACTTGATAACCTTCGATGAAGCACTACAAAAAATGAGATTTTTACCGGTACTTTTATTTGGGCGGTTGGAGAAAGCGCCAGCACTTCTCTTTTTAATTAACCTTTTATCGGCTTTAAACAGAGTGCCGTTGTTGGCAAAAGTTTAGATGGCACTTAGATACTTTTTATCCGACTCCCTTAGAAATGCCTCTTTTATTTTTACCCGACTCCCTTAGAAATGCCTCTTTCATTTTTACTTTTCCCTCTAATTTGAAGAAAACCCATTTCCCTCTGATTTGAAGAAAATAGCATAACTCACATTGTCACCTCTGCTTTCACTTTTTCCCTCTGATTTGAAGAAAACTCACAAATTAAACTTACGAATCATCGCACCTCTGCCACTTCGTCGTCAACACTGCTCTACCGATAGTTTTACAGATCTCGCATTGCAGATCTCACACCGATTATAGAGGTATATTGCTATATCTCATCTACCTCGTCGTCTTAGCTTCATCTTGTCACTGCTTTAGATGAAAATCATCGATATAATAAGTAGGATTTTACTTCTGTACCTTACTTTTAAACAGAGGTAGGGGACCAGCAGCAAGACGTGGAAGGTCATCATCCTATTCCAGATCACCCAGTCCACGAAAGGGTATGAATTTTTGGATACTTTTGATTTATCGTTGGCGAACATATTTTACTTCTTGTTATGTTTTTGGCTTTGCTAATAATTGTATTATATCAAAGAGTTTGGGATCTTACTCCACCTTCTAGCCCATTTGAGTATAGCCGTGGTTTTCTTCCTCATTTGTTTAATTTTTTTTATAAGGCATTTGTTTAATTCTTTTCTTTTGTGCAACTTCTGACCTCATTATGATGTTTGTTGTCTGCAAGTGAAATAGATTCTTCAACTACTTCTATTTTTCCCCTTCTGAACTTTCATCTGATCTTATAAATTGATTTATTTGTTTGATTTTTCATACATAGTTGGTTATTACCATACTTATGTCATTCTGCATTTCTATTTTTCTTATTTACATCACTGTCGGTTGAATGTATCCGAGATGAGGGTTGTATATTAGGTAATTTTGTTCAGTAAATTTGTTTGAATCATTTTTTTCTGTAATTCCATTGATAATGTAGACTGTAGGTTAATCAGGTGGACTAAGGGCAATACTGTTAAAGTGTGGATCAGATTTTTTCCTCATGCAGCATGCAGTCTGCTTTGGCTTATCAGCCGTTATAGGAATTAGTGGAGGGTTTTAGACAGATGAGCCAAATGTTTAATTCATTTATTGAATCCAAAGATATAAAAGAGCAGGAAACAGGAGGAGATAAATGATAATTTTTAGTTTTTTTATGGTTATTGTATTTCATCTTTCTAGTGGCTATTATATCCCCTTTTTACCATTACTTTTAAACAGAGTTTGCTATCACCTTGGTCTTGTATACATGCATGTATTATATGTATAGGGATAAACAGTTCCAATTTACAATTTTCAAACTTGAACAGCATGCTTTCTCCCATGCTTGCTTTCCTTTTGTTTTTCTTTGCAATGTTGTCATGCTTTTCTATATTTTTAGGGTTATAAAAGCTGAAGTGCTCTTTATAAATTATATATTTGCTTTAAACTTCTATGAGATACCCAAATTCTTAATTGGAATTCCATATGGTTGGCAATTGGTGTGTTACCATGGTGATAGATGTCTTCTGTTCTGCTATAAGCCATATCTCGAGTTAAATAGGTTACTAGATACACATTAAAGAAAGAGTTTAATATTCAAATACTGCAGAAGAAGTATATCTAGGAATAGTTCATATAAATATAAACTAGTGCTGACCTGAAATAGTGCTGCCTAATGTCAATGCATTAAGTACCATAGATAAACTGTAACGTACACTACAAAAAAATAGAGCATTAGAGATGGAATTTGTGACCGAATTTCCGTCACAAATTTTCAATTTCCGTTACTAATTATAATTAGTGACGAATTTGAGACGGAATATTCCGTCTCTAAATTTAAAGTAGCTAAAAGTCTATCCGTCACAAAATTTTTTTTTTCCGTTGCAAAATCTGTTACAAATTTGAGACGGATATTTGCGACTAAAATCCGTTTCTAAATTTTTTTCCGTCAGAAAAATTTAATGAAACAAAAAAAAAATTTTTGTTTTTGCTACGCTTTTTGCATGGGATTTTGTAACTGATTTTTTCCGTTGCAAATTTTTGTGACAGAAATTCCGATACAATTTTCGTCACAAATTGTGACGGAAATTCCGTTTCTAAAAAGTATTTTCTGTCACCAAAAATTAATTTATTCAAATTTAAAAAAATCAAATTCTACAATTTGTGACGAAATATTGGTAGAAAATTCCGTCTCAAAATAAGTTGTAACGAAATTTGTAACTAAAAATTCCGTCTGTAATTTCATTTTTTTGGTCACAACAAATATATTATTAATACAATATAAATATTAAAATTATAATTTGTAACAAAATTCTGTCACAAATTTCGTCAGAAAACTATGACAAAAAAATCATTTATATTATTATTTCATAGCTATTGAAATTGTTGAATTTCATTAAAAAACAATTAATTTTGTAAGCTAAAATCTATTTTCCAAATATACCTAAAATTGAATCCAATTAATTTACAATAAATATAGTTTAACAAAAAGATATATATTTAATATATACATAATTAAACAAAAACCTGAAATACACATCTAATATCCACAAAATATGTACCAAACATCCATGCATAAACATTATATTCAATTCAGTACAAAAGTATGAAGTCCTATAACATCGTAGCGCTTCATGAAGATGGTCCTTCAAAAAGTGATCGAACACCTATAACAAAATGAATTATTTTGTTAAATACGATTTAACAAAAATTCATACAATTAATATAGATTCAAATTGTAGCAAAAAAGCGAACAAAAAAAGCAACCAACAGGGAAATGTCTGTACACACATATGTTTGATAGACAATGAGGATGAGTCCATACACACACACATATATATATATATGTACTTGATAGACAATAAGGATGACTACTATGACTTTTTTGCTTCTATCAGGCATTCAAAGAAGAGAAGACTTCTGCTATCTCAAAAACCTCAAATAATAGACAATGGAAATCATGGATCTTCAGAAGTATTATTCCATTAAGATACTAGCACTTGCGGTGGGCAACCTAAAAAATAAAAGAGTAAAACGGCAAAAGTGGTAATAAATATAGCTCTCGTCCCTAAGTGGTGTAGTTGTAATAAACGTGTGTATATGAGGCATGATGAGGCCTATATTTATTAGAATAAAAAAAGGGAGAAAGAATCCACTTAACTGATTTAATTGTATATTTGGTTTTACTTAATTTACTGGTTGTGTATCATGCTTTATTTATGTAGATTATATATGTCGCATTTCGTATTTATTAATATTTTTATATATAATTATTTTCGATCAATATGATAAAGATATCAGATTGATATAAAATTTTTGTTGCATGACAGATATGACATTTACTGGTTGTGTATCATGCTTTACTTTTGTTGCATGACAGCAGCTGGTAGTGCACCAGCTGCAGGACAGCAGCTGGTGGTGCACAAGCTGGCTGCTGTCCTGCAGCTGGTGCACCACCAGCTGCTGTCCTGTAGCTGGTGGTGCACCACCAGCTGCTGTCCCGTGGCAGCTGGTGCACCACCAGCTGTAGGACAGCAGCTGGTAGTGCACCAGCTGCAGGACAGCAGCTGGTAGTGCACCAGCTGCAGGACAGCAGCTGGTGGTGCACAAGCTGGCTACTGTCCTGCAGCTGGTGCACCACCAGCTGCTGTCCTGTAGCCGGTGGTGCACCACCAGCTGCTGTCCTGTGGCAGCTGGTGCACCACCAGCTGCAGGACAGCAGCTGGTGGTGCACAAGCTGGCTGCTGTCCTGCAGCTGGTGCACCACCAGCTGCTGTCCTGTAGCTGGTGGTGCACCAGCTGCCACAGGACAACTTTCATCCTGTTTAAACTAAGCAAGCAAGATTAAATTTTACATCTATAAGTGACAACAATTGGCTTCTACCAATTTATGATTGAGATTGAGGTCTCATAGAGTTTGAATAAAAAGTCTATATAGAGTAATTAAAAAGGTACTTATTAGAAGTTAACAACAAAAGCATGCCATTATTTTCATCTTGCAAATGCACTGAAACTTCACTTTGCATCCTGTTCTTTATAGCTCAAGATTATAAGTATGATTGGTTGTCTGTTGTTAGCTAAAATATGATGCCTTTTCTTAAACCTAAAGGTTTTTTTTGCATGACAGATATGAATATATTATTAAACCTAAAGGTTTTTTTTTTATAATATTAATCATACATAAATTATGAGTGTAAAACTAATTATTTTTATATCATGGGATTTTATCTTCCCTCAAGTGTTTGTGTGCTTGTCAATATTCATATCCAAATTCTAGTTAACATGGACAGCAGCTGGTGGTGCACCAGCTGGCTGCTATCCTACAGCTGGTGCACCACCAGCTGCTGTCTCGTGGCAGCTGGTGCATCACCAGCTGCAAGACAGCAGCTGGTAGTGCACCAGCTGCAGGACAGCAGCTGGTGGTGCACAAGCTGGCTGCTGTCC
The DNA here is from genome assembly GCA_031772115.1 of Heritiera littoralis. NCBI lineage: Eukaryota > Viridiplantae > Streptophyta > Magnoliopsida > Malvales > Malvaceae > Heritiera > Heritiera littoralis. Next base: position 2,933,346 of record JAPDPK010000074.1, read on the forward strand.
TGCAGCTGGTGCACCACCAGCTGCAGTCATGTAGCTGGTGGTGCACCAGCGGCCACAGGACAACTTTCATCTTGTTTAAACTAAGGAAGCAAGATTAAATTTTGCTTTCTATAAGTGACAACAATTGGCTTCTACCAATTTATGATTGAGCTTGAGGTCTCATAGAGTTTGAATAAAAAGTCTATATAATCATAATTTACTATAGAGTAATTAAAAAGGTACTTATTAGAAGTTAACAACAAAAGCATGCCATTATTTTCATCTTGTAAATGCACTGAAACTTCACTTTGCATCTTGTTCTTTATAGCTCAAGATTATAACCTAGACTGGTTGTCTGTTGTTAACAAAAATATGATGCCTTTTCTTAAAACCTGAAAAATTTTTAGCTAAATCCAATGAATTTGTAAACCTTTTCCAAGTCAGCATAACAAATTAAAAGAGTACCCATGTTTCATGCATGCCTTGACAATCCAAAGAATGTACAAAGAGAAAATTATTTTCCATTGTCATTATAGTTAGCATAAGTAGATCAAAGCAAGTTAGATCTAATATAAAAACATGAGCTGAGAAGAATAATTAAATAAGTAAATGTTATTAATTATATATGAGACATACCTGAGTGTGAAGCTACCAATGTTACACTTATACCAAAAGTCTTTAGTTTCTTTACTTCTTCAGAAGCTTGTATGACACCAAAATATAATCCAGTTGCATGTCTAAAAAAAAAAACAAAAAAAACTTACATATGCTATCATCAACAATACCAAATTAAAGGAAAACGTATATGAAGATAGAGGGAAAGAATGCATATGACAATAAACAAAACAGGCTCTGCAGGGGAATAAACTTATATCCTTTTTCTTTGGTTCAAATAGAACTCTAAAGGAGCCAGACAACACTTACCATTGCCCTACTCTTGATATGCCTTTACTGAAACTCTATAATGATACATCAGTATACACTCTTTAACTTAATTTTTAAAACACTAAATGAGTATACAAAAAGCAACTAGCTCATGCAACATTGCTCCTTAGAATCAAGATTCTTTATAAGCTATTCTCACGGAAGCTTGAAATTACATTTGTATGTTACAGTAAACAGTGCAGGACAGCAGCTCGTGGTGCACCTGCTGCCACAGGGACAGCAGCTGCTGGTGCACCTGCTGCTGCAGGACAGCAGGTGGGAGGTTTTTCCTAAATGAAGATATTTTTAAAACTTAATTCCCTAACTAAGGTACTTTCATTCTTTATTCCAAAACAAAGGTATTTTGATATTAATTAACTTCCATGTCAACATTTTATCCAAGTCAGCATCTTCATTTTTCAATTATCTCCTTTTTCTTTCTCCCTCCTGTTTAACACATTAGTCTCTTTTGCATAATTTTATTTTCTATCACCAAAATCATTTTCTCTAATTTGCAGTTCCATCAAATTACCATTTACGAGCAGTAAGACAAAATAGCTATAGAAAATGGACTTTTATAAATTGTAAAAGTCTACAATGTTCATCAACACAAACAACATTCAGGATAAAAGAAAACTAAACTGTAATTCTTAATGCTAAGATTCTTATCTAATAAAATTCAGGACAATATAAGATGAAGACAAGTTTGGGGGTAAAATGCCATTATTTGAGAAGGTCAACAATCAACCCCAGCTTTGATTGGTTTGTTACTCAATCAACCATCTAAATTGGCTTTCCTGCATACATAGTTTAATTGAAAACCCTTGAACTGAAATCCTTCGTTAGAAAAAAATGCTCGTGCAAAAGATGGTTTTAGAGCTGGCCAAGTAGTTTATGTTAAAAAAGTACTAAATCTTAGGAAAAAACTCCAGCAGCTGGTGTACCACCAGCTGCTGTCCTGTGGCAGCAGGTGGTGCACCTGCTGCCACAGGGGCAGCAGCAGACAGCAGCTGGTGGTGCACCTGCTGCTGCAGGACAGCAGCTGCTGTCCTGTGGCAGCACGTGCACCACCAGCTGCAGGACAGTAGCTGCTTTTGATTTATCTGCCACAGGACAGCAGCTGGTGGTGCACCAGCTGTAGGACAGCAACTGGTGGTGCACCTACTGCTGCAGGACAGCAGCTGCTGTCCTGTGGCAGCGGGTGCACCACCAGCTGCTGTACTGCAGCTGGTGCACCACCAGTTTTGGCTAATCTGCAAAAACGCCACATAATGGAAAAAGCAATATGTTTCCGATGTAAAGAAGGGGAGGAACATCAAACTGGCTACAAAATTATTCTCACCATCAAACTAGGCTAAATTCTTATTGGTTTTAAGGCTATGATAGTAGGAAATGACCATATGGATCCATAAAGAAAGGAAAACCAAATCAGTTAAACTGGGTGACAAATTTATTCTCACTATCAGTAAGCATCCAAAAACCAGATCAGTTTGTTTTTACTAATGCATAATAATTTGTGGCATCTACTACTAGAATAATAAGACAAAAATAATTACCCAAGCTATTAAGGTGCAATATAACCATAAACTCGGGCAGAAATAAAAAACTGATACCTATCCAAACCCAGCAAATATGTAACAAGCAAAAAAAAAATTTCCAGCAGAAGTTGAACCCATTTATTCAAGATCAAGATAAAGTGTAAGCTCATTACCTGAGATCTGAAACAAAACTAATTTCGGCATATATCTTAATTCGCCAACCAAATGAAGCCAAAAGAGTGATCGATGTGATGGTTCAAACCCAAAAAGTGAACACCTAAAACATAAGAAAAATGTATTTATCATTTTATAATTTAACAGAAATCCATGTATTTAATACACATATACATGCAGTGTTCTTTCTTACATACATACATACATGCATGCCTTTCACACATCCATCCATCCATACTACATGCATATATACAAATCCATTTAACATCCACAACAATTACATCCAAGTTCAATCCACAAATATATATGCATGATGTCAAATAAGATAAAAAGAAAAAGAAAAGCTTACATTATAGTGCTTCATGAAGATGGTTCAGCTCCATGATTGGAAGGACCAGCTCTAGGATGAGAATGTCCAACTCCCGGTGAATGTTGCATCTGAATGATTTGGGTCAATCTAACCAAAACATCTTTGATTTCATTTTGAGTTTGAACAAGTCTATCCTGTCCTTCTGTCAAGGTTTCCATTCGAGCTTCCATATCATTCATTCGTTGACTAATTGCCGATGATGCACAAATTGTGGACATAGATCTCGGTGAAGAGGGTACTGATGAGTCAAACAAATGGCTGCTATGTGGCCTAGCTCCAAAACCGTAGACGTGTGTACGGGTAGTCTCTATTCCTCCAATGGAATTATACCACGCTTCTGCATCAAACTCGGGATGAGTAGAGACATCTTCACCATACTTCTCACACAATAAATTAGTATATTTTTCCTACAATGAAAAAAAAATAAACTATTATATAACATAATGAGAGAAAACAAGCAAATGCAAATAGCAGTAAATTCACGTACACTGACAGCTTTTGATTTATTGTCCACAAATTCGCCCACTCCACCACCTCGTTTGTGGGTTCGCTCAAAAATTTCTTTGTATGTTGGTTGTCGATCCAACTTTTTTTCCTGCACATAAAATGTTTAAAACAATCAACCGTAAACAAAATATAATAGGCATGAACGATTGTCAAAGTTAAAAATTTGTCATTACTTACCATCCTATGCGCATGAACCAAAAATGGAATCGAACCACCTGTATGCTTTGTCATTGTACCTTCTTTCATTGTCAATCTATTTTGCTTTGCTTTTTGCGATTTAAGTTCCCATTCCTCTGTCCCCCAAACATCAATCAATTGATCCCAGACTTGAACACTAATCCATGGTGACAAATTATAACCTTTGCAATCTTTTATCCGATTCGTGCCAAAATGTGCCATTGCTTTTTTCCTTTCTAATTGCATTACGTTCTTGAAACGTGATTTGCATGTGTTATCAAATATTTCATGCACAATCTCTGTGTCCTCCAAAGGCCATGAAAAAAAATTCTGCATTAAGAAGCAAACATTATAGTGTAATTAAATTTAGTAAAAGAAAAAAAATGCATGCCATAAATAAATAACCTTAGATTAAATTGCCATATATACCTGAAATTTTACCCACATTTGGCTTTTCACTTCATTTGGAACTTTCTTCCATGTCGGCCATGGATCAGAATAAAACTCTTTAATCATCGTTGTAATGATTCGAACAGGTCGAACTTCCAAAAAAACACTATCACAAGATACTTAAATAAGTTTAAAAAGCACGAGGTTTTAATAAACTTAATACAAAAAAAATTAAAGAATACATTACCTGTTTCCTATACAAGTAATCGGTGTTCTGCGGTCTAGATTTCTTGGAGGAGGCATTCCTTGATTTGGACCTCTTGTCCGCTTTCTACCGCTCGCCCCACTACTAGTAGCAGTCGGTGAGTCTGTTTGATGTGGCTCAACGGGAGTATGGTCAGCCGATATTCCATGATTGATCTCTAAACCCTCAGTTAGTGGTACCTCGACTGTTGCACCCTCCGACGATGGGCCTTGGGTAGATGCACGTTGAGCAGATGTGCACTGGGTAGATGGGCCCTCAGTAGATGGGTGCTGGGGAGGTTGGCCCTCCAAAGATGTGCACTGGGTTGATGGACCCTCGATAGATGGGCGCTGCAAAAGTGGGCCCTCCAACGATGTGCACTGCGCAGGTGGGTGCTGGGCAAGTGGGCCCTCAATAGATGTGCGCTGGGTAGGTGGGACTTGGGTAGATGGCTGCTGGGCAGGAGGGTCTTTAGCAACTGGATCTATCTCCTCATCATCCGACTCTTCAGATGGAAACAACCTTTTCTCCAAGTCAACTGCTGGAGTTTGAGATCGAGAAGTTGGCCTGAAATAGGTTTTCCAACCCGATGAAGGAAACCCTGCACGACGAACATTCTTACTAGCCGACTTCCCATATCTGCCCATTATAACTGCAACACAAACAATTGAAATGCAAATATCAGTAAATAACCTAGACTAAATTACTAAAATACAAAAGTAATAAAGAATATAAACAATAACAACCGTAAAAGTTGAATTAATGCTTAAACTTATAGTACATTAATTAGGAAAAGCCTAAAATAATAACATGATTAATTAAAAAAACCTCATCATCATCATCATCCTCATCCTCCTCGTCATCGTCATCGTCATCATCACCGTCACCGTCATCGTCATCGCCGCCGTCGTCATCGTCCTCGTCGTCATTGTCGTCATCGTCCTCGTCGTCATCTTCTACTTCTACTTCTACTTCTACTTCTTCTTCCATGGAATTAACCTCTTCATACTCACTGTGAACTAGAATAGCTGGATTGTCAAGTTCCTCTGAGTATGTAACAACTGTTGGGTGTGACATGTGAAGTTCTTGGTAAACCCCATCATTTCAAGTATGTTCAAATCATGGTTCTGAAGCTGAAATCTAGATCTTGCTTTTGTCTTGAACACAGCCCACCAATCACGACGATCTCGTCTTCTAGATGGATAAGGACTAAAATACACTTGTTGACTTTGTTCAGCTAATATAAAAGGTTCATTGCTAGCAAGAATAGACTTATGCTTGATTTCAACAAGACCATGATGGGGATGAACGAACCCCTCGTTCGGTATCAAACCAATGGCACTTAAAAAGTACAACTTGATTTCCAATGCCAAAGTATTCTAACTCGAGTACATCTATCAAGATACCATAAAAGTCACGTTCTAAATCATTGTAACAATTGCCTTTCACACAAATACCACTATTCATTGTTTTCCGAGATCTCCCATAATCTAATGTATGAAACTTAAAACCATTTACAAAATATCCTTCATAAGTCCTTGCCCTACGCGAAGGACCTTGAGATAGGTCAATGATACGCTGATCTATTTCATTACCCCGTTCACGAACCTAAAAGAAATTGTAACCTGACATTAGTGAAATGCATTCTTATTTTATAATAGCCAATTTTGATATATTTAAATAACTTACAAAATGTTTAAACCATTTCGTAAAATGAGCTTGACGTGTTTTCTCCAATTGAAAATCATCGATGTTTGGCTCATCTCTTTTAACCATCTCATCAAATATCCTACATTTTTAAATAATATTAAAAGTGTAATGCCAAAAAATGAGAAATAAATTAATTTACGTCTATATACTTACCCAATGTATGGGACTATTTCTTCACAATTCATTAACACATAAATGGACGCTGCATCATATTCATCTTCACTCAAATATCGAGCATTATTCTTTGTCCGCCCAAGTGGTCGTCCAAGATGTTTGAAAATCGACAAACGCCCCATAAGATCCACGTCTCCTCCATCGTCATTACGTGGCGGACGAGTTAACCTAGTTGCAATATCGGGTTCGAAATATAAGGCACAAAATGATGCAATCTCTTCCCTCATATATGCCTCACATATAGACCCTTCAACGTGCTTTATTTTTCACCTTCTTTTTTAGATTGTGCAAAAACCTATTTCAAGAATAAAACCATTAAAATAGAATTCGTATAAAGTGTTCTATTAATGTAAACATGGCTAACTCAAATATCTATGTTTATTACCTCTCAAATGGGTACATCCATCGATATTGCACAGGTCCTCCAACTTTTGCCTCGTAAGGTAAATGAATCGGTAGATGCTCCATACAATCAAAAAAAGCTGGAGGAAAAATTTTCTCTAATTTGCAGATGGTTTCTACAATATTGCTTTGCAAATGTTCCATGTGACCTACATGTATTTCAGTGGAGCATATGTCTCGAAAAAAATTAGAAAGCTCAGTAATTGCATCCCATATTGAGTTTGGGACCAAATCTCGAAAAGCAATTGGAAGTAAACGTTGCATAAACACGTGACAATCGTGGCTTTTCATTCCATAGAACTTGCATTCTTCAACGTTTACGCATCGAGCAATGTTTGATGCAAAGCCATCAGGAAGCCTCAACTCTTTTACCCATTTACACACTCGTTTTTGATCCTCCTTGCTTAATGTGAACGAAGCTTTAGGCTTCAGTGTTTTTCCATTTGTTTTCACTAATTCCAATTCTTTTCGTCTACAAATCAATGCCAAATCCAATCTCGCCTTTGTGTTATCCTTAGTTTTCCCCTTAACATCCATCATGGTATTGAATAAATTGTCAAACACATTTTTTTCAATATGCATGACGTCCAAGTTGTGACGAATAAGATTGGTATGCCAATAAGGCAACTCCCAAAATATGCTCTTCTTTGCCCAATTATGAGTTACTCCGAAACCTCGAGGTTTTTGTTGATCACATCTAGCACCAAATGTTAATTCTTCAATGTTATCTAGCTGGCACAATAATTCTTCACCTGACAATCTCACAATCGGAGGATCATGATCAACCCTTTTAGTAAATTTGTCTCTTTGCCTTCTAAAAGGATGATTAGGAGGCAAAAATCTACGATGACAATCGAAAAAGCAAGGCTTTTTTCCATTTTGCAATCTAAAGGCTTTTGTATGTTCCATGCAATATGGACAAGATAATCTACCATGGGTACTCCACCCAGACAACATCCCATAGGCAGGAAAGTCATTAATTGTCCATAGTAATGCAGCCCTTAACACAAAATTTTGCTTTCTATGAGCATCATAAGTCTGAATACCATTTTCCCATAAGATTTTTAGCTCATCTATCAAAGGCCTCAAGAAAATATCTATGTTTTGTGATGGATTATATCTTCCCGGAATTATCATATTTAAGAACAAATATGGTTGCTTCATACACATCCAGGGAGGTAAATTGTAAACAGCAATCATTACTGGCCAACATGAGTATGACCTTGCTGCTGGCCCAAATGGAGAGAATCCATCAGCACATAGACCCAATCTAACATTTCGAGGTTCGGAAGCAAAAAATTGATGAGTGTGATTGAAATGCTGCCAAGCCTCACCATCAACAGGGTGATTGAGCACTCCAGATGAATTTTGATTGTGTGCATGCCATGTCATAAACTCGGCAGTTGCAGCTGACATGTAAAGCCTCTGAAGTCTTGGGATTAATGGCAAAAACGCAAAACCTTGAAGGGAATCTTCTTCCCTCTTGCCCCACTAGATTTATATCTAGGATGCCCACATACCGGACAAGACATTAACTCAACATATTCTTTACGATATAATATGCAGTTATTCTTGCATGCATCTATTTTAGTATAACCTAGACCAAATTTTTCCATTTTCTTCTTCATTTCATAAAAGTTTGTCGGCAAATTATTATTTTCTGGCAGCATACCCTTCACAATCTCAATCATGCGATTAAAACAAGCATCACTCACATTAAACTCCGACTTGCAATTTATAAGTTGCGAGACAGCAGATAAAGTGGTGTGCTTTGTACAACCAGACCATAAAGGTTCATTCGCATCATTCAACAATGAATAAAAGTATTCATTCGATGAATTTGGTTGTTGCACATCGAATCTTGACTCATTAGCATTTGAGTTCGAATAAAAAGCATCCATCACCATTCTACCATATGAATTTTGTTCTTCATATACTTCAAAAATAGGATCCCGAAACCCATCTCTACTTGTTGAAGACTGCTCATGTCGAACTTCTCCATGTTTATCCCAAATGGTATAACCAATACAAAAACCTTTGTAAAAAAGATGTTCCCGCACCTTATCTGCTTCCAAAAAATATCTATTTTGACATTTTGTGCAAGGGCATTTTATTCTATTTCCACTTGCAAACTCCACATTAGAAAATGCAAAACCAATAAACTCCTCAACCCCATTCAAATACTCCTCAGTAATATAACCATTTTCATCTAACCGACAATACATCCAAGATCTATCTTTATCCATTTGGCACAATTAAATAAATCACTGCAAAAAAAATTATGACATCTAATCTTAATTCAATATAACTACAAAACAAATTCAACAAACCAATCCCATAATATAGTATAACCGTAAAACCAAAATTCTAAATTAATCATAAATATTAAAATTTCACCAATTCAATAACCACAAACAAGCAAATTTTTAATACATATATATATATATATATATAAAACAAATTTATTTAATCGCATATATCATAAAATAAGAAAGATAGGATTTTGAATTTACCAACAATTTCTCTGTAGAATACTCCTTAATTCCAATTCTGAAATTCCTGCAATGATGAAAATTCAAATATTAAACATTTAATCAAAAATAAAATGCATTTAGGTAGCAAAATGATAATAAATATACATTATTATTATTATAAAATTTAGCAGAAAATTAGCTTGCTCTGAATTTTTAAGGTGAAAGAAAACAGAAATGAGAACCAGAGATAATGATTTGCCTAAATGCATGATGGTATGGCTACTAAACAATGGAATTATACTATAAAACATTCCTCTTTTCCATCATTAATTTTCTCTTAATGCTTGATAATGCTGGTGATTCATAATCATTTACTGCTCGACCTTTCTGCTATTTTCATATTTATCATTGGTTCACTATCAAATTCACTGATAATGTTGATTAAACAGAGCTTGGACTGGTTGGTACAATATGTAAGCTAGCACAGTGGCAGAGAAAGGAACCTTAACATCATTTACCATTACCATTCTTTTTCTATATCACAAGCATTTGGTTTTTGGATTGAAGGTGGGTGACAAAGACCTCAGTAAAGCTGATCAAACCACAGGGTACAGGTAAATGAAGTCCACTCCCTCCCAACCCGACACCCCCCCTTTTTTCAAAAAAAAAAAGAACAACAGATTAATAGTATACTATATTCATTTCAACTCACTGTGGAAGGAAATCTGTTGTAAGTTGTTCATAATTGCAGCTCATGTGAAGTAGAACATTTAAAACTATTATTTTTTGCATGTTCAAGAACTGCAAGTGTAGTGTAGTCCTCCATTGAAAATTTTGTTACTAAACATGATGCAATGACAGACTTATATAACTGCAGAAATCAGAATATGCCTTTTTTTCCTTGGTGTTTCCTCTCATGTTCTTAAGTTAGTTTTTAAAATCCCATTTGCAATTGTAAAAGTCTAAAATAGACATAAATTTTGCTTAAAGGAGCAACTAAAACACTGAACTATCTCAATTGTTCATCTAATTTTCTATTAAGAGGTGGATCAATCCTGTCAAATTGAGAATAAGATCCTAACTTGAAAATTTTTCTATCCCAATTTTCCCTAGGTTTTAAGCCAATTTTTTATAAAAAAAATCAGAATCAATGTGAGAGGAGATATACCAGTAGTGATAATCTGTCAAGGGAGTAGGCTGTGACCGGCGGCAGCTGCTTCTCTCGACACTGTCACTGTAGAGGCGCGAAAGGGAGAGGCAGTGGGGAGGCGCGCAGGGGAATTCGAGGCGGTGGCGCGGAGCGGGAAGGGCGGCTGGCTTGACGTCGGCACCGGAGGTGGGTGGGTGTGGCCAGCGGGAGGAGTCGGGGTGAGGGATATTCTGCTTGGTTTAGTTTTTTTGTTCTTTCTCAGCTAACGGGAAATGGGGCAAAATGGCTGGGGCGGTGAGGGAGGCCGATTGGGTGAGGGATTTTGCCTGGGTTTTGTTTTTATTTTCTTTCTCAGCTAACAGCAAACAGGGCAAAATGGCTGGGGCGGTGAGGGAGGCCGAATGGGTGAGGAATATGCTTGGTTTTGGTTTTTTGTTCTTTCATTGCTAACGAGAAATGAGAAATTGAAGAAGCTCACTGGTGGTAAACTAAAGTGTTACGCGGGAAGTGAAGAAAAATTTTGAGACGGATTTTTGGTAGCTAAATCTGTCACAAAATTGTCATATATTTTTAATATCAATTAAATAATATTATTTTATTTAAAAAATAACATTATTACAGTTTTTTGTATTAAAATGATATTTTTTTATCAGGAAAAAATGAAATTATTTATAATTTATTTACTCAAAACATTATTATACAACATTAAACAAAAAAAATTATTATATTATATTTTATAAAATAATTTATAATATTAATTTATATACTATAATATTAGAGACGGAAAATTCCGTCTCAAAATCCGTCTCTAATATTAGAATCGGATTTTGAGACGGAATTTTCCGTCTCAAATTAACCAACAAAAAGAAAAAAAATGTTTTAAGGGTTTTGAGACGGAAAATTCCGTCTCAAAATCCGATTCTAATATTAGAGACGGATTTTGAGACGGAATTTTCCGTCTCAAAACCCTTAAAACATTTTTTTCTTTTTTTGGTTAATTTGAGACGGAAAATTCCGTCTCAAAATCCGTTCTAATATTAGAATCGGATTTTGAGACGGAATTTTCCGTCTCAAATTAACCAACAAAAGAAAAATTTTTGGGTTTTGAGACGGAAAATTCCGTCTCAAAATCCGTCTAATATTAGAACGGATTTTGAGACGGAATTTTCCGTCTCAAAACCCTTAAAAACTTTTTTTTTGTTGGTTAATTTGAGACGGAAAATTCCGTCTCAAAATCCGTCTCTAATATTAGAATCGGATTTTGAGACGGAATTTTCCGTCTCAAAACCCTTAAAACATTTTTTTCTTCCTCTGATTAATTTGAGACGGAAAATTCCGTCTCAAAATCCGATTCTAATATTAGAGACGGATTTTGAGACGGAATTTTCCGTCTCAAAACCCTTAAAACATTTTTTTCTTTTTGTTGGTTAATTTGAGACGGAAAATTCCGTCTCAAAATCCGTCTCTAATATTAGAATCGGATTTGAGACGGAATTTTCCGTCTCAAATTAACCAACGCAAAGAAAAGAAAGTTTTAAGGGTTTTGAGACGGAAAATTCCGTCTCAAAATCCGATTCTAATATTAGAGACGGATTTTGAGACGGAATTTTCCATCTCAAATTAAATCAGAGAAAGGGAAAAAATGTTTTAAGGGTTTTGAGACGGAAAATTCCGTCTCAAAATCCGATTCTAATATTAGAGACGGAATTTTCCGTCACAAAACCCTTAAAACATTTTTCCTTTCTCTGATTTAATTTGAGACGAAAAATTCCGTCTCAAAATCCGTCTCTAATATTAGAATCGAATTTTGAGACGGAATTTTCCGTCTCAAAACCCTTAAAACTTTCTTTTCTTTGCGTTGGTTAATTTGAGAGGGAAAATTCCGTCTCAAATTCCGATTCTAAAATTAGAGACGGATTTTAAGACGGAATTTTCCGTCTCAAAATTCATCATAAATTTGGCGGGATATCACACTGTTCACTCGTGCCTCTTTAGCTTCGGAATTTGTAACGGAATTTATTCTATTACAAATTTGTAACGGTTTTTCCGTAAAAAATCCGTAGCTAAATTTGTCACTATTACTTTTTTTAGTTCCGTTACTAATCCGTTGCAAATCCGTTACAAATTCGTAAGAACTTGTAACGGAAATTTCCGTCTCAAAAATTCCGTCACTGAAAGTCCAATTTCTTGTAGTGGTACAGGAAGCTAAATAACATAGCTTCCCATCATCTTGAATTTTTGGAACAATTAAACAGCACCAGTATGTATACTAAAACTGCATAAATTAGAATAGAGAATGAAACTAAGACCTTGTTTGTGTTAGCCAAACTAATTCTGTTGTGTGCTGTAACAAAAGAATGGTTTGGTATTAGCCAAAGATGGGGTTGACAAACAGAGGATTTCAATGTTTGGTTGTTACTTGATCTGCAATCGGAGAGTTTCTAGTTTTCTGCTTCTTTGTTTTGGACTTTTGAAGGTTAGTTTGCTATGATGTTTGTTTGCTTTTGTTGTAGTTTTTATTATATCGAATAGTTTCAGCTGTGCATTTACTGTGTAACCCATCTGTATATCAATAAATAATTTTGGCTTAGCAAAAAAAATCTATGTTTGTACATCCTAAATTTTTTATTAGGTCCTTTTTTTTGGAGTTTGGCATGTTGACATAATTTTAACACGATAACTTTCATAATTTACATGACATAAATATAAAATATATACATGAATGATGATCAGGTTTGATTAAATCACAATAGTTAATCCAATCAATATAGGAAAAACATACGTATGCTAAGTCATGAGTTGTATGATACGTTAATAAGATCAGTTTATATTTTCTTTGTCTTCTATCTTTTTTATTAGGAATTGGAATATGTTTATATATTCAATTATTATTCAATATACTATGAAATTTTTAGATTTTATAATTAAGATTAACATACCATAAGCGAAAAAATAAAATAAAATATATATCATTTTATTAATTCTGTAAATAGACAAGTAAATGTAACGTGTTTTATTTGGTATTCACCGACGTGCTGTTTCCTTGCGCGGAGGAATGCGTATTCTGCCAAAGCCAGCAGGTGTTCGATCGGCATCATCTCCTTAATTTCTCCGGTTTACGGACACGGAAACTGGAACGTAGAAATACTTTTGTATAGACAGCTTCATTAATTTCACCTAACTGGCTTCAACTTGAAGAATACATTATAACTGCTAATGATTAATAATCTTTGAGTCAATTAGGACTCGTACGTTACTGCATGGTTGTTTACCCACAAAGAATAAATTAATAATTCTAATAATTAATAATCTTCAGTCAATTAGAGTCATACTGCTTGATTGTTTACCTATCTTTTCTTATATTTCTTATTTAGAGTTAGGATTAACGTTTGAAATTTTCATAAAATGTAAATTAATCATATTATTTCTTAAGTACGTAAATTTAATTTAAAAATCATTTGAATTAAATTTATTTATTTTCGAACTAAACAAACCCACCAATCTAAAATTTTTTGAATGCAGCTTAATTAAATTTTAATATTAAATTATTTCAATATTACTCGATTATATCTTTCGTAGTTTTTATTTTTTAAAATTTCTGATTCTGTCAAACAATGAGCACCTGTCCATTAGATAGATAAACAGAATCTGCTCTCTCTCTCTCTCTCTCTCTCTCTCTCTTTACTATTAGAAAATGAAAAAAATCTGATGTTGCAAGGAAATTGTAGATACATAATCGAGTTGCTTTGTTGTTTTCTAGGTTGTGTTCTCCTTCATTGGTTGTTTTCTTTTGCCATCACTACTACAACCATGGATAAGAGTTGGATTGGAGAATCTAAGTTTAGTAGTAAATATGTGCAAGGGGTGAGCCAATTTTTAAGATTTGCATTTGAGAATGCATGTCGAGATGGCATGATCTTATGTCCATGCATAAAATGTGTCAATTTATGTTGGAAACCATTAGAAGATGTACAAGAGCATCTGATTTGCAATGGGTTTTTGTCTGGTTATACTCATTGAGTTTGTCATGGTGAGACTTCATTGTCTGCTTACGAGTCTCATTTACCAGAAAGCTGTCAAGAACTTCGAGATGTTAGTGTTGAAGAGAGTTTAGGAGTTGAATATGAGAATGAGATTGACTTATCTCAATTTTCTGGTGGAGGAAGTGATCCTAGAAAATCCCAAGAAGAGCTAAATGTTGAAGCAACTAAGTTTTTTAAGTTGTTAGATGATTTAAACCAAGAACTGTACCCGGGATTCAAAAAAATGTCTAGATTGTCTGTCATCTTAGAGTTGTTTCAAATAAAGGTTTCTAGTGGGATGAGTAATGAGTCATTCAATTTGCTCATTTCATTATTGAAAAGGATTCTTCCTGAAGGTGAAACTTTGCCTCATTCTTATCGTGAAACTAAGAACATGATTAAGGAATTAGGTCTTGGGTATGACAAGATTCATGCTTGTCCAAATGATTGTATGTTGTACCTGGATGAGAGAGCAAATGAAGAGTCGTGTTATGTGTGCGGTGCTTCTAGGTGGGTGCAATGTGATAATAATGATTTGGAGGGTGGTTTTAGTGGTAAAAAGAAGAAACTCATAAAGGTGTTACGTCATTTTCCCTTGAAACCTAGACTTCAAAAATTGTTCATGTCTCCAAAAATAGCTTCTACTATGTTATGGCATGACAAGGGTCGTAAGAAAGATGGAAAATTGAGGCATCTAGCTAACTCTCTTGCTTGGAAATCTTTTGATTTGCGATATCTCGATTTTGCCTTAGACCCTTGTAATGTGAGACTAGGCTTGGCTACTAATGGATTTAATCCATTTAGAACAATGAACAATAAGTATAGTGTTTGGCCTGTTATGGTGATACCGTACAACTTCCCCCTTGGTTGTCTATGAAAGAGTCTAGTTTTATTCTTTTTTTAGTATTTCCGGGTAGAAGTGGACCCGGAAATGATATTGATGTTTACTTACAACCTCTAGTAAGAGAGTTAAAAGAATTATGGGAAGTTGGGGTAAACACCTTTGATGCTTTTGCAGAAGAGAATTTTCAATTACGTGCTGCATTAATATGGACAATAAACGACTTTCCTGCATATGGAGATTTGTCTAGTTGGAATGTTAAAAGTCGTTTTGCATGTCCTCACTGTTCTGAAGACACATGTTATTTATGGCTACATCATGGGGGTAAATACTGTTTCATGGGTCATCATCGGTTTTTAGATATTAATCATGAATTTTGAACTGATTCCTTTTTTTATGGCACTCAAGAATTAAGGGCTGCCCCAATTTTACCTTCAGGAAGTATGGTTTTAAGTCAAGTAGATAACATTTATGTTACTTTTGGAAAGAAAAATCCAGTTCATTCTGATACTTGGAAAAAGAAGAGCATTTTTTTTTAATTTGCCATATTGGGAGCACAATTTGTTACGTCATAATCTAGATGTGATGCATGTAGAGAAAAATGTGTGCGATAATATTTTAAGGACTTTATTAAATATTGATGGGAAGACTAAGGATAATTTGAAGGCTCATCTAGACTTGCAAGCAATGGGTATAAGGAAAGACCTACATCCAAGGGAAGATGAGGATGGTAGACTTCATATACCTCATGCTTGCTATTGGATGTCAACAAAGGAGAAAGACGTGTTTCTAGAAGTTTTAAAAAGTATCAAAGTTCCAGATGGTTTTTCTTCAAATATCTCCCAACGTGTCAGTCTCAAAGATCGTAAAATTCTTCCTTTGAAAAGTCACGACAACCATATATTGATGGAGGAGTTCCTTGGACTTGCATTACGTGGGCTTCTACCTAGAGATGTGACCATGGTTGTGGTTGAATTGGGTCAATTTTTCAAGGCATTATGTGCTAAAGTTCTTGCAGTAGAAGAACTTGAGAGACTTCAATCTAAGATTGTGCTCACTCTTTGTCAAATGGAGAAGATTTTCACTCCTTCATTCTTTACCATCATGGTACATTTGGTGGTTCATTTGGTTGAAGAAGCAAAAATTACAGGACCCGTGTATTATAGGTGGATGTATCCAGTTGAAAGGTATAATCCAATTTGGTCTTTCAATTATAGATGATTTCTTATGAGTTAAAGTATTATCTTTTCTTTAATTATGGTCCTTTTATTATAGGTTCCTTTTTAAATTGAAGTCCAATAAGACTAATAAAGCCCACACTGAAGGCTTGATTGCAGAGGCTTATTTGGCTGAAGAGTGTATGGTTTTTTGTTCAAGATACTTAAAAGAGTTTGAAACCCGATTTGGTCCCTTAGTTAGGAATTACGATGTCCCTAGTGAACCGCGACAAAGATCAAGCTTATTTCCAAGCTTAGGGCGACCATTAGGAAAGGCAATAAGTTTTGAGCTAGATGAAAAAACATGGGTACAAGCTCATCGTTACGTCCTATTTCAATGCGAAGCAATTCATGAATTTCAGCAGTAAGCCCTCCACCTTTTCTTTTTCTTATAAAGTTTTTTTAGTTAAATTGTAGTTAACTTGATTAGGTTGTTATAGAGAATTTGAGAAAAGTATAAGAAGGCAACAAAGGCGCAAACGAGCTCGTCCAATCGAAATAAGTGACATGATGAATACTACATTTCATGAATGGTTTTATGATTGGGTTAGTAATTTTCCAATGACCATTCTCTTTTGTTTTTCTTTTTGTTTTATATTCAAGGTCAAAATAGCAAGTCTCATACCTTTTAATGTTAAATTAGGTTGCAAAAATGGATCCTTCGAAAGCTACAACAGATATTAGGTATCTTTCTCAAGGTCCTAATAGGGTGGCAACAAGATATAATGGTTATGTGATCAATGGGCTTAGGTTTCATACCAAAAGTCGTGAGAGGGACAGAAAAACTCAAAACAGTGGAGCAGCTGTGATTGCAAAAACCACTTATTATCCAAATGCTCGAGGTGGAGATCCTATTGTTATGGAAGACACTTATTATGGAGTATTGACTGATATAATAGAGCTGAATTACTTTGAGAGATTTAAGGTTGTATTATTTCAGTGTGATTGGGTTAGCCTTATTGAAGGAAAGGGTATTAAGAAAGATCAATATGGATTCATCCTTGTGAATTTCTCAAATTTAATTCATACGGGTAATGATATAAGAGATGAACCTTTTGTGCTTGCGTCCCAAGCAAAACGAGTGTTTTATGTACAAGATCCTTGGTATGAAAATTGGAAAATTGTATTGAATGCAATACCAAGAGATTTGTATGATATGGGTGTGGAATCAATCGAGGGAGAAGGTTGAGTTTTATAAGAGATGAACTTTTATTGAGTTGTATTTGGATTTTGGAATCAAAAAGAGTTTTATTCTCTGCTTTTATGTTCTTCTGTATTTGTATGTCTGCATATTTATGAGCCTACAACTGATTTTATGTTCTTCTGTAGTAAAATTCTAATGTGTTTGCAATTGTCAAAAAATGTAAAATGTATGATCTCAGTTTGTTTTGTCTAGAGGATGGTCCAGAAGGTCCTGTATAACTGATGGAGACTTCCAATCTTTTTTCATTTTCTTGTTTTGGGTTCCTTCTAAAAATCCGAGGCAACCATGTTTATTACAGCCTAAGGGTTGTAAAAAGGTGAGTTATGTTTGGAACATGCCTAGCCCAAATGGAGAAATATGATGTGACATGCAACAGAATTGAGGGTTGGTATCATCTTTAAGGATAAAAAGTATCACCATTTTTGTTTTTTCCTTTTCTTAACTCCATTTTTTATTTAAAACAGAATTGCTTGATGCATTTGGTCTATGATAATATATATATATATATATATAATCTTAATTCTACATCACATGCGAATCAGTTACATCTAATATGGTTTTGCCTTTTTTTTCGACTGATTTATTCCTCTTCTATGCAGGTTTGCTTCACCATACATCATGGGAAAGAGTAGAAGTATTCGAAACTGTGAAATTGTAACCCAAGATACTAAAGATACTCAACAAGATGCTCCTCAGCAACCCTCACTCTCTGAACAAAGCAAGAAGTCTCGTACTCGTGGTCGTAATAAAATGATTGATGTGTGGAATCTTCAACCTGGGAAAAAAATTAAAGTATGTTTTAACAAAAAAAGTCAGCCAATTAGACGTGAAGCTCGCTTATTATCATCTTGTCTTGGAATCTTAGCAAGAAATGGTTACTTACTCCCTTTGGTCTACAAGACTTGGAGGGATGTGCCTCAGATGTTCAAGACAGACTGCTTAAACCATATCAAGGTCCTTTCTTTTATTATTCAATTTATTAATTTGTTTACAGGAAGTTTTCTTGTTTTGATTAGATATTTCAATAATTTTTATTTCTGTGTAGGAAAAATTTGTGTTTCCCGATTGTCATGCTGGTTGGATCTTAAAGTCTTTGTAAAAAAAATGGAGGGATTACAAGGCTGAGCTAAAAGCTAAGTACTTCCACTCCGATAATGAAGAGGAGTTGCTGCAAAATAAACCCTCAGATGTTCTAAGAGATCAATAGGCAACTCTTATAGCATATTGGTTGTCACTTGAAGGAAAGGTAAGGTTTACAGCACATTGGGCAACTCTTAAAGTCAATTTTGGTAATGAAAAGGAGTTGCTGCAAAATTTGTTTATGTCTATCAAATGCATGCTAATGTGGTATTAATGCAAAATTTGCTTATGTCTCTTAAGCCTAAGCCCATCACATGTCATGCATATGCAGATTTCTCAAATCCGTTATTTTTTGTCTCCCAGTTTTGGTTTATTTCTGGGACATCACAAGACAGATAAGAACTTGTATGTATATTGTAATCAACTGTTTTCTAGTAAGCTAGTATATTGAAATCTGGAGTTTTATCCAAAAACTAAGGCTAAAATATGAAGTCAAAGGCTTGTTAATGCTATTTGGAATCCAAATTTGGTGGATTTGCATTACACTCTTGTTTTATCAGCTGTTTGGTTTTGTGAATCTTGTGGAATGAATGTGGAAAGCTTGAAACTGGAATTGAACAACTGGCTTGAGTGTTATTGATACCTAATTACACTTTGGTGTAGGTGATTTTTCAAAATCAACCAACAGAATGAACTGATCAATTCTAATTATTGCCTCGTAGTCTCTTGTACTCTTATCAAGTGTTTTCTTCTGAGTATGTTGTGAAACTTTAATTCATCGTGCAGTGATCTTTTGTTGTTTTTTAATTATTTAAGAGCATCGGATTTGTCCAAGTATGATTGAGTTCTTGAAAAATTGACAGATATTAGTTAATAACATTATTAATGTTAGAATTACTATGTCCCAGACAAAAAAAAAATGATTGGTTAAGGTTTTCTTTTCTTTTTTGGCTTGCAATTTCTTTCATCTTTTATTTTGGAGCTATAATCTTTTATTCCCAAGAATCCCAAACCCACCATGATTTGTGTAAGAAAGCTGCCTCCATTACTTGGTGTTCTGAGCGTTAAATTTTTACTAATAAGTAATAATAATATGGCTATTCATCTTCACTTTGTAACTAAAATCCAGAGTCAGTCAGATCAATTTTTAAGTTGAAGAATTGTTGTAAATATAAAAGTGGACATCAAAATGTAAAATTTCATTTAGCTCATTTTTCTCGTGAGGCGCAAGGTCAAAGTTTAATTAGAAGAAACTTACTTTGTTACTTTGAAATGTCTAAAGAAATCCTAGCACACTATATCTTTAAATTGATGTAGGCTCTTGCTAATTTTTTTAATGTGGTATTAAAAAATTACATAACAAATTTAAATTGATGTAGGCTCTTGCTAAACTAAACAGTGACCGACGAGCAAAACAAACCATGCTTCACACTACGGGCTCAAAGAGTTTTGCTTCTCTTGTGGATGAGAAGGTATGTTTTAAATTTAAATTGATTCAAGTTAAAGTCAGTTTTGGCAACAATTACCTAAAATGAACTATTGGATTTGATTTTTCTCATTACATTTATACTTGCTCATTAGTACTATATTAATTTAAGGATGTTTTGAAATAATAGAAGCAAAGTGGTGGGGTGGAGCCAAATAGGATAGAACTATTTGTGATGACTCGTCAACGTAAGGATGGAAGTTTTGTGGATGATTCTGCTGCACAAGCTGCTGTAAGTGCTTTTTTATACACATATACTGACTTGCATTTGGCGCTGAGAGTGTGAGACCATCTTGCACAAATTGGATCTTGTTAAGCTTTCTTGATGGCCATCTGCTTGCCCTTAGTTGGCAAATATAAACTGATTTTTCTTGCTTGTTCTGGCTGGACTTCTAGATACCAGAAGGCGTCCCAAACGTTCTGGATCATTGGTATTGCTAATGGTTGTTTTGGTTGAGTATTTTACAGGAGAAGTTAAAGGAGGTGCTATCTCAACGTTCTAGCAACTTGGAGGAATCGGGAGAAACAAGTTCTTCCATCGATGAGGTTTTCGTTGACGTGATGGGGAAGGAACATCCTGGTCGGGTACGGGGATTGGGATTAGGTCCTACACCTACGGAGATATGGGGTATGGCTTCTCGTCATTTTCAAGCAATGAATGATAGAGATGAAGAAGTTCTCAAGCTACAAGAGAAACTAGATGCTATGACTAATAAAGTTTCCAACTTGGAGGAAAAGGCAGCTAAAGTGTCTGAGCTTGAGGAAAAGGTCTCTAAGATGGATGAACTTGAGGCCACATTAACAACACTTAAAAAGGTTAATGTTGAGCTAGTTAAATTTGCAAATGCCATGCAAAGGAGATTTCCACATGTGCCAAGCATGGACATCAGCTCAGCTTCCCTTGCAGTTGGCAACAAACAGGTGAAAACCACATTTGCTCTTGACATTTTCCTACTGAACTGTTTTGATATGCAATTACATGATATGCTAAAATCATGGTGGTTAAATCAATTGCATGTGCACGTCTCACCACTAGAAAAACTATTAGGCAGAACTTTTTTTGGTCTCCACCTAATCCATAGTTCATGAAATTCCAATATTATAGCTAGACATGGAGGTGTCTTGAGAAACTCCAATGTCGTAACGTATCAAGTTTCGGGGGAAACCTAATAGCTAGACACAAAACTATGGAGTCGCTACCAATCATTCTAACCTAGGTGTGATTGGTCACCTATTCAAACTAAGGATAAGGCCTGGTCTACGTTAAAAGTTCTAAGTTCGGGAGTACGGTTACGTGTGAGGAAGGATTAGCACCCTCACAACGCCCATCCTAAAATGGTACCAAATAATCTAAGGTTATCCTAATTTTGCCTTTTTACTTTAATCTCGATATAATTAAATATTGAAAAATCTTTTAAGTCTCCTCCATCAAGCTGGTTGGATAACCTAAAAGTTTTTCTCACCTCAAGAGTATTCAAGTAGGACCAATCGCCTTTCTTGAAGAGGCTCCGTCGTCGGATTGTTTAAATATTTTATGCAAAACCTATTTTGACTCCTATCCAATTTCTATTTATTATTTTATCTTATTTTATTCTATTGTTATTGTTTTCTTATATAATTATTATTTCATATATTTTTTTATATTTTTAAATAAACATGAATTATTTGATATTGAAGACTTTCTTAAAGACCTTCCATCAAGCTGGTAAGACCTTAAAGAAACTTTCTCACCTTAGTAATTTTTAAAAAAACTACTCAAGCGCAATTCCTTTTAAATTCCATCCTCGGAATAATTCACATTTATTAAAATATTTAATTTAGTTTAATTTCTATTTATTTTAATTCTTTGGAATAATTCACATTTATTAAAATATTTAATTTAATTTAATTTCTATTTATTTTAATTCTTTTCTAATTCTAATTCTAATTTATTAATTTGATTTTTATTCTTTATTATAATGAACTTAATTTTAATTTACTATTTTTTAATCTAATTTAATTTTCATTTTTATAATTTAATTTATTAAATCTTGGAAATGTCCTTTAAATCTTCCATCAAGCTGGCAAGACTTAAAAGAATCTCTTCACCTCAAGATATCTAAAAGTACTACTCAAGCGCAGTCCCTTTAGAATTCCGTCGTCAGATTATTTGTCGTTGTATTATTCTATTCTATTTTATTTCTAAATATATCAATTTTTATGACTTTTAATTTCTAATTTGATTATTAATTCTTTTAATTGTAATTAATCTTAATTAATTCTTATTTCAATCTTTTTAATAAATTTGAGTTTTAAATATTGGAAATGACCTTTTAAATCTTCCATCAAGCTGGTAAAACTTAAAAAGGACCTCCTCACCTCAAGATCTCTGAAAGTATTACTCGATCGCAATCCTCTCAGAGTTCCCTCATCGGAATATTCGTATTTTTTATTATTTTATTCTATCTTTATTCTATTTTATCTCTTACTTGCATTTTTCCTCTAATTCAATTTATTTTTTTATATTATTTTATTTATCTAATATTTATCATACTATATATATGTAAAAAAATAAAATATATCATACAAATTAAACTAAACAAATCATATCAACTTACAAATTATTTATTCGACACATGTAAATTAATCAAATGTTATCAAAGTAACTAAATCATGCAAAGTAAATCAAATCATATTATGCAAGTCATGCAAATAACTATACAATTAACTAATTCATATTAAACCATTAAATTGTTATTAAATTAATTAACTAATATAAATCATTTTTAACCACAAATTAAATTATCATGCCAATTATTAAAACCCATATTATACATTATCCTATACAATTAAAACAATTAAGTTAAATATTAGTGTCAAGTGGTTAATATATTGAATTATTAAAATATCATGCAAATGTTTACCAATATAATAAGTTAAATAAATTATTAATTTATTCATTAGCTTTATATACACAAACATATATATACACGTACCTGCATGTGTCAGCCTTTCCTTGTCTTTTTTTCTTTCTTTTCTTTATTCTCTTGTCTCAGTTTCCCGTTTCTTTCTCAAAGCTTCTCTATGTTTTCTCTTCTTGCAGGTAGCAGCTAGGTAGTCTCGGTCAGGGATGATCCGGCAATTTCTGTGGCTTAGAGGCGGTGCAGGTATGTGCAAGGCAGCGGCAGCTTCAACGATACAGAAGCTTGCGGTGAGGTGGAGACTGGTGAGGAACAACAGGGGGATTTCTCTTCACGGGGGCGTGGCTGCAACAAGTGAAAGAAAGGAAGGCGTGGTGGATGGACTGCAGGGTGGAGCAGTAGCTCTCCGTTTTTCCAGGAAGCAGGGGGATGGTGATGTAGCTAGAACCACTTGATGCATGGTTAGGACAGATGCTGCACTATGGATGCAGAACAGATCAAGGAAACGAGGATGAACACAGGGCAGTACGAACGTTAGTGAAATGGAAGCAGTAGCGTGTAGCAGCAGGCAGCGGCGAGTGAAAGAAGCTCGGGCAGTGATGATGGTGGCGTTATGTGTGGTAGCAACTTGGAAGATCCATGCAAAACGATGCAGCAATGGTAGTGATGGAAGCGGCAGAGGTAGATGAAGATGAAGCTGAGTGCAAGAACGACACTGGTTGCGACGAGGGCGAGCAGAGCAAGATCATGGCAACACCAACGCTGCAGCAGGGAAAGGGGACGGCCTGGGGAGCAGTTCGGCTGGCTTGGTTGGAGATGATGATGAACAGTGGGAGTGGCTGTCCCGTGGAAAAAAAAACAGTAGCCAAAATTCTTTTTCTTTTCTAGGTTTTCTTTCTAGGGTTCCCTTTTTGTTTTTTTTTTCCTAGGGTTCCTCCCCCCTCCTTTTTAACCCTAATTCTCTTGTTTTTATAGCCTCAATATCTCCTCCTTAAAATATGCCCTTGATTGGATCAATTTCAAAATCAAAATCCAAAGATCTCATACGTGATTCTTATTTTAATTTTTCTTGATTTATTTCCTTTTGGTTCTTCTTGTAATATTGATTCAAAATTTTGATATCTTTTCCAAAAGACTTAAACAAACATTCAATTTACAAGATTTCTTCCCAAAACCAATTCCACCTAAATCTCATTTAATTTTCATGATTTTTTATTGACTTTCTCCAAAGTTTCCAAATCCAAATTTCCATTTTATTTCAAAATTCATATTTAAAGCCTAGTTAATATTTCTAAAACCAAACATATCTATCCAATATTTTAAAAGCTCAAATTAACTCTCGAAATCAAATTCTGAAATGCAATTGTTCGAGAGTTGAAAATTGATCTTACCAAAGATGTGCCCAGACAAAAATGATGTCTACAATCTCTGATTTAATTTCTTTTTCAATTTCTGCCCAAATTTTATTTAAATTTTAATTTTTTCCTTTAATTTCCAAATCAGATTTTTGACTTTTCCTTATGTTGAGATCTTTATTTTCCTTTCTAAATTTCCTTTCTTTGGAGCTTAGCCACTTTATTTTTATTATTTTTTTCCATTTTTATTTTCTTTTCTTTTCATTTTTTTATATTTTTATTTTTAGTAATAAACAAAAAATTTAGATTCATCTTCTAATTATCAAACCCAATAGGCCCAATAATATTAAAAGACCTCGGACAAAATGGGGTGTCTACAGTTGCCCCTCTTTGTACATTTGCTATGAAATAGTAATTGTGCAAAGACATAGACATCCATTTTGTCCGCATCCATTTTATTATTTTTTTCCTTTTTTTTTCAAAATTTTGACTTTGCCTTTGTTTTAAGATTCTGATTCTTTTTTTTCAAGTTTCCCTTCTTTGATCACTTTATTTTTGTTATTTATTTTTTCTATTTTTTCTTTCTTTTCAAAATTTTTATTTTTATTATTTTTTTTGTTTTGTTCCCCCTTTTTTATTAATCTCTCACCTAAAGTGCTCCTTCAACTAGGAAGGCCATGAGACTTTTTTAGAATTTTTCATCTCTAAAATACTCCTTCGACTAGGAAGGCCCTGAAACTTTAAAATTTCTCATCTAAAATGCTCCTTCGACCAGGAAGGCCCTGAAACTTTAAATTTTCTCATCTCCAAAATGCTCCTTCGACCAGGAAGGCTCTGAAACTTTAAATTTTCTCATCTCGTAAATGCTCCTTCGACTAGGAAGGCCCTGAAACTTTAAATTTTCTCATCTCTTAAATGCTCCTTCGACTAGGAAGGCCCTGAAACTTTTAAATTTCTTATCTCCAAAATGCTCCTTCGACTAGGAAGGCCCTGAAACTTTAAATTTTCTCATCTCCAAAATGCTCCTTCGACTAGGAAGGCCCTGAAACTTTAAAATTTCTCATCTCCAAAATGCTCCTTCGACTAGGAAGGCCCTGAAACTTTAAATTTTCTCGTCTCTAAAATGCTCAATTATGCCCGGAGGTCTTATAAATTATACCCTGAGGTTTTGAGGAAACATGCCCGAAGGTCTTACAAGTTGTACCCAGAGGTTTTAATGAATCATGCCCGAAGGTCTTATAGATTGTACTCGGAGGTTCTAATGAATCATGCTCGGAGGTCTTATAGATTGTACCCAGAGGCTTTGATCTTATCTCATCATTTCAATTCTATCTTCTAGATTATCTTATCATTCCAGTTTCTTCTTTTTGTTATTTTCTATCACATTTTTTCATCTCATCAAATCTTTCAATCCCTTTTTCATTATCCCATCATATCCATACCTTTTAGTTTCCTCTTTCTTTCCAAATTTTTAACATTTTTGTTTCAAAATTTCATACCTTTTTTGTCACATCTTATTCCTAATCTTTCTCACATTTTTTTATTTTCTTTTTCTTCTTTTTTTTTTTAAAAAATTTCCAAAATTTTAGTCATCTAGTCTTTTGGAACCTTTTTTTATCACATCTTATTCCTAATCCTTCTCACATTTTTTGATTTTTCTTTTTCTCTCTCTTTTTTTTTGACAAAAAATTTTTCAAAATTTTAGTTATCTAGTCTTTCAGAACCCTTTTTTATCCTATTGTCTTAACAAACAAACCTTTATTTATTTATTTTTTGTGTCAAAATGCATGTAATGGAATGCAATGCCATGCATGTCATGAATGCAATGCAAATGATAAACAATGCCTTACCAAGTCACATCATCAGTCTACCTTATTCCTTTCTTCAAAAATTTATCACCCTTCAATCTTCTTTTTGCCTTATCATTCAATCTTTCGCTGCCTCATCATTCTTCTTTCTTCAAATTTAGCAATCCTAAAATCACTTGCCCTATCATCGTCGTTTATTCAGTCTTCTTGTTGCCCCACAATTCTTCTTTCTTTTAGCAATCATCACTCATTCAGTCTTCCCATTGCCCCATCATCATCATTCATTTAGTTTTTTTCTTGCCTCGCAATTCTTATCAACTTAAAATTCATCAATCCAAATCATAACAACAAAATCATCTCAAACTACTAACAAGAACACTTCACCACTTCTCATATCTTCAGAAGATTCATGCTCTCATAACAACCAAAGATTGCCCCAAGAATAGTCTTAAAAACATCATCACCACACTTGATTTCTTTAAAACAAGAACTTGCCCCCATAAAATCTCAAAACTCTCATTTTTCACTTCTTCAAGTTTCTTTTTGAAAATAGAAAATTGCCCCACATAATAACTTTCCAAGGTAAAAAAAAAATTTGACATTTAAATCTCTTAAAAATTGGTGATTACTATTGAGAACAAATAGAATGAGTTACAACTTGGTTTAGTTGAATAAATGTGCTGATTTGGTGCATCAAGGATGTTTGGTTATCAAGAAAGGTTCTATTGATCAATGTCTCTTCAATCTTGGCTCACAAATGAAACAAATTCCTTGAAAATCAAAATTCCTTTTGTAAAAATAACTTTCACAGAACACAATCCATTTTAGCACTCTCTTAATTTCTTGATACGTGGACTTTAACAAATGTCAAGACTAGCTGTGATGGCTCAAATTTCGGGGTAAGGAAACCAAACATACAAATCTCAAGTCAAAATTTCAAGGTGATGGTTTTTGAATTTCTCAAAAGGTCTTGACTGAAAGCATCACTCCTCTGGTTTTTCTTCTTCTTGTTATTGCCTTAGCATAGTCACAAACAATGGCCTTGAGTTGTTTCAAATTTGCTCTAGACTGCCCTTTCATGGGTTTTCACCCTAGAGCTTCATTCTCTTTTTTTCTTTTTCTTTTTTCTTTTTTTTATTGATTATTCTACCATGCATTTGAGAACTCAAATTTCATTCCAAACAAAATAATGATGATGGTTTCTCAAAGAAAAGCTTTTCAATACAAGCATCTCTATTTGATCAAAATGGACTTTTAAGCACGTACCGTAGGCCAAGGTTTAGGGTTTTCAAAGAATGGATAAATAGGCCCAAAATAAGTGTTTTCAAGGTTTATCGAACCAAGGATCATTTCTTCGATTGTGAACATCTGTCCTTCCCACTCTTCGAAGCATTTTCCTTTTTTTTTTCTAACATTTTATTTTTATTCATTTCTTTTTTCTTCTTTTTTTTTCGCATATACTTTTTTCATTTTTTTCCATTTCTTGTTTTTTTTTTCATATTGATTTCCATCTTCACATATCCTTCTTCTCACATTTGCCCCTTAACAAGGGCATCATTTTCTTGCATTTGACATAAGACCAATCACTAATGCTTCTAAAACTCCTTTGATGTATTTGCCTCTCCAATGTAGAGGGTGATCCTTGGTCAAGGTTCATTTAGAAAGAAATTAATAAGCTCAAAAGGGGTAACAAAGGGATGATTTCGTTTCAGTAATAGGAATATGAAAGATGGCCATTTGTCATATCAAATATTAACACTTCTATTGAAAACCAATCCTCAAGATGAAAATTTGGCTTTTAAAATCATTTAAATATCCCTCATGCATGGTTTCACAATCAATTTTTTTTCTTCTTTTCTTTCTTTCTTTGTTTTTTTTTTTACTTCCTTTTTCTTCACTTTTTTTCACAACTCATGCCCAGAATGTATCAACTCAATTTTATGAAGGCCTTATGCAATGATTTTAATTATCATGGTTTAAAATAGGAAAAGGATATCAATCAAATTAAGAATGGCCATTAAAAGATGTTGAGGTTATCAAAAGCTTGGCTTTTTCAATCATTTTGCCCCGAGGTGTAGCGAAGGATGATTTGGGTTAGAAAGTCTAAGTTATGAGAAAGAATTTTGGATTGATGTGTTTGGGACTCTTAGCTTGGCCTTAACATCTATCAAATTTCCAAATACAAAGTCCTTAAGAAAATGCTTCATGAATTGGTTCTTCCAAACAATTCAAAAAGTTTTGCAAATTCATCAATCATTTCATTGCTCATTGCCTTAACGAAGATCATTGACTTTAAAAGTTTACCATGGTAAGCAAAAATGAATGGATTTCAAGCTTGTGTTTCTTTGTGGGTTCCAAGTTTTCACTGAATCGGAAAGTATAGTGGAAATATAATGACTAGGTCTTATTCATTCTCAATAAAAATCACCAATGTTTTTCAAAATTATTTTATTTCAACTACTTGGAAAGAAAAATATGGAAAGCTTTCAAAACAACTTGATGAAAATTTTAAGAATCCTGAGAACATCTCACATCCACATATAGGAAACTTGGCCTATGGAGGAGTAGACTTCCATTATTCAATAAGCTCTTGAGTCAAGGCACCACCACTAATGAGTTCTTCGACATTTTCCTTCAATTGCCTACACTTTCCTGTTGAATGCCCAATTGCCTTCGGTGCAGGCCAAGTTTTCTCACAGAATTCTTTTATCGAGACTGTACTGAGATAAGCTTCTCGAAACTTTTCTTCATTGCCTCCAAGGTGACTTTTCATCCAAATGTATAACAATGGGGTACATCCAATGAAACGTCCTTCTCCCTTGCGGCGACAAAAATTTAAAGACCTAAAAGTTTTCAGACAAGATAACTGGGGCCACGTTCACCTCATGATCAAGCTGCTCAACAAAATCCACCATTGTAATCTCAATGTGTCCTAAGATTTTAGGGAACATGGCCATATCATACACAGCTAATGCCATTATGCTTATATGTTGTTCTTTCGTTAGCTGCTTCTAAAGACAACTTCGTAGAAGACTCCATGGTACATAAGTGGTCTCCCCTTTCTGCCTTGTGTGATGATCAATTTCTGAAACACTATGACCAGTCATGGAGGACAATTTTTTATCATATCCTGATTTCCTTTTCTTCCAATAGATTTTGTTGGGATTTTCTAACTCACAATGGAGCAAGAATGAATACTCCTCCATGGTTGGCATCAAATCGGCCTCATTGAAGACAAAGCATCTGTAGGACGGGTCCCAAAATTGCACCATGGCCCTTATCAAATCCAAGTCCACTCCCACTGACAATAATAGCATCAAGTCCCCGTATTTTTCTAAAATTCTGCCTTCTTTTCTTCACCCCATGCCTTCAAAATTCCTAGCAACTCAGTGTAGTCATTTTGTCTTAGGTCCAAATGAATTCTTTCTGGCAGAGTAGAAACAAAACCAACAGGTAGGTAATCACCATTCTCACGTTAGGCCTTTTCTGATCGTTCTTTCACTATGTGGGCTGGTTCCTCTTGCGATAATTTCTCCATGGATGCAAATGGATCTTAATCTATTCAATTTGTTATGAGATAAAAAAAATGCAAGGAATGAGAATATGCATTATGTTTTTTTTTCTTTTTTTGGTTTATTATTTTTGTATTTATTTATTTTCCATATTTTTCTTGTATGAGATGATGGTCATTCTTTGTGTCCTAATATAGGCTTCAATTCTAAAGCTCTAGCTTACGAGTGGGCATCATAAGTTCACTATATGCTTGGCTTGGATAGATGGATTACTAAAGGTTCCCAAACTGTTCCCCACTATCGTCCACGTGGACCAGTAAGGCACCCCAATCCTCACCCATTATAGGCTTCAAACGGAAAGGGTTCAACCTGAGTGGGAGTATTTCACTGGCCTATGTGGAGGTTATCACCTCACGAAGGCAAAGCTACTTTACTTCCTCTTAAAAAGGTAAGC
Organism: Heritiera littoralis; assembly: GCA_031772115.1. Taxonomy (NCBI): domain Eukaryota; kingdom Viridiplantae; phylum Streptophyta; class Magnoliopsida; order Malvales; family Malvaceae; genus Heritiera; species Heritiera littoralis. The sequence continues at coordinate 2,963,438 of JAPDPK010000074.1, forward strand.
CCGGGTCGAGGGCTAATGCATGCACATGTAAGTGGAGTGTGTGTATTTCAATGTCTTATGAAACTTAAAATTTTTAGGCAAGATTTTGATAACCTTAAACTTCCTAATGGCCTGACTCTCTAAAATCCCCAGTGGAGTTGCCAAACTGTCGTAACGTATCAAGTTTCGGGGGAAACCTAATAGCTAGACACAAAACTATGGAGTCGCCACCAATCATTCTAACCTAGGTGTGATTGGTCACCTATTCAAACTAAGGATAAGGCCTGGTCTACGTTAAAAGTTCTAAGTTCGGGAGTACGGTTACGTGTGAGGAAGGATTAGCACCCTCACAACGCCCATCCTAAAATGGTACCAAATAATCTAAGGTTATCCAAATTTTGCCTTTTTACTTTAATCTCGATATAATTAAATATTGAAAAATCTTTTAAGTCTCCTCCATCAAGCTGGTTGGATAACCTAAAAGTTTTTCTCACCTCAAGAGTATTCAAGTAGGACCAATCGCCTTTCTTGAAGAGGCTCCGTCGTCGGATTGTTTAAATATTTTATGCAAAACCTATTTTGACTCCTATCCAATTTCTATTTATTATTTTATCTTATTTTATTCTATTGTTATTGTTTTCTTATATAATTATTATTTCATATATTTTTTTATATCTTTAAATAAACATGAATTATTTGATATTGAAGACTTTCTTAAAGACCTTCCATCAAGCTGGTAAGACCTTAAATAAACTTTCTCACCTTAGTAATTTTTAAAGAAACTACTCAAGCGCAATTCCCATTAAATTCCATCCTCGGAATAATTCACATTTATTAAAATATTTAATTTAGTTTAATTTCTATTTATTTTAATTCTTTGGAATAATTCACATTTATTAAAATATTTAATTTAATTTAATTTCTATTTATTTTAATTCTTTTCTAATTCTAATTCTAATTTATTAATTTGATTTTTATTCTTTATTATAATGAACTTAATTTTAATTTACTATTTTTTAATCTAATTTAATTTTCATTTTTATAATTTAATTTATTAAATCTTGAAAATGTCCTTTAAATCTTCCATCAAGCTGGCAAGACTTAAAAGAATCTCTTCACCTCAAGATATCTAAAAGTACTACTCAAGCGCAGTCCCTTTAGAATTCCGTCGTCGGATTATTTGTCGTTGTATTATTCTATTCTATTTTATTTCTAAATATATCAATTTTTATGACTTTTAATTTCTAATTTGATTATTAATTCTTTTAATTGTAATTAATCTTAATTAATTCTTATTTCAATCTTTTTAATAAATTTGAGTTTTAAATATTGGAAATGACCTTTTAAATCTTCCATCAAGCTGGTAAGACTTAAAAAGGACCTCCTCACCTCAAGATCTCTGAAAGTATTACTCGATCGCAATCTTCTCAGAGTTCCCTCATCGGAATATTCGTATTTTTTATTATTTTATTCTATCTTTATTCTATTTTATCTCTTACTTGCATTTTTCCTCTAATTCAATTTATTTTTTTATATTATTTTATTTATCTAATATTTATCATACTATATATATGTAAAAAAAAATAAAATATATCATACAAATTAAACTAAACAAATCATATCAACTTACAAATTATTTATTCGACACATGTAAATTAATCAAATGTTATCAAAGTAACTAAATCATGCAAAGTAAATCAAATCATATTATGCAAGTCATGCAAATAACTACACAATTAACTAATTCATATTAAACCATTAAATTGTTATTAAATTAATTAACTAATATAAATTATTTTTAACCACAAATTAAATTATCATGCCAATTATTAAAACCCATATTATACATTATCCTATACAATTAAAACAATTAAGTTAAATATTAGTGTCAAGTGGTTAATATATTGAATTATTAAAATATCATGCAAATGTTTACCAATTTAATAAGTTAAATAAATTATTAATTTATTCATTAGCTTTATATACACAAACATATATATACACGTACCTGCATGTGTCAGCCTTTCCTTGTCTTTTTTTCTTTCTTTTCTTTATTCTCTTGTCTCAGTTTCCCGTTTCTTTCTCAAAGCTTCTCTATGTTTTCTCTTCTTGCAGGTAGCAGCTAGGTAGTCTCGGTCAGGGATGATCCGGCAATTTCTGTGGCTTAGAGGCGGTGCAGGTATGTGCAAGGCAGCGGCAGCTTCAACGATACAGAAGCTTGCGGTGAGGTGGAGACTGGCGAGGAACAACAGGGGGATTTCTCTTCACGGGGGCGTGGCTGCAACAAGTGAAAGAAGGGAAGGCGTGGTGGATGGACTGCAGGGTGGAGCAGTAGCTCTCCGTTTTTCTAGGAAGCAGGGGGATGGTGATGCAGCTAGAACCACTTGATGCATGGTTAGGACAGATGCTGCACTATGGATGCAGAACAGATCAAGGAAACGAGGATGAACACAGGGCAGTAAGAACGTTAGTGAAATGGAAGCAGTAGCGTGTAGCAGCAGGCAGCGGCAGGTGAAAGAAGCTCGGGCAGTGATGATGGTGGCGTTATGCGTGGTAGCAGCTTGGAAGATCCATGCAAAACGATGCAGCAGTGGTAGTGATGGAAGCAGCAGAGGCAGATGAAGATGAAGCTGAGTGCAAGAACGACACTGGTTGCGACGAGGGCGAGCAGAGCAAGATCATGGCAGCACCAACGCTGCAGCAGGGAAAGGGAACGGCCTGGGGAGCAGTTCGGCTGGCTTGGTTGGAGATGATGATGAACAGTGGGAGTGGCTGTCCCGTGGAAAAAAAAACAGTAGCCAAAATTCTTTTTCTTTTCTAGGTTTTCTTTCTAGGGTTCCCTTTTTGTTTTTTTTTTTCCTAGGGTTCCTCCCCCCTCCTTTTTAACCCTAATTCTCTTGTTTTTATAGCCTCAATATCTCCTCCTTAAAATATGCCCTTGATTGGATCAATTTCAAAATCAAAATCCAAAGATCTCATACGTGATTCTTATTTTAATTTTTCTTGATTTATTTCCTTTTGGTTCTTCTTGTAATATTGATTCAAAATTTTGATATCTTTTCCAAAAGACTTAAACAAACATTCAATTTACAAGATTTCTTCCCAAAACCAATTCCACCTAAATCTCATTTAATTTTCATGATTTTTTATTGACTTTCTCCAAAGTTTCCAAATCCAAATTTCCATTTTATTTCAAAATTCATATTTAAAGCCTAGTTAATATTTCTAAAACCAAACATATCTATCCAATATTTTAAAAGCTCAAATTAACTCTCGAAATCAAATTCTGAAATGCAATTGTTCGAGAGTTGAAAATTGATCTTACCAAAGATGTGCCCAGACAAAAATGATGTCTACAATCTCTGATTTAATTTCTTTTTCAATTTCTACCCAAATTTTATTTAAATTTTAATTTTTTTCCTTTAATTTCCAAATCAGATTTTTGACTTTTCTTTATGTTGAGATCTTGATTTTCCTTTCTAAATTTCCTTTCTTTGGAGCTTGGCCACTTTATTTTTATTATTTTTTTTCATTTTTATTTTCTTTTCTTTTCATTTTTTTATATTTTTATTTTTAGTAATAAACAAAAAATTTAGATTCATCTTCTAATTATCAAACCCAATAGGCCCAATAACATTAAAAGACCTCGGACAAAATGGGGTGTCTACATCCAATATTATAGCTAATTTTTGTGACCATTGGGAGTATAAGATTTGAATGTGATGGAACTTCTTGCCATTAAACACGACTTGATTTCATTTTCAAAGCATGCTAGAAAGAGTCTAAAGCCTAATTATTAAATCTGACTTTGTGGTAGATGTTAACTGGTGTAGGAAAGAAACCCCATATTAAGTAGTTTCATTCTCTCTTATTGCAGGTTTCAGACGCATCTAGTTCGTTTGGGTCACTACACGCAAATACTTAAGTGAAGATGGAAGCTTCAAGGATAATTGGTATACCATTCAACTAGAAGTTTTATGCTTGTATTAAACTTCTAGGAAGTTTAGAAAACTTTGTGGCTATTGTGATAGGTAATTGATTTTATTTCATTTCTCGTTTTCATATGTTTTTGTTCAGGCTGAACCATGTTTCTCAAACAAATTCAGTTTATTCTGTTTTTGAGCTCCTTATAATAGCTAAATGGCTATAGCTTTGAATGAATCTTGAATTGAGTGCACAAGCTTGATCACAAGTCTCTTCCATTGTAAATTACTTTATTAACTTGCATTAAGAAAATTTGAATTAATAGTTCAAATCATTTTATTAGACTATTAGTGAACAATCGTATTAATACAAATAATTAATCAAGCTTTTAAATTTAAAATATAATTCAATAAATATTAAAAATTTAAGTTTCAAATAAGACATTTACCGGCACTTTTAAGTGCCGGTAAAAGCTTTTAAATTTCAAATAAATTCAAATTTTCAAAGGATTTTTTCCGGCACTGTAAAAGTTTTTAAATTTCAAATAAATTCAAATTTTCAATAGAATTTTTTCCGACATTTTAAAGTGCCGGTAAAGGTCTTATACTTGTAAAGGCATTTAAAAGCGCTGGAAAAAGGATTGCTCCAATTTCCCACTCCTTTACATGCATTGGAGTACATGACCGCCGGCAGACTTTCACCGGCATTCACCTGGCCGGCGGTCAGCCGACGGTTTGTTAAACGCCGGTAAGATCTTTGCCGGCGCTTGTCTGGTCTTCTACCGGCACTTATAAGTGCCGATAAAAGTCAATTTTTTTGTAGTGAAGGGACCATGATTCATGTTGCAAACTAATATTAGGTTCACCGTAAAAGCCTATAATTCTCCACTCTTTCCCTTTCTTATCGCCTATCTCCCTATCAATCTATGTGATTCTTCAAGAACTTGATAAAATCATGTTAACCTCCTCCTTAGACATTATTGTTACCCCACCACTTCTACCATGCGGACTTACACCAAAAATAACACTCATGTCGCATTTCTTTTTAACCTACTCTAAACTTCTTCAAAAAACTGAATTTAAAATGATAGTAGAAGAAAATTTCAAATCAATTCTCTCAATCCCTCCATAAATCATAATTAAAGGAGGTAGCCAAACTGAGTGGTTAAGGATGAGTTGTGACATACTGTAAGTTTTTGTATCTAATCCAAACACCCCTATTTCTAGTTATTTAAAATTTCTTTTGTAACAAAAAAAAAAGATTACCATCTCATAGTAGTAGAGTTTTTAATTCTACAAGTAAAAATAAAAACTTCCACATATCTCACTTCTTTTTTTTAATTAATTTTTTTTTTAGTATTTCCTAAAGGATATGTATCACTTTGTTAACCTCGCTTTTGGAATTATAACAACTCCATTGTCAGTATTCGTGATAATAATCTATTAGTAGATTTTTTTTTTCAATTGGACCAGTTAAAGAAGTTTATAAATTTATAGTTCAAAAAATTTAGACATTCCCACTAAAACTAGAAAAAAGAGTTCAAAAAATGTGTTTTTTCTCTGCGCAGGGCAGAAAATAATTCCAGGTTTCCAACATTGCTCTTGACATATTTTTATGTATGCCTCTGCGTTATGCAATATGGACTGATGAATTAGCATGGAAAATTTCCAGGAATAAAAACACATGTGATGACATTCGAAGTTGGTGTATCTCTACCAGATTCAATCATCCAAGCACCCGAATATTGTTTCACTGCTCCTAATGATGTGTGAACTAACTATATATAAAAGTATAGGATTATAGATTTAGATATACTATTATGGTAGCTTGTATTATGCTGCAGGAATAGAAAGGTAATTTTAAAAATATGCAAAATTTGAATGAAGTTGAGTTAATTATACAAAATTTGTTGAAGATGAAAGCTGAATAAAGCTAAATAAATTGAAGATGAAAGTCGATGTCCTATTACGGTGAAGGTGTATAACCCTTTATAAACTTTGTTTATAGCACCATAGGTTGTAAGATATATATACAATATAAATACAAAATCTTTTAATTTGGTGTCAGAGTTCTAATGAATGAAAATATAATTTACATGGATCTGCTATATTTTTTCAAGGAAAAACTTATTTCAAATCTAGATCAATGTAAAATTAATACACATATAAGAAGTAATATTTAATGTGGTTTGGTGCAAATGCTTGCATCCATGAATAAGAGAGAAAAATTCATTATAAACGTAGAAATTACAAAGAATAAAAACACCACAAAAACAAACATCAAACTCGAGCTCTGAAATAAACCTAGCTTCTTTGCTTCATAGTGTCATAATGTATTAATTCTTAGAACTTATAGCTAGGTATAATTCTATGGAGTCGGCACCAATCATTCTAACTTATGTATGATTGGTCACCTACCAAATTAAAGATGATGACTAGTTAACATCTCAAATTTAGGGTTTGAGAGTATGGTTATGTGTGAGAAATGTATTAGCACCTTCACAATGTTTGAAAAACGTATTAGCACTCTCACAATGTCTGTCCTAAAACAGTACCATCTAATAATACTTTATCCTAAAATAGCCTTAATTAAGTATTTTCTTATTCTTATTCTATTTTAAATTTGTTTAATATTCTACTTAAGTTTAAATATCGAAAATTCATTTAAGTGTTCTTCAATGCTCTAATTGAACCTGTAAAGAATTTTCTCACCTCATGAGTATTCACGAAACCCATTTGTAGACACCTAATTTTGTTCGAATTGGTAATATTGTTGCTCGAAAACCTTAGGTCAAATATTGTGTAATAAATCCAATTGGACTTTCAAAGCCCAAATCAAAATGTATGGGCTCCAAAGCCCAAAGAAAAATGAATTGAAATTTTTTTTTATTTTTTCTTACTTATTTATTCTCCTTTTTTTTATTCATTTTATTATTATTATTATTATTAGCATTATTATTATTATTTTTTATTTTGTTTTTTTCTCTTCATTTATTATTATTATTATTATTATTATTATTATTATTATTATTATTATTATTATTATTATTATCTGTTTCTATTATTATTATTATTTGTTTTATTGTACATCACATTTAATGGGAAGAGACTTTCCCATTGCCGGCTGCACGTTTTTAAGCCAAAATTTGTACCTTCAGCCGCCGGTGCCTCCAACCCCTCCCCCTAAGTCTCGAGTGTCACCAAAATTCACCTTCCCCATCTTGTCAATCCCATCCCTGACCATTGCCCTAGAAGACCGGGAAGCAATAGGAAAGACCTAATATTAATTCTACTACACTGGATCAAAGGATGATCTTAAATCTGTTTAAAAGACCTGAATGGTTCAGGCAAAAGGGCCTTTTTTTTTAGACTCTGAAACACTAAAACAGATCTACAGAAACTCTACCCATCCACAACCAAAACACCACCGTATCACCACCATCCCTGTGTCAACCTCACCATCGTAACCCCTGACTACCTAAAAGCCATCTCAGGTTCCCATTCTAAACCATTGTTCATCATCATCATCGTAAGCCACCACTCATCATCTCCACCGAGCCACACCAATAACCACAACCCAGCCACCATCCCCCACTCGAAACCTAAAACCAGATCCTAAACCCAAGACCAACACTTAAACACAGCTTTCAACTAAAAAAAACCCCTAGAACCCCAAGGACTAAACCTATGGTCTAAACCCAAAATCAATCTTCAAATACCTACAAGAAAAACACAACAAACCAACAGACCCAAGAACAACCAAACCATCAACCAAAAATATACAAAACAAAAACACAAAACAAAAAGAAGAAAAAAGGTGGGAAAAGGTTTTGGCCTAGGTTCAATCTATAGGGTTAGAGGAGTTTTTAGGTAGATTGGAGGCTAAATCCGGGTATAGGAAGAAGAGAGGAGCTTTTCTAGGGTTTCGGGAAGACCATCGGCGACCGGAGTACGGCAGCGCACGGTGGCCGGCAGCTTTCAGGTGGCTGAAGAAGTTGAGAGCATTTTTGGAATTTTTTTGTGAGAATCGGTTGAAATGAAGACTAAACAAAAAAAATGGGCCTTTATAGAGGACTAAAACGCAGCGTTTTGGAGGCTAGACGACCTGCGCGTTGACCCAACCCAGATCCGAGATTCGCGCGACCCGGCTCCACCTTCCGCTCATGATCCGTGTGCCACGCCCGACCCTGTTCTTCGACCCGCTCGTGACCATTTTCCATTGGCAGATTTGGGCCTTGTCGTTTGGGCTTGATCTTGGGCCTTTTGAAAGATTTATTTGGGTTCCAAGCCTAATCTGTTTTGGTATATTTTTCTCCTCCTTTATTTATTTATTTAATATTTATTTATTTATTTTGTTAAATAATTTATTTTGTGTGTTTTTAATATACTTTCATAATAAAAATAAATATTTATTCATACATGAAATTCTCTAAGATCTATACTAACCTTAAGTTTAATCATGGAATTAGTTTAGCAATAAATATATATAGTTTTAATATATATATATATATATATATATATAAATAAAATATATAAATAACTATATGAAATATATATAGTTTAAAATATATAAATAAATATATATAAAATACATAAATAAATATATAAAATATATATAACCATATAGTTTTTAAAATAAAATAAAATTCTTTAGACAATTTACTATATAAAAAATATATTTTAGGAAGCTTTAAAAAAATAATAAAATAAAATAAGCATGAAATTCCGATGATAAGTTTTTGTAGAAGTCGCAAGTAGCGATTCTTCGAAAAAACATTAGGTGAGAAGAATTTATCGAATGTTACCAGAGTATTGGGATATTTGATATAATTCCTCAATATTCAAATTCATGTTTATTTTAAGAAAATATAATGATATATTCTATAATGACAAATAAAGAATATTTAAAAAATATTAATTAAATGAAATTTAATAAAGACAAAATAGGTAAAGGAAATACTTGGGAGAAATTAATAAAAAGGGAGATTTTAGAAATATATAAATACAAAATAATTAAACCAATAAAAATTGATAATAGTAAAATTTCAAAAGGTAGAGAATAGTGATTAAATTAATCAAATAGATAATAATGGAATTTTAACAAAAAGAAGTAGTCGAAGGAATTAAGTTAATAAAGCTAAATAAAATAAAAAACAAATGAAGATGAAATAATCAATTTATTCACAAAAGGTAAAAGCTAATATCCGATGAGGGGATGTTACGGAAGTCACAAGTAGTGATTCCTAGCTGATCCCTAGGTGAGAAGAGTCTACTAAATGTTACCAAAAGTATTAGAATATTTAGTGTAATTTTTCAATATATGAGCTTTTATTCTTAAAATAAAAATAAAAAATAAAAAAATTAATAATAAAAAAAACAATAAATGTGTTAAATAAAAAATAGAAATCCATGTGCATCACATACTATATGCTAGCATCATATGCATAATTGTTAATTTCAAAATGAATGAAATTCTTCCGATGATGAGATCTCGTAGAAGTCACAAGTAGTGATTCTTCGAACATCTCTAGGTGAGAAGAATTAACTAAACGTTACCAGAGTATTGAGATATTTAGCTAAATTCTTCAATATCGAAAGTTTCATTAAGAAAATCAAAATATAAATTCCTTTTTATAAATCCATATGCATCATACATCTTTTATTAATCATATGCATCCATAATTAGTTATAAAAATAGCATGAGTCCTACCGATGATGAGATTCTATAGAAGTCACAAGTAGTGATTCTTAAGAAATCTCTAGGTGTGGAAAGTTACTTCAAATATTACCAAAAGTATTGGAGTATTTGATTTAATTTTTCAATAAAAAGGGTTCATACTTATTTTCAAAAATGAGATTTTCTTCAAATATGTATAATAATTTTTATTCAATTATAAAAATAGCATGAGTCCTACTGAGAATGAGATTCTATAGAAGTCACAAGTAGTGATTCTTAAGAAATCTCTAGGTGAGGAAAGTTACTTCAAATATTACCAAAAGTATTGGGATATTTGATTTAATTTTTCAATAAAAGGGGTTTGTCATAACGTTTCCTAGGTCTAGGTCGCTAGACATTAAACAAATGGAGTCGCCACCAATCTTTTTTTTAACCTAGGTGTGATTGGCCACCTAAATGACTCTAAGGACTGGTTTACATTTTATGTTTTGGGTTCGGGAGTTCATTTACGTGTAGGGAAGGTTATAGCACCCCTACAACGCCCAAAGTTGGTACCATTTTAATCTTGTATTATTTTAACTTAGTCTTAGTTACATGGCCTTTATATTTTATTGTTTAAATATTGACAATTCTTTTAAGAATCTTCCATCATTCTGGATGAACTCTTAAAAAAATCTTCTCACCTCAAGAGTATTCAAGGGGTGCCATTCGACTCCCATGAAGAGGCTCCATCGTCGGAAGTATTTTAGAATTTTCTTATTCCTTATTTTATTATTTTTTATTTAATTATTTTTTATTATTTTTATTTATTTATTTTAAATATCATTATTTTTCTTTTATATATTATTTATTAATATTTTTAGGCTTATTGGTATTTAATATTGAGAATATCTCCTAAATTTTCCATCATTCTGGATAAACTTAAGAGAACCCTCTCACCTAGGAATTCCTCAAGTGTTACTCATTCGCAATCGCCTTGAGGATTCCATCATCGGAATTATTATTTTATTATTTATTAACTTTATTTATTATTTATTTTTTTATCTTTATTAGAATATAAATTTTATTATTTATTATGTTTTTATCTTTATTTATTATTTGTTTATTTTGAAAATGCCTCCTAAATCTTCCATCGTTCTGGATAAATTTAGGAGGATCTCCTCACCTAAGAATTCTTCGAGTGTTACTCATTCGTAATCACCTCAAAGATTCCATCATCGGAATAAATTATATAACTTATATTTTTATTATTATCTTAGCCTTCTATCATTATTATTGGTACACAATTATTTTATAGTTATTTTTTTTTTATTTTTTATCTAGGGAATAAAGTGTCAACCTTTGTTTTTGAAAATACCTTTTAAATCTTCTATCATTCTGGATAGACTTAAAAAGAATCCTCTTACCTAGGAATTCTTCGAGAGTTACTCATTCGTAATCGCCTCGAAAATTCCATCATTAGAAAGGCTTCACTTATTTTTAATTTAAATATTTATTACTTTTAAAGTTTATTGTTTTTTTTGTTCTAATCTAAATATTTTGTTAAATATATTTATTGTTACGTAATCTCTAGTTGTCCCATAATTTTTTTTATAATCATTTATTCTTTTCATTTCAACTATCTTTTATGACCAAACTTTATTACTTGTTTATTTCTTTATTCTTATTATTCTATTGCATGCCTATTCTTAACTATTATTATAACTTCATTGTTTATCATTTCCTACATTCCACTTTCTAAAGAGTATTAAAGCATTTATGACAAAACAAGTAACGTGGAAACTAAAGAAATTGATTCAAATGGATGCATGGTGCCAACTCACAAATGGTTTCAAAGGCTTTTATTGAAGTTGGTGATGATGCGTGCGATGACTTGCAAGGGGTTGGAACAGGCTGGACAATAGACCTTCCAGAATCAACAAAAGCTACTGATCTGGGGTGCTGCTACCAACTCGTGAATTTGCTTGTCACCGACGTTGATTTGCACTGATGCAGTCTCTTTCGGGAATGCCTCCGCTTGTCTGTCTTAGATGTTTTCCTTGAAAGATGCCGAAATCTTGATGCTGTCGTTGATTTCACCTGTGCTTCAATCATCTGCCGCTGCTGGTTACCGTCGCCCGTCTGCTTGTGATTTTGGATACCAAGAAGCTCCTCGTCGTCACCGGTGCTACTGTCTTGTATATTTTTTATTTGGTTATTTTCTCTATGAAAATTCTTCCTCCCCCTTAAGTTATGGTTTAACCCCTTTTTATAGTCATAAACTTGCTAGAGTCCTAATACAACTAAACCTATTCTATTAATTATCTTTTATTTTTAATATTTTATCTATTTAATTTTTATGTTAATCCTAATCTAATTCTATCAATTTTAATATTAATTATCCTAAAAAATCTAATTATCTTATCCTAAAAATATTTTAATTTATAATTATCTAATAAATCCTAACCTATATTACTATTTATCTTATATTAATAAAATTATCCTAATCTATTAAATATTTCTAATTTAAATAATCCAAATAATGTTAATCCTAATTTTTCTAGATGTTAATTCAAAATATCAATTCAAAATTTACAAATTATTAGTTTTTTACAAAAATACAACCCGGACAAAATGAGGTATCTACAGGGTTCATGCTTATTTTCAAAAAATGAGATTTTCTTCAAATATATATATATAATAATTTTTAATCAATTATAAAAATAATGAATCCTACCGAGGATGAGATTTTATAGAAGTCATAAGTAGTGATTCTTAAGAAATCTCTATGTGAGAAAAGTTATTTCAAATATTACCAAAAGTATTGGAGTAGTTGATTTAATTTTTCAATAAAACGGGTTCATGTTCATTTTCAAAAATGAAAATTTTAAAACATATATAATAGTAATTTTTAAGCAAACACACAAATTTCTTTGTAACAATAAGCAAATTAGATTTAAGCCAAGACTATTTTATTAAAATTAAAGGATACCACATGGTTAGGATGGTACTGTTTTCTAACGGGCGTTATGAGAGTGCTAATCATTTCTCACACGTAACCGTACCCTCGAACCTAAATCTTGTTTTCTTGGACCAAAATTGTTTTTTTAATAAAACTTAATTAATTTTGAGATTTTGTTAAAAAGATAAATTTTTTAGGTGACCAATCACACTTACTTAAAAAAGATTGGCAACAACTCCCCTGTTTTTAATGTTTTCAAAATCATCGAGCAGTTGAGTCTCAAGACAAAATCGTTACGACACCATTCATTCTCATAAAGAGGCTGTGTTGTTGGATTAATTATGTATTTTATGAGAGATTTAACTAGAGGTATAATTGAGTCAAGTCAAGACGAACCAACATTAGGCTTGAGTTCAACTTGATTAGAAAATTCGAGACTCAAAGTTTGGCTGGAGCTTGATCAAACTTGATTTTTAAAGCTTGAGCTTGACTCGATAGAATATTCAAGCCACTCAAGCTCGACTCAATAGATTAGATTTGTAAATTTTTAGCTATATATTATGATGGTAAAATGATAAATTAATAATAAAATATTAAAAGTATATATTTAAAAAAAGCCAATAAAGCTCGCGAGCCAAGTATTATAAGATGCTCGACTCGTTACTCAGTTAGCTCAAGCTCAAGCTTGGCTTGAAAATAAATAAGTCAAACTCGAGTAATCATTAAGTCAAGTTTGAATAGCTTGACTCGTTTACACCTCTAGATTTAACTAGGATTTATGTTTTATAATTTTTCATCAAATTTTACGTAATATTTATTATTTAAGCATTTAATTATTGAAAATTCCCTAAGGGTTTCTTCAACACTTTGATCAAATTCTTAGTGAAATTTTCTCACCTTAAGAGTATTTAAGAAAACACATTTGTTTCTTTAAAGAGACTTTATTTTCGAATTAATGTTTTATCAAAATTTTGATTTTATTTAAATTTTGAAAATAAATGATAAATCCATAATCTTGAAATTACCTCATTAATTTTGAATTTCTCAACACTTTGATTAAATTTAGAAAAAATATTTTCTCACTTAGAAATTTTCTAAGTTTTGCCTGCTTGCAAAATTAAGAAATTCCATCATCGCTTAGACTCTCATTTATAATTTACTCAAGAAAATAAATGAAATAAATGAACAAAAAAAAGTCCAACTAAATATATATATATATATATATATATATAGATATAGAGAGAGAGAGAGAGAGCAAATACAATAAAGCAAATAGAAAAACCCTTAAATATCAACATGTATTACATGGAAAAGCAAACACAAGATATGCACTAGTTTAAAATCACCATCATGCACAAAATTGAAATTTAATGCAAGCAATGTATGTTCAGGCCTAAACAATACCGAAGAAGGAAAAGTTAAAGCTAAAGGCAAAGCATACTTGCAAGTCCAATAACTAAAAAAAAAATTCCACTCCTAGCCGTGCAATTCTATTAATCATGAATGTTAAGTGATTAAAACTAAGAAACGAATCACATCACTTCAAAATCATTAAATTATAATCAGAGCAGTATGAATCAAAATCAACAGACAGACTTCCGGCTAGTTTAAATGGACAGTACGATTGGTTCTAGTGAGGTTGAAAAAAGTGAAATGATCACCATAAATATAAGTTTTTTAATAAAATAATAAAAATAAAATAAAATCAAAGGGTATAACAATAATTTTACTCATTTTTATTTTGTCTTTTTGTAATTTTTTTGTCTTGTAGTAAAAGAGTCCGGTGCAGTGGAATCCAAATTGAGCTTTCATGTAAAGAACTAATTCATTTTAACAAGCATAAACATAAACATATTAAGATGTTGAATTCAATTCTCCATTTGATTTTGATTCTAATTTATCTTTAAATTTCTTGATCCTTTCCAAAATCAAATTAAGATGCTTTAAATTTATTTCCAAAATTTTTTTATTTTTCTTTGATTTATTCTCTTCCAAAATATCCTTCCAACCTAGTCACATATTTATTCCCTTTTTATATTTTTATTTCTTTAAAAAAATTTATTTCCATTGACTTTTTAATGGAAAAAAGCAAAAGTTTAAATAAAGAAAGAAAATAAAATAAAATCTCAAGTTTTGACTTGAGTAATGACTTGCGTTTTTTAGTTCAAGATTCAAAAATCAATTTCACAATTAATTAAAATGTACTCATTATAATTTTGTCTGAAATTAATTAAAAAAAGACAATTAATCAAAGAAGGGAGAAAACCAATTCAAAATTATCTTTTTATCTTAATATGAGTTAATTAACACCTAAATTAATTACAAAGTGTTATAATTGAGTTAATGTTGCATAAACATAAAATTCGGATCTCGACATTTTATCTAGACAAATTCAGGTCTTACTAGGTCTTTACTGCTAAATTGAAAAGTGTTAAGACAAAATTAAGTGGCTGTACATAGTGTTTAAACCATGTAATTTATTTTATTCCTACAAACACATCTCCCACATTCTAAAAGCTAAGATCCGCAATATATTTATAGAGTCAAATTACTTAATAACCAAGAATTATTATTCCTATAATAATTATGTACATTTATCCTAGATAAACTTTATTACCAAGCAATTCTTTAATCAATAGAATTTCACCAAAATAAAAATTGATTCCCAATAAATTTTGAGTAAATATCTAACAAATAATTACCTTGACACAAATTCTTCAAAAACATTAGCCTCCAAAAAATCACAACTACACATAATTGAATTAATCCTGATTGTTTTTTATTCAAACGACACATCCAATACACATGCGTAGCCAAATCAACTCCATCTAGTGGACCTTAATATAACTGCTCTCAACAAGAATTGTCTCTCTCTATCGTTTACATCTAGCAATTGTAAAGTTGGAACCATTAAGATTTTTTTCTCTATCAATCTTCCACAAACAAATCCACCACACTCTTCTTCACGTTAGGAACCTTATCATGTGTGATTTCCTTGACAAATCAATTAGGGATGTAAAACGGGTGGGCCGATGCGGTCCGATGCCGATTCAAATGGGTACGGGCTTAAACGGATTTGATCCGTTTAGGCTGGCATTTAAATGGGCCACAAAATGTTAGACCGATCCGAGCCCAATGTGGGCCAAATCAACTTGCAGGGCCTACATGATAATTTTTTTTTGAACTCAAGTTAAGTTTTTACTAAGACCCAAAAGATTAAAACAATGACCTTTCATTGACTTAAGCCCACACCTCATCAATTGAATTGGACATTTTCACTTAATTAAGCCTAACTTCAATTTGTAGAAGGAGATTTGGGAATTTATCAAAATCATATAAAACAAAATCATATGAACTTGTGATTAATATACAAAGTTTAATTTAGATTTCTTTTATAAGAGAAATATTGGCTCATTGATGATTAATATATACAAGTTCAAAACAAAAAAATTTGAAATTCTCCACTTAATATCAAATTGTGGGTTAGTCACGTAAATGATAAATGCATGTTAATGAATACAAATTAGCATTAACAATATATATATATATATATATATATATATATATATATATATAAAAGCAAGTCATAAAATTATGAGAATAGTGCTACAAATATTAAACTCCCAAGACAAATAAAATCCATATAACATCCATTAAATTTATAGTCTAAATAAAGAGAAGTGATAAATGCATATTAGCAGTGCCAAATGAAATGTTGCAGACTTGAAAGTGAGGTGAAGACATGAATTGGTGAATGTGTGAGTAAGTGACTTTGGGTTTTAGTGAATCAATGAGGGCTGGTGAGGTGAAGACGTGATTCGATGAGGGCTGGCCAGTTGGGTTAGGATTTTAGTGACTTTGGGTTTGCTTTGGCAGGATAAGATGGAATGGGGGCAAGTCAACTGGGTTAGGAAACTCTAGGCAAGCTGCTTGGGCTTAAATGGAATGGGGTAGGCTAGCCTTTATTGGTTTTGTTGGCTGATCTGCGGGCTGACCCGTACCCGTGTGGGTTAGACCACATGGATTGTTAGCCCGTCGAGCTCAATCTGTATTGGCTCGGTTTTAAATGGACTTAAAAATAGAAGCCCAAACATATTAAAATCTGCAAATTGAACAAGCTAGCCCATGAATTGTGGCCCGTTTTACACCTTTAAAACCAATATTATACTTTATATATTTTTTGACATGCCACATCATCCAAAAATTATGTATACTCACCCTAGGTAAGAGTATAATGTCATAAGAAATGTGTCAATACCTCTTCGAGTAGACCTAGCAATACTAGACACGATATGGCAACATGACACAAAAACAACACGAATAAAAAACAAGAAGGTAACATAGGTTAAAAGTTGGTAAAAATTGTATATGAATATTGGAAAAGCTAAAAAATTAGGTTTTACATTTGACATGTCGACACGAATTTTGACACAAAATTTTCGTATTTTACATGACACAAACACAAATTTTATACACTATTTGTCAGGACTTTCTTAGAGTAGTAAGACAACTCTAAGGTATTCAATGTGCTTCATTCCTCTAATCCAATATATGCAACTATTCTTTTCAAATCTTTAACAATAATTTTTACCTAGATCAAAAAATTCATTGGAGCACCATTGAATCAAATTGAGAATTGCTCCACCTACAACTGACATCTCGTTGCAACAAATCTTCACTTGCATGGCCCCTAATCTCATGAACAAAATCTGCAACAATAAAAAAAAAATCCTCTTTTTATAATCGATGTGAAAAATCTCTAAATCTCTCTTCACACATCAAGTCTTTGGAGTGATTTATCTGCTTGGTATAGAGAGATATCATAACCTAGTTCTAATACCACTTGTTGAGATTTTCAAACAAAAACCTATTTGAAACCGATATCAATGCAAAATTAATCACGTTCACTAAAGGCAATATTTAACGTGGTTTAGCCCAAGTGCTTACATCCGTGGACAAAAGAGAAAAATCTAATATAAATGCGGAGATTACAAATAGTACAAAACACCCTAAAAACAAACGCTAAGTTAAAGCTCCAAACCAAACCTAGTTCTCTTGTAGTATAATGTTTAAACCATGGAATATACTTTATCCCATGCAACTTAGTATTTTCTCCAACTCTTACTCACATCCCTACAAACCAATATCCCACATAAAGATCATATAATAATTACATTTCTCTTTTTAAGACACATTCTAAAAGCTAAAACCCATTCTATATTTATAGAGTCAAATTACTTGATTACTATATATTCTTATTCCTATACTAAATAAGTATATTTATCCTATATAAACTTAAATATAAGTTTCTATAATAGATGAGTACTTTCTTTTTCTCGACTATGAGGCAACATACATGTGCACACCAACAACTAAGCTATCGAAAGGAAGGGAGTGGTGTCAGAGTGAGGTTGAGTCCTTAGGCTAAGGGGCTTTAATGGGGAAGGGAGGCAGATGGCTGTGTGAGGGTGTGATTTGTGAAAATAAGTTTAGGGTTTTTAGGGTAGGTTATGTGTATATATATTAAGGATAAATTTATAAATTATATATATATATATTATATTTCAGAAAACAAGAGTAACACGTGTCACAATCTCATTAATTTCAAATTTTTATTTTCTATCTTTTTTATGTAATTAATCTTCTGTTAACTACTATTATTATATTTTTTTAGAGTTTAAGAGTTGGTTGATAAGTTTACTGACAACTAATAAGATTTATTTAAATATTTCAAATTTATTTCAAAAATGGGAAATTAGTGGTTATTAAAAAAACTAACCATTAGCAATATAATGCTTTAGTTAACCTAAATTGTGGAGTAAAAGAGGGAACAATCTTAAACTAATAACTGATAATTTCAAATTTATTTCAAAAAACAAAAAATTAGTGGTTATTTAAAAAAACTCATCATTAGCAAGATAATGCTAATCTGGGTCTACAACTCCTTTTCCTTGATTGAAAGTCTGAAACTAGACAGGTAATGAACATGAGTTTACTTTAAAACTCAATATTTGAGGCATAGACGGCAGAGATAACATAATAAAATTATTTATTATAATCAAATTAGTGGTTATTTAAAAAAACTGACCATTAACAAGATAATGTTTCAGTTAACCTCAATTATGGAGTAAAAGAGTGAACAATGTTAATTTCCATTTTTTATTTTCTTTTAAACTATAATTTAAAACTAATTAATATTTTGTCAATTATCTATTTATCCCTTTTAAATATTAATTAGTAATTAAAAATAATAATAATAAAATATTAAGATTTTAAAAATATTTATAAATTAATAATATTTTAACATAAAAAGTTTGATTAAGCTCCCAAGCTACTCGAATTAGATATTAAAATACTCGAACTTGATTTACTCTATAGCTCAAACTTAGTTTAACAAAAATTGAATTAAATTCGAATTGTTTTCAAATCAAACTTAAATAATTTATCAGCGTAAATGTATCAGTTACACTTGTACTATAACTTTCTTCTCTACAATTTATTAAGAGTTTACGGTCATTCCAATTTCTTTATTTCTAATTTCATAGTTTTTTTTTTTAATTTCGTTTTGATAATTATACTATTGCACAGTACTAATAAATAAATATTTTTGTTAAATCACACAGTTTTTATATTTTTCCAAAATATTCTCTCCGAAGACTAAACTGCTGCCGTTATTTTTCCCTCCCAAAAGTCGACGACCCAGTTTAGACTTCACCACGTCAGCAACATATAAAATTTTACGACTTCCCAAAGGAAAGACGTGGCCCAATCATGTATATGCCATAGCAGATCTATCACCGCACAGAATTCTTCCAAACATTTTCTCTCTTTTTCTTTCTGTTGTCTTGATGGTTTCCAAACAGGAAAAAAGTTAAAAATCTTCGCAATTCTCTCCATACTTCTGGAATTCAAAATTTAACCCCTCTTAAAATCTCATCTCCTCTTGCAAGCAGACCCTCTCCTTTTGAACAGGGAGGAAATCGAAGAGGTGCTGCTTTGCAGATCTGATCCAAATTCATGCACTGAAGAGTATTTTTTTTTTTTGCATATTTAACGATATGGGTATACTGTTTACAAAATTGTTCTCTTCTCTGTTCGGAAACAAGGAGGCCCGGATCCTTGTTCTCGGCCTTGACAATGCCGGCAAAACCACCATTCTCTGTATAATTTCTCATCTTTTTTATGTTTTAATTAATACCGGTTTTTTCATATCGTGATTTACGCCATGGGTATTTGCTATTTTTTGATAATTTTGTGTTTTTCGTTGCAGATCGGCTTCAGATGGGTGAAGTTGTCTCCACAATTCCAAGTTAGCCTTCCCTTTTCACTGTTCTGTTTTGTACTTTTGTTTTACCATTTTGGTTTGTTGTATGGGAGTTAAATTAATTAAGGTTTGCAATTAAGCAGATCGAGGTTTCTTCTATATTGAAGAATCGCTATTTGATTGGTTTTGTTCTTTATGGTGCAGCAATTGGATTTAATGTGGAAACAGTACAGTACAATAACATCAAATTTCAAGTTTGGGATTTAGGTATGCCGACCATTTATCCTTGATCTAGATCTTTAACATGTGTTGTAGATTTGTTATAGCAATGTCTTGAAAGTTTGATTATATTTTCCTGAATATTTTATTGTTTAAGGAAATCTTCATCATGTCTAAAGCCTTTATCCCATTAATGAGATAGGATATATGAATCAATATATAAACTCACACAAAGTTTTCATCATAAATTCTTCTCTTCTACTCATTTATATAAAAGGCAATTCGTTTCTCCAATTCTAGTGTCCTTATATCTTTCGAGGACTTTTCTAGTTTTTTTTCGATTTTCTCTTAGCCTTGACCATTTTTTCATCACTCATAGTCTCCACTTTCCTAAAGTGTGATATATGTCTTATGTGTCCAAATCAACGTAAACAATTCGCATATTTTGTCTTTGATAGATATCACTCCAACCTTCTTACGAATGTTTTCATTTTGAATTCCATCCTTTCTCGTATGTTTGACACCACAACATTCACATTTTTGCTATAC
Organism: Heritiera littoralis; assembly: GCA_031772115.1. Taxonomy (NCBI): domain Eukaryota; kingdom Viridiplantae; phylum Streptophyta; class Magnoliopsida; order Malvales; family Malvaceae; genus Heritiera; species Heritiera littoralis. The sequence goes on from JAPDPK010000074.1 coordinate 2,983,990, forward strand.
TTATCTTCTGTGTACTTAGTCTCTAAGTTGCCCAAGGTTCACTACTATAAGGTAATGTTAGTCTAACAATTGCCATGTAGAACTTGCCTTTTAACAGTATAGGAATTTCTTTATCACATAACACACCTGTTAGCATTTCTCCACTTGCTCCACTAGTCTGAATTTTATGGGTCACATCATCATCAATCCCCATTCATCTGTATAATCGACCCCATATGTGTATTAAAATCATATTAGAAAAATACATAACATGTGTATTAAAATCATATTAGAAAGCACCCCTTGTTTTCAAACTTATAGATATGTCTAGATGATAAAACAATTACTATTCTGAGAATTTAAATTTTATATCATAGGCTTGACTGTAGTTAATTATGACTTTTGTTACCGGAAATCCCAATTACATAAAATAGTTGGGTCTTGCTTTCAATCCACAACTTGCGTGATTTTTTTTTTTGGTTCTTGTCAATATCGCTACATATCTTTTTGAAGTATCTCATGTGAGAAACCAGTATAATAAGTAACAACTTGAAACAAAGTGATGGAACCGACCACATTTTTATCATCAGAGCATTACTTTTTTAAAACTGGATGAAAGAAAATTTTTGCTTATTCGAGACATCTAGCTCAACTCATAGGAGAAATCAGGATGAAAGGAAACTTATCTAACTTTCCTTTGGATGCAATCCAATCTTTATTTCCTACACTGAATAGGTTTTCTTTTCTGATGCAAGTTTGCTGTTATTCAAAGCCATTAAACTTCCTCAAAATAAAAATTTCAAGTTGTGTGAATTTTAATCTCTAATATTAGACTGAAATTGAATACTTTGTTTTCTAATTTAGCTTTCTTTTATCATTTTGAGCTATTTAATTTTATTGGTCAGAACATAAGTGATGTCAACTTACTGTCCTCATGAAATCTTTATCATTTATTGATGCAGGTGGACAGACAAGTATCAGGTAAGTCTTCCAAACATAAAACTTCCCCTTTTTAATTTCTTTCATTGTTTAATTTACATTTTGTTGGCAACTCTTCTCTGAGATGTTTGGTTTCCAAAAGCTCTATATAATTATGTCATTGTGAGTCTACAGCTGGTCGTTGGCTGCTTTAGGGCCAGTTTGTCTCACCAGTGGGGTCCGGTGAGCCACGGCCAGTTTACTTTTTCAAGAAAAAGGCAAAAAAAATGGTAGTAAAATTACATTTTCAGCTGTAACTTTAAATTCTTTTGATTATTTTATCAAAAAAGGTATGTCTTTAAGCGCCACTTCATTATTTTCAATCTCACCGGAGCCAATCTCGCTGCTTATCCAAACTAAGCCTTAGACAACTGAATTGAGCTAATACATTTTTTCTCTCAACATTATACGATACGCCATGAGTTCTGTTAATTCTGGATTGAGATAGGGTATATGTCTTATATTCAGTTCATTGTGACTTCTTATGATTAATGTTCGATGCATAATAGAAGAATCATTTTGATGCTTTGCTTGTACAGTTTTTCAAATAGAGTTTGTAGCCTTCAAGGGTCTTTTCCCCAGATTTTTTTAACTTAACTCTACCTTAAAATATCTTTATTCTGGCTACACTTTTTTGGTTAACATGGAAAGATTTTACTCCTTTTGTCTGAAACTAAGTGACCGTATTTGACTTGTGATGAAGATTAAGAGAAAAAGCTTTAACTTTATTGTACTTATATTAATTTTTTAAATTTTATATAATATTGATGTTCGATGATTTTTAATGCCAAAAGGTTGAAAAAAAGGTGAAGTACGAAAGAATAAGAGTGTTAGGATTTAAAAATCAGAAAGAGTACAAAGAATCGAGACATTTCAAAAGAAAGATGGAAAATCAATTTGGGAGAGCTAGTAATGAATTTTAGAGGTGTGGTAGGATTGCTTCCATTATACTTATACTGCTTCTTGAAGCTGATGTAGTACATGTGAAGTTGAATGTAAGGATTTCTTTTTGCATTAAATGTTATTGAATTTAGTATTGCTAAAAATCATCCAAAATGAACATCTTTAAAAAGCCACAAGTTAGATTAACCTATCTTAGTCAGTCTGTGTGTCAATTTGAGGGAGAGACAATATCAAAGACTGTTTTTACCACACAATCTGGACATAGAATTTAAAGCTATTGTTTATTAACATTTCAATGTTCTTATAAATGCTTTTTTGTTCTTCTCTTTTACCCTACAAACCAATTTTGAGTCTTTCATTGCATTTCAATGTTGTGTTCTTAGGATTCCTCTCTTTACACTACTCATGTAATTAGGACTTGTCATTTAATTGATTACGGTTATTTCAGGCATTTCAATATCTAAAAGTTGTGAAATAAACTTTAATTTTACATCCTATGGTGTATCCATGCCAGAGAAAAAGGAAGCTCGTTTTATTCAATTTTAGTGTACATGTATTGTTTACCTCTGCTCCCAGCAATAGATCACCAGTCTAGTTTCTTATTTTCCTTTTCTCCACAGGCCATATTGGAGATGCTACTTTCCAAATACTCAGGCTATAATCTATGTTGTTGATTCGAGTGACACAGATAGGCTGGTGATAGCTAAAGAAGAATTTCATGCAATCTTGGAGGTAAACTCATCAAGATCTATTTCTTCATATCTGCTGTATTTTGCTAGTCTTTCTCTATAGAACTTCCCATACTCTTGCTATGGTCTATCTTAGAAATATTAATACTGTGAGGATGATATTTGCAGGCTGTAAGGTTTATCTCATGGTCTATTTTCGGTTATATTTTAGAAGTTTGAGAGAAAGAAAGAATGATGTGTAGAAATTTTTTATTGTCTTTCTGTCCCTTTCTCCTCTGGATGTTATTTCCTTACAGAATTATCTTACGTTTTTAAATGGCATTTCAGGTTGTTATAGTCTTGCTGTTATTACGTTCTCCTTTTCTGTATTTTTTTTTTTGAATTAAGTGAAAGCAGATTCTGGGGACTTCTTTGTCTTCTTATCATCTCCCATGAAAAAGAAATAAAGCAAGCCTTTTTATTTCCATTTTCCTATTAATTAAGACGACTTGTTTATGTATCTGTAATCAACTGCTTTTCTTGGTATTCACATTATTCTTTTAACTTCAATGCTTGTTTAGTTGTTTTACATTTTTTATCAACCTTCTTCTGGAATAGTTTCAAGTCTGAGTCTTTCGCAGGAGGAGGAGCTAAGGGGAGCAGTAGTCCTTATTTTTGCAAATAAGCAGGTTGGTGTTCTTCTTCTTCTTCTTGGGGCTACTGTAGAATTTTTTTTTTCTTATGTGACATTGAGCAAAAGCTGACTATGGGCATGGTTTAGAAGCCCTTGCTACAAAAGGAAATACTATGCAATTTCTTAAGCTTAATTGGCAACACAAAATTGAGAGTGAATTTGAATTTTGTTTGCTATACACATTGTGAAGAGAATGTACATGTATGTATAAATTAATCATGAATATATATTTTTTTTCCATGAAATTTTTTGATCAAATTAATATTACTGAATTTGTATTCCAAAATCCATTATTTCAAATTTAAGTTCCAAAATACAATCTTAAAAAGTTTGGTTTAGAAAAGAGTGATAACTTTTTCATTTCTTGATCAAATATTTTAAGCCACTTTGACTATTTTTTAGTATGAATTTTCTTGTAATTATATATGTTATATTTTTGGTTTATTCAGGATCTTCCAGGTGCACTTGATGATGCTGCAGTGACAGAAGCTTTGGAGTTGCATAAGATAAAAAACCGCCAATGGGCTATTTTTAAAACTTCAGCAGTAAAAGGGGAAGGTCTTTTTGAAGGCTTGGACTGGTAAGTTTCGTATCACATGTAATTCATATATCCTAGAATTTACTAGGCAAATTGCTTCTTGGATTATAAAATTTGGCTTTTACATATAGCTCACTTTGCAACCTGTGCTATGACAAGATTCATTGTTTATAAATTCGGCTTTTGTAAAGAACTTCTTAGTGTACCATGTCCAGTTCTATTCATCTTTTTCAATAATTGAAAGAAGTTTCAAAGTAAATAAATGCATTGACTCCTTGAACAATTCATAGTTTTTAAAAGGTAGTAGAATGCTGAATTATTGTTTATGCACATTGATAAATTCAAGAACAATACCATGCCATCAAGAAGGTAATCCGGCGGCCTGGAAATGGTTACTTGCTCCAGTGATGTTTTGTTTCAATTTGTTCACCTCTAGGAGACATTTGTTTTGGCCACTGAGGATTGATGATTCCATGAAATCAATTAACCTAATTAGCTTAAGTAGCAATTCAGATAGAAACAAATCTGAAAAGCCTTTTGCAATTCTTTCTTTTCCAGTTTGATTGTCTTTTCCAAGTAATTTCTTTGTCATCATTGTAGGTTGAGTAATACACTGAAATCTGGAAGTGGCTAACTCAGTGTGAAGAATTAGAAGGTTGCTGCAATGTGATCAGGCTTGTGCGACAAATGGGGAAAATGATGTTTGCTTGGTATTATCTGATAGAAAATTGAGTTGTGGGAACATTTGTGTCAATTAACCTTCCGAATTTTTGTGCTTTCATTTTTTGGGGTTAACCTCTAATATACATGTAAAATTTTTGTTAAAGATTAACCGTCTTATCCTTTTTTTTTTACATATTTTACCTCCCCCTAGCCTGCTGCAGAAACTACATTTCCTTCCGATCGCCACTACAGAACTCTGTTTTTGTTCTATGTTAGTTGTCATTTAGTTTCGTCAGCTTTGTCTGCTTTCAGAGTTGGAGATTCGGCTGCAAATCATTTACATCTTTTTTGTTGGACTGTCTAAGAACATGGGGCAATTAATTAATAAATTTATTACATGTTTTTTAAATAATTTTTTATTTTTAAATATACTCATATATGTATATATCATTTCGGACTTATTTCTGTATTTCTATTTCAAGTCTTTTTTTTTTCTCCTATTATATTAGCTATTTCTTTCTTCATCCCACACATGGTAGATAAGAAGGTTTGGAAAGTGATATGGGAGCTGCCTGTGCCATTGTAAGTTAAAAAGAGTTTCTTTTGTTGGGCCTCTAACAATGCTGTTGCTACTTCACAAATCTATGAAGGAGGCAAGTTACGGAATCTCCAATTGATCATTTGTGCAAAATGAACAAATTGATATTTGTGCTAAGCCGAGAATGGGACAATTGTTTGTGAGTGGGCAGTAACGGTTTGGTTTGCTTCGGATGCTACTTGTAATATTGATGGGAAGCATAAATTACTAGGACAATTGGAATTGAGGAAAGTTTTGTTGGAGACTGATTCTTGGGAGATCTACAAAGAAGCAAAGAAGGAAAGATTTTTCTAATTGGAAGATAAAATTCAGTTTTACATGACGTGAATGAAATGGCATTAGAAACTGTAGAGCTAGCTCAATTGGAGCTAAGTTAAAAGGGGAGCCAATATGGCAGGCAGCGGACTGGGTGGCTATCCAGTTCATGTGCATTTCTAATTGGGTAAATTCACCTCATTCTTCTTAGCTTATGGAGTTTTTTTTTTTCTGAGCGACTTTGAGTAATGGTTTTTCTCTTTGGGTTTGGTTTGAGAAGAAGGATAGGAAAATTTAAAAATGAAAAATTTATTAATCCAATTATTAAATTTCATAATTATTTTCTTTATTTTATTAGTTTAATTTTATATTAACAAATTTTCCATCCCATCTCTCTCTGTTTTTTTTAGAGCTTTAAGTTGTATACTAGGTTGATTTGATGATATAATTAATACGGGTGAAATAGATAAACCCCCTATACTTATATTAAAAGGATACTAATCTCCCTTTAATTTCAAAATACCATTATTTTCTTCCTTTAACAAGGTTTAAGATTTAAAATTTAGGGGTTTTGTGGTTTGGGGTTTAGAATATAAGAGTTATAGATGTGGTTTACAGTTTTTCGGGTTTAGAATCTAAGGTTTAGTATTTACGATTTTTAGATTTAAGGATAGCGAAAAGGGAGAAAATTAGTATTTTGAAACTAAAGGGGTTAGAGTTCTTTTGGTATAAACATAGTAGGTTTTATGTATTTCACCCTAATTAATATAATTCATTTGGTTTGCCAAAATTACATGGGCAAGCCAGCTTTTAACAAACTTTTTCTTCAAATATTTGGCTAGATGCATTTTATTTTTCTTTAATGAAGCAATAGATACATTTAAAATTTTATTTGTAGTTGGTTATTATTTTTTAAAATATTACCAATTTCGTCACTTAAATGTTCGGGGATTTCTATTTTAATCATCTAATTTTATAAAATTACATTTTTGTTCACCAACATTTATAAGTAAATCTGACAATTCATGTCTATGATTCGTGTTCGTATCATGTAAAATTATGTTCTTACTATGTAAAATACAAAAAATTATGTGAGCATGTTAAACACAACATTATTTTAGCTTTTACTGTATTTATATACAAATTTTACCACATTTTAGTCCATGTTATCTTTGTGTGTTTTTTTATTTGTATCGTTTTTTTATCGTGTCATCATGTTGTATTTAAAATTAATAAATCTATATCATCACGTTGTATTTAAAATTAATAAATCTATCTATAAGTATTATTTTGACCACTCAATTATTAAATGATAACTAAATTGTGGTCCAACGTTTCCCTTCATTTTATCGTGCGTAGGACTGTAGGATGCATGCCCAAATCAAAAGTGATCAAAATTGAAAACCTTTAACTTTAACAATTGATTTATCTTAGAGAGAATTTAGGTTTGCTAATATAGACAATGCTAATAATTTCTTATACTGATAGAAAATAACTTGAAATTTTGTAATTTTAGTTAAAAAATATTTTCAATTATAAAATTAGCTAGTACTTACCGAAGAGTACGTAGATTTCTGTTTAAAAAAAGTTTAAATCCTTCTAAGAATCATTTCTTGAAAGTATGGTAATAATATATCAAAGTTTAAAGTTAATATTGTTATATTTAGAATTTCAAATAGGGATCTAATAATAATAATAATAATAATAATAATAATAATAATAATAATAATAATAATAATAATAATAATAATTATAATAATTGTAACCATATATATATATATATGTAGTTGTTACTTTTTGAATAATTTAAATATGCTAATTAATTGGTAAAATAATTGAAAGCAGACTTATAGTAAATTACGTTTTCGGTCATCAATTTTTTTAAAATTTTTTTATTACCTAACTATGAAAATAATATTTTAATTATTTCAGACATGGGTATATAATTTGTTAAAGGTATAGGGACATGAAATTGTTGATCAACAAAACAAATTTTTTAACGTTGTAACTATAACAGAAACTCTCAAAATGTAATAAAATGACTATATTAATGAGTAATTTACCCTTGTTTTTGGTACTTTCTTTTTAATATTTTTCCTCAAAAGTTGCTAGAATGCAAAACAAGAAAAAAAAACTATAACAAATATATATATATATATATATATATATATATATTCAAACACTTTTTGATCACAAATATTTCAGATAAAAATGAATTTCGTCGTTCTATTGCAAGTCAATATTAAATTTTATCCTCATATTCAATTTTGTTAAATTTTATCATTAAAGTTTTAAATTTATTATTATGAAAAAAAAAATACCTAATGCCGGCATGAATTAAACGACTAATCGTACACATGCATCACGTTGTTGTCCTTTTTTTTCTTAGTTGAGTCAAGAGTGTTGAGCCATGGCCACCAATAGACGTCAGCTAACCCATTGAATAGCCAGAAACAATATTACCTGTATGCGCGTTGCTACAGTCTAAACACCATCAAAAAGAAAGAAAAGTCTTTCCAATCTTATCTCCCCATATATTTTTTTTTTCTCAAAATATGAGTGTCTTTATCCCCCCAATCTCCAGAATCTGATTTCTTGCACATTTCTGGATTTGCACCACTATAGATTCATAATCAATGGATTATTTCTTACCAAAACGTCAGCATTTTCTTTTGCTTTAATTTTATATATTTTTATATATAAAAAATTATTTAATTATGGTTGTAATTTTATTGAAACATGCATTTCATAAAATAAATTATCTTTGCTCTTTTGTCATTCACTTTCTACTAATCATTAATTAATATTGTATGTGGATTAACATGATATCAAAGAATTGATGAGCAGAGAAAATAATTATTAAAACAAAAGATTAGATTTGGTGTTGATTCGATCATATTTAATTCGTTCACGCTAATCTTGCCAAAAAGGGCAAATTAAAGGACAGGTTCTACTGCATGATTGTGATTTCTTTTATTTTTTTTTTCCAAATATAAGTTTTAAAAGCTCAATTTAGTGGATTGGTGTATGAACGTAAAAAGTGGATCGTTTTGAGTTTGAACATAAAAGATACGGAATCATCTCATATTGAAGAAAAAAACGAAATGTAACTGTGATAACGATTGAACTTCAGACCATACCCAAAAGATATTAACAACAATAGTCAATATTCAAAATCTACTTTTAATCCTAGTTCTTATTGTGTTGAAGTTCGTTTTCAGTTATCTATTAATACTTTCTTTTTTCGTGCTTTAATTTCACACAAAACAGACCTAACAACATAATTGAGATAAAAGAGAAGCCAATTCAAACTTCTAAAACCTCAGTCGATCATTTAAGTTTGACACGAGACGATGAGACATTGATTAAAAATTTTAGGCATGATTGCATTGCATGATAGTTCTTTACTTTCTAATTATATATTTTATATAAAAGAAAACAAATTTAATTTAAATTTGCAAGCAAACAAACCATTTTCTATCTGTCATTTCTCGTCAAGAAAAAAGAGATTGACTTTAAATTAAATTTCTCTCATATTGATTTTTCTTGTTCTTTCCTTTCTTTTTAATGAACATATGAAAATATAGTTTTGATTTTTTCTAAGCACGCACACAAAAAATAAAAAGCAGAGGCAATTTAATTTGGATTCGATTCTCCTTTTATCAATTAATTTTTAAAACAATTTTTATCACCATTTACAAATACGTTTTTCATAACTTTTGATAAATGAATGAAAATAATAAAAGTATTAAATATAATGATATCTAACTGGATTTGTCCGTGTTAAACTGTTCCAAAAATCCACTCAATTTTTGGATAAGTTTAGATAAAAATATTAAATTCTTTAGATGAATATGAGCTAGCAAATGATGTCCGATAAAAAATTGAGTCGGGTCTTAGGCTCGCCATTTAAAACTCAAGCCTGATTTAGCTTGGTCTGACATTTATGATATTTTTATAATTTTCTTTTAGAACATAGTGAATTTGATATTTTATTAAAATATAATATTATATTTTATAGGTTTTAAAAAAATTGAAGAGATGTTAAGAAAGAAATTTACTAAAAAAAAATATATTAATGCATTTTTTAATTACTTTGTACTTTTTTGTGTAATTTAATTTCAGCTGATTGTTTTTTAGACTTTGATTTGGATTTTCATGCTCATGTTGTATTTTACTTATCAATTATCTATTTTTATTTTTTGTATTTTGAAAATGTTGGATAAATTTGGACTAGTCAAAATTTTGTCATTGTATGTAAAAATAGCTTTGAGCAACTTAGATCCAAACAAATTAGACCGAATCAAGTTTAAAATAACTTGACATCTTTTAATACCCTACTTGTATCCTATCAAAATCCGATGCATCCTACCCGTGTATTGGTCTAAATCTAATCTCAATAACTCAATAATCCAAATAATATTACTTACATCATATATTTGGATGTATGGTCGGATTATATAATTGATTATAAAACTTTAATTAAAATATTAAGATAAAAAAATTACTAAATTTTATTACTTTATTTAGATTTTTTATTCTATTTATTAATTAATTAAGCTTTTAACTTTTAATTTACAGAAAAATTTTTAATGTTTAATTTATACGTAAATAAACTTTAAACATAAACCAATTATTTTACTAAAATAAAAAATTATTTTATTATAATAAAAATATAAAAATAACTTAAAATAGAATTGATAAACTTTTCTAACATTTTAGCCAATAATCAAAACCCATGCTTTCGCATTTTCGTCAACAATTTCGTATTTTCAATGGGCTAATAAATTGAAAAGCCGTGCTGTCGATTTCAGGATGTCGCTTCAAACTGTTGGGAGAAGCGTATTGGTTTACGCCAACCTTGATGTACCATTGTGATGCCTATGTCTGCCTCCTCAAGAAATATGCATAAAACATGCAGCCTCCGCCGAATTAAAGCTAAATTATTGTTCTCAGACAAAGTCATGTTCGGAGTAAACTTAGTATCAAATCATTGAAACGGACGAAAGATATATGTGATTTATATTAAAAAAATTATTGAAGAATCAAGCATGCATCGTGATTCACGTGGGTTTGTTGCGTTTTGAAGTTTCGTCTTTCATATGTACGATGTTAACCTGCCCACGAAATATACGGTTGAACATGAAATCGGGAGATCCTTTTTAGAATTATTATCAAATATATTAATAATAAAATTTTAAATTTCACATACGAGATTAACATAATAATACAATTTTTAAAAAATATTCAAAATAAATTAGGATGTATGACAATTTTTTTTTTAACTTTGTTTCAATGTTTAAAAAATTTCACTAAGATTATAATTTTTTTAATACCACATCATATTATATTAAAGAATCTTAGCAAATCTATTAAGAATGTTTATGTGAACTTTTACATGTATATTCTTTTTTAATGACATGTAAGCGAGTTTACTTCTACTAGAGTATGTAATTGCTATTTACATTAGCAACTTCTTTTTGGTAGAATTGTAAGTGCTATCTGGATATTTGAAATAAAAAAATAAATAAAAGTAAAAATAATAAAAAAGAAAAGGAAGGGATATTTTTGGAATAGGGAGGATTGACAGTGTGTGGAGGCAAATGATGTTTGGAGTAAAGAAGCAAGCTGTCGGGTTTTTCTTTTCTTCGTTTTTCTTTGCTTTGCAAAAGCAAGAAATGGGGTTGAAGTTCTAGTGTATTATTTGGAAAGACAGAGAAACGTGATTTCACAAGAGAGACTTTGTGGAGGCTTATTGAAGAAGAAGCAATAATTAGAATACAAACGCAAGGAGAAGAAAATCTAAGGGCTATAATCCAATCTGCCAACCTATTTAAAGAAAACGCGGTTTCACCAAAGAGATGTAAGACAAAAAGAAATGCTTTTTCTAACAGACAAGATTTTCATTTCTTAACTTTACATCATTTCTATTTGTCTTTCCAATATTCCTTTTTTTTTTTGGATAGATTCTATTATACCTTGTTGATGTATTTATATTTGAGTTTATATATGATGTAATGATAGTTTACCGTTTCTGTACATTGTCAATGTATCAGAAGTTGACATCTTATCGATATGCAAATTAAAAATATGCTAAGTCTTTAAAAATAAATACAAATATTTTTTTTTCAATTTGCTCATACGAGCTTATGAGGAATGCTAAGGGCAGTCATTTTTACAGTCGCATTTCAATATTCTTTATCTTATTAGACCACATCACTTCCTAATTTTATGTGAAGACCTATTACTTACTATTACAAGTTACTTGAAAAATATTTTTTATCATCCACATACTTCAGCTTTTCAACTTCTCATGTGGGTAACCGATCTTTACATAAAACTAGGAAGTAACGTAGCCTAATAAGATTGAGAGTGTTGAAATGTGACTGTCAAAGTAATTGTCTCTAGCATTCCCCAAGGGCTTATCGACAATGTGTCGATATCTTATGTATTGACAGTGTGTAGAGATTATACACTATTAGTGCGTCATGCATAAATCCTTTATATTTTATTTATTTATTTGTTCGTTTGTTTGTTTGTTTATTTAGTTTTATGATTTATGTATTGTTGTTCAATAAAACATCTTCGATAAAAGATTTTAATGAAATCACCAGTAGTGTTCTTTAATAATCTTGAGGATCAAAAAATATCCTTAAATATTATTGAAGTATTGAAATATTTAAACGATTTTGTTTCAAAGCAAGAATTTTTATTTTATATTTATATGTTCAATTTTGAGAAATAATAATCTTATGAATATTAAAAAAATGTAAATAATTTTTTATAAAATTCAAAGAATTCCTAATGATGAGATCTTATAAATCACAACTAATGATTCTTAAATAATCCATAGGTAATGAAAAATGATTATTATCCTATTCACAACCAGTAAAGTCTTTTAACTCCACAAGCGATGTTAGGATGATGACATATGTCTTTTAAAAATATTAAAAAAATAAAAAAAAATAAAATAGACAAGTGTCATAATCTTAATCCGCTTGTGAAGTTAAAAACTCCACTGACAGTAGATAGGATAATAATCCAATGAAAAAAATCCTTAAATATTACCATATTATTGGAAGGTTTAAAAGATTTTATTTCGATACGAAAATTTGTTGTGTAATCTTCAAGTGTTTAGATTTTGTGAAATAATTGTTTTTCAAATAAAAATAAAAAATAAATTGTTAGGAATTATATATATGACATAAAATATCATGTCCACAATTGAAATATCAAGAACAATTTAGTATACATCATACGATATTTGAATAATAAATTGCAAAATTTAAACACTTATAGTTTTAAGTAAAATCGTCAGCTTGATTCACTGACCGGTTACAAAATCACAAGTGGAAGTTGCATGATTTTCACAACCTAAATCCTTCAACAATTGCAGAGAATTTATTGAGAGAATCTTTTACTCTTTTTCATTGCCTTCATGTTTCTTTCTATTTCTTTTTCTTTTTTTTTTTTGTTACATATTTCTTTTTCTTTATTCTTTTGGCCACTAGATCTATTCTTTTTTTTTTATTATTTAAATTGCCTTTGGCAGTTTCTTATTCAAACTCACTTAGGCAGTTTCACATAAAATTTGCCTTTGACAATTTGGATGGTGTCAAGCTTTACCCATCATGGGCAGACCCAACCATCATCTATCACTCGCACATAATAGGTGTCACGGGCAAAGCTTTTTCTCGCTAAAGCGATTGACTGTGTGGCACTTAGATGGTCTCGTTCACACAAGTCAGCCAAAATATCGCAACAATATGAACAAATAGCAAGCAAGCAACAAGTTATTAAGAGGCACACGACGACATCGCGAGGCATAAAAGATTCACACAACATAACCACAGGTGTTCCCATAAGAAAAAAATGTTTTATTAATGATTGAGAGATTACAAAAGAAGTTGGTTCTTCCACATCATCGTTGGGGTCAAGGAGAGCAACCCTAGATGGGTGTGTTTGTGTTGTAACTATTAATTTTAATAATAAAATAACTATAACATTTTAGTAATGAATTCTTAGCTTTAGGTTACAAACGTTATATTATAACTAATGCTAGCCGTTTATAAGCCAATAAATATTGGAAGGTCGGTTATTATATAATGGAGTTACTAATATTGTTGTTACTGACATTATTCTCAATATTGATGATCGGTTATAATTCTATTAAATTCATGATTAATATTCTATATGAGTTACAAATGTGTAAGTTTATAAATAGAGGTACCAAACCTCATAGAAGCAGAACAACATCAAGTATATACAAAGACACCAATTCACTTATAATATTCTTGGACAAGAGAAGGGTGTTTGATGTTAGAGCTCTTTACTCTACATGTTAGTGCAGAACTGTAGAGTGTACAACGAAGATATGTTGGGCTGTTGTATCCTGGAGGCGACACGCTTAAAGTTCCTGCTACACCGGTGATATAATTCCTGCAGAGGCGTGAATCGTCTTAAAGAGAGCGAGATATCCGTGCCTCAGTCCAACTCTTCGTGATAAATAAAATAATTCTAATTTATATTTTCTCATATTATTTTTATTACTAACAATTTCTTATTTTTGTTTCAGCTTCTAGCACCTACAATTTGGAGAGGAACTCCAACAGATTTAAGGCGAGATCCAACAATTTTAAGACAATTCAATAGTCTTGAGAAAATATTTTAACTCAAGAAAATAAAGATTTCTCTCTTCAGTAAAATATTGGTGAGATTATATTTCTTGTTTATTTAATGTATTGTTGCTAGAAGAAGAAAACTAAAGGTATGTTAACTTGCTTTTTTTTATATGATCTTAAACAAAATAAATAGCATGAAAATTTTGATATGTGTGCATGAAAAATTAAATTAATATTAGTGAAGTAGTGATTACATTCACTACCCTGAGTTTCAATCTAAGCTTTAACTGTTGATTATTTATCATTTATACGTATGATTACATTTTACTTTTTGTAATTTGAAATGCTAAAGTTTGGGTGAAATGCTATTCAACTAAAACGATATGTTGATGTTTTATATGCTTATGAAGCTAATGAGTTAAAGTTATATATTAAATGTTGCTACGTTATATGTTGAATGCATATAATCAATATTATTCTGAATAAGTTATTTTCACATCAAATTTTTCATCTTAATGCTTAAGAGCATATTTAAGTCATATAAAAATTACTTATAATAGTGTATTTCGCGGCAAGTACTTATATTGGTGTTTTAATCATATTATTTTTAAAGTAAATTCAATTGTCGGTTTGGGAAAGTTTAGTTGTTTTTTCTTGTGGTGGTGTCGCACGTTTGTGAAATAAAAATATAAGGTATGATGTTAATTTCTTTGTTTTGCTCATTGCATTTTAAATTTATAAAATATGGAATCTACTTCAGATAGGAGTTAGAATTTCCTGCCTGTTTAACAGGGGATTGAGTAAAGCTTTTGTTGTTTAAAAAGAAACTGCCTATGATTAATTATGGGAGATAAAATGGCTGTGGTTTATAATTCTTTTTAAATGTCGATATAATTGTGAATGATTTGTCCGAGAAATGTTTTTAAAATTTGAAAGACGAAATTTCATGAATAGAGCAATTGATCTTTCATGAAGTTATTTTACGTTTTGAATGCTTTTAGTCTTTTAATTGAAGTGATTGGATATACTATGATGGTTGTCAATAGGATGCTAAATATGAAGGAAACCGAAACAAACATGCAGTGGAATTTAAATCATTCGGCCTCCACCAGGATCGATTCGGAGGGTTGCCTGATTAGGGTTTCGAGATTTTACCTAACGTTTTCTCTGATTTTTCCTGTCTTTGGTCGAATCACAAGCAGCAACTTTTCGTTCCTACCTCTATGGTATCCACACGAAC
Organism: Heritiera littoralis; assembly: GCA_031772115.1. Taxonomy (NCBI): domain Eukaryota; kingdom Viridiplantae; phylum Streptophyta; class Magnoliopsida; order Malvales; family Malvaceae; genus Heritiera; species Heritiera littoralis. The sequence continues at coordinate 2,999,127 of JAPDPK010000074.1, forward strand.
GGATCTCACGACTCTTGAACGTCTCACGATCAGAATCCTGAAAGAGCGTTTTTTTTTTATTCTTATAATCGATTTGCTAGCTTCGATTAAAAGAATACCTTTTCTGTTTTTTAATTGTTTTTGTTCCGCTCTGTTTTTTTAGAAAAACATCCTTTTATAGGCAGTAAATTTTACCCTAAAATTTGCTGCCAAACAGAACTCTAATCCTACTTAGAATAGGATTAGCTATATCCTTAATCCAATTCAAAATAGGATTAGATATATCCTTAATCCAATTCAGAATAGGATTAATTAAGCTCCTCATTGATCCGTTCTAAGTGTGCGACCCAATAGGTTCTCAAAACAATGGCAATGACAAAATTGTCACAGGCAATGAGCGGTATCTAGCAACACATCATTGCTACCCATGTAACGAGAATGTCAGTGACTCGACATAACCTTACTCGTGATAGATGTTACCGTGTAGTCTAATCCCTTTATCCTTTGATGTCTTGATTAGACACAAGTCATGGAATGTGTCACACTTGTATAGTCTAATCAGCGTTTCTTGATTCCTGAGTAGACTAATTAAACAAATAAAATCAATATCTCATATTGACTTATTCGAGCACGGCCATGCATTTCTTAGTCTCACTCTATCAAAGGGCCTAAGACATCACTCTTGTTATATAAGAGGGATAAATCCTATCTTGATCACTCAACATCCCTCTACATAGATCAAGGCATACCCAATTACTACCTTTATAGTCCATCCTGTTACGAATGACATCTAGCAGCATTAAAGTATGCAATTCTCTATGTTGGGATCTCTGATGATCTCAAGTCAAAAGATCACATACACCATCATCACTATGAGAATCGCTTATGACACTCATATAACAATCCATGTAGCGTTCTCATGGAGGGTCGATCCAGTACATAGTTCTCTAACATGTACCTATGTGATGACTTGATATCCTATATCAATGACAATGGTCATCAGTCAACCACATACTAGTCTTATTGTACATTGTTATCCTTGTTCACAATAATACTTGACTAGGGATATTTTAAGAATAGTGTGTTATTACTATTCTAAGGACATTATCATATAAGATTACATTACGCAGTTATAAGACAAATATAATAATGAGCTATAATAAATAAAATGTCATGATACATAAAAAAAATGCCAAAGTCAATCATTTAATGAATGGTTCTAAGGGCATAATCCAACAAAATATAGGTGTCTCCTTTGAATGACTCTTTTCTATTACTTGCGTTTAAAGATTATGATTAAACTACAGAGATGCGAATGCATGAGTTTGGCAGTAAGATATCTTATATCATATTTATTAGTCAGATAGCCATAATTTTTTTTTTTTGGTGTAGAAAACTATAAGGATATCTGAATTCACATAATGATGTGTTTTGAGTTATATTATAAATTTTAGACAAGCTTTGAGATGGAGAATTTAAAAGAGAATCCAAATAACATTCATCATATACAACACATGTTTATTCATACAATATTTGTTTCTTTTAACCATATTAACAAGCTACTGTGTAGCAAAGTAATTGTAATTACAATGCATGAATTGAAAGTAGTGACTTCTCAATAAAGAAGTGAATATTTATATGTAGCTTGACAAATGTATTTCTTGTTAGAAAACAAGTAACTTGAGATGAATAAAATTGAACAAATAATTTATTTGATGTTGATTATATGGGTTAGACTTTTAGACTACTGATCACAAAAATCTGTGATTCCTAGTAGTATGTTGGATGAAATAAGGCAACGGGTCACAATATATTTGTGATTCCAAGTAGATGACATTGATGTTAGATAAACTTAGGCTACTGGTCATATAAAATATATGATTCCTAGTAGTAGACGTTGGATAAACTTAGGCTACTGGTCACAAAACTTTGTGATTCCTAGTAGTATGATTTATTATGATGAAGCATGAAAATGCTATAAGCCATACTATGAAAAAATAGTTGTGGCAAGAAAATCAGATATATCATTTGTGTGACTGCTTGACAGTTCTTAAAAATAGATCATGAGATATATTTGTGATAGCACTACTATAATTGATAAAGTGCATAACCATTATTATAATGGTAAATCCAGATCAAGGAAACATTATAATGAGATCCCATTCGAGTAACGCGATTATATGTGTGATAATCTTGGTGATTATTTAATAAAATCTCTTTGCTAGAGATAAGATCTGGTATACATCGAGGGGGATTGGACTTTTTGCCCACATAATATGGAATCTCCTATGAGAATACCCAACCTAATGATCAGAGATCCTGAGAGTTAGGTTTAATGGGAAGAATGAATCATAGAGAGATCGTTCAAAAGATACACATTAAGAAGCTTTAAGCTCATTTGTTCATCCCTATAGTGTAGTGTATCTATCCTGTAACGTTGGAGGGTTGATTCTTTAAGAATCTTAATGAAATCTATAGCTCGTAATGAGTGGGGTGTATTAGTTATAGGAACACTCTTGATAGATTTCACCTATGTGAGTATTGGAGTGGGGCCGCTCCTATGAAGCTTGGCTGGGCAAGTTTCTAGATTACTCACTAAGTTTGGGATCAAGCACAAGGCCGTAATGTGCTGGCTTAAAAAGAGGCTCGTGAACACCTGAATTATTATGTGCGTACTGCAAACTCTTGTCTCTCCAATACAGTTAAAGTTCAATGCATATGACACACTATTGGCTTAGGAACAAGATTTGCTACTACACTACGTAAAGGTTCAATGCGATCGCACACCTTTATTAAGCATAATAATTCATCTCTGTCCAAGTTAATAAAAATATTTAAAATATTATTTAATTACTAAAATGAAGAGGGAATTGTTGTAAATATTAATTTTAATAATAAAATAACTATAACATTTTAGTAATGAATTCTTAGCTTTAGGTTACAAATGTTATATTAGAACTAATGCTAGCCGTTTATAAGCCAATAAATATTGGAAGGTCGGTTATTATATAATGGAGTTACTAATATTGTTGTTACTGACATTATTCTCAATATTGATGATTGGTTATAATTCTATTAAATTCATGATTAATATTCTATATGAGCTACAAATGTGTAAGTTTATAAATAGAGGTACCAAACCTCATAGAAGTAGAACAACATCAAGTATATACAATGACACCAATTCACTTATAATATTCTTGGACAAGAGAAGGGTGTTTGATGTTAGAGCTCTTTACTCTACATGTTAGTGCAGAACTGTAGAGTGTACAACGAAGATAGGTTGGGCTTTTGTATCCTGGAGGCGACACACTTAAAGTTCTTGCTGCACCGGTGATATAATTCCCGCAGAGGCGTGAATCGTCTTAAAGAGAGCGAGATATCCGTGTCTCAGTCCAACTCTTCGTGATAAATAAAATAATTCTAATTTATATTTTCTCATATTATTTTTATTACTAACAATTTCTTATTTTTGTTTCAGCTTCTAGCACCTACAATTTGGAGAGGAACTCCAATAGATTTAAGGCGGGATCCAACAGTTTGCACATACCTTAACTAGTGACACAGCCTAACAACCTGCTGACTGCTAATTCCTCCTATAGTAGCAAAAGAGCTTTTACAAGAATGCTATCACTAACCATTAAAATGTTTGAAATGGGGACACTTTTCCTAATTCTCTAGATTCTATTTTCCTAAGTACATGGATTCTATTTTCCCTAAGGCACCTTTACCCGGCCATGACCCTATACATGGTTGGCTCATGACAATAGGTATGCTACTCTCACATCAATTCCAAGAGAACAATATCTCTTTTCTATGCAAAAGTCATACAAGAAAATAGGTCGTGCAACTAGCATACTTTATCGTTTCGAGAGCTCATTGCTACCCAAAAATACAAAAAGAGTTAGTATGCAGTACCCTACATCCATTCAATCACATTTCAAGTTTCCCATTATCTCTTTTATATCAAACTATATGATATACTATTGTATTCACAATTATATCTACTATTTAAACATAATTGGTCGACCAGTGTATACAATTAAATGTGACACTAAAATGGTCTTCCATTCTTCTAGAATCTCTCCATTTCAATTCAACTACTCTTTGAATATGTCCCATTAGATTGAATAAATAATTGGTAACATTCCAATATAGCTAACACTGAACTAAAACTTTAAGAAATAGTCAAAAGTCATAAAGGTACTAAATTGAGATCCTTTTGACCTCATGGGTCTCACACAACATAGAAGCATAGATCAATTCTTTTGTTACCCTTATTGGTCGAATAATGCACATGTGGTATGAAACACATGCTACAATATTACTTTCCTTTTTCGATGAGCGTGTGTCTTCATCATAATTCCAATATCGTACCGATGATAGTTCAGATGCACTCAGCATCTAACTTGAGTCCACAACTCTTCTTTCTTTAAAATACAATACGAAGATTTCCACTTGACATTCAAAGATAGATGAACGGTGGGATTATTCACTTCCGGATACAAATCTCATTATTATATGACTTCATCTTGACACGTCATCAAGGCAATTTTATTTTAAGCTTGAGCTATGAAATTTTTACTTAGATAAATATTATATATATAAATGTCTCACACTAATTTTAAAAGAGAATTTTAATTTATTTTAAGTTGTAGCATATTTTAAGACTTGAGTTCAATTTTAAACACTCCCACCTCCAATTTAAAAAAAAATAAAAAACTTAAACAAACAAATCCATGCACAGTAAGGGTTACAACTTAATTCATTAATATTTAATGACATTATAACATATTTAAATATTTTATTGATAATTCTTTATTTATTTTTATTTTTTAACACAAAAAGCAAAGGCAAAATAAAACTCAAATAACAGAACATGAATAAAAAAATTAATGACTTATTTCCTTGATCTTAATTTTTAAAAAAAATATAATTGAGACACCTATTTTGTTCTGTGGATTTAATCAAACTTTGTATATTAGTTTTATTTGGATGGTTGGTTTATTAATTTCTTCTAATATAAATAGATGTCTTATTCAAGTTGAAGTCTAATTAAATTTTTTTTTCCTGAATTGCTTCCTCTCCTAAGTAAAAAAAAAAATCTAAAATGAAATTGAAGCCTAACTACATTAAAATAGAATAAAACAGAAAAATATCTGTGTAAAAATTTGGCTCTTCGTAAAGACTATTCTTAAAATGTTCACCTTTAAAACACGTCTACAGGAAAACATCTGAAAAGAAATTGAAGTCTAGTTACTTTAATTCTCGTTTTGTTTGTCTTTCATGATTTAGAGATGTTGATAAGGGAGAAGACTACGCAAGCATAATGAAAATTTAGTTTGTAGCTTCAATCACAATATACTTAAGCATGAATGTTTGTAAACACATACATACATATAGGGAAGGCAATGGGTACCCTATAAACGGGTACTCGGCACTACTCGCCCCGTTTAAGTAGGGTTAGGGTAGTATATAATCGGGTTCGGGTATTGAAATTACTACTTGTCACGGGTTCGGGTAGGATTCGGGTAGTTACCTTAGGGTACCCGCTACCCGAACCCAATTATAAATAATAATTAATTAATACAATATTTATATTTTCTATATATAAATTATTTATTATTAATGTTGTATTTAATTAAATTAAGTTAGTAAATATTATAATTATGATTTTTAACTTTAATTTATTTTTATGAGTTAAATTAAATTTATTAATTTAATTTTTTTAATTAAGTTATTCCAAAATTTATTTTAAATTTAAATTTGAAAGTCAAATTTTGAATTAATAAACGGGTAGTTAACGGGTTTGGATAATTAAATGGGTATTTTCTATTTTAGGGTTCGGGTAACATAAATAAAAATAATCGGGTAGTTAATCGGGTTCGGGTATTATACATATTAATAAGGTTCGGGTATCTCAAATTTAGAGGGTACCCGACCCGTTTACATTCCTACATACATATTTGTGTGTGTATGTATGTATGTATATATGTGTGTGTGTGTGTGTATGTATCTATGTATGACAATCTGTTTCACACATTCACTTTTGGTAGAGGGAATGAAATAAAAAGAGAATGGAAAAGATATTTTGCAAGTAAAATAGAATATGTATTATAGTATTTGGTTTAATGGAATATAATATAATAGAAAATAGAATTAATATGTTTGTTTAGTTAAAAGAATATGTTTGGATTGCAATACAAAAATGTTTGAAATAAGTTCAAAAGATTATTTTGCCCTTTTATTAAATTAACAAGTTATTATAATATTAATTATAATTAAATAAAAATTAATTAAGCATTAATTAGTTATTAATTATGTTGGATCTATAGGCTATACCGAGAGGGGGGGTGAATCGGTTTTTCGCTAACTTTAAGTTCGCTTTTCGGTTCTTCTAAATTCTCTAGCCTATATTGATATTTTCTAAGTTCTCTAGGCTACTCAGTTATGCAATATAAATTCAAAACAATAAACACAAATATAATTGCAAATAAGTAAAGAGAGTAAGGATAGAGAAATGTACGCAAGCGATTTATAGAGGTTCGGCAACATTGCCTACGTCCTCTACCTTGAGACGCTCCCAAGGATTTTCCCAAATTCACTATCCTTGAATTTGTTACACTCCCTCTATTTCTAGGCTAAAGAGAAACCTCTCTCTTTTTCTAGGCTCAAGAGAAACCTCCATCTTTTTCTTAGGCTAAGGAGAAACCTCCCTCTTTTTCTAAGGCTAAAGAGAAACCTCCCCTTTTACAAGGTATGAATTTGTTTACAAGTGGTGCAATCAGAGAAGGCCTCTAAGTAGGCAAATGATTACAAAAATTAGGCACAAAGAAAAAGCCTATACAAGATTTGTGCTAAGCAATACAAGAGATATGTGTATGATGGAAGATGAAGACTTTGTAGCTCTTGATTTGTTGTTGAGGCTTGAGGATTTGAGGAAAATGAGTATTGGAGTTGATTGAGTAGCTCCTCTTACTTCCTTTAGCTTCTAAGCCTCTATTTATAGTCTCTTGGATGTATTCTAGCCATTAGGTGGAGCCAAAACTCGAATATTACCGTTGTCTCACAAAAACTAGCCGTTACAGGCTATTTTTGGGCAAAGGGATCGATCCCTTTCCATAGGGGATCGATCCTAAGCTTCCAGGTTGTTAAATCTAGGCTTGAGGATCATTCTGCCTTGAAGGGATCGATCCCATGCCTCCAGAAAGCTTTTCCTGCACCATTTTGGGTTAGAAATGATATGGCCTTTGATCCTAATTCAACCCAAAACATTTTGACATTTTTGTGGGAGTTTTTCTTGACTTTCTCTAATGAAAACATGGTCCAAAAATTAATCAAGTGATTTTCTAAAACATTCAAAACATTTATAAAGTATTAAGACCAATAAGGATGCATCATTAAATCATGGTCTTAATGTTTGATATGATCACTTGAAAATGGATTGAGAAAATCATGTGTGATAAGGCAAATTTATAATATGAATTAAAACATTAAAGCTTACTTAGGTTTTTGTCATTTCAAAATACGTATGACAATTTAAAGCTAACAATCTCCCCCTTTTTGATATGACAAAACTTAATGTAAATTTGCTTTGAAAATTCTTTCATAAAATACTCCCCCTCAAATAAAGCAGGATTTTATAAAGCTCCCCCTTAATATAAGCATGGGTTTTGAAAATGAATTTTCAAACTATTTCTCCCCTATTATCTCTCCCCCTTAATATCTCTCCCTTTTAATATCTATCTCTCCCCCTTTTTGTCATAGCAAAAAGAAGGAAAAATAATAAAAAATATGCTCTCCCTAAAATCATGGCTATGTGAGAAGAGATAAAAGAATATGCTCCATCCAACAAGAAATATGTTAGTACATGGGACTCATAGCAGAAATAAATAAGTCAATATTCACAAAGAGTATGAAATATTCATGCAAAGAATAAGACTTATGATCCTATACCAATTGTTTATAAAGAATTTTGCAATAAGTTCTCAATTGATAATTAATGAAGCAAGTTGTGTATAAATATCTACTAAGGTCTATGACTTGCTCATTTCAATCCTATTAAGCACCTAAGTATATCAATTGTTCTTTCTAAAGGCCAACTAAGGTGTATTGTAATACATCATGATTATGAGCTGAAATTATATAACATATCAAATGCATGTGCTCATAAATCATTTTCAAGAAATATTGTGCCTAGAATTAAATCATACATTAATTAATCACAAATTCTAGCACAAAAGTGTTTCATGCAAAAGTGGTTTATGTGAATTCTTCCCTATTCGTCATTTCAATCTAAGAAGCATGAGAAGAATTGTCAATTTAAAGCTCATACCAATTGTCAATTTAGTCTTCGCTTACCAATTGTTGAAAATATGGTTACCAATGATACCAATTGTTATTTCAATCTAAATGCCAATTGTTACTAATGGTTGACTTAGACATTTTGCATGAATCCAATATTTATGTGTAGTGTGTTCATGTCAATAAATATGCAAGAACACAATCACATACCATCAAATATGCATATGGATTAATTAATCATTAGCATACTATCATAAAGTATTAATCCATATTCATATTCACAAAGTTATATCATATGAAAGATTCAAAAAAAATAAAGGTATTCAAGCAAACACATTTTCTTCCATGGTTTTAAGCACAAAAATCCTACACTCATTTTCCAATTCAAGTCCTTGACCAATTAAGAGCAAGGAAAGATTCAAATAATAAATGCAGGGATATCAAGTTTGTTCAAGTTTGCATTTATCTTTGAATGTTGGTGTTGTCATTAAAGCCCTAGTTCTTTAAGTACAAGGATGATAAAGTTTCATGCATTTGAACATTTAGGATCCATTTACCATCACAAATTATAGGCCAATGACCATTACCAATTGTTGAATTTATATTTGAAATCTATCCACTAGATGTATAATTATCATGAAACCTAGTGTGGAATAGATAAGTCAAGCTAAGAGACATAATCCTATAAGCATGCTTGACTAAGATGAACAAAAAGATATGATCAATAGTCATTATGCACATGTTCATCAAATTCTCAAATATATACACAAATCATTGGAATAAATCTAAAAATTATGTTTAAGAATTCATTGAAAATATATTTCAGGATTATTTCAAGATTTATGTAATTCATGAATGTTTTCAACAAGAAGAATGATTTTGCCTTGTGAGTTTAATAAAAATGATATTGATTGTTGAAAGTGATACCATTTGTTGGAAATGATACAAATTGATGGAGTTCAAGCATGATATCAATGAAAAATGAATTTTCATAGTTTAAAGATCATCAAAAAGAAGTTAAAACAATGAATTTTAAGTTGAGAAGAGAGAAAGTATCAAAACAATGAAAAGTTCTTCTCAATTTCGGTTGAAAAAGTGCAGAAAAGCCCTTTTGGCCTAGGGGGATCGATCCCTATAGGAGGGAGATCGATCCCTTAACTCCAGAATGCAAATTTCCTACATTCTGCTCAAGGGGGATCGATCCTGCTTATTGAGGGATCGATCCCTCATCCTGTTTCTGCAGTTTTTGACAGAAAATCCAACCTTTGAGGTACCAAAACTTTGTTTTGAGTATTTTAAGTCCAAGTAAGAGTTTAAACATTTGTAAAACATGATTTTGGACTTGTATGAATGAAAAACATGAATGAAAAACCATTTTACAAAAGATTTTGCAATTTTGGAAGAATTTACACAATAAAATACATTTTTGACCTCAAAGGATGTCATTTTGAGAGTTAAGCATATTTTGACAAAACTCAAGCATTGGAAACCACAAATATGTCAAAACAAACTTGTTCACATAGGTTTTAAGCACATATATCATCAAATCATACATCTTGTGAACAACATGCCATGATTTCCAACATACAAGTTCTTCATTATTACTCATGACATGACATTTTGCATATGTGACATATTTGGTATTTTGAGACAAGTAAATACATTATCAACACATAGGAAACTTGCTCAAAATGTAGAAATCCAATAATCATTTCAAAATTACTAAACATGCTTTTCATCCAATAATCCAATGCCTCAAGAACCATCCATCAACCAATCAACAATCATTCAACATGCCTTTTCTTTATTCATTCAACTCATAATGCACCAAGAATCATTAACACATTTTCTCATCAAAGCACAACTAATCAAATAAAAAGTTTAAGGAGCAAGGAATTAAGCTTACAAAACTCCTTTGCTTGAGAATGCTTTGCCTTGATGTGTTGGATCCACCATTAGCCATTCTTTGAGAAATTGTTGTCACCTTGCTAAGGATGGATTTCCAAGCTCTTCCTTTTTCTCATTGGCATAAGCAATCTCCATGGGGGCTATGTAGAGCATTTGAACTCCATTGTTCCATTGTATTCCCATGCTCTAACACTCCTACAACAAACAAGTTCAAACATGCTTTGGTACCCAAATTTTCTTGGGTCCATGAGAGTTAGTGCAAACAATGTTTGATCCTTTTGGGATCCACTTCAAGCACAATTCATCATTATTTATAGCATGCTTTGGCACCCACATTTTACTAACTACTCTTCCTCTAAATGTGGTTTTTCTATATGTGCATGCTTGTGAAGAGTGTCCTATTCTATTGCATAGTGAGCATGTAAGAGATAAATCATGCATGGTATTTTTGCTCACTAGGAAATTCTTAAGATGAGTTTCTTTTTGTTTTGCATTATAGCCTAACCCATCTTTGTCAAAGAAAGCTCTTTGGGTCTCTAACATATGATCTAGCTTTTGTTGACCCATATAAAACCTAGAAAATGAGTTATGCAAATTTGTATTCTTTTCATTCAACTCATTTATCTCTAAGTTAGCCTCTTCTAATTTCTTTTCAAATTCTAGCTTAGTATTAGTCAAGGCTTCATTTTCTATTTTTAATTTAGCAATGATTTTCTTATATTTGGAGTTCATGCATTGAAATTCATTTGCTAAATCATCAAAGACATTTTGGAGTTCACTAATGGTATAATCATTATTTTCACTAGAACTACAACTAGCCTCATCATCACTAATGGCCATAAAGCATGAATAGGCTACCTCTTCATCTACATTCTCCTTATCGGAGCTATCACTATCGCTCCATGCAGCCACAAATGCTTTCTTCTTAGGTTTCCTATCCTTTTCCTTTCTAAGTAAGGGGCAATCTAACTTAGTATGACCCGGTTCATTACACTCATAACACACTAAGGGGTCTTTTTCTCTTCTACTTGACTCTCCCCTATGATGTCTCCTATTTTGCTCTCTCTCATTTATTCTCATGAACCTATTGAATCTTTTGGTAAACATTGCCATTTCCTTTTCTTCCTCATTTCCACTCTCATCACTATCATCTTCAATGACCTCATGAGTGGAAGACTTAAATGCTACTCCTACTTTCTTTGAAGGCTCTTCATTTCTTTTCAATTTCATCTCATATGTAAGTAGGGAGCCCATAAGTTCATCTAGAGACAAGGTATTTGGATTTTTAGACTCTTCTATTGCTGTTACCTTTGCCTCCCAAGACTTAGGCAAGCTATTCAAAATTTTCTTTACCATTTCAACATTGGAATAAGCCTTGCCTAGAGCCTTAAATCCATTAATTATATCATTAAACCTAGTGAACATTTCGCTAATGGACTCATTTTCTTTCATCCTAAATAGCTCATAATCATGTGTGAGCATTCCTACTTTGGTCTCTTTCACTTGATTGGTCCCTTCATGTGTGATGGCTAATTTTCCCATATTTGCTTGGCATTCTCACATAATGATACTCTATTATACTCATTGGGACCTAAAGCACAAAATAGGGTGTACATAGCCTTGGCATTCATTTGTGCTAATCTCATGTCATTTGTGTCCCACTCATCCTTACTCTTAGGGACATCTTTTCCATCTACTTTCTTCATGGGAATTCTAGGACCATTCACTATAATTCTCCACACTTCATAATCATTTGATTGTACAAATAACATCATTCTAGTTTTCCAATATGAATAATTCTCACCTTTGAAGAGTGGAGGTCTAACTAATGATTGTCCCTCTTCTCCTAGGGGTGTGCCTACATTCAAGTGAGCCATTTATGATCGTTTTGCTCGATAAAGGTTAGTCTAAATCAATCTCGAGCCCAAGCTCTGATACCAATTGTTGGATCTATAGGTTATACCGAGAGGGGAGTGAATCGGTTTTTCGCTAACTTTAAGTTCGCTTTTCGGTTCCTCTAAAATCTCTAGCCTATATTGATATTTTCTAAGTTCTCTAGGCTACTCAATTATGCAATATAAATTCAAAACAATAAACACAAATATAATTGCAAATAAGTAAAGAGAGTAAGGATAGAGAAATGTACGCTAGCGATTGTCATAACGTATTAAGTTTCGGAAAACCTAATAGCTAGACACAAAGACATGGAGTCGCCACCAACCATTCTAACCTAGGTGTGATTGGTCACCTATTCAAACTAAGGATAAGGCTTGATCTACATTCAAAGACACTAGGGTTCGGGAGTACGGTTACGTGTAGGGAAGGATTAGCACCCCCACAACGCCCATCCTAAAATGGTACCAACTAGTTTTAGGTTATCTTTACAAATTGCCTTGTATGTATATTAATTTCGATATGCTTTTATATTGGGAATATTTCTAAGATTTTTCCATCAATTTGGCTCCAATCTTAAAAATCTCCCTCACCTCAAGATATTCAAGGAGTCTCGATTGACTTTCTTGAACTCCATCGTCGGATTAATTAAATAATTTATGAAAATCTTATTCTTTCTAACTTTGGCTCTAATTTCGACTCCATATTAATTTCTATATTTTTTAATCTTATTTCATATTATATTTATCTCTATATTTTATTTATTCATTTTATTTATTTAGAGAATAAATATGAATCATGGTTTATTGAAGATTTTCTTAAAAGCGTCCCATCAATTTGGCTCGGCTTAAAAGAAATCTTTTCACCTAGAAAATTCAAGGAGTCCCAATTGACTTTCTTGAAATTTCATCATTGGCATAATTTACATTTTTTATTTCCTATAATTTTTATTCTAAGCTATTTAGTTAATTTATCTAATTTTATTTACATTTCTTTAATCTTAATCTTGATCTAATTTATCTTTATTTTATTTATTTATATTTATTTAATAAACATGAATTATATTGTATTAAAAATTCTTTCAAAAGTATTCCATCAATTTGGCTCAACTTAAGAAAGAATCATCTCACCTAGAAATATCCAAGGAGTCTCGATTGACTTTCTTGAAATTTCATCCTCGGTATAACTCATATTTATTTACTATCTAGTCTTAATAATTACTAATTATTTTCAATCTAAACTATTTCATTCTATTTATTTAAATTTTCATCTAATTTATGTTCTTGTATTTATATTTATTTATCTATATTTATTTATATTTTATTCATATTTAATTTACTAAGAATAAACATGAATTATAATTTATTGAAAATTCTTTCAAAAGTATCCCATCGATTTGGCTCAACTTTAAGAAAGAATTTCCTCACCTAGACATTTCTAAGATGTCCCAATTGACTTTCTCAAAATGTCATCATCGGTATAATTCACATCCATTCTAATTCTCAACCTAATTCTTATTTCTTATTTACTATCCCATTTTATTTATTTATTATCCTTGTCTGTGTTCATTTAATTTCAGTCTTTATTAATTAATTTTTATCCCTTCTATTTGTTTTATATCGATTTAAAATAAATATGAATCATATTTTATTGAAATTTCTCCCAAAAATATCCCATCAATTTGGCTCAATTTAAGGGAGAATCCTCTCACCTAGAAATTTCAAGGAGTCCCAATTAACTTTCCTCGAAATTTCATCATCGGTATAATTCACATTCATTCAGTAAAATCCAATTTTTTAATTTGATTACCATTTTTTTATCCTATTATTTTTCTTAACTTATTTCTTATCATCATTTACTAAAGCACTACAATTCTAAGCTACATAAACAAATTTGACAATATTCTAACCATGCACTAAATTAAACATATCATGTAAATTTCATTTGCAAAATCAAAGAAATCATGCCAATTATATTGAATCATGCTAATTAAATTAAATCATACTAATTAAATTAAACTAAACAATCAAGCCAATAAAATAATAATAAAAATATAAAATATATAAAAAAAACATACATCAATTTATATACACAAGCTACATTAATTAAATCTTGTCAATAATTGTTAAATCATACTATTCATGTATCAAATTAAATCTACTAACTTATCAAATTATTTGCTTAAATCATATTATTGTATAGTTTTGTTAATTAAATTACTGTATCAATTACAGAATATACACAACAAAAAAAAAATCAAAAGAAAATAAGAAAAATCAATAAATAAATAAAATAAATAAGTAAATAAATAAAACAAATAAATAAAAAGAAAACAAAAAAAGGAAAATCATCCGAAAATAGAAAAGGGTACCTCGTGGTCGGGTTGGGTCAGTACGCGGGTCGGCACGCGGGTCCTGACGGGTCTGAGCGCGGGTCAGGGCTACACAAAACGGCGTCGTTTCGGTCTGCCTATTTAAGCCTTCTTTCCCTTTTTTTTCGGACGATTTTGGCTTTCAAAGAAAAAAATTATGAAATCCTCTGAACTCAGACGATTTCCGGTGACCGGAAACTTCAACCGATCGCCGGAAACTTCAACTTTCCCAGATTCCGGCCTTCCTCCGCCGTGAAACCACCAGATCTACTCCTTCCCCTACCCAGAAACCTTCAACTCTTCTTCCCAAAACCAGATCTAGAGGTTCCAGTTACGAAATCTCTCCCGAAAATCTCAGATCTGAATTCCTAAAACCAAAACCTCTACTGCTTCCACCCAAAAACCCTCAAATCTTGCCTCTGTTTTTTATTTTTTGTGGTTGCCGTGGTTGCTTTCTCTGTGGTTGCCGTTGGTTTTTTTTTTGGCTGTTGTTGATGTACCCCTTTGATTTGTGGCTATCGTTCCCTTTTATAAAATTTTAGATCTGAGTATTTTTGGAAATCTGGAGATCAGATTATGATTTTGCTTTTAATGTTTTGATTAATTTTTCTTTGATTTCCTTGCAGATTTCGAAGGCCAAGATCTTTCCTTTTGTGTTTCTGACGGCTAGGTTGATTTAGGGTTTGGCTTCAAGTCCTGGTTTGGTTGGGGTTTCGACTTTGTCTAGGGTTTCGGTTTGGGTTTGTCTAATTGGGGTCTGTTTGGGCTTTGGGGGTTTCGGTCAGGGTTAGGGTTAAGGGGTTCTGGTTTAGGGGTTAGGGGTTTGTGTTTAGGGTTAAGGTTCTGTTTTGGGTTTAGGGGTTTGGATTAGGGTTTCGGTGAGGGTTTGGATTTTAGGGTTTCAGATATCCCTTTGTTTTCTTTTTTCTTTTTTTACCTTTTTTTTTAATTTTTATATTTGTCAAAATAAATATAAAAAAAACAAAAAGTGAAAATAAAATAAAATAGGAAAAATAAAATAACAAATAAGTAACAAAAACACATAAAATAAAATAAAATAAAATAAAAAGTAAATAATAATAATAATAATAATAATAATAATAATAATAAAGAATAAAAAATAAATAAAATAAAATAAAAAGTAAATAAGATAAACTAGAAAAATAATAATAATAATAATAATAATAATAATAATAATAATAAAAAATAAACAATAAAAATAAAAAATAAAATAAAATAAAATAAAAAAATAAATAAAATAATATAATAAAAATAAAAATAAAATAAAAAATAAAATAAAGAAAACGAAAAAAATGAGAAAAAGAAAAATAAAAATAAAAATAATAAATAATAAAAAAAATAAAAAAATAGAAAATAATAAATAAATAAATAAAATAAATAAAATAAATAAATAAAAAATAAAATAAAATAAAAAATAAATAAATAAATAAAACAAAATAAAATCAATTATTCACACATGGGCTTAATCCATTTTCAATTTTGAAATACCCGTCAAGTGGTTCGAGATTCGCAATTTCGTACCACTTAGTTCCGGACAAAAATTGGTGTCTACAGTTGCCCCTCTTTGCACATTACTGAGCATCAGGAATAGGGCAAAGACTTCAGACACCGATTTTGTTTTTTTCCGTGAAAACACTCTTTCGACTAGGAAGGCCCTGAAACTTTAAACTTTTCTCACCTCTAAAAGGCTCCTTCGACTAGGAAGACCCTGAAACTGTAAACTTTTCTCATCTCTAAAACGCTCCTTCGACTAGGAAGGCCCTGAAACTTTAAACTTTTCTCATCTCTAAAACGCTCCTTCGACTAGGAAGGCCCTGAAACTTTAAACTTTTCTCATCTCTAAAACGCTCCTTCGACTAGGAAGGCCCTGAAACTTTAAAATTTTCTCATCTCTAAAACGCTCCTTCGACTAGGAAGGCCCTGAAACTTTAAACTTTTCTCATCTCTAAAACGCTCCTTCGACTAGGAAGGCCCTGAAACTTTAAAATTTTCTCATCTCTAAAAAGCTCCTTCGACTAGGAAGGCCCTGAAACTTTAAACTTCTCTCATCTCTAAAACGCTCCTTCGACTAGGAAGGCCCTGAAACTTTAAACTTTTCTCATCTCTAAAACGCTCCTTCGACTAGGAAGGCCCTGAAACTTTAAAATTTTCTCATCTCTAAAACGCTCCTTCGACTAGGAAGGCCCTGAAACTTTAAACTTTTCTCATCTCTAAAACGCTCCTTCGACTAGGAAGGCCCTGAAACTTTAAAATTTTCTCATCTCTAAAAAGCTCCTTCGACTAGGAAGGCCCTGAAACTTTAAACTTTTCTCACCTCTAAAAGGCTCCTTCGACTAGGAAGACCCTGAAACTGTAAACTTTTCTCATCTCTAAAACGCTCCTTCGACTAGGAAGGCCCTGAGACTTTAAAATTTTCTCATCTCTAAAAAGCTCCTTCGACTAGGAAGGCCTTGAAACTTTAAAATTCTCTCATCTCTAAAAATCTTTAACCTTTGAAGTTTTCTTTCTTGAATGAATGAGATGCATGCTGGAAATAATTTCATTATAATCATGACAACAAAGGCTCAAAACTTCTTTTTTTTTTTTTTTAACTTTTCCAAACCAATCTTGTCTTGACTCAGTCAGTGACTTTCTCATATCATCATTTTCAATCTTCATTCTCCTTTTTCCTTGCTCTTTCTGTTTCTAAACCATTCGAATTTTAAAGCAGCTAGTAAATTCGACTTAATTTACCAATCTTCTGACATTCCACTATATTTCTGTCCATCTTCTTTCCTTTTCCAAGTAATGCAATGATCTTTTTTTCTCACTTCTTCTTTTTTTTTTCTTTTTTTTTTAGCTTCCCTTTTTCTTTCATATGTGCCAATCATGCATTAATTACCATCTTAATAATATGACTAGCATGATGCAAAGCTCAATTTTCCCAATCAAAGTAAGAGAGTAAATGGAAGTAGGTACGAGATAAATATGGAAGAAAGGTTGTTTTATTATAAACATCAGGCATATCTGAACAGAGGAATATTACAAGGAATAATTGCATTGACGAAATAATCAAATATCTCAACAATCAACATTCTGACAATTCTGATCGAATTAATTCAAATCTCTCTTTTGAAAAGCCTACTCCATTAGTTTGTCTAATATTGCAGAGCCCTTCGGACTAAACCTTTTCCTTTGATATCACAAAATTTCTGATGCCGATCTTTCCCTTACACTTAAGCTGCCTTTTCAGGTTTTCAACATAAGTGTCTCCCCCATTGATTTAAACCGCCCTTTTCGGGTTTTCGATTTAAATCCTCCTTTTTTATTTCTCTTCTTTTTCTTTTTTCCTTTTTTTTCTTTTTCTTTTCTCTTTTTTTTTTTATTTTTTTTATTTTTATTTTTATTTTTTTATTTTTTTAGGCATAATACCTCTTCACAGCATCGGAATTGATGGGGTTTGGCAGGTCCTCACCATCCATATTTGCCAATATTAATGCCCCACCAGAGAAAGATCTCTTCACTACATATGGTCCTTCCCAATTTGGCGCCCATTTTCCCCTTCTATCTTGTTGATTTGGGAGGATCTTCTTCAAAACCAGATCCCTTTCTCGGAATTTCCTAAGTCGGATTTTCTTATCATGTGCTTTCATCATTCTCCTTTGGTACAACTGGCCATGGCATAAAGCTACAAGCCTTTTCTCGTCAATAAGATTCAATTGCTCATAGCGTTCCCGTACCCACTCTGCCTCTTCTAATTGTGTTTCCATTAAGACCCTTAATGATGGAATTTCTACTTCAATTGGTAGCACTGCCTCCATCCCGTACACTAATGAGAATGGGGTTGCCCCAGTAGACGTGCGCATTGACGTTCTATACGCGTACAAGGCAAAAGGTAACTTTTCATGCCAATCCTTATAAGTTTCTGTCATTTTTCCCACCATTCTCTTGACATTTTTGTTCGCGGCCTCTACCGCCCCATTCATTTGTGGTCGATACGGCGCCGAATTGTGATGCTTGATTTTGAACTGTGCACAAACTTCATCCATCATTGTGTTATTCAAATTACGAGCATTATCTGAAATAATTCTTTCTGGAAGTCCATATCGGCATATGATATCTTTCTTTATGAATCTGCATACTGCCGTTCGTGTCACACTAGCAAAAGATGCCGCTTCTACCCACTTGGTAAAATAATCAATCATCACAAAAATAAACCGATGTCCATTTGAAGCTTTTGGTGTAATGGGTCCTATCACATCCATCCCCCACATAGAGAAAGGCCAAGGAGGGGCTAATACATGCAGAGCCTCCGACGGAGCATGAATCTTGTCAGCATAAATCTGACATTTGTGGCATTTTCTAGCGTAGTTAATACAGTCTTTTTCCATGGTTGACCAATAATAACCCGCCCTCATTATTTGTCTTGCCATAATATGACCATTAGCATGTGCCCCACAAGATCCTTCATGTACCTCCTCTAATATCTGTTTAGCTTCTGCAATATTCACACATCTCAAAAGCACCTGGTCTCGACTTCTTTTGTATAAGACTTCCCCGTCTAAAAAGAATCCCATAGCCATTCTCCTAATGATTCTTTTGTCATTCTCCGAAGCATGTTTTGGGTACTGTTGGTTTTTAATGTACTGTAAGATGTCATGGTACCAAGGCCTTCCATCAACTTCTTCTTCTAAACTTGCGCAATGCGCTGGTGAATTCTTCAGATTCATCCTGATGGGTTGAATTTCAGCATTACTATCCAACTTGAACATTGCAGCTAAAGTGGCTAGAGCATCTGCCATTTGATTCTCCTCTCGAGGTAGATGCTCAAACTGAATACTTTTGAACTGATCAATTAAACCGGCTATGTATTTTTGGTACTGGACCAACTTCGAATCCCTAGTTTCCCATTCTCCTCGCAACTGGTAGATGACTAGAGCCGAATCTCCATACACTTCGAGCACATCAATCTTCTTTTCAATGGCGGCTTGCAAACCCATGACACATGCTTCATACTCAGCTACGTTGTTGGTACAATTGAAGTCCAATCTTGCAGTAATCGGGTGATGATCTCCTTCTGGGGATATCAGGACCACTCCTACTCCTCGCCCAAAAGCATTGGATGCTCCATCGAAGAACATTCTCCATGATTTCTTAGCTAGCTTCTCCTCTTCTACCTGAAATACAGCCATCAAATCCTCATCTGGAAAATCGAGTTTCATAGGCACATAGTCATCGGCAACCCGGTCTGCTAAGAAATCAGCGATTACACTCCCTTTAATGGCCTTTTGAGTCACATATATAATATCATACTCAGAAAGCATGACTTGCCACCTTGCTATTCTACCAGACAAAGATGGTTTCTCGAAAATGTACTTCAAAGGATCAAGTTTGGCCACCAACCAAGTCGTGTGATATAACATGTACTGTCTGAGTCTTTGGGCTGTCCAAGCTAAAGCGCAACATATCTTTTCCAATTGAGAATACTTCACTTCGTAGTCAATGAATTTCTTACTTAGGTAATAGATGGCTTGTTCTTTCTTGCCACTCTCATCTCGTTGCCCCAGTACACATCCCATTGAACCTTCGCAAACTGTCAAGTACAAAATCAAAGGTCTATCAGGAATAGGAGGTACTAACACAGGCGGGTTTGATAAGTATTCCTTGACTTTATCGAAGGCCTTTTGACATTCTTCATTCCATTCCCCAGAGTCATATTTACGAAGAAGCTTGAAAATTGGATCACATTTTGAAGTAAGTTGAGATATAAACCTGGATATGTAGTTTAGCCTCCCTAAGAAACCTCTTACTTCTTTGGTGGTGCGAGGAGGGGACAAGTTCTGAATGGCACGCACTTTGTCCGGATCAACTTCTATCCCCCTTTCGCTAACTACAAATCCCAATAATTTTTCGGATCTTGCCCCAAATGTACACTTGGCTGGGTTTAACTTCAACTGGTATTTCCTCAACCTTTCAAAGAGCTTCTTAAGATTAGCCACATGGTCTTTTCCTTCACGAGACTTTGCAATCATATCATCCATGTACACCTCAATCTCTTTATGCATCATGTCGTGGAAAAGACTAACCATAGCCCTTTGATATGTAGCTCCAGCGTTCTTCAATCCGAATGGCATGACTCTATAGCAAAATGTTCCCCACATTGTCACGAAAGTAGTCTTTTCCATATCTTCTCTAGCCATCTTGATTTGATTATAGCCAGAAAAGCCATCCATAAATGAAAATATGGAATGCCTCGCTGTATTGTCCACAAGGGTGTCAATGTGAGGAAGCGGGAAATTGTCTTTAGGGCTAGCTCTGTTCAAATCCCGATAATCCACGCACATCCGCACCTTTCCATCCTTCTTAGGCACAGGGACAATATTAGCTACCCACTCCGGGTATTTGGCCACTTCAAGAAAACCTGCATCGAATTGCTTTTTAACTTCCTCTTTGATCTTCAACAACATTTCCGGCTTCATGCGTCTTAACTTTTGTTGTACCGGTTTGCACTCTGGTTTCAAAGGCAATCTATGCTCCACAATATCAGTATCAAGGCCAGGCATATCTTGGTAAGACCAAGCAAACACATCTACATATTCACGAAGTAACTCCTTAAGACCCTTTCTTTCATCCGATGCTAGTGATGTTCCGATTTTGACCTCTTTCTTATCTTTTTCATCTCCCAAATTAATTATTTCAACAACTTCCTGATGAGGTTCAATTGGTTTCCTATCTTCTTCCATCGATCTCAACAAGTCATGGGGTAAAGGGTAGTCCGTAAAGACATCTTCATCATCAGATTCACCAAATTGAGCAGGGTTTTCAAAATCAAATTCTGAATTATTGACATTATTATCATCTTGTTTATTGTTTTGATACCTGAAAGTAGATGAAATGGGAAATTATAGGTATTTTCAGTGTTGGCATGCTAAAGAAAGAAAGAAAGAAATGATTGGGAACATAGGAATGCATAATGCTAATCATTTATTGAAATGGAAAATAACAAAGTTGGCCCATACATAAAAATTTATTTGGGTGCTTTTGGGCTGAAGCACTAAAAAAATCCAACTTGCTTTATTCAAAACATAAAAGAAAAAGACAATTGCATTATTACTTTTCAAAGGAAATCTCTGGGAACTCCAAAATCGTCCAATTCTTCAACTCAGCTCCTGCAGGGGTCATATGCACAAACCGTCCAGCTACATTCTCCTCTGATATCTTCTTATCTACCATGTGAATGGACAAATCAGAAAAATCCCCCTCAAGCTGCATCGCCAGTTTCCCCCTTTCGTCACTAGTTTGATATCCACCAATAAAAGGTATCATAAAGGTAAGGAATGACCAATTTCTCAGTTTCAAATTCGTCCCCTTTCAAATGTGCTATTCGCCTCTCTTTCTTTTCTTCCATCTTCTTTGCTTTATCTTTCCAAGTTGGTTTGTATCCTAACCCGAACCTGTCCTTGCTTTCCAAAATTGTGATGGCCTTTCTAATCCCTTGGTGGTTTCTTCCCAATCCGACTCCTGGATACCAACCTTTGCCCATGGTTTGCTTCACCACCATCTCTGTAGCTGCTGACAGGTGAGGAGCATATAATTTCGAACCTTCTCCTATGTAGGTTGCATTAACAAACTCAAAAGCTCGATATGAACATTCCCATGCATTCTCTGTTGTCTCAACATACGGAGTGCTTGGAGATTGAGTGACAAAGATGTCTTCCTCTCCCGAAACTGAGATTTGTTGATTCCCCACGAAAAACTTCACCTTTTGATGGAGAGTGGAAGGGACAGCTCCTGTCGTGTGTATCCAAGGCCTTCCTAGCAAAAGAGTATATGAAGGCGTAATATCCATGACTTGGAATTGTATATTGAAAATACATGGACCAATCTCCACAGGTATCTCTATATCGCCCGACACTTCTCGACGGACTCCATCAAATGCCTTGACAATCATGTTGCTTTTCCGCATATACGATGAATCCACTGGTAACCTTAGCAAAGTGCACATAGGCATCACATTGAGAGCCGATCCATTATCAATTAGAACCCTGCCAATTGTGTGGCTCTTACACCTGACTGTGATGTGAAGAGCCTTGGTGCTTCCCCTCCCTTCCGCAGGAATCTCATCATCACTGAAAGATATATAATTTGAAGCCACCAAATTACCGACTAAATTGTCCATTTTGTCCATGGATATATCAGGAGGTACGTATGATTGATTCAACACCTTTAATAAAGCATTCCTGTGAGACTCAGAATTCAGGAGAAGTGATAAGAGTGAAACCTTTGCTGGTGTTTTGTTCAACTGCTCGACAATATTGTATTCACTATGCTTAATCAAGCTCAAAAACTCATCGGCATCTTCTTTCGTAATAGACTCTTGACATCTTGTCTCTTGAACCTCTATCGGGTTAACCCTATCCCCTTCCACAATTCCTGCCTTCTCTTTTCTAGCTTTAGCTAACATTTCAGGACTATAGCAACGCCCACTTCGTGTCATTCCCCCAACTCCAGTGATATTCGCTGTTTCGAGGCTTTTAGGGGACATATGCTCTCTTTCTCCATTCATTACTATATCATAGCCATATCTCCAAGGTACCGCCTTGTTGTCTTTGTATGGAAACGGAATAGGAGCTTTGATTGTGATCCCACTAGCTTGGCTTGATTTTTCCTCAAGGCGGATTTTCAGAGGCTTTGACTTTAGGTCGTCATCAATCACACTAATCTCATTCCCTTTTCCTCTTCCTTCCCAAAATTCAATTTGATATGAGTCCATCAACTCTTGCAATCTGTAACGAAAAGCTTCACAGGACTGAATTGAATGACCTACTGCACCATTGTGGTATGGACAAACCAGATTGGGATCATACGAATCTATATGGGTCTCCAAAATCAAGGTTTCTGGTTGCAACATGTCTGCCTTCACTAATATATCAAAGACCTGACTTAACGGAGTCTTTATTTCTGCAACAGCTCTTTTAATGTAATCCTTCTTTTCATTGCTTAACATGTTCACTGCTGCTCCAACATGGTCTGGCAAAGGATTCCCATTCACAACTTGTTCTGCTTTCGGCTCCTCAAAACTCAACTGCCCGCCTTCATCAAGCCCTGCACTTTATACTTCAATCCCAAGCAATTTTCTATAGAGTGACCCACATTGTCATTGTGGTAAGCACACTTTGCGTTTGGATCATACCATTTGGGATACGGGGGTTTTAGGGGTTCAAGGTATACGGGGGCAATAAGACGGTTTTGCACCAGTTTAGGATATAACTCCGCATAGGTTATGGGGATTGGGGTGATAGGGGGTCTTTCTTGATTGAAGCGTGGCCTTCCAGGGTTGTTCATTAGGTTTGTAGCTTGAGTAAAGGGTTGGGTTGGTCTCATGCTTGGCGAGCGAAAAATGGGCTGAGTATTTGTTGGTGGGTTTAGTTGATATGGGTAGGGTGAAACATAATTGATAGCATGAGGATAAGATTGGTATTGGTTGGATGGGCGTTGGTGAATAAAACCTCCTGCAGAGATAGCCTGGACATCTCCTTCCTTTTTCTTAGGAAACCCTCCTTTCCTGGCCTCTACACCCTCAATCTTGCCATTTTTAATAGCATTTTCTATTGCCTCTCCTGAAAGCACCATGTCAGAAAAGTTCTTACTGACATTTCCTATCATCCTCTCATAATAAGGAGCTTTGAGAGTGTTTAAAAATAACATCGTTAACTCCTTTTCTGTCAATGGAGGTTGAACTTCAGCAGCTGCATCTCTCCACCTCTGAGCGTATTCTCTAAAATTCTCGTTTGTTTTCTTCTCCATGCTTTGGAGAGAAAGGCGATCAGGAGCCATATCACTTACGTGACGATATTGGGCTAGAAATGCCCTAGCAAGGTCTTTCCACGAATGTATACGACTCCTGTCCAACTGAACATACCACCTTGCAGCAGATCCTGTAAGGCTATCTTGAAAACAGTGAATGAGCAACTTTTCATTACGAGCATATCCTGCCATCTTTCTGCAGAACATCGTAACATGGGTTGTCGGGCATTTAGTTCCATCATATTTCTCGAAGTCCGGAACCTTGAACTTTGCGGGCAACACCAAATCGGGAACTAGGCTCAACTCTTCTGCATCAACATTCCCAAAGGAGTCGTTTCCTTCGATGGCTTTCAACCTTTCCTCTAACATGTCACATTTCTGTTGTATCCCTACAGCTAGATTGTCAACTGCTTCTCTCTTCAACTTCTCTTGTTCAAAGGATCGTCCAAGTTTGGGACGAAAATAGGGTCGACAGGACTAGACCCTATACCAGGTTGATTTTGGCCTATAGCATGGCCTTGTCCTCCCATTGAAGGTGTTGCGTGAGCATAAACCTTTGGAGACATTTGGGCTTGATGGGTGAACCCTTGAGGGTATGGTGGATCATCACTAGAACATTCTTCTTTTGTTGCTAGGTCTTGCACAACTCCCTTCCCCTTAGCCATACTCATCATCAATTCCATCATCTTGGTCATTTGCTCTCGAGTTTCCTCTTGAGCCTTGACAATCTCTTGTTGCACTTTCTCCATCCTATCAATCCGTGCTAATTGTTCGCTCTCCATTGCTCTAGTTCGTGCACGAGTTTGGTATGGATGATTTGGAAGGGCTATTTTTGTACCTTGTTGTCACAATTAAAGAGAATTATTTTTATTAAATGCTCATGAAGGAAAAAGCAAAAGTAGGAAAAATCTTTGTAAGAAATTTATTGCATAATAAAGGATTGTCTTATAACAAAAACTTATAAAAAACCAATGCTTATAAAGCTAGTCTCATAACAATTGTTGAACAAAATTAAAGATCCACTACATCCATAAAGAAAATCTAAGGTGTCCACCTAAGCCTCCTCAACAAACTGTAGTGACCTTGGATCTCGTCCAACAGTAGTCGCAGATTCTCCCCATGCTCAGTAAGTGGGCTGACTCCGAGCTTCAAATCCATTATTCTGTCTTCCATGTCTCTTGCTCTATGTGCCATGACATTAATTTGTTCAATCATGGAAACCAAAAGATGTGAATCGCGAGCTCTCCTTAAAGTAGCATACTTCTCCTTTAGCTCGTTCAACTCATTAACAACCTTTTGCAAGATCTGCAAGTATTCTTGGGATCGATTAAGGGCATCTTGCGAACTCATCTGTTCGCTTATGACCTTGCCTTCAAGTTCTTCACATTTGGTCCTCTTCTTTTGTATCTCAGTCTTAAGTTGTTCATTCTCTTCTCGCAAACGTTTACTTTCAGACCTTGAGAGTTGCTCCTTCAAGTATCTGATTTCATCTATCAACTTATACTTCTCTTGATGGACCCTTGTATACGCTTGCTCCCTTCTCCCCAGCTTTTCCTCCGTTTCACATTTGAGCTTCTTAATTTCCCTCTCTAGGGCTTTCTTTTCTTCCTCTAATTTCCTCTTGGCAATCTCCAGATCTATCATGGGGTCTCGGGGTATAGGCTCTTCGTGGGCTTCATCTTCTTCAGGGGGAAGTAAAATATCTTTGACTCGCCTAGCATGCCAGACAGAATATTCAGGGGAAATTTTATCTATGAATCTTCCCTTTTGTATTTTGCAAGCTGTCTTCCAAGCCTTGACATCATCTTCTATCTTCCTTAGTGCCCCTTTTTCAATATAGGAGTATTCCCTTTGGTCGAGTCCAAATGTCATGGGGATGAACTGGTCATATCCTAGCTGTCTTCGTACCATGATGGGAGAATAAGTAATAGTCCCCCACACACCCAACAAAGGGACCCATGGTTGCTCCCCACATTTATACACCATTGACCTTCGTGGCATCCATGGTGCTAACCAAACTACATCTTGGGTCGTGGTTTTGCGCAAAGTCGAAACCCATTCCTTTTTCGTCTTGAACTTGGGCCACTCACTTTCACAAAATTCCTTAATAGGAAGACTGCTACCAAGGAAAGCATCTTTGAATTTACTACGTTCACATTTAAAATGACTCCTCATCCACATATATAATAACTGCATGCACCCGATGAAACGCCCTCCACCATTCCTACGACAGTAGCTCAAAGATCTAAATGTTTCAGCTAAGATAACCGGAGCAGCATTCACCTCATGCTCATGTTGTTCAACGAGGTCTACAAGAACAATCTCCACATACTGCAATGATCTAGGAAAAACCACATCCCATAAATAGCTAATGCCATTAAGCTCATACTTTGCTTGTCTGTCAATTGTTTGCCAAAACAACTCCGAAGAAAATTCCATCCCAAATAGGTACCTTCCCCTTTTTTCTTGATGTGTTGGTCAACCTCTTGTACATCAATACCTATCATTTGTGCTAAACACTTGCGATGGCTCCTCTTATTCTTCTTGTAAACCTTGCTTTTCTCTGACTCCTTAATACGAAGTAAGACCGTGTACTCCTCAATAGTGGGCACCATGTCCACCTCGTTAAACACAAAGCACCTATACGAAGGATCCCAAAAATACACCATAGCCCTGATCAAATTATCGTCCACAGGTACAGTAAGAAGCAACGCTAAATCTCCATATTTCTCTTGAAAGGTAATCTGTTTCGTTTTATCCCACTTTTTCCAGATATCAATCAATTCAGTGAGATCATTTTGCTTGAGATCAAGACGAACTTTTTCTGGAAGGCTACACACGTGATCTCTGGGCAAGCAATCACCATCCTTGCGTTGAGCTTCCTCAGATACCGCTTTAACCATATCAGCGAGTTCCTCCAACATAGGCTTATCTTGTAGACGGTTTCCCATGGGTGTAGAGAACCAACTTTGTCAATCAATTGCTATGAGACAGGTTTTCCTACAAGAATGCATGATGAGTCAAAACAAGACATGATTAAAGATATATGCACATACTTCAAATTTTGTTAAACATTGCTCCTTCATGTGTCCTATAAGGTTTCCATACTATAGGTAGGCATAGTTCTATCCTAGGGCGGTTCCCTTAAGCTTCTACATGTAGGGCTTGGATGGCCCAATGTTCTAAAGGTTCCCAAATTGTTCCTTACTATCGTCCACATGGACTAGTAAGGCACCCAATCCTCACCCATCATAGGCTACAAACGGAAAGGTTCAATTTGAGTGGGAGTATTTCGCTAGCCATTGCGGAGGTATTACCTCACGAGAGCGTAAGTACTCTACTCCCTCCTAAGAAAGGGTAAAGCCCGGGAAGAGGGCTGATGTAT
Organism: Heritiera littoralis; assembly: GCA_031772115.1. Lineage (NCBI taxonomy): Eukaryota > Viridiplantae > Streptophyta > Magnoliopsida > Malvales > Malvaceae > Heritiera > Heritiera littoralis. The sequence goes on from JAPDPK010000074.1 coordinate 3,026,774, forward strand.
GCAAATGCGCGTGAAGTGTGTGTGGAAGGAACATGTAATTATTAACTTTTCTTTTATAAAATTTAACACTCTTAGAATGAATCTAAGATAACCTAAAACCAATTGTTGGCTTGACCCTCTAAATTCCCCAGTGGAGTCGCCAAACTGTCATAACGTATTAAGTTTCGGAAAACCTAATAGCTAGACACAAAGACATGGAGTCGCCACCAACCATTCTAACCTAGGTGTGATTGGTCACCTATTCAAACTAAGGATAAGGCTTGTCTATTCAAAGACACTAGGGTTCGGGAGTACGGTTACGTGTAGGGAAGGATTAGCACCCCACAACGCCCATCCTAAAATGGTACCAACTAGTTTTAGGTTATCTTTACAAATTGCCTTGTATGTATATTAATTTCGATATGCTTTTATATTGGGAATATTTCTAAGATTTTTCCATCAATTTGGCTCCAATCTTAAAAATCTCCCTCACCTCAAGATATTCAAGGAGTCTCGATTGACTTTCTTGAACTCCATCGTCGGATTAATTAAATAATTTATGAAAATCTTATTCTTTCTAACTTTGGCTCTAATTTCGACTCCATATTAATTTCTATATTTTTTAATCTTATTTCATATTATATTTATCTCTATATTTTATTTATTTATTTTATTTATTTAGAGAATAAATATGAATCATGGTTTATTGAAGATTTTCTTAAAAGCGTCCCATCAATTTGGCTCGGCT